>OY856413.1:883105255-884305255 GCA_963693085.1 Alisma plantago-aquatica | reverse complement strand
ATTGACCTATACTTCACGAAATCCTTCATCTTGCTACCTTGGGAATCAAAACCACCATACTCTTATTTAAACCTTCCAGATTCTTTTCACCTTTCCACCACCCTTTTTTATGGTTGGATAGATCCCTCCCAATCACATGCCATAATTTTTGAAAGAAAAGAGATTTCATGCCATCAGCTCTAGGAGCAAAAGAAAGCACACATGATTTAGAAAGTCCTGCTTCATGTATCATAGTGTTCATACTTAGGAAAAATCATTACTTTTTAAACATAATAATGTCAATCCCTCATAAAGATACAAATTTTACCTCCAAAGATATGTATGATTTTATCTTTCAGTACTAAATTTCATGCAAAAATTTCATTTATAAGCTCCATAGCATAGGGAAATACAACTGGAGCAGTAGAATGCATTCATATGCCATATGTGAGAAACAATCATATATCATATGAATTTTAAACATTATAACAACTAGGAAAACTTATATTATTCATCTTAGGTTGATATGCAAATAGCAAGCAACTCAAGAATTTGAATGTCATGCAAAATGTAGTCCAACAACCCTAAAATATCACTTTTAGATCAAGAACATGTATGTTTTTAGTTTTTTGCGTTGTCACAAAAAAAGGCTCAATGTTTGCACCTATAATCATCATATAAGGGAAAAGAGGGTGAGGAAAACCAAGGTTACCCATTATACTACCCAAACAACTCATATTGATTACACATTTGAGCATCTAGAGCATGTATTCAACATCATTATGGGTTTGTGTTTGAGGTGCCACATTACTTGCCTTTTGTGAAGAATGCTAGATGCAAATACCATTAAACAATCCAAAAACATCTCTCCTAGCAAGATCTAACTTGATCTAGAAAAATATGATAGAAAGCATATATTTTTAGATAAATGAGGCTATACTCACCATGGACTAGGAAGGTAAAAGAGAGGAGAAATAGAAATAAAAGTTAATAAATGTTGAAGATCCTACATGTTATCATTTCAAAATATTGGTCTTTAGTCTTAGATCCTACAAATCAAGCAAGATCACCATCAACCAAGCTCAAGCATGACCAATAGCTTTTTCATCGACCTCTCTTTGCTCAAGCAATGCTTTAGATACTTTAGGGTTTGCAAATGAATCCTAGGATCTATGGGTGTTGGTCAACTGGGGAAGTTGAAAGTTACAAAACACCCATAATGATGAAAATACATCAACCATCTTTTTAGGAAATCCATTGACCCTCTTGCTAGATAGGTCATCGATCCCTCTCATACAATCCATCATCGCTCAAGCCTGATTGGATATTGAATTCTCTGTGACAAACTTTTCACCCTCTATCTTTCCATGTCAACAACCCCTCTCATACAAGCCAGTGATCACCAAGCCAAAAGAGCCACCGACCCCTCTCATGTAAGCCACAAACCCTCTATCCAAAAGAGCCATCAACCCCACTCAGAGTAGTCATTGACCTTCTATCTATAAGAACCAAAGCCTTCCATCATTGATGAAAGAGAACAAGGGTATACACTATGGAACAAAAGATTTGAGATCAACATTTTCTATTCAATTCAATCATGCACATGTGACAAAGAATGATCTAATTTTTTCAATTATATCAAATAAAACAGTGTGATTCAATAAATCATGAACATAAAAAAAGAAAATCTAGATTAGCTTAGGGGAATAGTACAACTAGTATGGGTCCTTATTTCTTGTTGGCAACAATCTCAACAGTGAATGAGGTTTCTAGCAAATAAGCATCCATGAATATATTTTACTTTTAAAGTAGTGTACATATGACAAGTGTTATATTGATTGCATCAATTAGACTGATGACAATATCCACATTTGAAAAAAGTATATATTGGTAATTTTACAAGAGATATGATTCATTCAAATAGTATATGTCTTGTTAAAACTAGTTTGGACTCTAGTGTCTTGTAAATTATAGTCTATAGAGGTAATGGTGTGCTTTGTAGAAAAGAATCACCTATTGGACTATTATTGGATAAGTAGAAGCATCAGGCTAGTGCACTAAGAAAAAAATATTTTTTTCATTAAGATTGTTGAACTTATCATTTGTACTCCACAATCAAATAAAAAGTTTAAACAAATGATATGAAAGGTGATCAAATTTATGTAGATAGTGTATGACTTGTTACAACTAGTATGGTATCTTGATTCTTGTGGTAAGTGATCAGAAGAGGGAATTATGTTCACTGCAAACAAGGATCAATTATTTAAATGGCTAGAAAACAAGCCCAAAGTGTTCATGCTAAATGCAAAATGCACTACACTACTTGTGTCAATCAAGTCATTGATTTGATCATCTGAGACTCCATATTTAAAATTTAATAAAACCATACAATCTGGTAAGCGGTCTAATCCATGGCATGTAGTTTGTATCGGCTAATATAGGAACTACCTCTAGTGAATAATCGTGCAAAGAAGGAATGATGTTTTAACATATCGATATTGTTGTTGAATAGGATACAAATATCCTCCAACAAGTTTATACTAGTAGTGTAAATTGAGATGTTGAAATGATCATTTGAATATGCACATTCAAAACAAGTATGGGAATGATGTTTGATGTGATGATTAGAACCTCATGTTCAAACAAAAAGTATGGAAATGATGTTTGTTGCAAATGAGCAACACCTATTCATACAAAGGTCAATTATTACATTTTATTTCTGAAATGTTAATTATGTTTGATGTATATGTCAACATTCACACTTGTTTTTGTATAGAGATGGTTTATGAATTGTTTTATCATTATGAGATTGATTTATAACAAGATTTTAGATGCAGAAAAATATTGTGGGATTAGAAGTGAACTAGAAATAGGATTTCAAAATGAATTGAATTTATAGATTGTTTTGCATGAATCTATCTTTTAGTTCAATTATCTTGTTGGGGGACTGCAAAAATATTTTTCAAGTCTTTTTGAAATTCAATTTTCCTTATATTGGATTTTGGGTGTAACACCCAAAATATAATTTACGTATACATGAGAAAAAACATCAGTTCCTAACTCATCATATTTATAGGGTGTCACACACATTGAATATCATACATAAGGAATAATTCAATGCTTAACCATCACAAGACATACCTTTCATTCTCATTCTCAATAGTTTACATTAGATGGAAAACTTAAACACAACTTATGGCATTGGTAAAATATTATAAATGAACAAACTAACCTTAATGCAGAAAGGAATGTTGATGTGGATAATGCCTCCCCACCAGGGAGCTCAGAGTTGTCCACTAAGTCCTCCTTATCCATTGATTGATGTTCTAAATCCTCCTCTGCTCACCATCTACGGATATCTAATTGATGTCAAATATTATCACACTACAAATTCACTAAGAAAGGAATTCCTAGAGTTTACCAAAACTAAGTACAATAATGCCACCCACAAGTGGATGGATCTTATCTCAGTAAAATTAAGGATTGAATCTCAAGGGACAAGGTTTTTAAGAATTATCTAATCAAGGTAGCTTAGCAATAATTAGTATTTATCATAAAAGTTGAGATTGGTTTGATTAATCTAAAATTGCAAGAATAAAAAGAGCTAGATTAAGGTTGTAGTTATCAATGGATGGAAACACTAGTGTGGAATTGAGTTTCACTGCCACTGCCCAAATCTGCTCAATCATTCAAAGCCAAACCTGTGTGAAGATATAATTGGAGTCATGCAAGTTTCCCCTTCTGGTGTTAGAAACATGCACAATTATATATCCATATAAGCTCGATGTCTCATTACTTATGGATCCACTATCCAATACTCTAGAGACTTTTTGTCAAAAGTTCTTGTCAGGGTGTCAATTAAAACTAATAGGTATTCAAAATATTAAACGTTGAAGTTCTCGTGGTAAAAGATTATAATAAATCATGTAAAGCGGGTGATCAATCCTCAAGACATGCAATAAATGATTAGCTTTGAATTAAATAAGTTCATACAAGAATTGGAATACAAATGAAATCGTAAAAAAGGGGCAGTGGGGCTAGTACCCACGCCCACTCTAGTGAAAAGACTACTCCCTCAACATGGCAAGATTAATATCACTAGAAGATGAGGAGGACACCATCATGGTAATGATGGTAACAGAAGCGGCTTGACGTGGTGTGCGTCGATAGACTTCCTTCCTCCTTTGTCCTTTAGGTGTTAACCCTGACTTGCAACAGAAGTAGTTGGATGAACAGTGGCTCGGAGAAGAGATCGATCACCCAAAAAGGGAGGTCGATGGCTTGGAGTTGCAGATGAATGATATCTATCAATCTATGTTGGAGGTTGATATATTTCTCCAAGCTAGGTTGATAGAACTAGCTTGGTCGATAGGTTTAGTCCTTGCTCTGATCTCACCTACAGCCTTTCAGTGTGTTTTGTCTTCAAAAAATATGAGATACTTTGTACGGTTGTCCTGGGGATCTATTTATAGGTTCTTGGTTGTCGACCTCTTTCCATCGATGTTGACCATTAGATGTCGATCAATGGGTTTGTCAGTTGATGTATTTTAGACTTTTTACCATTGGTCTTAGAGGTCGATGGGATTATCGACCTTGAGAGTCGACCAAGCTATCAGACAGTTATGGTCATTGAAAAGAGTGTTGACAACATCATCCATCAGTGGGATGATTTGCTTGTCAGATGTGGGCCGATGATGATGTCGAGTTCTTAGATATTGACCAAGGAGGTTGATGAGTCTATCAAGCATTCAGTGTGTTGAGCAAGGAGGTTGATAGAGGTCTCCACCTTGGTTATCAATGGATTGTATGTCGACCTTGAGTCGATGGCTTTGATAATTTAAAATGTTGATTTTGAAGGTCGATTGTCATGTCGATCGACTGGTTGATTTTTTCCTTGGACACAAAATTTTTGTATCGATCTGCCTTTTGGAAGTGCTCAAAATCTATTTCAATTTGGGGCGCTACCCCGCACCCCACGAGAGGCGTTCTCCTCTCGACTTCTGCCCGATGAAGGGTGAAAGAATTCAAAACCTGCAAAGGGAGTCAAGAAAAGTGTCAAATTCATAAAAATTAGCATAAAAAACCTAAGTAGATCAAAACCAAGATATTTCCTAATGAAAACCAAGCTATATGAATGCTAAATTAGACTAATAATGCAATTAACTGGGATGAATATGATTACTCATCCACCTCCATGAAAAGCAACATAAAAACTTGTGCGAGTGGCACTGAGTACTTATAACATGAAAATAACTTACAATTGACATGACATGAAAATTATTTGAAAATAATTACTTAACATGATTAACATGATTATGTGAGAACTGGATTAACTTGACATGATCAAGTAATAAATTGGAATTTTCTTGAGTTGATATAGCCACTCTGCTAAATGCACCCACAATGCTCATAAGGCCAATTAAGGCTCACATAAGGTCAGTTAAGGCTCACATAAGTCCAGTTAAGGCTCACATAAGGCAAGTTAAGGCTAACAAAATAGAATGGAAGTAGGAACATGATCGAAATTGAAATAACAAAACTGTACAACAAGTAGAATATCACAATACAACTAAGAGGAGATGAACCCTAAAAGTTTCCTATTTGGAACAACCATCTGGGGGGGCTGGATGTGACCAGGATAGGGAGAGTTGCATCCCACTGTGGATGGAAAGTATGTCCAGGTCTAGGGTGCTTGACACCACATGACAACAAAACCCAAGTCAATTTAAGTTTTTGATTTCATGTCAAAGTCAAAGAAGCAAACTACAAGGTGCGTAGATCATTTGAGCATATACATGCTACCATAACCAAGAAATAGAGTCTTATAGCTCAAAGCTGGAAAACGATGTTATAAGGATGGAAGGTAGGAAATGAGGATTGATCTATCTTTGTGGTAATGAACTGACTATAGTGGACAAAATTTTGTGAGTGAAAAATCACTAGATCCACCTGGTGAACAGAGCCAACTCTAGCCAGGTTTGTGGTTATTGGGGGCCTATAAAGACTAATATATAGTGATCTCGTGTGTATAGAAATAAATAATAATCCTTGAGGAAAATTACATCAAAAGTAACTCACCTGGAAATTTCACGTCTGCCAAGTCAAACTCATCGTTGCCATCGGCATAACTCAACTATGGGGTACTGTCTCAGGGAGCCTTTTCTGAAATTGGTGGTAAGAAAGATTTCTTGGAGTCTGGGGACGCTTCCTAGATCACGTGGAGTCAAGCCCATTGGGTGTGTCATCATGGGGATCTTGTTGTTCTTTAAAGGTGGAGGAGGAAGTATTGATGTTTTTTTTGGGGGGTGTTGCTAGGAGTGACGATAGCACTCAAGTGAGGGTTTATGAGACTTGTAATGACCCCACAAAACTGTTGGTGGTGAAAAACTGGGAGGTCACAAAGGATAAAGGGAGGATGGGGTTGCCATATTTGTTTGTTGACTATTGTTCCACAATCGCAAGATGCACGGGGGTTGAAGACAAAATCTTTGCCCTGGAATCTAGATTCTATGGTTAAGATGGAACCCAAAATAGCCACTAGAGTTAGCCAACACTTGATGCATTAAAATCTTGGAAAATTATGACTAAGTCACATTCACAGTAACCGCTCACCTTAAGCAAATAACTAGTTTAAATAATATAAATTTCTATAGTTTTCTTTCTAATATATATTGGATTATCTAGGGTTATCCAAACTTGATGAAATTCTATAGCTAACCTAATTTGACCATGATGAGCCCAATTATCTAGTTATATCTCAAGTTTGAGTTATGTAATTATGTGATCGCAGTATTGGGTATTAGGTAGTTAATGTATTAAAATTGATTGAAAGTGATTTAGGTTACCAGAATTTAAGTGAATATCTAATATCTTACTAAATACTTGTATGATAAACAAGGAAATAAATTATGAACATAGTATAGTCATTTTTATTTAAAAACCCCATTACTGATGTCTTGGAACCATACTAAATTTGGTAGCACATAACCAATATCTACGATCTCCAGTTTAGATAATTGAATATATGAAGGTAAAATTGTTGGATCAGAGGGTTCTAGAGGGGGTGAATAGAGCTTCAAAACTTTCACAAAAATTGTTAGACCTTAAATTTACTTCAACTAGGCATAATTGCAAATAGTCAATTTGATGGCAATCTAAACATGCATAGCAAGGACGAGAGAAATTGAAGCAACCAATTGAACAAGCTATTTTAGAGTGGTTCCACTCTCCAAACTAGGAGAGAGTCAGTCCACTACCTAGAGAGGTCAAGCTCTAGGATTTGTTAAGAATGTCTACTCCTTATATTCACTTATAAGAGTTACAACAAATGACCGTCCTTTTCTAGGACAAGGATACCCAGCTTCCCTTTAAGGCCAAGGGAGCCAAGAACCTTACAAACAAGGTCTTACCTATCCAAGAGCTAGTATTCTACCTCACTAAGGTCATACCCACTCTTGCAAGGAGTTGGATGCCTTCACCAAGGAGATCCCCTTCTTGCATTGAGTCTTTTGACTTGAAGGATTTACCCACTCAACTCCTTGATCTTCCGCCTTGTCCTCCTCCTTCACCCATAAAATCTTGAAGAACCTTATTCTATAGTTCGAAGAAGAAAGCACCTCCTCCTTCACTTGGAGAAGCCTTCATCAACATGGTCTTGAAGAAAGGGATTGGGAAGGAGAAACTTTAAGAGATTTACAAGTGAACAATGAGGTATCTCACTTACACAAATCCTATCTCACTCATATAGACAAAATGAAGTGTAAACAAGAAAGAGAAAGGGGCTCAAGTGGACTAAAAGCACTCAACTATGGCAAGGACCTTGAATAGCATGAATGAGCAACCTTAGAGTGAACTCCAAAAGGTCCTACTTATAGCAGGGGTGTCCACTAGAGTGTTGGAACACTTATGAACGTTTTTTTTTCATATGGAGGGTTGTAATGGATATAGTTTTGAGTTTTGCAACACTCCAATAGTTAGAATCACTTTTTCTGTGTTTCCATACAGTGCATTCAGTTGAGTTTCATTAAAGATAACTCGACCGATCACACTATGTGACAAAGCCAATTTAAACCATCGGTCAAGTTTGTCTTGATGGAAACTTGACCAATCCACTTAAATAAATTTTGGGCAGAGAGTTCGTTGGTCGAGTTTTGTAGATGGACAACTCGATCGATCAAAGTCATTCTCAAATTCCATTAAGGATTGGTCAAGCTTGTAACTCGACTGATGAATGTCGGTAATGAATTTTACAAAATGACATTTAAGTGATCAAATGTTGAAATTAAGTGTCCCTGACTTTTTATCATCTTAGTTACAAGTCATATCATCAATACAAATGATAAAAAAAAAATCTAAGGAGGTTTGGAGTGTTTTCCCAAGATGCACATTTGCATGGCTTTTGACTTGAACTAAACCAAGTAAGGCTTGAGAGATTTGATCCTTTTCATGTACCTAATGCCTGAAATCAATCTCAAACAAACATATTAGATATAGATGAATTGAATGGTTAAGGCATAATCAAAATATGGACAATGTGTAACACTTAGGTCAACAAAAATTAGGTCAACTTAGAGTTTCATCTCGTGAAACATATAGAAAATTTTGGAACTAAATATTTTCAATCATATTTATTTACGAGATGAAAATTTTAAGATGTTAACTTGTTCCCACCTTTAAAACAAATCATCCTTGAAACTTTCTTGCACTAAAATAGTATTAACCGCCTTAAGGAATTTACATGACTCTACATGTAAGTCTTGTGATTACATTTCATAAGTCTGCACTAATATATCGAAATATGGCATTAACTACATTATATCTAACATGAACAACAAACTAACTAGTGTGTGGGTTACTAATTGGACTTTAAGCTAAAGCATACTTTCATCATCTACTATGGAAAAAGTTCTCACATACATTCATCTTTAGTATAATCTTATTACTCACAATATATGAGTTAATTAAGGTGAGTTCCTTACATAACCTGGAATAAAAGTGCTCATTGCTCCAAAGAGCTCATTACACCAAAGTGCTCATTTCTCCTAGGAGCTCATTTCACCAATGTTCTCATTGTATCTAAGAGATCATTGCACCAAAGTTCTCATTTACCTTAGAGAGTCATTTACTTTAAATTACTTTATTAAAATTTCTCTTGTTAACTTTCTTGATCCTTATAACTTAATAATAACTGTATTTAACATCTATCTTTGTCATAAATAATGGATTTTACTAACCAAATGTATTAGGTTTAGGTGACTATCTAATTTTGGTCTAGCTAGTAACTGTCTATATGACATCCCTAGATATGTGTTGATCAGGCACATACCCAACAATGTGAGACCTCATTATGCAAATACCCACCAACTCAATAGTGCACATGTCCCATACCACATGCACTATTAACAAGGGTAGAGATGCACGATAAGTCTTAATGCTTGTGACATCTACTCTAAAACTCTCAGTTGTTGTGCATTAACCATTGAGAAAAAGAGAGGACATGCCACATGCAACGATTAATACATAAGATCTAGACTAGATGGACATATATCCCTAGTACATATGAGTAAACCTCAAGACTTAGATTCCTAATAATGGTTTCTAACTTTAGCCCTTCATCGTTTAAGCTAGATATACTTTTGAACATTATTCAAAAAGTTTATTCAATCCAATCTTAACCAAGTGGGCCTAAAAAGACATAAAACTAATTGAGAATTTGAGAGTTAGTGATGGACAATTATCCTTTTCTTCTGATATAAGGTTGTAAAAACCCAAATTTAATGTACATTTACATGAGCAGAAGCATTAATTCTTGACTTATAATATTGAAGGGCTGCCACTCACATTGAATGTCATACGTAAGAAAGCATTCATGCTTAATAATGATAAAAACACCTGTAGAAGACATACATTTCATTCTCATTCTTAATAGTTTACATAAGATGGAAAAATTAAACACAACTTATGACAATGATAAAATATATATACATGAACTAACTAGACTTAATGCACAAAGGAAAGTTGAGGTGGATAATGACACCACACTAAGGCACTCCTAATTGTCCACTGAGTTCTCCTTTTCCTTAGATTGATGTCCTAATCCTCCTTTGTTTACCATATATGGGATTCTCATCTACATCCATGAAAAGCAATTTAAAAACTCATATGAGTGGAACTGAGTAGTTATAACATGAAAAAATAAACATAATTATGAAATAAGTTATAATTGAAATGCCATGAAAAATATTTGAAGCATAATTATTAAACATGATTAACATGATTACGTGATAACTTGATTAACTTGACATGATTGACTAATAAATTGGATTTTTAGTTGAGTTGATATAGTCACTCTCCTAAATGTACTCATAATTCTCATAAGGCTCATTAAGTCCCACTTAAGACCAATAAATCTTAATTCTCCTGAAGATCTCGTAAGACTGGTTAAACTTAAGGCTCACATAAGGTCGATTAATGGTCACATAAAATGATTGAGAGGACAATATCAACATGGCATGATTGACTTATTCATTAAACATGAATACCCTAATTTATTGATTCATGAACATTTCAATGGCATGTAATATTTCATTTGGAACCATAAATATAAAAAAAGCAGAAAATGTGAATTCTTATCATGAGCTTAATTTCTTATAATGATTATTACTTAACTAATGTACTTGTACTAGAAATGAGGCATTATGAAAAAATAAACAAATAATATAAACCCCTAAACCTAATTTAATACTCAATGTCCATGACCACTCACCTACAATTAAGGAGGACACTACCATAGCATGGATCCTAAGAAAAGTCCAAAATTTCATGTCATACATACAAATGAATTATTTATCATAGTTACACCTTGGGTTTTAGGGTTTTCAATGAATCATGTGATTTTGGTTGGATATTAGGATCTGATTATAGCCTAATATTGTTCCTTGTCTCAAAATGTATCCAACATGTATTTGTACATAAATTTTTGTCATCTGAGCAATTAGATACCAATTTTCCAAGTTGTGACCCATCATAAAAAACACGCAACTAAAGGCTGGTGCGGCCTCACTGAGGTAGGCATGTGAGAACTTATCACATGATCGGGGGCCCTCTCAAAAACAAAACACATCCCTTGATGTAACTGACCAAAATGCCCATGAAGGTGTGACAAATTAATACACACAATGGGGGCAAACAAGTACAACTATTACCTCAATTGCTCTTGCAACAAAAACAAAATGAAAGTAGGAACATGATCGAATTTGAAATACCAAAACTAAATGGTGAGCAAGATCACATAAAATGGCTAAGAGGGTGTGAACCCTCATAGCTTCCTTCTTGTAACAACCCTCTAAGGGGTGACAATGGTGGTTAGGATAGAGAGAGTTGCATTCACACCATGGTTGGGAAGTAGGTTTTGGTTTAGGGTTCTAGGCACAACATGGAAGCAAAACCCAAGTCAATATTAACTTTTTTATGTCATGTCAGAGTCAAAGAAGAAAACCACAAGGTGTATTGATCATTTGACCATTAACATTGCTACTATAACAAGTATACCCAGTCATACATCTCAAAGTTGGGAAATGATTCTATAAGGATGGAAGGAGAGAAATGAGGATGGGTCTAGAATTGTGGTAACATACTGACTATAGTGGATGGATTTGGGTGAGTGAAGAATCACTAGAGACATCTAGAAACCATAGCCAACACCGGTTAGGTAGTTGGAGCTTGGGGGCCTAGAAATATTAATGTTTCATTATCTTGGGTGTGGCAAAAAGAACTAAGAAGCCTTGAGGAAGTTTACATAAAAAATAATTCATCTAGGTGGTTCGAATCTGTTGACTCGAACTCGCATTCACCACTAACGCAACTCAACTTTGGGATACTATCTCAGGGATCCTCATTTCAAATTGGTGGTTCAAAAAGATTTCTTGGAGTATGGGGACACTTCCTGGATCACTTGGGGTTGAGCCCATTGGGCGTGTCGTCATGGGGATCTCGTTGTTCTTTCAAGGAGGAGGAGGAAGAAGTGATGGTTTTGGGGGGTTTGCACTAGGAGTGATGATAGAAGTCATGTGAGGGTTTGTGAGACTCATAATGTGATGACCGTCTCGCGAAAACAAGATTAACTAATGCGGAAGCATTCATCAAGCAGCGAATTAGTGAAAATCACTAAAAATTAAAACTTTTTGCAAAGAGATCCACACATAGGAAATCTTTTCCAACAAATGCCATTGTATATCATATACATTCTATTTCAAATGTACATATCCTGTACCATCTTTTTCCAAAGACTACATCATCAGCTGCCTTATAAACATATATGCAGGCAGCATACAAATCTCAAGGCATCAAGCCAAAACCTCAGACTGATATATCAAAAACACTGACTAAAAACTCCGAGGACCTGAGAGTACAGAGACGACACATATGACTACTATCTATATGACTACACAGAAAATATCTCCACCTGAGATCTTATTGCTATCCCTGCTGTTGCTGTTGCTGCTGCTCTTTCCCTGTTCTAGGGTTTCTGCTCTGCCTTTCATGCATACCTAAAAATGTTTCCCACGGGGGTGAGACAATTGTAAATTGCCCCAGTGAGAGATATAACTCTCCGCCAGAAACATTGTTATAGCAGATTATGAAATTAAACTGAGCAGGGGTTACTTTTACATTATTAGGCAGAATTATTCTTCATAGAACAGAATAAGAAAATCTCCATTTTCAATAAGAGCATTGCATCTACCCATGGTAGACTCATAGTTCATCCATCTACTTGTAATGAATACAATAGATATGAATAATCATCAATGAACTATAGATATATAACAGAAATGTAACATCAGCCAAGTTCTCTAGCATAACTTATTAACACAAATGCTACAAAGAAACATGATACTTGTTACCCAAGCATCACACATGGCTCACAAGGCCATTCATATCTTGTCACCTCTCACTAGGCAACAACTTATTCACATGGCTCACAAGGCCATTCACATCTTGTCACCTCTCACTAGGCAACAACTTATTCACATGGCTCACAAGGCCATTCACATCTTGTCACCTCTCACTAGGAAACAACTTATTCACATGGTTCATAAGGCCATTCACATCTTTTCACCTCTCACTAGGCAACAACTTATTCACATGGTTCATAAGATCCGTACACATTGTTACTTTTATTAAGCAACAACAACATCAACGCACAAAAAGCCAATCAACATTTATTATATAAATGTCACAGCCCAAACTTGGCTATATTCATCATATCATCATACCTGCATGGTTATTAGGCATGATAACAGTCATACAAGATATTCATCACATCATGTGATACAATAGTAACACCATCATTCCTTAACCAGGAATTAGGGTTCACTATCAAACAGGGCTTATCATTCCCTTTTCCCAAAATTAGGGTTAGGGTTCCCCATTTCTCATCAATTCAGACCCTCTTGAGTTAACCAACTTTATCTTGTATTAAGATATTTCCCCTATTAATACATTCCATCACAGAATACTCACCCTTAGCATATAATGCATAGGCCACACAGTAAAATTGTCCAGCTATCTCACATGATATGGACTTATCTTAGTTTAAGGCATGGCTTTAATATAAAGTTGCCTATAAACAATCACAATGATACACCCTCAACTAGGGTTTCACAATGATACACCCTCAACTAGGGTTTCATAAGGATACACCCTCAACTAGGGTTTCATAAGGATACACCCTCAACCAGGGTTCATAAGGATACACCCTCAACCAGGGTTCATAAGGATACACCCTCAACTAGGGTTTACTAATCATATATTGGATCCATGCATTTGTTATGCATTATTGATTAGTACCATTAAGGGTATCTCTCACATAATTACATTAGGTTTCCAAAAAGGTTTGATCAATTGGACCTTCAATGACATGAGGTATCCAATTGAATTGGGGTTTTCAATGTTGATTCCTTCAATCATTAAATTCATGGAACCAATCATCAATTGGACCTATAATCATACTTCAATTGAGTTTAATAGGTCAACCTTAAACTGATTTGACCCTCAATTGACCCTCAATTGATCATCAATTAGGGTTTGATTCAATTGAATTAGGGTTTGGAATCGAAGATCCAACAACACTCATCAATGCAAGATTGGTTACTTTGAAACTATTGAACCATTATCCAAATTGGGTATGACCTGACCCCAAACGGTCTTGAGGTCGTTTGGATGACCTACAAATGGTCTTGAGACCGTTTGCCCATCATATCACTCAAATACAAGCCATCCAATTAAGGTTTGGATCATTGGATTGATCACCAAATCAGCATTGCATTGTATAACAACTTGGTACCTTTAGACCTTCAAACACCTAACCATACTCAACCCTAGACCTCCAAACGGTCTTGGGTGACCACCAAACGGTCTTGAGACCGTTTGGATGAGTCCCAAACGGTCTTGAGACCATTTGCCCATCCAACCTTTGGACTCTAGTGAAAATTCATCATGGATTGGTCTATCGAGTTGATCAACAAATCAGCACTACATTGCAATATGATTAGTACCTTTGGACCTTCAATTGGTCAACTATACTTGACCCCAGACCTCCAAACGGTCTTGGGGTGATCCCCAAACGGTCTTGAGACCGTTTGGGTGATCCCCAAACGGTCTTGAAACCGTTTGGGCTAATCAACCCAAAATCTCAACTTGACTCATTGGAATTTCAGCACTGTTTTCAATTAGGGTTTACCTAATTGATTAGCCTTCAACTCATGATTCCTTGGGCGTTAATCCCTAAAATTTGGTGAGTAATTAGACCACATCATTAGGAACAGTAATCCCAAACGGTAAACTCTTGGTCAATGCACTCAAACGGTCTTGAGACCGTTTGCCCAAAAAGTTCAATTAAATCAGATTGAAAATCAGCACTTAATCCAATTAGGTTTCCATAATTGATTAGGTTTCAACTCACAATTCCTTTGGAGTTAATCCATAAAATTTGGAGGGTTATTAATAAACATAATTATGAACAGGAATCCCAAACGGGCAACGCTTGGTCAACCATCTCAAACGGTCTTGAAACCGTTTGCGCAACCAGGTCAAGTTAATCAGGTTGAAAATCAGCACATAATTCAATTCGATTGCCTAATTGATTGGCCTTCAACTCTCGATTCCTTTGAAGTTAATCCCTCACATTTGGAGGGTTATCCTCCTACATATGTAGGAACAAAATTCCCAAACGGTCAACGCTTGGTCAACCATCTCAAACAGTCTTGAAACCGTTTTCTCCCAAACGGTTTCAAACCGTTTGCCCTTAAACGGTTTGCTGAAACCGCATAGCCAATCAAATTAAAATGATTTGAAGTAGCTATCAAAACGGTTTTGTTTGGAAATTTTCTTTGGATAAGCATCTAGGATGATGTTATCATCCCCTTCCTTCGAACAACCAAGAACAGCAACCGTTCTTGATGGAAAATGCAGCAAAGAAACAAGTGTGTATCAAATTGAAGAAATCTATCAACAAAGCATAGAGAATTTTTGCAATAGCAATGTTTAAGGGTTTGAGTTATAAAACCCACCTACAATTGAGCTCCAAAGCTCCAAGATCACGCCATTAATGGTGGATGAAGCTCTAGCAAATCCCCCTAGGCTCGTCCTCAAGCTTTTGATTGCAAAAGTTGGCTAGGGTTGAAGAGGAGATCGAAATAAGAAGAAATCCATAATTTATTTTCGATTTCCACCATGAAATCAAGGAGAACGAAGGTCAAGGGCTTACCCACAGGTTGGAGACGTGCTCCCTGCTCCTCCCTAGCTCCTTGGTCGGTTTTTCAAGCAAGGGGAAGAAGAAAATCCGAAAAAGGCCTTGGTTTGGGCTTGGAAATGGCACTTTTATAAAGAAATTGATGAGAGAGAGTATGCCTTATTAAAATGTATTTAATTCCAAAAATAGTACCACCTATTCCTCCTTGGTTTGCTTGCATACAAAGGAAACTCAAAGCCACCGAACTCCCTTCCATTATCCATGGATTAAGGGAAAAGAAAATAAGCACCTTAATCCATTATAATATTAATATATCTTTTTGAGTGGAAATTCTTTTCCTTATAATAAGGTGAGTGGAATTTCACCTACTTAAGATATTTTCGTTCCTTATCTTTGCAAAGGAACGTCCATCCTTATTCAAAATCAACCAAAAACATTTTGGTTGAAATCCATTCAATTATTTTTATTCATTTTTGCCCTAAATTGAATTAGGGTTTCAATTAGGATTAAATCTTGATTATTTTAATATCAAGATTCTCTCTCCTCCATCTTAATTCAAATGAGAAGTAACTCTCATTTTCTTTGCTCTACATGATGCCAAGAAACATTAGGGACTTTATTGAAGTGGTAATTTGCATATTGAACCCTAGATTTTTGGTAAATTGCACTTTTCACCAA
The DNA here is from genome assembly GCA_963693085.1 of Alisma plantago-aquatica. Classification (NCBI taxonomy): domain Eukaryota; kingdom Viridiplantae; phylum Streptophyta; class Magnoliopsida; order Alismatales; family Alismataceae; genus Alisma; species Alisma plantago-aquatica. Next base: position 884,288,847 of record OY856413.1, on the reverse strand, counting down.
AACTAGGTTTTAATGCACAACATTGCTTTACAAGCTTAATCTTGGTGCCCAAGCTTGTGGAAACCATACCACTACATCACATTCATTATTATGATGTCTTAACATCAGAGGAACATCTTATCATGCAACATTTGCAAGTTAACCCCTCGACTTGGGTAATTTGCACTTTAGTCCAAAATAAGCAAACATTGCTCAAACAGGACCAAAATTGAAACATAAGTTTCTTATGAGGCCTAATTACTTTTCCCAAGATAAGATTAAGAATCTACTCAACCTTATTAGACAAAACATCTAGGGTTAATTCATAACCTAGGTCAGGGATGTTACAAATTATAAACCCCTAACAAGGATTTCGTCCTCGAAATCCCAGGAAAAGGAGGGACAGATTATTCATTAATCATGCCCTCAAGTCTCCACATATTATCTTAGTATCATGGAGATATCATGAACTCTGTGATTCCATACAAAGCTCCTTTCATTAATTCAACCTCATCAATGTTTATTGTTTATGCAAGGCATAAACCCCTAACATATGATGTTCATATCATTGAAAAGAAGAAGCATAAAAGAGCATACTTCTATCATCACCCAGGAATATTTACTAAAAGAGAAACATATATATCTAATAGAGATAATTCATTCGGCAATCCACTGAGTAAGTTCACTAAGTATTCACGGAGCAAGTTCACTAGGTATTCACGGAGCAAGTTCACTAAATATTCACGGAGCAAGTTCACTAAGTATTCACAGAGAAAGTTCACTAAGTATTCACGGAGAAAATTCACTAAGTATTCACGGAGAAAGTTCACTAAGTATTCACGGAGCAAGTTCACTAAGTATTCACGAAGCAAGTTCACTAAGTATTCACGAAGCAAGTTCACTAAGTATTCACGAAGCAAGTTCACTAAGTATTCACGAAGCAAGTTCACTTAGTATTCACGAAGCAAGTTCACTAAGTATTCACGAAGCAAGTTTACTAAGTATTCACGGAGCAAGTTCACTAAGTATTCACGAAGCAAGTTCACTAAGTATTCACGAAGCAAGTTCACTAAGTATTCACGAAGCAAGTTCACTAAGTATTCACGGAGCAAGTTCACTAAGTATTCACGAAGCAAGTTCACTAAGTATTCACGAAGCAAGTTCACTAAGTATTCACGAAGCAAGTTCACTAAATATTCACGGAGCAAGTTTACTAAGTATTCACAGAGAAAGTTCACTAAGTATTCACGGAGAAAATTCACTAAGTATTCACGGAGAAAGTTCACTAAGTATTCACGGAGCAAGTTCACTAAGTATTCACGAAGCAAGTTCACTAAGTATTCACGAAGCAAGTTCACTAAGTATTCACGAAGCAAGTTCACTAAGTATTCACGGAGCAAGTTCACTAAGTATTCACGGAGCAAGTTCACTAAGTATTCACGCAGCAAGTTCACTAAGTATTCACGGAGCAAGTTCACTAAGTATTCATGGAGCAAGTTCACTAAGTATTCACGGAGCAAGTTCACTAAGTATTCACGAAGCAAGTTCACTAAGTATTCACGAAGCAAGTTCACTAAGTATTCACGAAGCAAGTTCACTAAGTATTCACGGAGTGAGTTCACTAAGTTTGTTGAGAATATCCACATAGCATGTTCACTAAGTTTGTTGAGAATATACACATAGCATGTTCACTAAGTTTGTTATTGGGGATGTCACATAGCTTTCCCTCTTTTGTTTAGGGTTGGAATTGCACAAAGCATCTTCCTTTATTGTAATTGCACAAAGTATCTTCCTTTATTGTAATTGCACAAAGTATCTTCCTTTATTGATTCCATATTTCTTATTTCATGATACTCATTTGATTGTATCAGAATGACTGCTTGATCAGGGCAATCAAAAAGATATCAATCTAATGAGTTCCATACTTGCCTTATCTTCAATAACCATATACCTGGACAGGGTATATAAGTATTGAGATTAGGTAGTATGTACTTTATTTACTATCATATTCCTCACTTTTCATACCATTATACACATAGGATTTTCCATCTCTAGATTTTCTTCAGGCATCATTTCTATATCTCTCTCTTGCCTGCTCCCATGCACCTTTTCCTAGTGCAACATTGCTTCTTCCTGCAGCAACCTCCTCATGTGGCCCAGTCATCTTTAAGTTCTTCTTCCCTTATACGAGCAGAAGGCACTTTCAGATACACTGGATGACACCAGAATAGACTCTACTACCTTAGTCCTATGTCTCTGTAGACTCAGTGAACCTGGCTCTGATACCACTTAATTGTGACGACCGTCTCGCGAAAACAAGATTAACTAATGCGGAAGCGTTCATCAAGCAGCGGATTAGCGAAAATCACTAAAAATTAAAACTTTTTGCAAAGAGATCCACACATAGGAAATCTTTTCCAACAAATGCCATTGTATATCATATACATTCTATTTCAAACGTACATATCCTGTACCATCTTTTTCCAGAGACTACATCATCAGCTACCTTATAAACATATATGCAGGCAGCATACAAATCTTGAGGTATCAAGCCAAAACCTCAGACTGATATATCAAAAACACTGACTAAAAACTCCGAGGACCTGAGAGTACAGAGACGACACATAGGACTACTATCTATATGACTAGACAGAAAATATCTCCACCTGAGATCTTATTGTTGTCCCTGCTGTTGTTGTTGCTGCTGCTCTTTCCCTGTTCTAGGGTTTCTGCTCTGCCTTTCATGCATACCTAAAAATGTTTCCCACGGGGGTGAGACAATTGTAAATTGCCCCAGCGAGAGATATAACTCTCCGCCAGAAACATTCTTATAGCAGATTATGAAATTAAACTGAGCAGGGGTTACTTTTACATTATTAGGCAGAATTATTCTTCATATAACAGAATAAGAAAATCTCCATTTTCAATAAGAGCATTGCATCTACCCATGGTAGACTCATAGTTCATCCATCTACTTGTAATGAATACAACAGATATGAATAATCATCAATGAACTATAGATATATAACAGAATTGTAACATCAGCCAAGTTCTCTAGCATAACTTATTAACACAAATGCTACAAAGAAACATGATACTTGTTACCCAAGCATCACACATGGCTCACAAGGCCATTCATATCTTGTCACCTCTCACTAGGCAACAACTTATTCACATGGCTCACAAGGCCATTCACATCTTGTCACCTCTCACTAGGCAACAACTTATTCACATGGCTCACAAGGCCATTCACATCTAGTCACCTCTCACTAGGCAACAACTTATTCACATGGTTCATAAGGACATTCACATCTTGTCACCTCTCACTAGGCAACAACTTATTCACATGGTTCATAAGATCCGTACACATTGTTACTTTTATTAAGCAACAACAACATCAACGCACAAAAAGCCAATCAACATTTATTATATAAATGTCACAGGCCAAACTTGGCTATATTCATCATATCATCATACCTACATGGTTATTAGGCATGATAACAGTCATACAAGATATTCATCACATCATGTGATACAATAGTAACACCATCATTCCTTAACCAGGAATTAGGGTTCACTATCAAACAGGGCTTATCATTCCCTTTTCCCAAAATTAGGGTTAGGGTTCCCCATTTCTCATTAATTCAGACCCTCTTGAGTTAACCAACTTTATCTTGTATTAAGGTATTTCCCATCTTAATACATTCCATCACAGAATACTCACCCTTAGCATATAATGCATAGGCCAGACAGTAAAATTGTCCAGCTATCTCACATGATATGGACTTATCTTAGTTTCAGGCATGGCTTTAATATAAAGTTGCCTATAAAAAATCACAATGATACACCCTCAACTAGGGTTTCACAATGATACACCCTCAACTAGGTTTTCATAAGGATACACCCTCAACTAGGGTTTCATAAGGATACACCCTCAACCAGGGTTCATAAGGATACACCCTCAACCAGGGTTCATAAGGATACACCCTCAACTAGGGTTTACTAATCATATATTGGATCCATGCATTTGTTATGCATTATTGATTAGTACCATTAAGGGTATCTCTCACCTAATTACATTAGGTTTCCAAAAAGGTTTGATCAATTGGACCTTCAATGACATGAGGTATCCAATTGAATTGGGGTTTTCAATGTTGATTCCTTCAATCATTGAATTCATGGAACCAATCATCAATTGGACCTATACTCATACTTCAATTGAGTTTAATAGGTCAACCTTAAACTGATTTGACCCTCAATTGACCCTCAATTGATCATCAATTAGGGTTTGATTCAATTGAATTAGGGTTTGGAATCGAAGATCCAACAACACTCATCAACGCAAGATTGGTTACTTTGAAACTATTGAACCATTATCCAAATTGGGTATGACCTGACCCCAAACGGTCTTGAGGTCGTTTGGATGACCTCCAAACGGTCTTGAGACCGTTTGCCCATCTTATCACTCAAATACAAGCCATCCAATTAAGGTTTGGATCATTGGATTGATCACCAAATCAGCATTGCATTGTATAACAGCTTGGTACCTTTAGACCTTCAAACACCTAACCATACTCAACCCTAGACCTCCAAACGGTCTTGGGTGACCACCAAACGGTCTTGAGACCGTTTGGATGAGTCCCAAACGGTCTTGAGACCGTTTGCCCATCCAACCTTTGGACTCTAGTGAAAATTCATCATGGATTGGTCTATCGAGTTGATCAACAAATCAGCACTACATTGCAATATGATTAGTACCTTTGGACCTTCAATTGGTCAACTATACTTGACCCCAGACCTACAAACGGTCTTGGGGTGATCCCCAAACGGTCTGGAGACCGTTTGGGTGATCCCCAAACGGTCTTGAAACCGTTTGGGCTAATCAACCCAAAATCTCAACTTAACTCATTGGAATTTCAGCACTATTTTCAATTAGGGTTTACCTAATTGATTAGCCTTCAACTCACGATTCCTTGGGAGTTAATCCCTAAAATTTGATGAATAATTAGACCACATCATTAGGAACAGTAATCCCAAACGGTCAACTCTTGGTCATCGCACTCAAATGGTCTTGAGGCCGTTTTCCCAAAAAGTTCAATTAAATCAGATTGAAAATCAGCACTTAATCCAATTAGGTTTCCCTAATTGATTAGGCTTCAACTCATAATTCCTTTGGAGTTAATCCCTAAAATTTGGAGGGTTATTAATAAACATAATTATGAACAGGAATCCCAAACGGTAAATGCTTGGTCAACCATCTCAAACGGTCTTGAAACCGTTTGCTCAACCAGGTCAAGTTAATCAGGTTGAAAATCAGCACATAATTCAATTCGATTGCTTAATTGATTGTCCTTCAACTCTCGATTCCTTTGGCGTTAATCCCTCAAATTTGGAGGGTTATCAGCCTACATAATTAGGAACAAAATTATTAAACGGTCAACGCTTGGTCAACCATCTTAAACGGTCTTGAAACCATTTGCTACCAAACGGTTTCAAACCGTTTGCCCTTAAACGGTTTGCTGAAACCGCATAGCCAATCAAATTAAAACGATTTGGAGTAGCTATTAAAACGGTTTTGCTTGGAAATTTCTTTGGATAAGCATCTAGGATGATGTCATCATCCCCTTCCTTCGCAAAACCAAGAACAGCAACCGTTCTTGATGGAAATTGCAGCAAAGAAACAAGTGTGTATCAAATTGAAGAAATCAATCAACAAAGCATAGAGAATTGATGCAATAGCAATGTTTAAGGGTTTGAGTTATAAAACCCGCCTCCAATTGAGATCCAAAGCTCCAAGATCACTCCATTAATGGTGGATGAAGCTCTAGCAACTCCCCCTAGGCTCGTCCTCAATCTTTTGATTGCAAAAGTTGGCTAGGGTTGAAGAAGAGATCGAAATAAGAAGGAATCCATAATTTATTTTCGATTTCCACCATGAAATCAAGGAGAACGAAGGTCAAGGGCTTACCCACAGGTTGGGGACGTGCTACCTGCTCCTCCCTAGCTCCTTGGTCGGTTTTGCAAGCAAGGGGAAGAAGAAAATCTGAAAAAGGCCTTGGTTTGGGCTTGGATATGGCACTTTTATAAAGAAATTGATGAGAGAGAATATGCCTTATTAAAATGCATTTAATTCCAAAAATAGTACCGCCTCTTCCTCCTTGGTTTGATTGAATACAAAGGCAACTCAAAGCCACCGAACTCCCTTCCATTATCCATGGATTAAGGGAAAATAAAATAAGCACCTTAATCCATTATAATATTAATATATCTTTTTGAGTGGAAATTCTTTTCCTTATAATAAGGTGAGTGGAATTTCACCTACTTAAGATATTTTCGTTCCTTATCTTTGCAAAGGAACGTCCATCCTTATTCAAAATCAACCAAAAACATTTTGGTTGAAAGCCCTTCAATTATTTTTATTCATTTTTGCCCTAAATTGAATTAGGGTTTCAATTAGGATTAAATCTTGATTATTTTAATATCAAGATTCTCTCTCCTCCATCTTAATTCAAATGAGAAGTAACTCTCATTTTATTTGCTCTACATGATTCCAAGAAACATTAGGGACTTTATTGAAGTGGTAATTTGCATATTGAACCCTAGATTTTGGGTAAATTGCACTTTTCACCAAAACTAGGTTTTAATGCACAACATTGCTTTACAAGCTTAATCTTGGTGCCCAAGCTTGTGGAAACCATACCACTACATCACATTAATTATTATGATGTATTAAAATTAGAGGAACATCTTATCATGCAACATTTGCAAGTTAACCCCTCAACTTGGGTAATTTGCACTTTAGTCCAAAATAAGCAAACATTGCTCAAACAGGACCAAAATTGAAACATAAGTTTCTTATGAGGCCTAATTACTTTTCCCAAGATAAGATTAAGAATCTACTCAACCTTATTAGACAAAACATCTAGGGTTAATTCATAACCCAGGTCAGGGATGTTACAAATAATGACCCCAAAGAACTGGTGGTGGTGAGAAACTAGGAGGTTGCAAAGGATAGAGAGAGGACTGAGTTTCTAGATTTGTTCACTGACTATTATTCCAAAATGTGCAATAGGTGAGGGGCTTTAAGACAATGTCTTCACCCTGTTGTCCAGATTCTATGCTTAATATGGAACCCAAAATAGATGTTATACTTATCAAGTGCTTGATGTGACAAAAGTTTGGAAAACACTATGACTTAGTCACATTAACATTAACCAATCACATAAAAAAATAGCTAGTTCAAATAATATGATTTTCTATCTTTATATTTTTAATATAATTGTATTATCTAGGGTTATCCAAACTTATGAGAATTCAATACCTTACCTAATTAGACCATGAGGAACCCAATTATCTAGTTAGATTTCATGTTTGATCTATGTAATTATGTGGTTTACAGTATTGGGTCATTGTGGTTATTAATATATTAAAATTTATTGAAATGGATTTACAATACCAAAATTTAAATTAAGATCCCATATCTTACTAAATACTTATGTGTCAAATAAGGAAATATATTATTTAAATATTTAGAGTCATTTTCTATTTAAACCCTTGTTACTGATGTCTTGGAACAATATCAGATTTTGCAGGGCATAACCAATATTTATTATCTACAATTTAGATAATTGAATATATAGAGGTAAAATTAGGAAAAATTAGGGTTTCATCTCATTTAACATAAAGAAAATTTGCGACTAATATTTTTAATTACATTTATTTATAACACAAAACTTTTGTGATATTACAGTGGAATTTCCAATTAGACATGAATTTGGGTCAATGAATTGAAGTGTGTAATTGGTTTAGTTACATAGTTGGATTCTTAAGTTTTTTGTGAAGGTAAACAAATAGAACTCTAGACTTCTTTTGCTATTTGCAAGTTTTTTTAGACATAACAACAATTTTTTTTTCATTTTTTACATATTTCAAATGAAAATATAAAAAAAAAAACTTTTTGTATCCATTATCTTGTCAAAAGCAACATCATAGATTGGTTTCTTAAAATGTAGAAGGATAAAAATATGATGGAAACAATCAACAAATATGTTGTTTTAGGCGGTGAAGAAGAGGAGGTGGAGATAGTGTAACATCCCTGACTTGGGTTATAACCTAAACCTAGAAGTTTTGCCTAAATATGTAATTAAACACTTGTAATTATCTTTTAGCAGGTAATAAAATCCCCTAAGGAACATATGTTTCCATTCCTGTCCCCTAGGAACAATGTTGTAGTATTGTTTTGCAATACAGGGATCTATGTGCAAATTACCCAGTTAAGGGATTAACTTGCAAATTACACATGTTGAGATGTTCCTCTAATGATTGAGACATCATGAGGATGTTTATGATAAAATTTGAGGGATTTCCCAAGCTTGAGCACCAAGGTGCAGCTGTGGAAGCAACCCATGTACTTGAAAACCCTAAATTGGTGTAAAGTGCAATTTACCCAATTTGAGGGGAGCAACTTGTAAAATACATCATCTAAAATATCTTTTATGACTCTTGGCATCATTTAGAAGAGAAATGATGAAAAGGTCACTTCATTTGAATAATCATATAATAAAGAACACCTTTGTGATTAAATAATCAAGGTGTATGTATAATAGCCCTTTTATGTGTATACTTTAGTGATAGGGTTGATCCTCTTTTCCTTCAACTCTTGACCTTAGAAGGAGTTTGTCCTTAGAAATAATATGTGGGGACGTGCAAGGAAGAAAGGAAGGACTTACATGAGAAATGAGGAAAGCATATGTTCTTATGTTGAAATTTCACCTAAGTATATATACTACTTCTCTCACTTAGCAAGGGAACGGTCCTCTTCTTTTCATTTCTTTCCCCTTGCTCAAAACCGACCAAGGCTAAGCTCTGGAGCAGATAAGGACGACCAAGGGTCCTAGGTAAGTTTGGATCATCCCTTTTGCTTGAATTCATGGAGGAAACTCGTTTTCAAGGTTGAATTCATGGCTAGCTCACCTAGCTCTATCTTTCTAGCCATTCCTTTCCAACTTTTCCTTGGAGAATTCACCTTGGCCGACCTGTGGAGCTCAAATACGCCATTAAATCTTGGAGCTTGGAAGCTTGGAGCTCAAGGAACAACCTTTAGGTGGGTTTTATAACTCCAAACCTATGCTTTGTTATATACATCTTTTCTATGCTTTTAGTTGCTAGTTCTTCTTCTTCCCTATCTTCCCTTGCTTCCTTGCAAGAAAATCCGTGAGGAACTGTTGCTGTTCTTGAGGAAGAAGATGAGGGCGTTATTTCCTATGCTTATCCACGGTTTTCCACTTTACCATACGACCTCAACCAATTGCCCATACGGTTTGCAAAACCGTTTGATGGGCAAACGGTTTCAAGGTCGTATTAAGGAATACGGTCTCAAGACCGTATGTCTGCGTTGACCAAGCGTGGACCGTATGAGAATCCTGTTCATAATTATGTAGGTTAATCACCCACAAAATTTGAGAGGTTAAATCCAAAGGAATCGTGAGATATATGCAAAACAATTAGCAAATTCAATTGAATTTAGTTCTGATTTTTCAATCTGCTTAATTTGCCCTTTTTGGGAAAACGGTCTCAAGACCGTATAAGATGGTTGACTAAGCATTGACCGTATGATATTACTGTTCATAATAATGTTAGTTAATGACTCACCAAATTTGATGGACTAATTCCAAACGAGTTAAGAGTTGAAGGTTGATTACTAGGGCAAACCCTAATTGAAATCAATGCTGAAATCACAATGAACTAATTTGAGATTTTGGGTTGATTAGCCCAAACGGTCTCAAGACCATTTGGGGAATCATCCAAACGGTCTCAAGACCGTTTGGGGATCACCCAAGACCGTATGGAGGTCTGGGGTCAAGTATAGTTGACCAATTGAAGGTACAAAGATACCAAATTACATTGGAATTAAGTATTGATGTAATGATCAACTCAATAAATCAAACCTTGATGAATTTTCACTAGAGTCCAAAGGATGGATGGGCAAACGGTCTCAAGACCGTTTGGAACTCATCCAAACGGTCTCAAGACCATTTGGTTACAACCCAAGACTGTTTGGAGGTCTAGGGTTAAGGTAATTTGATCAATTGAGGGCCCAATTACAATGGGTTATTAAAATAATCAAATTGCTGATTTGTGACTTAATTAAGGTTCAACCCCTATCAAATCAATCTAGATTTTGATGAATTCTTGGGCAAACGGTCTCAAGATCGTTTTGAGTATATCCAAACGATCCCAAGACCGTTTGGGCCAAGTTTGAGCCCAATTGGAGGTCAATTGATGGGTTCAACTTCAATTTGATTCACATTATTGAGTGTTGATGGTTGAATGTTTATAGACCTTAATTGAACCAACTCCAACCCTAATTGGATATCAATTGAGGGTCAATTGAGTGACCAATTGGTTAAGGCTAACCCTAATTGTCTCAATTGATAAGTGGTTAGCAAGCTTGAGACCAATTGAAGGCTTCAACATAGGAAACCCTAATCGAGTTTACCCTTTGAACCACCTTGGATGTCCATACGATCTTGAGCTTTTGAGGGCATTCGACCTCAAGACCGTATAAGGTCATTCAACCTCAAGACCGTATAAGGTCATTCGACCTCAAGACCGTATAAGGTCATTTGACCTCAAGACCGTATAAGGTCATTCGACCTCAAGACCGAATGAGTCCATTCGATCTCAAGACCGAATGAGTCCATTCGATCTCAAGACCAAATGAGACCATTCGACCTCAAGACCGAATGAGGGTAAACGGTCTTGAGTGTTATACGGTCTTGAAGTCAACCAACCCTTAAACGGTCTACAAAGCTTAAACGGTCTACAACCTTATACGATCTTAGGATCGTTTGAAGGTTGAAGGTGTGAAATCTATTGGAGACTTTTGAAGTTAAGTCTGCCTAATGCCTTGAAGGCTTAAATGGTTTAATAGTTGTTCAACCTAAACCCTAATGATACCAAAAGACATTAAGGGTCAAGTGGTTAGTAAATTAAAACATGATGATGATCAATGTGTAATTTACCATAATACCCTTGAAAGGTTCAATTGAGTGAAACCTTATTCGAATCAAACCCTAATCACTCAATAGTGGTGATCTGGTCTATGTTAATCAAAGTGGACTTAACCCAACCTGATCTAGATTGGTGTTATCATAATCTACAAGTATGAGGAGAGAGAAAGTATCTTAAGAAAGAGAAAGTACCCTTTTATGATGAAAATTCAAGTAAAGTACCTTCAATACACATGAATGTGCATGATTAGGGTATGATCCACCTATGTGAGATCATGGAACCCTAACTATGATATATGATGAATCTTAAAGCTAATCTGAGAGCATCAATGATGATGTTCCTCATATATGATGATGTTATGAGTTCAATTCACCATAATGTGAATAGTAAACCCTAATTCAAGGGTGATGACATGAAATATGGGTAGTAAACCCTGATTGATGAGAATCAGAGAACTTAGCTCTTATGATAAGAGTGGAAAGTGTATTTCTTGTTTTGAATTACCTTTATCAGTTGAATTAACCATGCAGGTTCTGATATGAAGATGATCATATCCAGGTATGGATGATGATACTATATTCATTAAAAGCATGTTGTCCGCTTTATGAATAGTGATATATCCTGGTGCCTTGATAGTGGCATTTTATGAGATTGATGGGATGTGAGAGCCATGAGTATCATCAAGGTCATGCTTAACAGATGACTTGTGATGAGAGAATTGAGAAAATGGTAATTGATGTAAATTAGACTTGTTACATTTAGTATCCTTCCTTCTTAACTGCTATGCTAATGTTTAAATGTTCAAGAACATGTATGTTATCTGATAAGTGATAACTTGTGAGTTTGATAGGTTGAATGAGTCATGAATAATATGTGCTAATGATTATCAAAGGTCATATTATTTAGATGACCAGATAAAATAAGATGTTCTTGGTAATAAATGTTATAATTAGTCCAGGGGTTTGGACTCTCACTTTCCGAATTCTTAGTGATAATATGTTTAGGGATTGATATCCCTATGTTAAATTATGAAATGTGATCCTAATATAGAGTGTCACTATGAGAAATTCTATTACAAGACAATCCTATGAAAGGCTTAACTGCAGACTTAGGGGTGATGAATGTAAATAACCCTTGTGTCACTTGAGTATGGTTATGTATGATTTCATGTGTACTAATCATATGGTTATGTTGTGGTTTTGGAATCCTAACACCTTGTAAAAAAGGGTATGGCTATAGGCCGTGATATCCCTTATTATAATGCCAGGTGATGGATATATGATCCAAGCCTGAAGAGAGCCAGTGTGGTGATGATGGATTTATAATAAATAGATGTTATACATGTCTTTTGTTTTTCTAAAAGAAAAGAGATATGTGGGTTGATTTAGAGATGCTTTGCTTCTAGTAGGAGGTATAGTTTACAATCTGTGAAACATTGTTCTAACTACTCTTAAAATATATATGACTTCTTTGTGTACTGTTATTTCTCTTATTCTGTAATAATCATGTTTCTGGCAAAGAGTTATAACTCCCGCTGGGACAATTTTTAAAATTGTCTCACCCCGTAGATTTCAATTATTTTTAGGTGGTCGTCAAGGACAAAGGGACCAATCTCCAGGTGACCAGTATCAGCAGCAGTAGTACCCGGAGCAGCAGTAAATCCTAGGTGGAGATTCAGACTTCTGAGTTATATAGATAGATAGTCAGTCCTATGCGTCCTCTGTACTCTCAGGTCTTGGAGTCTTTTGGTCTGAGATTTTGGTTATGAGTTATTGAGATGTTGTATCATGTTGTATATAATTACTCAAGAAGTAATTATCTGAGATGTAAACAGTTTATCTCCTTTTATGAAGGAAGTTTTATGGTTTCAATGTTTTATCTCAAAAAGTTTTAATTTCCGCTGATTTTTGGTATTCCGCTGCTAATCGAATCGCTTCCGCTAAGTTTATATCGTGGTTTGGAGATCAGAGCCCACAATTAAGTGGTATCAGAGCTCTAGGTTCGCTGAGTCTACAGAGACATAGGACTTAGGATGTCGAGTCTATCCTTAGTGTTCCTTCCTTATCTAATAGAACCTTCTGCTCCTCAGGAGGAGAAGATATATAAGGATGTCTGACCCACATGAAGAGTACGTGGCGGAAAGTAGCATTGCTGCACCACAGGGAGGTGCAAGGCACCCAGAAATGGAGCAACCCTTACCTGAGCAACCCAGGGAGCCACCCCAGTTTGACCCAACTGAGATAGAAAACCCAGCTGTCCATGCCTTATTTGATAAGTTTCTGACAGCCATAACACACATAGCAGATAGGGTGCCACCATCTGCACCTAGGGTACCAGCCCATCAGGAAGGTTATGGAGCTGGCAAGACTTTCGAGAGACTTTTCCGGGTGGGAGCCATAGACTATGCTGGTACATCTGACCCAACAGATGCTGATCTATCGTTGACAGAGCTGGAAAAGGCTTTCAGGATCCTTGATATTCCTGAAGCTGAAAAAGTAAAACATGTGGTATGCCTCCTAAAAGGGAGTGCTGGTAATTGGTGGTTGATAGAGGAGGATAAGAGACCAGGCGAAGAAATAGGATGGGAGGTTTTCCGACGAGAATTCATCAATAGATACTTCCCTAAGACGTATCTAGATGAGAAGATCTTTCAATTTGAGAAAATCACACAAGGACACATGAACGTTAGCGAGTATGAAGCTAAGTTCATGGAGTTACTACGGTTTTGTCCACAAATGGCAGTTACCGATGAAGAAAGAATTCGACGTTTTGAAAAGGGCTTGAACTCTGAACTAGCCACTCCTGTGTCTTCTCTAGAGAATAGAGAAAAGTTTGCCACCTTCGTGGAGTCAGTAAGAAGGATAGAGAGGTCAGAAACCATGAAACAACAGACAAGTAGTAAGAAGATGTACACCCAGCCTCAAGAACAAGGGCCTGAAAGTTTTAAGAAACCAAGATTTTCTACACCATCAGCTTTGTCAGGATTTCCTACCCAGACACAATGGATGTAAAGTGGAAGTAGGTATCATAGTAGTATTCCAAGAGGACCCTCCGACATAGCATCAGCGTCGGTAACTGGATCGTATAGACACTTTGCACCCAGGATCTGTTACCTATGTAGACAGCCGGGACACCTGGCAAGGAATTGTCCAGACAGGAATACAATAACGACTCAGCCCAAAGGACAGAGTCTGCAAGTCTCACAAGGGAGGCTCTATAATATTAGAGGACGTGGACAAACGTCCCATACAGGTCAGATGACATAAGTTTTATTTTAATATTACATATCGGGATTCTATGTGTAGAAGATATGTAAACTTTGCTACTTTTGAATTCCTTGTCTAAGTCCCTGGAGAACACAAGGGAGATAAGAACTTGTATCTTACTTAGTATTCTTTAAAACAATTTATAATCTCCCTTAACTGTGTATGAAAAGGATGAAATATAGATGTGATACCTGAAGAATAATCTTGTATGGTAAATTCTGTGTGTATAATGATATGAAGAATGAGAAATATGATGATAAGAAAAATACATACTACCTAATCTCAATGCTCATATACCCTGGCCAGGTATATGGTTATTGTAGATAAGGCAAGTATGAAACTCCTAGATTGTTATCTTTTGATTACTCTGATCAGGTAATTATTCTAAAACAATCTAGAGAGTATAAGAAAAAAAATAAGGAGAAAAGCTAAGTGAATACTTAGTGAATATACTCAGTGAATACTTAGTGAATATGCTCAGTGAATATACTCAGTGAATACTTAGTGAATATGCTCAGTGAATATACTCAGTGAATACTTAGTGAATATGCTCAGTGAATATACTCAGTGAATACTTAGTGAATATACTCAGTGAATACTTAGTGAATATGCTCAGTGAATATACTCATTGAATACTTAGTGAATATGCTCAGTGAATATACTCAGTGAATACTTAGTGAATATGCTCAGTGAATATACTCAATGAATACTTAGTGAATATACTCAGTGGATACTTAGTGAATATGCTCAGTGAATATACTCAGTGAATACTTAGTGAATATGCTCAGTGAATATACTCAGTGACTACTTAGTGAATATACTCAGTGAATACTTAGTGAATATGCTCAGTGAATATACTCAGTGAATACTTAGTGAATATGCTCAGTGAATATACTCAGTGAATACTTAGTGAATATACTCAGTGAATACTTAGTGAATATGCTCAGTGAATATACTCAGTGAATACTTAGTGAATATGCTCAGTGAATATACTTAGTGAATACTTAGTGAATATACTCAGTGAATACTTAGTGAATATGCTCAGTGAATACTTAGTGAATATGCTCAGTGAATATACTCAGTGAATACTTAGTGAATATTCTCAGTGAATATACTCAGTGAATACTTAGTGAATATACTCAGTGAATACTTAGTGAATATGCTCAGTGAATATACTCAGTGAATACTTAGTGAATATGCTCAGTGAATATACTCAGTGAATACTTAGTGAATATGCTCAGTGAATATACTCAGTGAATACTTAGTGAATATGCTCAGTGAATATACTCAGTGAATACTTAGTGAATATGCTCAGTGAATATACTCAGTGAATACTTAGTGAATATGCTCAGTGAATATACTCAGTGAATACTTAGTGAATATGCTCAGTGAATAGACTCAATTAATACTTAGTGAATAAACTTAATGAATACTTAGTGAATATACTCAGTGAACATACTCAGTGAATACTTAGTGAACAAACTTAGTGAATATACTTGGTGAATTTCCTCAGTAACTACTTAGTAAGCCTTTCTCAATGAACTCCTTCAGTGAAGCCCTTGAGACAATATACAGAGTAAATTATCAGTGTTAAGGTATGTATTTTCCTCTGTTGGTAAGAATTCTTGAGTGATATGAGAAGAATGTTCTTTTATGCTTTCTCCTTTCAAAAGTATGGACACATTATGTTAGGGGTTTATGCTTTACACAAGCATAAACAATGATAAGGGATAATTAATGAAAGGGACTTTGTGTGAATTACAGACCCATAATATCATCATAATGACTAATCTGTTCTTCCTTTCCCTGGGATTTCGAGGACGAAATCCTTGTTAGGGGTTTATAATTTGTAACATCCCTGACTTGGGTTATAACCTAACCCTAGAAGTTTTGCCTAAATATGTAATTAAACACTTGTAATTATCTTTTAGCAGGTAATAAAAGCCCCTAAGGAACATATGTTTCCATTCCTGTCCCCTAGGAACAACGTTGTAGTATTATTTTGCAATACAGGGATCTATGTGCAAATTACCCATTTAAGGGATTAACTTGCAAATTACACATGTTGAGATGTTCCTCTAATGATTGAGACATCATGAGGATGTTTATGATAAAATTTGAGGGATTTCCCAAGCTTGAGCACCAAGGTGCAGTTGTGGAAGCAACCCCTGTACTTGAAAACCCTAAATTGGTGTAAAGTGCAATTTACCCAATTTGAGGGGTGCAACTTGTAAAATACATCATCTAAAATATCTTTTATGACTCTTGGCATCATTTAGAAGAGAAATGATGAAAAGGTCACTTCATTTGAATAATCATATAATAAAGAACACCTTTGTGATTAAATAATCAAGGTGTATGTATAATAGCCCTTTTATGTGTATACTTTAGTGATAGGGTTGATCCTCTTTGCCTTCAATTCTTGACCTTAGAAGGAGTTTTTCCTTAGAAATAAGATGTGGGGACGTGCAAGGAAGAAAGTAAGGACTTAGATAAGAAATGAGGAAAGCATATGTTCTTATGTTGAAATTTCACCTAAGTATATATACTACTTCTCTCACTTAGCAAGGGAACGATCCTCTTCTTTTCATTTCTTTCCCCTTGCTCAAAACCGACCAAGGCTAAGCTCTGGAGTAGAGAAGGACGACCAAGGGTCCTAGGTAAGTTTGGATCATCCCTTTTGCTTGAATTCATGGAGGAAACTCGTTTTCAAGGTTGAATTCATGGCTAGCTCACCTAGCTCTATCTTTCTAGCCATTCCTTTCCAACTTTTCCTTGGAGAATTCACCTTGGCCAACCTGTGGAACTCAAAGACGCCATTAAAGATTGGAGCTTGGAATCTTGGAGCTCAAGGAACAACCTTTAGGCGGGTTTTATAACTCTAAACCTATGCTTTGTTATATACATCTATTCTATGCTTTTAGTTGCTAGTTCTTCTTCTTCCCTATCTTCCCTTGCTTCCTTGCAAGCAAATCTGTGAGGAACTGTTGCTGCTCTTGAGGAAGAAGATGAGAGCATTATTTCCTATGCTTATCCATGGTATTCCACTTTACCATACGACCTCAACCAATTGCCCATACGGTTTGCAAAACCGTTTGATGGGCAAACGGTTTCAAGGTCGTATGAAGGAATACGGTATCAAGACCGTATGTCTGCGTTGACCAAGCATGGACCATATGCGAATCCTGTTCATAATTATGTAGGTTAATCACCCAAAAAAGTTTAGAGGTTAACTCCAAAGGAATCGTGATATATAGGCAAAACAATTAGAAAATGCAATTGAATTTAGTTCTGATTTTTCAATCTGCTTAATTTTCCCTTTTTGGGCAAACGGTCTCAAGACTGTATAAGATGGTTGACTAAGAGTTGACCGTATGATATTACTGTTCATAATGATGTTAATTAATGACTCACGAAATTTTATGGACTAATTCCAAACGAGTTAAGAGTTGAAGGTTGATTACTAGGGCAAACCCTAATTGAAATCAGTGCTGAAATCACAATGAACTAATTTGAGATTTTGGGTTGATTAGCCCAAACGGTCTCAAGACCGTTTGGGGAATCATCCAAATGGTCTCAAGACCATTTGGAGATCACCCAAGACCGTATGGAGGTCTGGGGTCAAGTATAGTTGACCAATTGAAGGTACAAAGATACCAAATTACATTGCAATTAAGTATTGATGTAATGATCAACTCAATAAATCAAACCTTGATGAATTTTCACTAGAGTCCAAAGGATGGATGGGAAAACGGTCTCAAGACCGTTTGGAACTCATCCAAACGGTCTCAAGACCGTTTGGTGACAACCCAAGACCGTTGGAGGTCTAGGGTTAAGGTAATTTGATCAATTGAGGGCCCAATTACAATGGGTTATTAAAATAATCAAATTGCTGATTTATGACTTAATTAAGGTTCAACCCCTATCACATCAATCTAGATTTTGATGAATTCTTGGGAAAACAGTCTCAAGATCGTTTGGAGTATATCCAAACGATCCCAAGACCGTTTGGGCCAAGTTTGAGCCCAATTGGAGGTCAATTGATGGGTTCAACTTCAATTTGATTCACATTGTTGAGTGTTGATGGTTGAATGTTTATAGACCTTAATTGAACCAACTCCAACCCTAATTGGATATCAATTGAGGGTCAATTGAGTGACCAATTGGTTAAGGCTAACCCTAATTGTCTCAATTGATAAGTGGTTAGCAAGTTTGAGACCAATTGAAGGCTTCAATATAGGAAACCCTAATCGAGTTTACCCTTTGAACCACGTTGGAGGTCCATACGATCTTGAGCTTTTGAGGGCATTCGACCTCAAGACCGTATAAGGTCATTCGACCTCAAGACCGTATAAGGTCATTCGACCTCAAGACCGTATAAGGTCATTCGACCTCAAGACCGTATAAGGTCATTCGACCTCAAGACCGATTGAGTCCATTCGAACCTTAAACGGTCTACAAAGCTTAAACGGTCTACAACCTTATACGATCTCAGGATCGTTTGAAGGTTGAAGGTGTGAAACCTATTGGAGACTTTTGAAGTTAAGTCTGCCTAATGCCTTGAAGGCTTAAATGGTTTAATAGTTGTTCAACCTAAACCCTAATGATACCAAAAGACATTAAGGTTCAAGTGGTTAGTAAATTAAACCATGATGATGATCAATGTGTAATTTACCATAATACCCTTGAAAGGTTCAATTGAGTGAAACCTTGTTCTAATCAAACCCTAATCACTCAATAGTGGTGATTTGGTCTATGTTAATCAAAGTGGACTTAACCCAACCTGATCTAGATTGGTGTTATCACCATCTACAAGTATGAGGAGAGAGAAAGTATCTTAAGATAGAGAAAGTACCCTTTTATGATGAAAATTCAAGTAAAGTACCTTCAATACACATGAATGTGCATGATTAGGGTATGATCCACCTATGTGAGATCATGGAACCCTAACTATGATATATGATGAATCTTAAAGCTAATATGAGAGCATCAATGATGATGTTCCTCATACATGATGATGTTATGAGTTCAATTCACCATAATGTGAATAGTAAACCCTAATTCAAGGGTGATGACATGCAATATGGGTAGTAAACCCTGATTGTTGAGAATCAGAGAACTTAGCTCTTATGATAAGAGTGGAAAGTGTATTTCTTGTTTTGAATTACCTTTATCAGTTGAATTAACCATGCAGGTTATGATATGAAGATGATCATATCCAGGTATGGATGATGATACTATATTCATTAAAAGCATGTTGTCTGCTTTATGAATAGTGATATATCCTGGTGCCTTGATAGTGGCATTTTATGAGATTGATGGGATGTGAGAGACATGAGTATCATCAAGGTCATGCTTAACAGATGACTTGTGATGAGAGAATTGAGAAAATGGTAATTGATGTAAATTAGACTTGTTACATTTAGTATCCTTCCTTCTTAACTGCTATGCTAATGTTTAAATGTTCAAGAACATGTATATTATCTGATAAGTGATAACTTATGAGTTTGATAGGTTGAATGAGTCATGAGTAATATGTGCTAATGATTATCAAAGGTCATATTATTTAGATGACCAGATAAAATAAGATGTTCTTGGTAATAAATGTTATAATTAGTCCAGGGGTTTGGACTCTCACTTTCTGAATTCTTAGTGATAAGATGTTTAGGGATTGATATCCCTATGTTAAATTATGAAATGTGATCCTAATATAGAGTGTCACTATGAGAAATTCTATTACAAGACAATCCTATGAAAGGCTTAACTGCAGACTTAGGGGTGATGAATGTAAATAACCCTTGTATGATTTCATGTGTACTAATCATACGGTTATGTTGTGGTTTTGGAATCCTAACACCTTGTAGAAAAGGGTATGGCTACAGGCCATGATATCCCTTATTATAATGCCAGGTGATGGATATATGATCCAAGCCTGAAGAGAGCCAGTGTGGTGATGATGGATTTATAATAAATAAATGTTATACATGTCTTTTGTTTTTCTAAAAGAAAAGAGATATGTGGGTTGATTTAGAGATGCTTTGCTTCTAGTAGGAGGTATAGTTTACAATCTATGAAACATTGTTCTAACTACTCTTAAAATATATATGACTTCTTTGTGTACTGTTATTTCTCTTATTCTGTAATAATCATGTTTCTGGCAAAGAGTTATAACTCCCGCTGGGACAATTTTTAAAATTGTCTCACCCCGTAGATTTCAATTGTTTTTAGGTGGTCGTCAAGGACGAAGGGACCAATCTCCAGGTGACCAGTATCAGCAGCAGTAGTACCCGGAGCAACAGTAAATCCCAGGTGGAGATTCAGACTGCTGAGTTATATAGATAGATAGTCAGTCCTATGCGTCCTCTGTACTCTCAGGTCTTGGAGTCTTTTGGTCTGAGATTTTGGTTATGAGTTCTTGAGATTTTGTATCATGTTGTATATAATTACTCAAGAAGTAATTATCTGAGATGTAAACAGTTTATCTCCTTTTATGAAGGAAGTTTTATGGTTTCAATGTTTTATCTCAAAAAGTTTTAATTTCCGCTGATTTTTGGTATTCCGCTGCTAATCGAATCGCTTCCGCTAAGTTTATATCGTGGTTTGGAGATCAGAGCCCACAGATAGAACGTATGGAGGATGACTCAATGATGAAAAGAACCATACTAGGATAAAATCAACAAGGGGGGAGTCTATACCAAGAAGACGATTAAGACAAAATTAGATAGCAACTCTAAGTAAGTCACAGAGAAGACTAATGAGGAAGTTTTACTAATTCATTTTAGGAAGAAAGGAGGTCATAGAGGATACTCACATATTAGTGAACCTTGAAGAAAATACAATGATCTAGGGAAACAACAAAGGTCCTACTTCAATAGGTACACCATAGGTTAACTAGGACTTGTTTTGGGATGGGAGTACAACATTAGAAATGGTGATATTAGAAATGGAATTAAGAGAGAGTAATGGGAGAATTTAGCAATCATGGTCATATAAGGAATCTAGTAGAGTGCAAAGTACATCCCATGCTTAAGGGTGTTAGCTGATTTAGTTCTTCACATAATAAACTTTTATGGTTAATATAGGTTTTTTGGAATGTTAGGGGTATAAAGGGCTCTAATACATGAACTTTCCTATGTGATGTTGCTCTAAAGCACAAACTAGATTTTTTTTATTTGGAACTAAGGATCTCATAAGATCAAGTTTAAGAAACTAATATTGACCTAGCACTACAAAAAAAGGGTCTTTAACTATTAAAAAATTGTAGCAAAAACCCCATATTTTGTAGCTAAAGGCTTTAACTACATATTTCTTTACACATACAAGTTGTAGTATATGCTCGTATAGCTAAAGCCTTTAACTATATATTTTAAATATGTAGTTAGATAATACATTCACTACAAATTCATATGTATCCAGAAGAGTAGCTAGATATTGTCCTTACATATTTAAATATAAGTATAATTATAGCTAAATGTATGCCTACAATTGTATATATAGTCAGTATGTAGCAAAAACATGAAGTTAATACATTTTATATGTATTTAGTGTGTAGGGAAAGGCAACAATTACTATATATATGTAGTTGATTATGCATCTAGCTACATATGTAGTGCCATTTAATGCACATACATATATGCTTAGCTCGACTATATATTCATATATATATATATATATTATAATTTGTTAGTACACAAGCTATTTTAGTAACAAAATTGTAGTATTTAGAACAAGTTATGCTCATTATGCCAACAATCTTACTTTCATTTATAATGAAACGTCAAATGTACATGGGAAGGACGTATACCTTGCCCCTATTACACAATGTGTACAAAGAAAGTATATACATATATCAATGATTCAGTGGTCTACTAACATCTTTGCGAAAGAGTTGTGTCTTTCTCTGCTAGTTTTAACATCCTTATTGTCTTCTTTTATTCGAGCTATTGTTGTTCAGCCAGCACCGTCCAAAAGCACCCGAGATAAGAATCTGAAAAGAACCTTCTAAGTAGAGATAGAAGGAATATCGTCCCTACGAAGTTGATCACTATGTTTGCAGATGCTGCCAATGGTTGTTCAAATATATACATAGGTCTGTGAAATGCAACCTTCTCATAGCAGCAAAGTGCCATATCAAATTGTAACATATCATGATACATTGTTGCATCTGTGGCTGTTGTTGCATCTGTGGCTGGGCGGGCCTAGGCTTCAAATGGAGATGCATCATCATGCTTCACTGGAGAGCACCTGTTGCACCGGGGCTATCTTAGATACTTCTTATACTCTATATCTGAATTCTTGACGTTGTTAAGCTCAATCTCTAATTCAGGTAATGGAAGCTGCTACAATGGTGAAGCTTGTACTTCTCTTAATCATGAAAATAAGGTTTTACAAATGGGGAGGCATTAAAAATAAGGTAAAGATCATCCAAATAGTTTAATAAAGATATATAAGCATTCATACATGGCATAAATAAAGGTTTCTATGAGAATAAGATGACAAAATTACTACCTTGAAGAGACGAGAAGTATCTAGGCAGTTCATCCGTATGTTGTTGCAGCCCAAGCATTGTATGGGAGAGTTGTAAGATAGTTCACTTGCACCATTGAGGCTTGCCATGTCCAGCATTTTCAGTCTATAACCTACACAATAAGGTCTTCATTTAGACCATTTGAAAGTACAACCCAATAACATTATTGTCAGTATGCACCTACAGTAAATTCAAGCTACAACAAAGTGATATGAATAGAATTCTGGTTATCATGCAGGAAATGTGAGAGAAAATGATAAGGGAAAGTCATGCCTATGATTTAAAGTAAGTATCTTGAGGAGAATATGGTATAAATATTTTTTGTTCAACCTCAACTATCTAATTGGACCAAAACGCCTGGAGTTGTTGTTGTTGTTGTTGTTTTTGTAGGTGGTGGAGCTGCTGAACCTGCTGATATGCAAGTTGTTGTTGGCTTGATAGATGTGATGGAGAAGTAGGAGATCCTGAACCAACTGTCATAGAACCAGTTCCTACCATCGTGGTAGGTTGGTATGCTGGAGTACTGTATGCAACAGCAATTGCCGACTTAGAAGTAGGTGTTAGATGCTCCATATGCTGATGTTAGCCTTCAGCTCACTGTCCAATAGGAGGCAATAAATTGTTAAGAACATAGAAATTAGACTTCATGAAAACAACTCAAATATCTCTTGATCATCGCATTACAATAAGTCTTTCTAGGGAAGAAACATCTACTTTCTTGATTCGATGTGGAAGCATATATATATATATATATATATATTCATTTGTTCCACTGTCAGAATAGCCACTGGAGATTCTGAAAGAAAATATCAAGTACCAAAATAATTGGCTGTATCATCAGCTGGTATATCCAAATATGTCTACCTTGTGTGAAATATTTATGATTAACATAATATAAACTGTAATTCATGCAGGTCAGCATGGGGGGTGCCCTGGGAGGTGGGTGAACATGCCATCATGTTGATTCTAGAAAAATTCATAATAGCCAAGATGATTAACACCCACTCACAGACTCTACAATTAGTTGTGGATGTCATTACTATCCTTTGGGACCTAGAAGAATATGATATCATTTGGCCTTTCCATTTTAGCTATTAAGGATTTGAAGACAACCATATCAAAGAGGCAACTTCTCTATTTCCTGAGGAAGATTGAGCAAATACCGAACTTACCAAATAGGTTATAGTAATTGACATAAAAGAAGGCATTTGAAATATAATTAAAAAAATGAGGTAAATGATAAGCATGAAGTGGAATAAAGGAAAATATGTAAGCTATGTATTCATAAGGCCTTTGTTAGTTGTTGGTGTTTAAAAAACAAGTATTTGTTAAGAAATGGTGCTTGAGGTAGAGACTAGCTTGTGATGCTGGGAAAGAACACACCATATGGATAGAATAGAGAGATTGTAGTAATAAATGGTCATTATCTGAAATAAAATTTCTCATTATAGTCAATAGGATTGTTCTTATTTATGCTATATTCAACATCTTACAACCAATCTTAATTTTAATGCATTAGACACTTAGAATTCAATACCATATGGCCCAACAACATACTTAGATGTCATCAAGTTGACTCTCTATTCTAACTATCCCTAAATGTGATGTGTCAAGGATGATGCTCCTTTCCTCTTGACCTATCGTTGGGGTGAGTAGTCCTTCTAGGCCTTCACACATGGTCACGACCATAAAGGCACTGTGAGTTCCTCTATATCTCAAGTAGAAATGGCCATTAGAATCTAGACAATAACCCTTCTGCCATCTGTATCTCAAGCAACTAGAGCTACATTGAGTCAACCTTGTCCGGTTGTCCAAGTTAAGGAGTTTCTTTCACTTGCTATGCAATAAGGCTTCCATTAGATTTTGATAGGAGTTAATTCAGGTTAAAGTGTGATACACTAAGTGGCTTTTTGGATTTCATTTGGACCCATTAATCCCATATTAGAATTGAATGGGAAAGTATGATCCATATAGCTCACCCCATGGTTGGGTTTAGATGCTCACATGATGTTGATTAACGTCTTATCTTGGGTATTTCCATTCTAAAGTCATGTCTTTACTTTGTCTGGTCTATGTCAAATATGTTTACAAAAATTTTTAGTGTCACCACATCTCATCCTACCATTTTATTTGAAAGCAGTGGTGTTCATGATAAAAGATATACTAGCATACAAGGTCAACATACTAGGACAACAACAACCCAAGAGTAATTATGACCAATGTTAAAGAACATAGCTTGGTGAATTATGATATGAATAATTTCACTCATCCATCAAGGGAAAGAACCAACAAGAGCCCTTGCTCTTCTCGACCATGAACTGTATCCATACCCCATCTAGGTGTTAGTAGGTAATTATGTCTATTTCAAATCCACATATCCACTGAGAATTCCAAATATATACCTTAATTGAAGGGAACTGGGGCTACAAGGATGGAAAAATAGTCTTTAATGTAGCTAATCATAAACATCTAAATTAAGAAAAAGGTTCATGTCCTTCCGTGATAGGAAATACTAACATATATCTCATCACCTTCAAAAGCCAGCAGTTGTAGTGGCTCTACCTATAATACTTAAAACATAAACACGAATATATATGTATACTGATTTGTGATGCCTGATGCACGATAACAAAATGAGAGTAGTAACCCAACAGAACATCATTCTATATTAAATTAGTCAAAAAAGTAACTCTTATATTGAACATCACAAATAAAATCGTGTAGTGGCTTCACCTTTTTGAATCTACACTGCCATTTCCTTAATCCTCTTTGTTTCATTTTGCACTTATACATCCTCCTTAGTGGAAGTTTAGTTGGAAACTGCATCAATTTATTCAGGAAATGTTGCAAAGTCTTGAGAAGTCCTCTGTGCTATTTGTTGATGGAACTAGAGAATCTGGAAACAAATTCAGTCTGCAAATGTTAATGCAAGGAACAAGGTAACTAGCTGATAGAGAAAGTAGGTAAACCAATATTATGAAGATAAAAGAACAATGTCATTGTTTTCAAAATAAACACATAACCCAACATATCTTACCCAAATGATATCCCTTAATAAAACCCAGAAAAACTCCCAAGACTTGTTCGGGTCTCATGTGCTACAAATTAGTCCATAAAATTGATGAGAACTCATTCATATAGTGGTATTAGTAGCCTTTCCAATCTCCCAATGCATAATGGTACCATCTTCGGTTGCCAGAAATCCATGGGGAGAAGTTGGAATTAAACACATCAGAAGACGTGCTACATATTTCGATCTAGATTTGCTAAGATCAAGATTCCCAAACTGTGTCATCTCTTGAGTGGACCATATCTGAAGGGAAAGGAAATGAATATGTCCATTTGTAGTTGGATCGGGTCAAACTCCTACAGTGGTGATAACTTACCTTTTTTGGTTCTACAATATATATTTTGATCCTTCCTATAATTTCTAACTTTAAAGAGGCAGTGTGGATATAAGGAGGGCTATTCGAGGGGCCACTTATCATTTAGCTAAGAATGATTTACATTTCACAAAAAGAACCTTTTGAGAGCCTGCCTGATCATGCTTTTGCAAATGTTGTAGATTGGGAAAGGAAGCTCATCCAAATGCAAGTTCAAAGGGTTTGCAACATAGTTTAATAGCTGGAGTTACTTGGGAGTTTGGCTAATTGAGATTCTCAAGAACCATGTTCATTCATTCTTCAAGGCATCTAGTTGCAACTCTGACATAGTCACTGTATGGAACATAGTGACTAAAGTTGATTGCATATTACTATGTCAATGGCTGTCAAGAAAAAGGATTAACATCGAGATGCGCTTGTATTTCCATGTTGAACTGCAATCCAAGTTATATCCACATTTAAGATGTTAGAATTTTGGTTTTATTTGGTTATGTGAAAATGGTACATTTCTTCCAGTTTAAGGCCAGCAGAGTTGTTAATAAAGTGTAATTGTATGGTAATAGGATCTAACCTTGTAGTAGGTTATAGTCAAGTGAATATGATACATTGCAGCATGAGTTATTACATAATTAAAGTAAGTCATCTTCTTGCTGGAATAAGAATAATAATGCTTTTATTTCATGGCTATGCTAGTAAGGACCCATGGATGTCATATTAGTCTCATATAGATAGATGGATGTGATAAATATTTCTTCTAATAAAAAATATGATGGTATTAGCTCATTGCTCTTAAGAATTGTTAGAAAGGTAACTACTAATTGTTTTGACATGCAGTCCATATCCTAACAACATTTTTCTCTTCAAGTCAACATAGCCTCAGAGCATGTCATGTTAGTTATCAATTTCTCCTACAATGAGTTTTGATTGTTATGGATGTCTAGCTTGTATTTTTTTAGCTTTTTTTGCACATACATACATATGGGTAGGCCTTAGTGAAGTTATGGTATTACATAGGATCCATTATTGTAATTTTAATCTCAGAACTCTCTCATGCCGCTCAACACCTATTCTCCTGAAGGGAATATCAATCTGAGTTTGAAGTAAGGTGAATGGAGGCCGACTAATATAGATCCAAGCACAGGAAACTAGAAAGCAACAAGAAGAGATCCAAAAATCCATTCGAGAAGGAAAAAAGGAAAATCTAGAACTCCAAATGCATTGGTTGTTGTGAAGCTTAGTAATTTAAACATGAGAAGCCTATAAAAGCCATTGGCAAGGCTGCCAAATCATCATGTATTCAAACATTTATATAAAACTACAATGTACATCTCAACTGTAAATGAAATTAGTAACACTATTCTATTCATATAAGTGGGATGTACTACTAGTTTCATTAGCTAGTGTTAAAAAAAGGCTTACGTCAATATCGGAGAAGGCACAACCCTGAAAAGAAATAAGAATATAGATGAGAAGTAGATAAGATATAGTGACTTACACACAAGACAAAGATATGGAGGAAAGTTTTGTTACATAATAATAAGATACACTCCTCTTTTTATTCAAACAATCACCTATAAGGATGCAAGTCAAGGTGCATGCAAGGAAGACACCATGCATCTGATAGTGGATTAAACAAAGAAAGGTGCTAGAGGGATCTGTAAGGTGTATGGCCAGTAGTAACGATAATTGATTACATGATGCTACTTCAGCCAAGTACACCTCTTATATGATCTATACCGTTGGTAACTTATTGCATGCTGATAATTCTGTCAAATTTCTACTTTATAGGTGGTAAGAGAGGTGAAGACAAGGCACAAAAAAGAGCATGGAAGGGTTGAAAAACGTTTGAGGGATTGCATGAGAGCCAAAACCATCTGGTTAAAGCTTGAAGGGTCAACAATAAAAATCAATTATTTACCTTTGACTTGGCAGGTTGGATGGCGAGGAAAGTTAAAGAAAGTGGAGCTCATAGTATAATTTTCATGACAGGTTGTTAGTTTATTAATAGGCAAGGAATGTGTATACTTCGGAATGCAAAGTGATTCCATTGAAAAATGAAATCATCTCAACTTTTGCAATGGGTAAATGTTGTGAGGAATCTTGGAGAAGAGTGGCTGTTAGAAAATAGTAATTGAATGCTATTTCACGACAGGTAGCACATATGCACAACTAGGTGCAATTCAACTCATATGAATCATACAAGAGGAAGCTTGCTAGCATAGCTGTGGTAGCTCATGATCAAAATGGTGAATGGAAAGGGAGCTGGAGCAGGTGTAGTAGGAAGAGCTCTATGCTAGACAGAGAATTAGCAGCCATCCATTTGGGTTAAGTGTTGCTACAAAAGAAATTACATAAGGTTCAGATAGAAACTGACATCTTACTGGGAGTGGAAGCTATCCATGGGGAAGTCAAAGGCAATCCAGTGATGGCCACTTGGATGGGTGGAAAAAAAAGTTGATCATGTTAGATTGGGAGATTTGACTCTCTCACATTGGTGGGGAATTTGTTTCAATGTTTTCACACCACAAGCTAATCAGTTCCTAGCGGAAACCCACCACATAAGTAAATTCTCACATGACCAATCGAGCAGGACATCAACAAATAGTAAGTGCCTAATGTTAGATCCACTGAATATGGGAAATAATAAAATCACATCACTAAACATAGAAAGAGATTTTAATTCAACTAGTAGCACACATAAGTTTCACTTCACAAGTATATGAATTCATGGTTTCATAAAGGCATATCTGAGTGCTTATTATGAAGAATCACATAATTTAATAAAGTCATATCTTGTGAAGCTATATAGATCCTCACCCCACATCAAACCCTAACCCATTACATGTTTGACCAACACATGTCCCACCTCGAGCCTCCTCTATTATCCAACCTATATACATAATAATTGCCCCTAATGGTGGAAATGTAACAATGATATAATCCAATACAGAGGCTGCTAGACATTGATGAACTATAAAGAAGTTGCATCGGTGCTAAAATACAATGATTATGCAAAATATTTACAAACAAGAATGTCATATAACCATATTTTGGACATGGGACATCGTAATTGCATGAGAAACTAACATGGGAAGCCACAATATTGATATGCATCATGATATAGATAGCAAAAAGGAGAAATTTCATTTTTAATTTAAAGAGAAATCAAGGAGTACTTACTTCTTCATTGTGAATGTTTGGTTTTCCTCTAACCAAAGGAAATGAGATACTCATGACACTATGGTAGCAAGGACTGATTATCAGAAAATGACCTTGTACAACGGCCATCTCCCATAAGCGAGTAAATAACTCACAAGTAAAAAACCACGTACTCCTTATCTTCCTAGCTTGCTCGCAAAGGGAACATCATGATATCAAAATCAAGAATTTCGTGGATGTATCAATAAGTTGTAATTTCTAGAAGTTCCTTCAACTAAGAAAAGCACAAAATTTTAGGGGCTCCATGCGATAAAAAAAACCTAAAGAAGATTTTCTTGTATAAATAAAAATCAGATCTACTAGTTTTTTGTCATTGAATGTATTTCATAGACGAGTATCTAAAAAGTAAAGCAATACACAATGGGTGGGTCACAAAATTGTTGGGCAATGATCTTGTCATGATAAAAAAATATAATATACTAAAGTGTCAGGTGTTTCAACAACTACAATTAGCTTTGCACTAACAAAAACCACAGACTGGAGTTAGGAAGAAAAATGTTATGTAAAGGTTGTAAACTAACATGCTAATTAACACTTGTAAATAAGAAACAAGGCACAAATACAATTTTTTTTGTGTTACCCAAGCTTTAGAGCTTGTTTAGGGTGAAGATGAAGATCAATGTAGTAGTGGGTAAAAGTAGAATAGGTTCTGGAACTGTGATTTGTAATATAGGAGATATACACAATATTTTTTTAGGAGTACAACATCTTGTCACTCTCCTATCAAGGAAGAATATGAAATAGTAAGATTCATGCTTGACACAAAAAATGACCTCCTGGTAACTAAGATATAGTTTTGTCTGATTTAAGAACTTCTCTAGACGGTATCTATGATTGTGAACCTATGGTTGACTGTGTGAAGAGCTTTTACCGTAAGGAAACAACAACTCTAGGATAGCACATTAGCTGCTGCTTTAGGAAAATGTGGTAGCTGGAGGCTTCAAATATGGTTATTTACATAAGCACATTGCATGTGATAGCACCACAACCACCTTAGTACGACTACAACCATCATATCTGTAGTGTTTGAAGATGCATAACCAATTGCATTTTCAACATTTTGAATAAATGAAGATCGTCTTGTTCCTCACACCATCATATGAATTAAAATCACATTCTATATCCAAAGTAAAAAATAAATAAAAAAGTCATCCAGGCAGATTGCTGCAAACTTCTTTGTGCTTATTCTTGGTTGATGTAGAAGCCTTGAGATCACTTGAAATACAACAGAAGTAGTTGACAGAATAAATAAAATAAAAATCAAGCAATATTAAAAATGAGTCATGTTCACAAGAAAACTAATCCAACATCAAGTTGAAATGTGGATCGGTAATGGCTTAGGAATCACTAAACCCGATTACTTGACAACTCAGGACATCGAATTGTTGTTAGATATAGAAAACTTCATTTATCATTCTATTTTATCTTGACTCAAGTGCATTACATTTTTATGTTGGAATGATACCAAATCCCTCCTATCTTAACTCCCAAGTTCAGTCAATTGAGAGTATTTACATGTTAGAAGTTCATTGTCCCCTCTTTACAACTTAGTTACACCAAAATATAACATGTAGCATTAAGAGATTATATCATAGTAGAAATAAAAGTGTGAGCTTAAAATATAAACCATTGAAAAGGTATTGTCATAAAATAAATACAACACCCTCTTCTTCAGGCTCCAGCTACTACATGAGAGAACTTTATTTTGAGGATCCTTGCCTGAGAGTGTCGATAGAAGATGAAAGGGATATGTTAGCATAACACCAACAAATGCACCCTAATCTATCAATCATTACCTAAGATCAACTTTTTTTGGTCAAAGTGTTGTTGGATAAAATAGGAAACCTCACATCACAGTATGGATGCTCTCTAGAAGGTCGTTGAGATCTAAGACATGGTCCATCAGATGTAAGTTTCAAAAGCGAACAAATTTTAGAAAAGAAAATTCATTTCATATATATATATATATATATATATATATATATATATATATATATATATATATGAACATGGAATATTTAAGAGCTTCAGACGTAATTTGCGGGTGTGCTAGATCAGTGAGTGTTTAGAAGGATGTTGAAGTCTTTAGTGTAGCAACTGGTTCCTAGTTGCATGCCAATGACACTGACAAAGTAAGATGGACTATAGAGTATCCAGAACAAGGTAGGGAGTGAACACCTACTCATTTGTGAGTCATTTTAAAAAATATGCACCTGAACAGTGACAACAACTAGCTTGGAAGGACTAGGATTGATAGGAGTTTCATCTTGGTCAGAAGTACCTTTATCTCCACAATTAATTCTTACAAGGCCATTGAGACCATACACATGGAAAATGAATTTAATACAAGGTGTAGGCTAGCTAGAATGCTAGGAACTGATGCTTTCTCCATATGAAACCCAAAAAGACCACTAGGAGCTACAGATTCAAGGAAACAGACAACTTGGATATATAGGAGGAAGTCGTCGAGGATATATAAGCAACCTTGTAAGGACAAAAGTCAGATGCTTTCGAGAAGGCAGCTTGTGATTCACACAAGATATTATTGCATAGAACGTTTTTGCTAGTCAATGCAACACTTTGATTGTAAGTGCCGAACTCAATATTTTGTATGAAGAAGGAACAATTGGTTACAATAGACATTAATTGGGAACAAAAATTATATAAAAGAAAATTATAATAAGAAAAAAGGACATACAAAGAGAGGCACAATAAGAATTTGTACTTTGTATCCATGTTTAGTGATAAACCGCTTTGAATGGTTTGAAAACTTGAGTGGGAACATGTGGATCCATAAATTCCACCATCTTTAAGGTCTATTATGTTTCCCCATGAACGCTAAAGAAAATTGTCTCACCAAAAGGCACCCCTTGTAAAACCAACAAGAAAGACATCAATCATAAATGGGCACTCCACTTTAACAAACAACTTGTGAAACTATTGTAAAATTTTAGATGGTAGATGATAACCACAATGATTCACTCATGGTGATACCACTTACCCTGTTTCTACCTAAATTACAATCAAGAACTTTTATTGCATCTTGGATAGTACATTCGCTATTGCGTTGGTGGAAGATCTTGAAGAATTGCTTAAACTTTTATTGTGTCTTGGATAGTGCATTTTCTATTGCATTGGTGGAAGATCCTGAAGAATTTCTTAATGCAAACTTGAAAGTCCTTATACAATATACTTTGTGAGACCGCTTACCATCACCTTCATCTGGGCTTACATTTCCTAGACTCTCATCCCTTTAAATATGAAATACTCTTTACGGCATTGGTTGTTCTAAAAAATCCAACAAAATAGAGATGGATTATATATACATGTAAGCTTACGTAAAACCATAGTATACATATTCAAGCTAGATCTCTATATTTAAAAGTACTTAAAGAGGGCATATTTGGTTGTCATAGTGCAATCGAAATACATGTATTTGTGGTTTTAATACTTTTCAACAAATTCAAGTAGCACTTACAATTCTAAAATATAGTTGCAATGATTTGTTGTAATACTTGTCTCATTGCAACCAATTACCAAGTCCAAGAGGTTCCGGAAAATACTGAAACTTGTGTTGTGTCTTTCTTTTGTAATAAAGCTCTAGTGAGCCAAAATGGACTTGTATTACAATGATTTAGATTGCAGAGCACATCAAGCATAAACTAGAGCAAGACAAAGATGATGTTGTTTCCATTTCAACAAGTTATACCTACGAATAAACAACAGGCTCTTGATCATGCCTCATGAGTAAATAGGTGTGAAAATACATCAAATAAATAGAGTTACATCCCAAACTTGAATACTGTAATCTACTTTATGGAAAAAGTAACTGAACAAAGCCAGGAACTTATAACGCTCAACTGAAATGAGTTCATAATTTAAAACACGTAGCATAAAAATAGAAGTATCAAGTACCATGTCCATGTTTCATAATGCATGTATTCTCTGTTTCATTGGTTGGGCCAAGGAAGATGAAAGAAAAACATTCCTAATTGGTCTTAGGAATAATAACAATTAGATTATGCTGAAGTTAGATACTACAAAACCAATATGAGTTGATCTCGATTAGTAAGAAGTAATGTTGAAGCACAAGAACAAGAACCTGACATTGTTGCAAGAGGCAAGTGAAGATATGCTATTTCAGTTCCAGAAGACTCAGCAGTAGAACCTTCAAGAAACACAGAGGTAGTGAAAACACATAGAAAGCTTCAACAGGTCCAGAAGATGTTATCGTGAAGTGGCTTCTCAATGTGTGAAGATGAAGATGAACTTTGAGGATGATAGGGAGCAAGCAGTAGATGTAGGTGAGATGATAGTATGACTTTCATTATAATGCTCAGGAACCAGACCTATTATATGCATATGCTAGGTGAATATGTGTATACCTACGACACGTCAATCTTGGTGCATACCTATCATACATCTCTAGAACTCACTAAGAAGAAATCAAATTTGCCAACACTATAAAAATCCTCATGTCAGGTTATTTATATCAAAATGTGATTTTCATTTTTTATCCAAGTTTCTTTCAATTTTTTGTTTATCTATGTTGCTTGTCTTCGATATGGATTGTCATGGAAATCGTTGTTCCCAGGTAAAACAAATATATTATAATAATTTGTAAACCACAACATTTCATATTCAATTACATCATCTGTTAGACATGAAAAGAAATTGGCTTGACAAGTATTCCTACCTAAACAAAAATCTCATGTTAGTAAGAATGAGGATAATATATGATTATTTTAAATAGTGGCCATATTCACAACCAAATTGGTTAGTTAACATGACATGTAAATTGAAGGATACCCATAAATAGTATGTTGCCTAGGGAATCCATGAGTCAAGATAGATTGTCAGTTTGAATACATATAATTATATATTCAGACTTGTAAAGGAAAGTATAAACATACTGAATAATAGGAAATTATCAATAGTAAAATGTCTAGGGCTTGTAGCATACTGGACCTTGTTGTGACTTTCATTGGTGGCAACTAGTCTTTAATAATTACTCAATGCAGAAAATGGGGTGGGGGTTTCTGTGGAGAAGGTAAAGAAGTAATAGGCACACAAAGAACATTAATGACTGATGTTTGTCGTTGAAGTCATAAATTTGGAGTAACTATAGTGGATATACATGAGTTTTTGCACAAAAATAGTTGGCAAAGAAGTTTGGGGGAAATCAAAAGGGGGTAATGAGCCTTCATGTGAGAACAAATTGCGTAGAATGATGAGGTTCAGAAAAGCATAACTTTGAAAAGTGGAAACGTGTAACCCCATATGTTCCCACCCACACAATATTGCATACCAAATGTAGAAACCCTAATTAAACTAGGATACAGGAGAGAAAGAGTGAGTCTTTATACCAAGTGAAATGGCCAAAAATGTGGTAAGAAAGGTCTTGGAAACCAACCTAAATCAGTCCATCCTGATTGTGAAATATAATTGTAATGAATGCAATTGGATGAATACAATATTGGGAACCCTCTCCTTTATATAAAACATGAGAGATGCCCTAAGACTTAGGATGCAAGTAATCTAAATGGGCTGAAATATAAAAGCCCAATAACTAATTAACCTATTAACTAAATAGGCTAATATTGACTTCTAACACTCCCCCTCAAGCTGGAGCATGGGTGAAACACATGTCCAAAGATTGGAGGTTACAAGACTCGATAAAAGAAATGATAAATGAAGAATAAAAGATATATATCACTCCCCATACAAAATTTAATACTCCCCCTTAAACACTACTCCCCCTGAATCATATGACGACGCCTCTTTTCTTTGATATTGTATTCTGTAGGTTGGAGATCCACGAGCTTTGATGAAAGTCGTGTGGAGTGCATATGGAATGAAGAACATATGAAATGGAAAATGAATACTACAATAGTAATTTGCCATTTGGAGCAGACGATCCTCAACACCATCACTATGTCATCTTCATTGGATTATGTACTTAACGCGGCACAAACGTGGATGCCCAATGTCGATGAAGCAGTAACAAAATCTTCAAATTGTCTGGGAACACGTGCATAACATGGCACGAACACGAACGGGCGATGTGCTGGTGATACAATGTAGGTACCATAACTCTGTAGCGTGAACCTTGGGGGCTTGACAGGAAAGGAGATATCATCCATCAAGGAAAGTCCCAAGAATATCAGCAATAGGTGATGTCAAAACAGCATATGCAGCTTGGAGAAGACGCGATGAAGTAACTCGGTGAAGATAAACTCTAAGCTTCTAAAAATCCAAAGAAGCACCCATTTGTCTCATTTGAATGCATATAATGAAATACATCATCAACACTTGACGTACATAACGCGATACGAATGCGGATATGGTGTCGACACTGAATGAAGCTGGATGGAGGTGGAGAACATACGTGCTGAAGAACGTGAAGCTCCATGAAGATAATAGCTTGGAACGTCTGGAACATATATAACTTGAATACATATATCATCATCTCATCTCATGCTCTCTCTCTTCTCATCTCTTCCTCTCCTCTCTATCCCCCCACACACCAAATACAACTAGAGTGAGTGTTTGGTGTGGAGAAATAGATACATGACCCCCTGCACCGTGGAAAGGGATACACACAAGATATGGGTGGGTGGGAAAGGAATTGGTGTATTTGAGATGATTTTTTGATATGGAGATGTATAAAAATGTGGAGAATGAAAACTAATAACTAGAGAGAGTATACTAAATGGGTCAATGTAAGATCTGGGTAGAAAATTAAATGGATCTGACCCCGACCCGAAAAGGGATTTGTTTTCCCCGTTAGGGCAACAAGATAAGACCGATTAAGGATCTGAATAGAGATAGGGATAATGCATATGAGGGTAGTAAACATGGTTGTTTGGTAGCGGTGGAGAGTGATGGGTGATCAACGATGGTAGGGATAGTTGATGGCATTGGGGCAATAGTAATGAGATGAAGATCAGCCATGAGCAGCGGCCAGGGGCATGGATGACGATGACGGTGGCTGAAGGGTGTAATTGTCGACTGGGAACACAGTCGCTGGATAATGGGGCAACAACTTTGTAGTAGACGGACACAAAAGATGACGATGATTGTGTTGCTCGGCTGATGTAGTGCTCGGCCTCAATAAGGGAGATGATACCGGTCACCTGCACTGCTCTGAAGATATCACAGGTCGTGAGGCCGCATGCGGAGCCAAGGGCAGAGCCTCTCCATGAGTGGTGGTGAAGGCATATGATGAGGATGACGGTGCGATGCAGCGGTAGAGACAATGGCTGTTGTGATTTGCGGTGGTGGTGTTGCTTGCTATTGGCTGCGGTTGATTGCTGCTGGATACAGAGACAGAGGTAGATGGCTAAGGCGATGTGGATTGCTGTTGTTAGTGGAGCCGACGGTAGCATGATGTTGTTGCAGTGAAGACGTGATGTGGCAGAGGTGACAATGGCTGCTGGCCAAAAAATGGTGGAGGTGATGATGGCATCAGATACATGAAGGCTGGAAAGGAGATCACCGGCGGTCAACTTTGTATTTGGAAAACATAGATTGCATGTCGGGAATTAGTGCCGATGTACAAATCTATGTGAAAGTGGGAGAAATAGGGCTATGGTGGCCGGAAGTGCCTAGCGAGTAGCTAGCCTATGCCATGACGACGGCCGCCCGCAAGCAGGGAGAGCCCGTGGTTTCTCTCTCGAAGAGAGGCAGTGGCTCTAGGGTTGTTGTTGTGCACCGACAAAGAGAGAGGGAAGAGGGACGACGACTAGGTTTTTGCTCAGGAGCGTGTTTGCTCTAATACCATGTGAAATATAATTGGATCCAATTAGAAATTGGATGAATACAAGATTGGGCACCCTCTCCTTTACATAGGAGAGGATAGATGCCCTAAGACTTAGGACGCAAGTAATCTAAACAGGCTGAAATATAAAAGCCCAATAAATAAGTAACCTATTAACTAAATAGGCTAATATTGACTTCTAACACTGACTAATTGAACCATGATCCAGCTAGCCTAGTGTATCATATAGGGTAAAATCCATTTTCCTTTAACATATTGATACAACCTAGTGATCCAACTAATTTACTGATGAAAAACATTTTTTGTTGGCACTTCACTTATTCTTTTCCTTAGAATCATATATTTCCTCTATATGTCGCCCCTTCCTCTATTCATTGTTCTAGCATTGATGTGAAAATGAACCATGGTTTACACATACTTAATATCTAAACTCTGAAAAGAGTCATATATATAAAATAAGGTATGTCTATACATCTAGAAAGTCATCCTTTATTGGAGGTTTGACAGGAACTATTGCCAAAGAACCAGAAACATGGAAGTTTTGTACCAAGGACATTGGATTGATGCTTGATGATGATAGAGTATGTTGCATTGATGAATTTGATAGGATGAATATCAAATATTACGTTGCTACCCAAGAATCAATAAACAACAAACAATCAACATCACAAAAGCTGGTATACAAGTCACACTCAATGCTCAAACCTTAATCTTAGCTGCATCAAGACCTACTCAAGGTTGTTATGACAAATCGACACCTATTAATTACATTGTTGCATTCCTCCTGCTATCCTTTCAAGGATTGGTCTTGTGTATGTTAGGATTGATGAGCTTGATGAAAATATAAATTACCACATTTTCCATCACATGATCAAGGTTCATAAGAACGTGAAGAAGCACTCGCTTCTATGTTTAACACAGCTCAACTTATGTGCTACATTGCATATGCAAAATCATTAAAGACATGGTTAAGCTCTGAAGCAAAAGAAGCATTTTTGAAGTCTTACATTTTTCTTTGAATTCTCCAAATGTTGGAAAATTATCCAAATGTTGCAGTAGAGAAAAGTACCTGCAAGGTGCCATTCAACAAAAAAAGCAAAAAAAAAGCAAAAATAGATATGGGAATATGTATTTTTTGTAGTCTTGTAAGGATATTGGTTGGATATGTAGATGCCATTCCAAAAGAAGAAGTCCTTTGACAAAATCCATCTTGAGATAGTGTTCCTAGTTCATAGAGAACAATTATGAGGATGATGAAGATAGAAAACTAACGAAAGTGATCACCTGACACAATGCATAACTAAATATAAAAGAAGAAATATCGAGACTACTATAATTGATAGGTGAAATGAAGATGATAGACACATAAACCTATCAAGGCTTACAAATATATGGAGGTGTGTAATTAACATAGGTTTTGTTGTAAATCACTCATGGTTAACATAAATGATATTTTCTGGGTTCATTTGGATAAGTCACCTCCATCCCATCATTCTATGAATTTAATGATGCAATGCTG
Organism: Alisma plantago-aquatica; assembly: GCA_963693085.1. Classification (NCBI taxonomy): domain Eukaryota; kingdom Viridiplantae; phylum Streptophyta; class Magnoliopsida; order Alismatales; family Alismataceae; genus Alisma; species Alisma plantago-aquatica. The sequence goes on along the minus strand of OY856413.1, from coordinate 884,250,161 downwards.
CAAGATAATTATGGCTTCTAGCTAAAGGGTCAAGGTTTACATGAGAAAACCAATATCATAGAGAAAATAAGATGGAGTCAAAATAGATACAACTCTACATTTGACTTCCTTCCTAGACTTATATCAAGATTCTAGGGGTATAATTTTGTTCAACATTTTTAGCAATAACCAACTGATAAGATAAATAAAGCACAACCTATGTTTTCTCACCTAGTAAACCATGGTGCTTTTCTTTAACTAAAGAGAAAGATTACTGCATCAGTTTCCCTTGAAAAAAAACTAACAACATAAGTCATATTTGTAGTATTGAGTTCCTTTGTATTTATTGTCACCATCACAATATTCATATTTTTATATGTGTTTCACTATAGTCCCTGGTTCCTATTATAAATGGTGAACCACTTTTCCTTTATCTTAATTCCTAGGTAGATTGTAAATATTTCTACAATGTGGTTAAAGGTTCATTAAGTGACAACTTTTTGGCCACCTTACGCAGAGGAAACATCAGAAAGGAACATTTAGTGGAACCTAGAATATCTTAGGGATGGATCTGTTATGTTCAGAAACTCAGAGAAGGAAGCTTTCTCCATAAACAAATGGTTGTTGTCATCCAGATGATGAAATTTTGCAGGAAGCAACTTCTGAAATTAAAAGGAGGACTTTAATTGCAGGCATAGCTGAATTTTGTGCTCAGCCAAGTCTCATATCTTTTTTATTCAAACATGAAGACAACAATCCTAAGATTTTCTATGCCTCTTTGAAGTCTTGAAGAAGGAATGAAATTAGAAGTCTGATTATCTAGGATGAACAATGCAAAAATCCCCTTTATTTATTTGATCCCAAAAAGTAAAAGATCATTATATGAAAGATTGGAGATAGCATGAAGTTGAATTTGAATAAAGCATACAATAGTTAAGAGTAGAGGATCTTCTTATGATCATGACTAGATAGATACTTCTTGTCTGCTGGATTCAATAGGTGAAGGAACAACTAAAATAACAACTTTCAAGATTTTGTAAATGAAGAACTAACAAAGGGATGTATTCCAACTGGCATTAAGAAATATGATCCTCAACTCCTTATTTTTCATTATAGGAATGAAGGGGTCACTTTTATAGTCCAAAAGGATTATTTGGAGGCATCCAATAAGTATGGGGTCCCTCATTTGATTATTGCAGTTAACATTTTTTTTCTAATGCTGGTTAGATGCAAATATGTATATAGAGAATCCCAGATACTTATGGCAAATAGTCAAGTTAATAGCCAAATTTTCGTTAGCAAAACCACTACAAGATTTATTCCTTTCTAGCTAATCCACTCTTAGTAGTAAGAGAGAAGAAATATGTTGATTCAATATAAACATGAACCATGCCACAAACTATCAAAGTTGTATATGCCAAGTTAACAAATTCATTAATTTATTCATAATACTGTGGCTTAAGTTCTAAGACTAGCAGGTCAATATTTCTCAAGGTTTTTATAGTGTAATCCTAGAATGCTAGGCCACCTTTTTCATCATGATTTCCCTAGATCAGTAGAAAGGGTTGGAGGTAGTGAGAAATCAGTCTCCCATCATGTGCCAAAGATAGGAAAATCATCCTTTCTCACACAATCTGGGTGAATCTGTGGTGGACAATAGGTTAGACAGAATGGGTGAGGAAGACCTGTCAAAGATGAATAGTTAGCCTTGCACGAGCACTTAGGTGTGATGGGTAGGCTAAGAGATGAGGAAATTAACAATGACACACGGTTTGTTCTCACACACACATTGGTGGTTTTCAACGAGTAAGGTTTGTAGTTCTTCCTCACATTCTAGCAACATAGCATGGGGTTCTGGAAAGGGGATAAGCTTGGGGTTTTTCCTTCTATGTGATTTGGCAGTATGAGAAACATCAAGATCATAGTTGGGGATGGGGGAGTATACCTGAGCTTGTTGTACTTCAACCTTGCTGCTCTCCTTTCAACTTTTATATCCTCGTCAGCTCTATCCTTCCAGCACCTCCTCTCCGGCATTATGTGAGGTCGGGTGCTAGCAAAGGGGCAGAGAAGAGGGGTGTTCGGGAGGATGAGAGGGTGAGACGGAGGAAGGGTGATCGGATTTGGGGTTATGGGGGAGAAGACAAGAATGAGAGAGAGAAGGCGCACGATAGGTTGAGGTGGCACTATCGATGTTCGAGCACTGTGATTGAAACCGCGCCAATCAGGGGGGAATAATGCGTGGAAATTTTAAAAATTTTAGGTTTTTTTGTTATGTGGTGAGGGGGGCAGAGAAAGAGGGGGAAATGAGTTCGAGAGGAGTATTTTGTAGTCAAATTATGTATGTCGTCAATTTTGTAGCTATTACAATTAGCTCTATTTGTTGTATTTACATTTTTCAAATTTGTAAAGAATACGAGCTTTAACTAAAAATACAATATATGTAGTTGGAGAAATTGTAGTTAAATCATCTTTTTTTTGTAGTGTAGGTCTTACCTACTCAGAATGGGTAGATTCCATAGGTTTCTAGAGGAATATGGATATTGTGGAAGTTAGGAGATTGCAAGATTGACATTATAGAGAGTTGTTGGCAATACATCCACTATAGGTGTATGGTTCCTTGATATTGCAATCCATGGTAACCCTAGTCCTATTATGTGAAAACATTTTTTGATACAACACCAACATTAGTGAGGAATAATTGGCCATCAGATCCTTCTAGCAACATTGGAGTCCTCAAAAAGATGAGAAGCAATATACTCTATCATATGTAGGCTACCCTATTTTAGGAAACAATTTTGAAGGCTGGGCTATCAGATCTCATAGACTCATGACAAGGATTCATTTATGAGCATGGTAGGCTTCTCAAAAGAATTGATAGATTTACATCAAATGATAACTACATTCAAAATCATGCCAATTTCTATGTGCAGAACTTGACTTGCAAGCTTGAGTTAGAATCATGTAATGGTCATTGAATTTCATGAGAAGGAAGATTTAATGTGTAATCAGAAGGCATACTACATGGATACATTCTCAGCACTATAAAGACCTATCGAGGCAACATTGGAACCTAAATATGAAGTTCATTGATTCTTTGCAAGCATTAAAGCCTAGATCAATAAATGGGGAGAAAATAAGAAAAACGTGAAATAAAAGAGGTAGATAGAAACTATACACAAAATTGGGTAGCTCCAAGATACCCTAGAGTAAAGATACAACCCTAACAATCATGAGGGAGGTTCAAAAATAGGTACAGATTTCAAGCACCTTCTATCCCACAAATAGGAAACCGATGACATGGAAGTCACATTGACTAGCTATACTATGGGGACTCTAGTACTCGATATTAACACATTTTTATAAAAAGAATATTCTAGTTTTGATGCTTGAGAATGGTTATAATGAATTGGCAACCATATACAATTAATTGAAATCACTCATTCATATCCATTTGAAGAGCATGTTTACAACCACTTCACACCCAAGTGAAATGGTTATGGATAGTTTACTGGGCAAACTCAACATGCTTTCAATAATATAGATAGATGTATTGAAATAGATGCCTATTAATCTAGAAATAAACAACACGCTACAAAACATGGGAAGGTACAAGGTTGAGGGTGCAGAGGGAACTAAAGTGGCTTTCCTCCAATATTGTTGGAATGTTGTCAAATACTTTGTCACATAATTTGTGAAGAATGTTGTGACTGGTCTATTTTCAAATATGGACTGTGAAATTTTTTCATAGACTTGATTCCCTATGTCAAGAGTCGTATAAGATGCAATGACATGTGACCAATCTCCTTGAACAATACTATCATGAAGATAATGTCAAAATAGTGGTTCAAAGACTCAAGAACTACATGCATGAATGGAATTTCTTGATACATAGTAGCTTTTTCAGTATGAAATGAATTAGAGGTTAAATTCATTTTGTCTTAATAAGTTGTTCGTAGCATGAGAAGACCTTGATTTGGCCCCTACATGGCAAATAAAATTGATTCATATAACGTATATAACCGCATGTCTTAGTCATTTGTGTGTGATACCATATGGAAACATGATTGGCCTATTAATATCAACAATTATTTTATTAACTCACTCATAGTAAGGAAGAAAAGTATTTTTTAAAATGGGAAGACGTTTTAGGGGTTCACCCCTTCAAGAGTATTGAGGAAGGGTGAGCCCTTGTTTCCATATTTTTTGTTATATTCCTAGAAACACTAAGATACCATATTGAAAAAGAATTGGAAATTCATTAATCTAAGTAATAAAGGATATAAATATTCCAAGATGTATTTTTGGATGGCATCATCATATATGTAAGGGAATATGTAAAACAAATTATGATTTTGATTAATAATTTCATTGTCCATGACAAGGCCTCATGATAGAGTATCTCAAGAGAGAAGACAAAATTTTTCTTTTTAGATGGTTCTCCATTAATATTTAAAAGATAAAATATGCTATCGTAGAGTTTCATGTAACATATAACTTAGGGATGCATATTAGATTTCCAGTTACTCACTCTCACATTAATAAATATACATATGTGGTGGTAGTGCAAAGAATAGAAATTCATGTTGATGGTTAGGTCTCACAACATTTTCCTTAGCTGGTAGGGTTTGCCTAGATAAATAAGTATAATCAACTATTCCAACTATAATATGCAAATAAGTAAACTGACAACAAGTCTAAATAGGAGGATTGATGAAGTTAAAAAGAGGTTCATTTGGGAAGTTAGAAGGACCGTGTGCTCACTCTCACTGGTTACATGGGAGTAGATCACTACAACCAAGTATGACAACGTACTAGTATCAATTATAAGTTAATGGATGCACTAAACCTACATGATGTGTGGAATATGATGACATGTAGGAATAGTTTTGGTGTGATGCCATGTAAATGAAGTATATTTCATATAAACATAGACCTAGATATCATGTCATATCCTTTTGGAGGACAATTGTTGTAGGAAATCAGGCGCAGATATAGGTACCAGAAAAAAAATCAAGTTCCTATTTTCCAAAACAACAAGATTGCATGAACAACCATGTATCTAGGAAGGAAGGCTTGCAAATTTATACCTAGTCCTTGAGAAATTCCTACAACATTACCCTTGCAATAGCAATATGCTTCTTCTACAACAAGCCGCAACAGTAACACTCGAACAATCATCTCTATTGGCCTCCTGGTACAAAACCACAAATAGTGGTTGACAATGTCCACGTAGCGATAGACACAACCTCCCACCTCTAGAGTAGTCCACATAAACTACCGGGAACTCCACACTTCTTGACCATAGCCAATGGGAATGAGTTGTCTCTTTTGAAAGTCAACCTCCTAGGGTTGATTCGCTCTCCCGCTATTTTGTCTCTCCCTTGCTATCCCTCCCTTTATCAAGTAGGACTTGCTCAGCTCTCTATTGGTTACTACAACATGATAGGACAACAAAATTTCAAAGGCAATTGTCATGCCTAGGAAGCCATTAGTTCCTTTTATTTATAGGAGAGGTTGGGTCAGGGTTCCCAAACATTATAGGAGTTGAAAAGGTCAAATTGATGAATTTTCTAGAACCTACACACGATGAACCAGTCGGTTTGCACACCCAACCGGTTGGTTAGTGCACAAGATGGTTGGTTCTCTAACAAACTGATCAGTTTGTGCAGTTTCTTGTTCTGAATCAAATTGGTAATCAATGAACAATTAATGCACAACATGATGTCAACACCAATCCTTGATCCAAGTGAAGTGGAAACCAAACTGGGTGGTTCATCCCATGAACCAGTCAGTTGGGATATGAGAATTGATCGGTTCACTCGGTGAACTGGCTATCTCACTCCTTGGTTCATCCATTGATCAGCCAATGTTGATTCCAATTGACCTGACACTCCAACCAATCAGTTTAGAGTTCAGTCAGTCAATTTTGAACCTCAATTGTTTAATTGAATACCTAAACACCTTTAGTAATAAAAGTAAACATCATTCATGATTATAATCCTTTAATCCAAGTTCATTCCTATGTGTGTGACCCTATAGGTCTAGAATTACGTTGGTAGTGAATGTCCACAACAAACTAATGACATCACAAGCAAAGAGTGGTGTCTAGCAACACATCATTACTACCCAAGTAATTCAGAAAGTTGGAGAACAACTTCAACCTAAAATTTCTTATCTGTGTTACCTTTATCGTATAGTTCCGTTGTCTCTGGTATCTGTATTGAACTTGAGGTATGGAATCATCATCCTCCCAACATTCAATCCACATTCCTTGAACTAGAGCAGACTATCTGAGATGCATGTGAGTTCACATATCACATATTGAATCAAATGAGTACGGATGTACAATTCTCAGTCTCACTTATCAAGAGGCCCTAGATATCAATCTACTGTAGGAGGGAGAATTCCCATCTACATCACTCACATTCAATCCCCATGTATTGTAGTGCACCCAATCATCACTTTTATGGCAACCCTTATTCATGATTACATTGGATGATGTCATAGTACATGAGCAATTTGTGATGAATGTAGTGACTTCAGGTCAATGAACCACTATCACTATGAGAGTTGATTCTAACTACCATTACATGGTCTCCATGTATCATTCTCATGGTGGGTCTGTCCAATACACTATTCTCTAACATGTACCTATGTGCTTGACTTGCTATCAAATATCATGACTAATGAGACTCTATCATATGTAAACACACATTATAGTCTTATGTATTATTGTTTTCTATTTTTCTTCCACAATAATATCTGACTAGGGACATAATAAGAATGTATGTAATCTAAACATTTGTATGATCTCTTTGTTCAAGTCGTGTACTTGAAGACATACGACATTGAGTAACATCATTATTTAGACATATAATATGTATGTGCCATCATCTCATGACTGAGACAAATATAATAGATAGAGTTACCTTTATTATTATCAAATTAGGTATCTAATTCCACATTCCAATCATCATATTATTGGCTCTTTGGGCATACATACCAACGATTATAAGTCTATCTCCAATGTTAGACATCCATTGAAAAAGGGTGGTACTGAGTGGACAATGTATGAATGTACATGATGATCAATGTGTGCCTAGTTATCAAAAATTACTATAGATAATTAAATCTGAAATAGATGAAATCTTTAAGGACCTATGTGTGGTGATCTTAGTCAACATGGCGATGAGATATATGCATATTTCTTAAAATCTTCTTATCTATTGAAGTTGTTCAAACTATTCTAAAATTACTTAACCCTATAGGAAATAGTGTCAAGGATGGATGAGATTGAACTCAAGTTGAGAGTGTATGTTCTCAACCAACTCAGTGTACATATTTCTAAGAGAAGTTTTAACTAGGAAGAGAACATGCCCACTGTAGGCAATCTAAGAAGTGGAATTACTTGTGAAATGAAGCCCTTTAGTTGTATGGCGGTGTAGAAGGTCATTATAATAACCAAGAGGAGGAACAAACACCACATAACACATATCAACACTTACATAAGATGTGAACATGAATAAGAAACCACTTTGCATTCATGAGAGATTGCAAACTACAAGTTGAGGCATGGAAAGAAATGTGAATTGAGTATTTGGTTATAAGTTTCTTTAGCCAACTATTGGTATCCTAGTGGAAGGAGAATATGAACCTGGAAAAGGAATATAAACCATTCTTTATGGTTGCCTGCTTCATGATTTAGAACAATCAGAACCAAGAAGTATTTAATCACAAGTAGTGCATGGCCACACATCAACACATACAAATATTAAGCAAACTTAGTCTGTTAAGATGGATTGGGAATTGTCAATGGGATTTACAGGTAGACAAACAAGAACACATGAGGTGCAATGGGAACAAATTGAGTTTGTGTTGGTGATAAGAAATGTGGATGAGACATTTCATTAGTGTAATGCCTCTAGAGAAGGGGTGAATTGAGAAAATAAGGGAATATGGATGCTACGATGGGGTAGTAAGATCAAGGTATAATCATTTGTTAAGGTACAAATTGTAGTTGTGTGTCTTGCTTTAGATATTGGATGGAATCTAAAGTGTGGGATAATTATCATTGAAACTAACTATATAATTGTTATGGAGGCTATTGATATTGACAAATGAAGCTTTTCAAACTCGTAGGATAATGAGCATGTATTAAGAACATCTTAGACAAAGTCTGGATTGTGAAAAGTCACTTATTCAGTGGCCTTCCAACTTAAATACAAATAGCCTAGATAAGTTACATCAAGAAAAAAATAGCATGGGTCAAGTCTGTTTGAAAGCTCCATCTGGGATGGGTGACCTAGATAACCCAAGTATTTGTAGCAGTACTACAAAATTTATTTTTTATACTATTTCTTGTGATAATTATGCTAATACAAGAAAACTATCACATTTAATTTTATGATAATATTGACATTATAATTCAGTATGGCCATTTTTTCACTAGGAACTTAAACAACATGCCACTCCACAATCATATGCACAAATCATATGGCATATCCTAACTTTTTGTAAAAAAGGTCATTGCATGAGATGTTTTTGTGCAACTATTATAGATGAAGCACTTCTTGGGTTCTCTATCGTACCTATCTTTAATCAATGTCTAGTCATTTTTGTGGCACCAACATAGAGGTTGATTTATTCTAGTTGCTAATGCTATTCTGGGATATTGTTGCCTTATATCTCATAGGCACATACCAAGTTGGCATGTGATACTTATACCTCATCATTTTTTATGTTGGATCACACTTTCATACATTCTTACCTCTATCCATTGGGCATGTAAGTTGTACTTTCTTATATTTCTGTTGTTTTCAAGTTGTTGTAGAGCCCATCTTAGGTGAGTTCACCCGTGTGCCAATATCTTCTCTCCTCCTTTGATTTTTATTATGAGTTTGTTTTAAACCCCCTCATATATCCTAAAATACAAAAAAAAACTCACCTTTACTAAATAACAAATAACCCCTCTTTCTTTTATGAAATTTTGAATAACTCCCTCCACTAATTTTTCCATCCCCTTATGTTCTCATGTGTTACAAGTCTAACTATCTTTTTTCTTGATTCCCACTTTGTCCCCAAATTCAATCGTCATTGAATATATTTCATTATACCACAAATATTTGATGTTCTTAAATTATAATATTTATCAATTAATTATTATATTATCCAAATATGATATTTCAAAATTTAATGTCGTCAAACTCAACCTGACCTAACCAATTTTGATTATCATGGGTATGTCTAGATATAGGTCTATTTAATTTTAATTTATATCAATTTGATATATATATATATATATATATAAAGTTCTTTTCAGACAAATTTTTGCCAAATTTGGTAAGGTCAGCTTTTAGGGTTGCCATATTTTTATTTTGGTGTATACTAACTAATAATAAAATACTTTTATGAAGTTTGAGTCAGATTGGGTTTGGGTCAAGTCTAAATGGGTTTGGATAGTTTAAGACAAACTTTTTAAAGCACTTTTATGGGCCAGGCTTGGGTTTGGATAAAACATGTACATGTCATGTTAGGTCTAGTATATTAATCAATATTTGACTACACATATTATTATGATGGACTTAGGAACTCCATAGGAGGGTAAATTGAGTCAGAAACATATAAACCAAGTTTGTTAGACCTACAAAATATTGTCTCAATAGTAATATTGCAAGTATTTGAAGTATGGAAAATAGAGACTTAAACAACAACAAGAGATGGAAAATATCTGCAACAGTTCTTTCTCTCAAGGGCATAGCTTGACTACCTATAGGGGTCAAGATTTAGGATCTCTAACCTTATGAAATATTTATACTACACTTATTAAAGATTAATGAAAGTGACCTTAATTTCTAAATCAAGGGATAATTAACATTCCACTTGTGGACAAGGGGAAAAAAACCTTACAAAGGACTTACCCACCCTTATAGAAGGTCTTCCATATTTACCTTTTACCTTTATTTACTAAGAAAGAATCTTCATATGAAGAGATTTATATTAAAAAGTAATGGTAGATTTCCTTACAACATTTCTAATATATTCAAATGATTTGATAAAATGATCAAGCTCAAGAATTTATTATGGGTTCTATAGGCCTATTCACTCAAATATAGCATAGGATCATGGAAGGTTACATTGGGATGAAACCTAAATGTCCTACAAAGTTGTGTCTATCCACTAGTCAATATATTGAATTAGTTCAAATTCAAGCAGTCATTGAGGGTCTTAATTGAGGGCAGACAGTGGAACATAGGGTAACATTGATATAATTGGCATAATCAATTGAGGAAACAATGGTTCCTAGATGGTAAGGAGTGAGAGAAAGTGATGTTCAGGAATGAAAAAATATAGAGGAGGTCACTGTGAATGTGGGATTGGACATGATTTTAGTAGGCATTATTATACATCATATACCACATGGTGGATATAAAGAAAAAATTCCTATAGAGTTGGGATGGAATGGTTAGAGGTGTCGACTAGTTAGACTGGCTAGGATGGGTGGGCGTGGAGTGCATGGGTAGAAAGGGAGGAGAATATACCATGGTTGGGAATGGAGGTTCAAGGGGTCACAGAGGATTTTTTGATTGAAGTCTCATCAATCACTTTCACTTTAGGGTTTGCATGTTATTTCAGCTTCGTGTAGACCGTGTTTTCAGTGTAATGTTTTGAGACTTCATAGATCGGCTCGGGTAAGGATGACAGTCTCATGAATGTTTTTCTGCCAGACAAAGGAAGTCACAATGCAGAATGTAAAAAGGCCATTTCAGCATAATACCCTTCAAGAGGCAATAGACAGTCACCATAATGTTTTCAAGAATGTTTGTCTAATTTTTCTTTTTATGGACATCATTTTTTATGATAAGAGATATGATCCTAGCCTATGGGTGGAGATATGAGGGAGGAAAGTTTGACCTATTGGTTTACTCATAACTAGATTTCTAGAAGGAAAGGTGAACATGGTGAGTTGTGAGCGTCGGGTCATAGAGATTGTATAAGTTATCTTAGACAGCAAGGTCAATAGACCTATCATATCTAATGTCACACTTGTTGACTAAATTAGATAGTTAGACATATTTAGTGAAATTGGCTTCGATCACCTCAAATTGGATCCCTACAATCATGGATGATAGAAGGATATTGCCTCTGGAGGGTGTGCTATTATCATTAACAAATGAACCTAAATTAAATACTTCAAGCACTCAATAGGACGAGTCAACGCTAGCATAGTTTAAGGTCATCTCTACAAGAAGCAATGGTATCAAACATACAATTGGTAAGTAACCATGCCATTTGAGAAGAAAATCATCGATTTGATTTAGATCAATGTTAACTAAAACTTGTCATAAAATTTTTCTTAAGTTATTGATTCAAGGAATGCATTTTGTGCCATTCAATATATTAATCACATGATGTATATTCAAACAAAACATAATTAATTCCCTCTTTGTCCATGTTTCACACCACACTATATTTAATGAGTCTCTCTTATCAATCCTCTTGGTATCTAGCAATTGTTGTTTACCAACTAATAATCTAGCATATTGCAATGTGTTCTCCTAAACTCAATGAAAAGGTATCATATATCAACCTTAATAATATGTACATAGAGAATATAAATGAAGTAACCCTATTTGAATAATCATAGGACATTTCTAGAACAAAATAATTGAATATTAAATATATCAAAATTTGACAAAAATCAAATAGCAAGGCATTCAAGATTGTCATTTTGACAACCAAAACAAGCAGTTTGATATTCAAACAAGAAGAATATAGGCATATAATTATATTTATATCTATAGGACATGTAAGAAACGTTTAGCAAAACTAAAATGATCCCTAGAAATAGTTCTAGTGAATATCTACATAATTTGATTTTCTTAGCCACTTGTTTCTCATTGATGTCTTCTTAATAATGTGGTCATGAAGCAAGTGATGGAGGACCTCTATGTTCTTATCTATTCTATGAAATATGTTCTTACAAGACAAGTTGATTGTACTAGTATTGTAAATGAAGATAGGAGAATCATAATAAAATATGTTAAATTCTTGGAGCAATTGCTGCATCCATAGGACTTGGGTACACCAACTACTTTTGTCTACCTATTCAACATATGTTTAAATGTACAATACGTTGCATCTTGGAGATACACGATTCTAACCACATTCTTATAAGGAAGTAAGTTTCAATTATGAGTGCATATCTACTATGAACCCATCATAATCTTCTTCATTATAAGTAAATAGAGTAAAGTCATTTAAGTTCTGGTACCATATGAAAATTTGGGTTCCTTTTCTGGTTGATCAAAATCCTCTTGACCTCTATAAGATTAAACATTCTTGGGAAGTATTAACATATAGAACACAATCCAACACTAAGAGAAATATTTGGTCTATAGGTGGTTAGATATATAAGACTACCTATTAGACATATCATCAACCTTTACTCCATCCTCATATTTGTCAAGTGTGACTGTGCTGGACAAGGTAGTGTCTATTGGTTTGCAATTTTTCCTCAAGAACTTTCTGATTTCACATTAGTATGCTCTTTGGTTGATGAAGTTTCCATCATATTTTTGCATGAATTGAAATCCTAAGAATAAAGTGAGTCCCCCCATCATGCTCATTTCAACATCATTCTACAGAAGTTAACTAAACAAATCAAAGTTCAAGAAAAATATATTTTATCATCAAGACCATTTGAATAAAAAGAAAGTTTGTTAGAAGTGTGTTTGAAAATGAGGGTAGAATCGTATTTTCCCATTAAATAACCATTTAGAAGCAATCTCATTAGTTTATCATAGTGTTTTATTGAGATAATAGAGTGCCTTATGCCAAATATAAACATAATCAACATGTTTTCCGTTTACAAACCTAGGAAGTTGAGCCGCATAGACTTCCACATCTATCTATCGATTTATAAATGCACTAGCATCCATATGGTATAGAAGAAAGTTTTTATGACTAGAAAATGCAAGTAGCATACCGTGACAATTTATCTAGCTACAAAGTTATCAGTTTCATCAGAGCTTATATCTTCTTTATTAATGTAACCTTGTGCTACTAGCCTTTCTTTGTTCCTTACCACCTTGCCTTGTTCATCTATCTTGTCTCGTCAGAGCTTATATCTTCTTTATTATTGTAACCTTGTTCTACTAGCATTTCTTTGTTCCTTACTACCTTGCCTTGTTCATCTATCTTGTTGTGATAGACCCTTTTGGTGACAATGATATTTATCTCCTTCATCCTTTGTAGTAGAGTACATATTGTATTATTCTTGAATTCCTCTAGATCCTATTAAATAGATAGGATCCATCTAGATCCAATTATGAGATTATGGAATGATTGGTTTGATCTTTGTTGAAGGTTTCATGTGTCTTGACTTACTCAAAAGGATCACCTACAATGAGCTCTTTTGGATGATATATAGAAAAATTGGTGATAGAATCCTTTTTTCCCTCATCTTGGGAGCTTGCCTCTTGTATCTCTTGAATCACCTCTTATCTTTTTCATTATAGGTGGTATATAGATATTTTGATTTTGTATTCACCTCACCTAGCACATTAGGACAAACAAAATTCTTAGACATATGGATAATCTCAATAAATCAATCATTTTTAGATTCTTCTACACTGGAAGATCCTTCTAAATGATACATAATTCTCAACTATAAGAACTATAACCAAGAAAGATAGCCATATCATATTTAGCATAAATTAATCAAGAGAATCTTTAATACTGATACAATACAAGGGAATATAAAACATTAAAAAAAAGAACAAATCCTAGCATGTCATAATTCATAAGGATTTTCTTAAGAGAAAGATTTGTGACTATCTAGTTTTGCACAAAGCAAGCAGTATGTATGGCTTCAACCTAATATTTTTTGGTGTATCATACTCCAAAATCTTGGTCCTTTCCATATCTTGCAAAGATCAAATTTTCTATCTACAAGAATATTTTGTTAAGGTGTACGAGGTGAAGCAAAGATGTCATATATCCTGATTCATCAAAAAAGTATTCAAGAAATATTATTTTCAAACTCTATCCCATGGTCAATATAGATAAAAATGATTCAGAAAGAAGTTTTGATTCCATTACTCTTCAAAAAGATGAGAAAACCATGAGTATCACTTTTGGAAATCATTAAGAAAGACCATGTAAAGTTGGAAAAAATCATGAACAATCACCAAGCAATATGTAATACTTGTAACCAATTCTACACAATGGTCCAGATAGATCACTAAGAAGAAGTTAGAAATCTCCCTTGGTACTAAGAGTGCCATTAAACTTGAAGGATGATGTAGATTGCTTTACTTGGGTACACATTTTCCATTCTTCATTTCAAAATCCAACTTGGGTATCCCTTTACTAGTTCCTTTTTAATTAATTTTTTTAATCCATGCATATTTGTATGACCAATCCTACAATGAAAAAGAGGTATATCATTCTTATATACTAATAAACATTTAACAAGGATATAATTTAGAAAACTAGAAATTATAGTATGAAGATTTCAATTTTGTATTCCTTTATATACGATGTTATAGGTGAGGGAATATGAAAATAAGCATTCATGTGAGTAGAATAAGATATGATATCCATTCTTAATTTACTAACACTAATTAAGTTGTTATGTAGACAATCTGCAAGAAGCACATTTTTTTATACAAAATGGATCACCAAAATCACCTTACCTATCACCTAGCCCATATTGTCCCCAAATATCATCGACCTACCTTTCATCTTCTTGAATGAGTTGAAATGGCTTTTTTCTCTAGTCATATGTTTGGAGAAGACACTATCTACAACCCATTTATCATGAACATACAAAATAAGAAAGGTTAGTGTCCACTTAAACTTTTGGGTTGGGGGTTAGTTTGGGAACACAAACGATCTTGCTCTTATTTCCCTTCTTATAAGGACAATAAGAAGTATATTAATCAATATTCTTACATTAACTGAAATTGATTTTTGCATAAGAACTTTAGGATTCTTCATAGAGTATAGGAGATCATTTTCCTTTCTTTTTCTTTGGATTTCCCTCATAACTGATTCCACTTTTAAATTTTTTAAAGTAAAATGATGAAGGATTTTATTTACAGTCTTCTTATACACAATTACAAAACTTCCAGAAAGAAGATCTAAGAAAATAGTAATCTTGGGTAAGAGTGGAAGTAGTAGTAAATAAATCATTAGAATCATCTCTAGCTTGCAACAAGTTAGCCTTTAAACATAGGGATTTAGTCAAACATCAATCCTTCTCAAGTGTAAGGATGGAATGTTATTTATTAGGAAAAACTTGTCTAGATTTAAAATTGTTTATCTTATCAAGAATTATAGCATTTTAAGTCTTAAGGGTTGTAAGCTCGTCAAGATAAATCATTTTCAACATTAAGATCATGTACTATCTTAAGACAGTCATTATTTTCAATTTCTATGACATTATTTCTTAATTCAAGGTCATTGTCAAGATCTTGAAGTTCCTATATATTTTTTTAAGCAAAGATCACCAATCAAGTGACTCTATTTCAACTTGCAATTCTTTAATTAGTTTACTAAGTTTCTTTTTTTGTGGAATTACATCTACTATTAAAGGAATACGGAGAATGAATGATATCAATAAGAGCTTCTATGGTGAGTTCTAGAAGGTTTACCTCACTTACCTCATGTACCTATTGGCTAGTAGTATCCATGCGGTCCATGTTGCGTTCATATTTACTTGATCTAGAAGAACTAGGGGTGGACGAGTCCCAAGTGGCATGTTAGGAGGTGTCTTTGATCTTCTTCTCCTTCTGGTTTCTATTGTGTGGTGCTTCTTCACCTTATGACATTAAATGATTGAAATGCTTGTTTAGTCCACATTCATAATATCTCAAATATGATGAGGGTGACTTGCCCTTGTTTGGAGTAGTGAGCTTGTTCTTCACTTGCCAAATAGCCATCACTTGAAGATGAGGGTTATTCTTAAACTTGAGATTGAACTAGAGATATGACTTGGTCTATAATGGATGCCCCCTTATTCTTATAATAATCTTCTTTGTCTTCTTCATCTCTAGTGTTGAGCCTTAGCTCATAGGTTTGGAGATTTTTTTTTAATCTCAAACAGTTTGGTATATTGGTTAAGGAATGTATCATCTATGTCCCAATGGCAAGTAAAAAGGCAAATGATCTTTGGACATACATCTTTTGACTCGACTTGCCTGTTGACTTGAGAGTTCTACATTGCCCATATTTTGATAATGACTTAACCATTCCATTCCTGTGTATCTAATATGTTTGTTCAAGATTGATTTTAGGCTTTAGGTACATCAAAAGGACCAAATTACACAAGCCCTATCTTGTTCAAGTTCAAGTCAAATGCAATGCAAGTGTGCAATTTGGGAAATCACTCCAAACTACCTTAGAAGAATTTTGTAATCACTTGTATTGATTATATGACTTGTAACTAAGATGAGAAAAATATGAGGGACACAAAACACCAAGGTTTAATCACCCTAAAGTCAACTTCAAAAATTTGTCACAGGTTGTTCATTGGTCGAGTTGGAAACTCGACCGATCCTATTATGAATTTTCTAAAGATGACCCATCGATCGAGTTGTACACTCACAGAACTCGACCAACCGACTCACTGAGAAAACTCAATTTTAGCTCATCGGTCGAGTTCCTTACAACAAACTCAACCGATAGTTTGAAAATTGGCTTTGTCTTTTAGTTGATCGGTCAAGTTACCTTTATTGAAACTCGACCGAATGTACTATACGGAAAATGCAGAAAAAGTGAATATAACCATTGGTGGCTTGTTTTGGGTGAAAATAGATCCATTGCATTGTGGAAAATGACTATATTTTGACCCTAAGTGATCCCCAACTCAAGGGAACACCCATAGCTATAAATAGGACCCCTTGGTGTTCATTCCAAGTTTTCTCATTCATGCTATTCCAAGTCCTTGCTATAGTTGAGTGTGTATAAACTCCTTGAGCCCCTTTCTCTCTCTAGTTTACACTTCATTTTGTGATTGTGAGTGAGTTATGAATAATTATAAGAGAGCTCCACCCTTGTGCATGTAAAGCTCTCATCTTCTCCTACTTTCCTATCCCCTTCCTACATGAAGAAAAGGTGAAGCAAGCTTCCTCAAGTGAACAAGAAGTTGTAGGTGGTCCTCTTCAAGGTTGATGAAGAGGTGGTGATATTATCTAGGTGAAGGAGAAGGCAAAAGCTGAAGATCCAAGAGGAGTAGCAAAGTCCTTGAAGGCGGAAGACTTGTGCTTGAGTGGGTAAGACCTTGGTTAAGGTTGAAGACTCTTGCAAAGTGGGTAAGACCTTGGTAAGGTGGATACTCCTTGTGCTTGGGTGGGTAAGTCCTTTGGTGGTCTTGTGTTGTAACTCTAATTGGTGATAATATAGAACAAAACACTTGCAAAGTCCTAGAGGTTGACCTCTCTACGTAGTGGATTGACGCTCTCCTAGTTTGGAGAGTGGAACAGTCTACATCACCTTGTCAAGAGCTTGCTATCAATCTCTCTCATCCTTGCTATGGTTGTTAGATAGGACTTCAAATTGCACTTAAGCTATTAGTTTCAATTTGACATAATTTGAAGGTCTAATCTATTTTGTGAGAAATTTTGTAGCTCTATTCACTCCCCTCCCTCTAGAGCCCTAGATCCAACAAATGGTGTCAGAGCTAAAGATCTTCTCCAACAATCTCCCACGAGATGAGAAGATGGGAAACAACCTAATTGGTTCTCTCAATCTATAGGGAGGCTTCTCCATGCATCCTCCGGTCTTTGATGGAACCAAATTCCTCTATTGGAAGAGGTTTATGCAGTTCTACATTCAAGGGATGAACTTTGACATGTGGAAGATGATGGCCACACCAGATAAGGAGACAACCAGAGATGTTGCAACATGGAGTGAAGCTACACTCAAGTAAGCCCAACTCAATGCCAAATCCATACGCATCCTCTACGCAGAACTCACCCCAATGGAGTTCAACCGGATCTCATCTTGGGACACCGCCTATGAGATTTGGGATAAATTATACATCACCTATGAAGGCACAAAGCAACTCAAGGAGGCAAAGATATACATGTTGAAAAACCTTCTAGAGAACTTCAAGATGGGCAAGAACGAAGGGATTGCGAAGATGTACTCAACACTCAATGTCATCATCAATGGGTTGGTTGCATTGGGCAACACTTTGGATAGAGGTGTAATCAACTCCAAGATCTTAAGGACTCTACCAAAGAGATGGGAGTCAAAGGTCACCTCCATTGAAGAAGTGAGGAGCCTTGGTGACATCCCAATCGAAGATCTCATTGGAAACCTCCAAGCCCATGAGCCTAGGCTTGCCAAGCAAAAAGAAGAAGTCGAGCAAGAAGAGAAGGAAGCCAAGAAGATGAAGGATAGTGCTTTCAAAGCACAAGTTGAGGTTGTCAATCTTCAACAACAACTTGCTTTCCAGACTTCTCCCTCCTCCTCAAGTGAAGATGAATGCTATATACATCAAGGGAAAACACTTCAAGGGAAATCAAACCTCCTCCTCTTCTACTCCGAGATTCTACAAGTGTGGGCAAAAGGGGCACTACAAGAGTGAATGCCCCAAGTCAAGAAAGTCACACCACAAGGGAAACTCAAAGAAGGAAGAGGAATAGAAGAAGAAGAGAAAACATAAGAGGAAGAACAAGAAGGAGAAGAGATACAAGAATGCAACTCGTGCAACTTGGGAAGCTTCATCTTCAAGTAACTCAAGCTTGAAAGAATATGGAGAGTGCCACCTTGCACTCATGGCCTCTACTAGTGAAGATATTGGTGAGGTAAGTGAGGTAAGTGAGGTAATTGAGGTAAGTTTGCATGATTTATCTAAGGAAGATGTTATTGACATGCTTATCTCTACATGCTCATCTTTTGCTAAGTGTAAATCTAAAAGAAAATAGTTAGGAAAAATCATTGATGATCTATATGCTAAACTTGAAATTCTTAAATTGAATGAGAAAACCAATCTTGAGAATATTGATAATTTGTAAGGGAAATACCTTGATCTTGAGCTCCAATACAATGGGGTTGAAGTTGAGAATGGTATCTACCTTAAGAACATTGAGAATCTTAAGGAAGAAAACCAAAATTGCCTTAAAGAGCTTGAAATGGTTAAAACTGAAAATGATGAATTTAAG
This sequence comes from Alisma plantago-aquatica, assembly GCA_963693085.1. NCBI lineage: Eukaryota > Viridiplantae > Streptophyta > Magnoliopsida > Alismatales > Alismataceae > Alisma > Alisma plantago-aquatica. The sequence continues at coordinate 884,231,010 of OY856413.1, read as the reverse complement.
CTCCTTATTGATGCTCGTAGAGAAGAGAGAGATGTATATCTTAAAGAAAATCCAAATTCTTAAATCTGAAAATGCTAGGTTACTTGATCAAGTAAATGATCTATCTTCTAGACCTTTATTTCCTAGTGTTAATGTTGCTTCTATCTCTCTTGAAAAGGATTCATATTTAACCAAAGCTTTATGTCTTGAGGCTGATCTTGTGCATGCTAGGGATGACATACCTAGTTTATCTTCTACCATTACTTCTTTAAATGATGATAACCATAGATTGAGAGCATGACTATAGAAATTTCTCAAAGGGAAGAACTCCCTAAATGAAATCCTTGACCATTCTACCAAACAAAGTGGTACTAGTGGTTTGGGATTTGTAGGGGGAGAATCTAAGGGCAAGAGAAAAGCCATAGGTAAGAAAAAGATCAAGGATACCTCTTTATTTATAGGAGAGTCTTCCGGCACTAAGAATCCTATGTTTGTTCTTATTGCAAATGTGATGATCATTACTCTACTTATTGTCCTTATAAGCCTAAGGGGACCAACCCAAATATGAAACGGTCCCCGAGCTAACTCTGGATCCCAAAGTTTGAGTTGGGAACAAACATTATCCTTTCTTGTAGGAAAAAGGAAGATGGATTGTTGATAGTGGTTGCACTAAGCACATGACCGGTGACATAAGCCATTTCAACAATTTCACCAAGAAGAAAGGAGGATCGACCACCTTTTGGACAACAAGAAAGGTAAAGTCAAAGGTGAGTGTGATGTAGGTGAATCTGTGTGCATCAAGAATGTTCTCTTTGTGGATGGCCTACATCAAAATTTAATTAGTGTTAGTCAACTATGTGATAATGGTTACCTTGTGCTATTTACTTCTTTGAATGCTTGATTCTAGATTCCCTCACCTACCAAGTTATATATAAGGGAACTAGAATTGGTAATCTTTATGTTATTGTTCTTGACTCTATTGAACCTGTAGTTGGTTTATTCCTAGTAGTCAACACAGATAATATTTGTCTTTGGCATCGCCAACTTGGTCATGTAAATATGCATAAGTTGAAGAAGTTGAGAAAAATGGACTTGGTCAAGGGACTTCCCAAATTGGATTTTGAAAAGGATGAGGAATGTCAACCTTGTACCCAAGGAAAGAAAACCAAGTCCTCCTTCAAATCCAATGGAGTCCTTAGTACCAAGGGATATCTTCAACTTCTTCACATTGATCTATTTGGACCAATCAAAACTCAATCCCTTCATGGTTCCAAGTATTGTCGTGTTATTGTCGATGATTTTTCTAGATATACTTGGACCTTCTTTCTCATTTCTAAAAGTGATACGCTTGATGTTTTCTCGATCTTTTGTAAATGGGTTGAGAATGGAGCTTCTTTCCGCATTGTTTCCATCCATAGTAACCATGGGGGAGAATTTGAAAATGAGCTTTTTGAGCGGTTTTGTCAAGAATCAGGTTATGGACACAACTTCTCTTCACCTCGAACACCTCAACAAAATGCGGTTGTAGAGAAGAAGAATAGGTCTTTATAGGAGATTCCTAGGACCATGCTTCTAGAGTATGATACTCCTAAGAAGTTTTAGGTTGAAGCTGTCAGTACCTCATGTTTTGTGCAAAACTGGGTTTTTACTCATCCTTCGCTGAAGAAAAACCCCTATGAGCTATGGCGTGATAGGAAGCCTTCTATTAAATATTTCCATGTTTTCGGATGTCCTTGTTTTGTTTTGAATACAAAAGATTCTCTCGACAAGTTTTGATCCAAAATCTTATAAGGCCTTCTTTCTTGGCTATATCACTACTAGCAAGGCTTATAGAGTTTTTAATGTTGATCTTGCTAAAGTAGAAAAATCCATAAATGTAAAGTTTATTGAGACTAACCCCTCTATTCTCAAAGATATTGTTCCAAATGATGATGTTGCAGGTGAAGTAATTCCTATTCTAAAAGAACTCAACATCACTCAAAAGGGAAAAGAAGTGGCCACTCAAGAAGAAGACAAAGATGATGAGAAGAAGGATCCAACCCCTGGTTTGCAAAGAATCATCCAAAGGAGCTGATTTTAGGTGATCCATTTGAAAGAATGAAGATGCAGGATGCATTCAACAAAGAACAAGCCAACAGCACCTTCATCTCACAACTCAAGCCTAAGAATGTTAGGGAAGCTCTTGGGGATGAAGAATGGATCCTAGCTATGCAAGAAAAGTTGGAGAAATTTGATAAGAACAAAGTTTGGACCCTTGTGCCAAGACCAAGTGATAGGAAGATCATTGGCACCAAATGGGTCTATCACAACAAGCTTGATGAAAGCAACAAAGTGGTAAGGAACAAATCAAGGTTAGTGGCTCAAGGCTACAATCAACAAGAAGGTATAGATTTTGATGAGATATATGCACCTATAGCTAGACTTGAGTCCATTCATATGTTGATTTCCTTTGCTAGTTATAAAGACTTTCTTTTGTATCAAATGGATGTTAAAAGTGCATTTTTGAATGGTAAAATTGAGGAGGAAGTGTATGTTGCACAACCTCTGAGCTTTGAACATGATAGTCTCATAACCATATTTATGTATTGCAAAAAGCTCTCTATGGACTCAAACAAGCACGAAGAGCTTGTTATGAGAAATTAAAGAAATTTTTGTTAGATCATGAGTATATCATGGGTAAAGTGGATTGTACCTTATTTCTAAAACATACTTCTAACAATTTTCTTATCATACAAATATATGTTGATGATATCATTTTTGGTGGAACTAACCTTGATCTTTGCAAAGAATTTAGTGATCTTATGCAGAGTGAATTTGAGATGAGTATGATGGGTGAGCTCAAGTTCTTCCTCGACTTTCAAATCAAGCAAACAAAAGATGGGAACTTCATGAACCAAGGCAAGTACACAAGTGTACTACTCAAATGCTTTAGGATGGAGAACACCAAACCAATAGACACACCCATTTCAAACACTGCCAAACTTGATAAAGATGAAGAAGGTGAGAAGGTAGATGAGAAGCTCTATTGAGGTATGATTGGAAGTTTACTTTACTTAACTGCCTCTAGACCTGATATAATGTTTATTGTTGGCTTGTGTGCTCGCTTTCAACCAAATCCTAAGAAATCACATATTACAGACATTAAGAGGATTTTGAGGTACTTAGGCAAAACCCAAAATTTTAGACTATGGTATCCTAAGTCAAGGGACTTTACTCTTACTTCTTATAGTGATGTGGATTATGTAGGGTGCTTGATTTATAGAAATGCACAAGTGGCACTTGTTTCCTCCTAGGACCATGCTAGGTGTCTTGGTTCTCCAAGAAATAGAGCACATTGGCATTATCAACCACTGAGACTGAGTACATTGCATCCGAGAGTTGTTGTGCCTAGGTCCTATGGGTGAAGCAAATGCTCCAAGACTTTAACATTCATTTTGATGCTTCTCCTATCTATTGTGATAATACTAGTTCAATTAACTTGTCATACAATCCTATCTTGCATAGTAGAGATAAACATATAGAGGTTTGCCATCACTTTTTTTGTGATCACATTGCCAAGAAGGATATCTATATCACACATGCAGACATTTTCACTAAACCTCTAGCTAGAGAGCAATTTAACTTTATTAGATCAAAATTGCTTATAACTTCTTAGAATGAATATGATATGCCTTCTAGCTAGTTGTTATCTATCCTATATGTCTTGTCTATGTTTTGATCATCATTGCTTGCTAATACGCTAAAAATCCATTTTCATGTTCATTTTGCCTTATTTTTCTCTTGTTTTGGGGTATTTTTGCAAATGCATGTTTTATCGCAAAATAGTACCCAATGATGAGTGAAATGTGCCTAAGTATGTTCAATATACATAATGGATGTGAAAAATGAATTTAATTGGCACTCTAATTCTAGAAATTAAGTTTGTTGGTTTTAGGTCAAGTTGAACATCGGTCAAGTTGCCAACTCGACTGATCGATGGTTGAGAGATTTTTTAAAAAGCCAATCGGTCAAGTTTCTAAGTTCATAGAACTCAAACGATGGTCGGGTTGGAGTATTCTTAAGTTGGGTTCGACTGACTATTCTCCCACTCAACTAGAGAAAAGTCGAATGATTCCACCTCCATTACCCCTAAGCTCTCTACCCTTGCCCTTCCCATCCCTAACCTAGCCCTAATCTGACCTAGCTAGCCCTTCCTAGACCTTCCCCCTTGCCTAACCTAGGTCTGTGAACATTTTTGGTGGTGCATTTCTATCTCTTGGTCTTTCTATTTCATCTATTGCTCGTCTCCATGGCTTCTAATAGGACGAAGAGAGACGCCCCTGCCAATGCATCATCATCTTCATCCTTTTCCCGCTTAATCTCCATTGATGACACTCTCTTTGTCTCAAATGATGATGTAAATAGGTATAATGACCTCCTTCCCTGGAATCCTTTCCCTTTTCACGCCCTCTTTGAGGCAAGATCTAGATGCCAAGAGGTTATAGATCAAGTTGCAAGGTTGTTACACTTTCACCATCTATCTGCCTTGTGTGTTGACGCGCATGCTACAACAATTCCATAACTAGCACAAAAGTAGTTCACAAATTCTACGCTAACTTTTGTTGGAATTATGACACCCTCATACCCCCTCCTAATACTCATGTGGTCCTAACATCAATGATAGCCGGGAAGAAATTCCATGTCTCATAGGATACCTTGAACATTTTTTTCTCATGTGCTGAGGAGACTGACACCTGGCATAAGGATTACCCTGAGCATTTTGACCTAGTCGAGCCTAAGGATTTCTATAAGAAATAGGATCTCACTCTTCCTGACATTCATCATTACTTGAAGAAGCCTCAATTCCCCTATAAGAAGAAGAGAACCCTTCCCTCCTCTACCTTAGATCTCAAGAGGCGCATCCTTGCACAAGTTTTTAATTGCAACATCCATCCAAAGAAAAATCAAACAGAGATTGCAGAGAACAATATGATGATCATGTATTGTCTCTTAGAGAATGTTGGAGTCAAGTGGTCTAGATACATCCTCCACCATATGACTTTCTTTGACTCAGGTAAGAATACTCGTGGCACCCACCCTCCCTACCTTGCCCTAATATGTGGTCTATTTCAGTTTGCCGCTGACAAATTTCTTTTCCATGACTTTCATTACAAACATGTCTGAAAAGTAGTTTGTATCAGTGAGACCACTATTCAGAAGTTTGTGCCTATCCTCTCCTCCACCCTCTACCTCTACTTCCACCTCCACCCGAGAACCTCCACCACCTTAGCCTACCTGACCTTCCCATGCCTCGCTTCATGTATCCAATGAAACCCTTATGGGCTACATGATACATCAATAGGAATACAACCTCCAGGTCCAGGAGCACCTGCATCAGGACTCATGTTCCATCATGTCAAACATAAACATGTCCTGTGCACATCCCTACCCAGCCTACTAGCCCTACCCATGCAAGAAGTGATTATGCATCCTATGCATACAATCACTTTTACCCAGCCCCTCCACATGCACCTTCTGTTGCTGCCACACCATCTACTACTGGTGGACCTGCTACCATTGTCCTACCTCTACCTGCTGGCCCCTTGGCCACTCTACTTGCCAACCATGGAAATTATGCTCCTTCCTTCCCACATGCCAATGAGCCCATGATCTTGGTATGCCTTGGGATGAGTAGAATGCTCATTGGCCTAGTTGTGGTTTCAGTTCCTCTACAGATGAGGAGGTTGATTATGTTGATGAGGTTACTGATGGTGGTGAGGATGATGTTGTTGCATCTAACAATAATGATGACTCTGGTGGCTCTGCTGGAGACTCCGGTGATGAAGGTGTTGCTGCTGCACCTTCAGGCAGAGATGATGACTACGAGCCTAATGTTGAGGATGATGATGTTTTTGATATGGATAGCTTAGAAGTCTAGTTGTTCTTAGTTTTTAGTCTAGTTTGCTGATCATATATATCTTTCTAGGCTATTTTGTATTAGAAACATCTCGGCACATGATCTACGTTGTACTATTTTATCTTTTTAACTTTCATCAGTTTGGCTTGTAGCTGTTTTATGAGAACTTGCATTCTGGGTTGTAATCTTAATTCTGTGCACTCTTACTCTTTGAACTGTAATATCTTATGAGTTGGTGCCATGTTTCACCTTATTTTGATTATGACTTAGCTTGTTTGTTTCTCTCATCTCCGTTTGGTGTATTTTTTGAGATTGCATGTTTTGGATATATGCTTGGTTGTGCTTAGAGAAGACCTATTTTTATGCTCTTCTACCCCCTTCCTTTTTGATAATGTCAAAAGGGGGAGTGAAATTCAATGTTTTTGAAGCTCAACCATATTGGTTTTATTGCCTATGTGATCCTTTTCTTGTTCATTATATGCTTTATCATGTGACTTGCTAAAGGGCCATATAGTATGTATGTGTTATATTGCTTTGTGTAGATAGACTAACTATGCAGGTTAAAGTAAGCATAGATTGAGGGGAAGCAATTCACATTGTTCAAATCTTGAATCCCCTTACAATTCACAAGGCAAAGGTATAATTTCAATATCCTTTTCAATATGATTGAGGAATGGTTTGTCATTGTGAAAAAGGGGGATGATGTTGATTTGAGAGTTCTACATTGTCCATATTTTGATAATGACTTAACCATTCCATTCCTATGTATCTAATATGTTTGTTCAATATTGATTTCAGGCTTTAGGTTCATGAAAATGACCAAATTACACAAGCCCTAGCTTATTCAAGTTCAAGTCAAATGCAATGCAAGTGTGCAATTTGGGAAATCACTCCAAACGACCTTAGAAGAATTTTGTAATCACTTGTATTGAGGATATGAATAGTAAATAAGATGAGAAAAATATGAGGGACACAAAAAATCAAGGTTTAATCACCCTAAAGTCAACTTCGAAAATTTGTCACACCAAGAGTGTTAAGATTAGCAAGATTTCAATCATTCTTTTGAAAAAAAAATTACTGAAACGTTGATTGTAAATGCACTAAGAGTTTGACAAGAGTATCATGTATTCTAGTAAGTGTTGCAAAGTTGATTTATTCACAAAAATGTTGAACCATTACATGTATTGATAAATCAAAGATGTAAAATTGAGATTTCAAACCACAAACACAAACAAGATCATGTACATGGGGATTTTCCTTTTTCATTTGATTCATGCATACTGTTGAATATCTTTTCATATGGCCACAAGAAATACAAAGGGCAAGGTAGATCAAGCATAGTGTTCATTCTAACATGTAGCCTCAATTTATATTAAGATTGCCATTATAGAAAATAGAACATATAACAAAAAGGAAAGAAAAACTTACTCTAACAAAAGGAAATGCAAAATGAAAACTACAATTACGGGCCGGTTGTGCCCCCCTGAGCTTGAAATGAGCAGTGTCCTCACTACATCAAACAAACGCATGGAGTTCACAACTGGATACGTATCATGGATAAGATTAGAAACAAGTGCCACCACCCTCCTGATCGGGGAAAAATGTCTGACAATCTTGGGGATGTCCATCGAATGGGTTGTGGATTCGAGCTATTGTGGAAACTTTGACGGCTGTGGAAACTCAGATGGCTTTTGTGGAAACTCAGATGATGGAAACTTGGGCTGCTGTGGTGGTGGTGCCTGATATGATGGCGAGATGGAGTAGTGGCCCTAAGAGAACTGATTTGCTCATTATTGACCATGAACCACAAGAATAAAAGGTCGGTTTTGCTCATGACCCCTTGAGTTTCATTTTTGGCAAAAGGATTGGTGCTTAGAAGGCAATGCAAACTCTAAAAACCGGTTTATGGAGCGAGGAAGATCGTGCCTTCCTAGCCCTGGGCACCTTTTCATTGGTAATTTCTAACCAAAAAATATCACTATGGAAGGTGGGAGGATATTCAGTGTAGCCTCCATAGTTGCACCCGAGAAAAGTACAAATCTGATGAAGATCCATAACAAAACATTTGTTTAGAAGACAAAACCTGATCTTCAGATACGCCTCACGGCAGTTTTGGGGATCATCTTCTACCTTAAAGGTAGTCAAAAACTCGTAAACAAGCCGAGGGTAGGTCTTTGCAACTCTAGTGCAGACTAGATGAAGACCTAAGAATCGAAGATACCCCATTACCTCATTATTGGAGCCAAGCTTCTCTAGAGTTTCTTCACAAGCATAGCGGGAAGGTAATACTCGCCTAGTAATGAGGAATTGGTAGTGTGCATCCTCCTCAGGGGTGACTCGAAATTGTGTCGAGGGCACAAATGCTGTCTTAGCAGGTTTGGTGAAAGAGGTAGCACCACCATGGCATCTGCCCGAACCCCTCTTTATTGGTGCCATTGCTTTATGTATGAATGCACAGTGTGCAGATGATGATCACGGCATGCACCTGGAGGGTATTCCTTCGGCCCTAAAACTGGAATGCACGGCGTATATAATGGACAAACGTCGTGCACCTGGAGATTTTCTGCAGTCTAAAATCAGTGCAGAGAGGTGAAGATTTAGGGGAAGATAGGGTGATCCAGTTATGGAACCAGGGTGGTGTTGATTTCAGTGCTAGGCGACTAGTTAGGGTGTCGTCGATGTCATGAGCTATTGTCATTGTTGTGAGCTGGGAAGCGTCGATCTAGGTGGTGTCATTGGCGCTAGGGCGTGGTGCTGGTGAGGACATTACTACTATGAGCAGCTGGAGAAGGTGGCACTAGGGCAAGTGAGGTGGCACGGAGGCGCTGCTTTGGATGGGCGTGCACGGCTTGCGGTTGCACGATGCTGGTAGCTCGGTGGTGGCACAAGCTGCTTCAGAAGGTGCACAGCTGGAAGAAGAAGGAGACGACATGCGTGAGTGCACGACATGAGTCGGGGAAGAAGGAGGCATCTGCACGGCTGAATCGCACAGCGGCTAGGGCTTTTTCTCTCACACAACAGATTTCTCAAGTGTAGTGAGAAGTTAGGTCGTGCGCCCCCTTTTTTGGCCAAACTTTACGAAAAAAGACACAGCGTGTATAATACATTAATGACGTGTTCCCCTTTAATTTTGCTTTTTCAGATATGCCTTTTACGCCCAGATGCACGATGTGTATGAGACATGCACGATGTGTTCTGGTTTAAATTATCTTTTATAGATCTGCCTTTCTGCCCAGACGCACAGCATGTATGATTTAATGCACACTGTGTAAGTTTTCAGAAACTTTTGCTGCTCAGTCTAAAGATAGATGCATGCGTGCATCGATTAAATGCACGTCGTGTGTGATTCTAGAAACATTTACGTCAACAAAACACGACGTGTTGGTGGAAAACACGTCGTGTACCTGGAGATGTAGCCCAATTTCAGTATCTATTCTGATGGGTTGCATGCCATGTCAAATAAAGACACGTCGTACATTTTGGAATTTCTACAGAAAATCGCAGTCAGTCAGCACAAAATAATGATAGATGTGGTGACATCTATGTCTAAATTATTAAATTCATCCACGACAAGCTTATTGATGAAATTAAATAGTGTTTTTTACTCAAAGAACTTAAAAGAAATCTATCCTAATGTGGGGTCAACTCCCACGAGGTCCTCCGTTTAGAGTCCAGAGTAAGACTCTTCAATTCTTCATTTAAGCATCTTGGAGGGAGCAAGAGTCTCCCTTGTCTACTGCATCCCCACAAGTATATAGCTTGCAATGTTGTCCATTCAGTTTGAAATTGCCATCCTTGCCTTGGAGATCCTGTGACGTCCCCGGATTTTCTAAAACTTAATCTGATGTGTGACGTCCAAATTGAAACCCTCACCTAAGTGAGAATCCCAATTTAAACACCCCACACCAGGATAAGAAGAAGAAAATCGAGGGAGTCAGAAGGAACATACATCAGTAGCACATGCACATGAACAATAATAAAACCACAACACATGTTCACCATTCAACATATAATTACAACATGAATTATTACAACATTTGATATTACATATTGAACAACAACTATAACATATACATGTACTGCCACTAAACAACAGGATCTTAAGACAACAGGTCCACCCGTACATCAGCTCGCTATACAACTCTCAACTATCCTGGATCTTCAAGAGCATAACCATAACATGTACAAAAGATTACATGTGATACACGTCAGCACAATATTCAAGAATATTACTGAGTACACCTACGTGTATTTTATATACCTCTCATCATATCTTGGCAATAAGATAAAACTAATACTTGGCAGTAACAGAAGAAATATAAGAAAATCATATACTTGCACAAAGATGTCCATCAACAAAAGAGAACACATATTTTAAGCATATTTTCCATTATATCATCCATGCATTTACTACCTGAGAGTTGAATGCATTAAGGCCTTTATGATCTACTACCAAAGAGTTGGATCATTTCACAATGTGATCTACTACTAAAGAGTTGGATCACTTCCAAGTACTTTACTACCAAAGAGTTGAAGTACTTGTTTTCCAGCACTTTACTACCAAAGAGTTGAAGTGCTTAGATATAATGGAACAAATATATTATGTTTCATGTGTTCATAGCAATAAATATGGGAAATCATACAACATATCATACAAGAACAATCATTTCATCCAATAGTATATGCCAAGTATTTTACTACACATATAACACAAGCATATTGTATGATAAGCCAGGTAAGAGGTAATGGCATACCTTCCAAAGAGATATCTTAATCACATATTCCTCATGTCATCTATATCTTTGGTCAACCTTGATCAAGACAAGATCATGTACCATCATCATATTCTCATCATCTTACATCTCATCTTAACCCTAATCGTATCCATTTTAGGGTTTACTTAACTTAGTAGGATATTCCCACTTTTACTTGTATTCTTGTCTTAGAATTATCTTACTGATGTTATATTCCACATTATAGTTCATTATCTGAACATTAGGTTCCAAATCCTTTTTGTGCACATATTAACCCTACTTTATATACTTTAATCATATTAGGATTTATATAACATTAAGAGCAAACATCATCGTATAACATGGATTATGGGTATCATCCTCATCTCATATTTAAATCTAAGGTTCCAGATACTAATATGAGCTTATTCTGTGAAATTTTATCAATTATTGAGCATGTATGTATTTACTACATTTTCATTAAGGTTATTTGCACTAGTTAGCCATATTGAACAAATTACATAATTTTGTGCATCAACATGATCATCACTAACATTAGGTGCACTACACACATTATTATGGAGTTACTGACATTTTCCCATAATTTATATCATCCTTTGATATTTATTATCCATTAAATAAGAATTACATGTCTTACATGATATTTCTAATATTTAATCATCAAAAGCATAATATTATTGTTCCATCTTATGCTATGAATTTTTCTGAGAATTTCAGTATATTATTTGTATTTTTCTTATCATTGAGCTAATTGTTATGAATTATTGAAGAACTGCATATTTACTGACCTATTTGTCTTCGAGGGCCAATCGGAGGCCGACACCTGGCTACTAAGGCTCGTGCTTCTTTGATTGATCTGCATTGATGTGGGCCGGCTGGTTCACATAGTTTAATCCTGGTTCAAGGCTGTGGAACCGGTCCTCCCTTTCTTTCTCACACGGTCGCTGAGTCCTAGCAGGACTCTGTTCTCGCGTGAGGCATCACGTCGCCGCTGAGTTGGTCTGGGGAGAGCTACCACTGGATCGGACCATGATGAGGAATCCTCCACCTCATGGTCTTCCTCGTGAGCTCCTCACGACGCCAGCATCTTCGAGGTCTCCTCCATGACCTCCACGACCATTCGCCTGCTTTGCACTGACTCGTGTTTGGGATCTTTTGGAAATGTCTGCCGCCGCTGCAGCTTGCCTCTGTGGTCTTCCTCTTCGGCGTCCACTTCAATTTTGATTAGGGTTCGACTCTAAGTCGGCGTCGATCATTGGACTACCTGCTTTCTCCCCCGGGTCACGGACTCATGGGTGCCTCTATTTCCTCTGTGAAACAGAGCACCGCCTCAAGCAGCCACCTGTGTTTTGCTCCGGTGAGCAACCTTCGTCGATTGGCACCACCTCGCCATCATCTTCCACAACCAAAAGGCTATATTGTGCCTTCCCGGTGCCGCTGACATTGTGGATTGCCTGGAGCCTACTCTTGTGATCCATGTGAGAGAGAGCCAACAGTCGTTGCAACCACAAGAAAAGGGGGGAAACCCCTCATAATGCCATTTCTGGAAGCTAAGGCTTCCAAGAGGTTCGCTTTGCCTTTAGGAACTGGGTCTCTATCTCCGCAGGCCGCACCCTCCTCTGATTGATGCTCTAGCTCCCTTCCCTTCCTCTTGACCAGACCTGCTCGTCTCAGTGGAGAGGTGGAGAGGAGCGAGAGCTCTTTCTCCCTATTCTCTTTGTCATATGCCCCAAATGAGGGGTCACTCTGGTCATGCTCTATAGAGGATCCCAACTCCTTGATTAGTTCTTGCCCACGACCCACGTTCTCGATTAGTGGTGGCTCAGAAGACTGCGGGGTCAGCTGTCCCATGATCTCCATTGTGACCGGAGGTAGGAGGAGAGCTCTTAGTTATCTGATCGTCATCCAAGGGCTCAACACAGCCCCTCACAAGGTCAATTTGTGGCTCTCCCTTCTCAAAGGCCACGATCACTAGTTAGAGATATAGGGCCATAAAAGGGCCACGCAGCTGGCTCCAAACAAAAGGGGTGCATGACACCAATATCAAGCCCAACTTAGGTCTATAAATCCTCAAAACAAAATGTGCATTATTTCACAAAACTCAATCCTAAATATCTCTCTCTAGGAATATCTGATTGCCACCAAATTTTAACCATAGCTTCTTTATCTCTCGATCTACCTTCTACTCAAATTTGGTGACCAAAACTCAATCATTGAATTCCTCAAAAGGCATTGAAGGAGATGTCTTAATCATTATGTCAACCTCACATCAACACTCCTACTATGTCAAAAGCTTGGAACTCTTAATATAGCTCAACCATATGATTTCAGTTATGTCATTGTACACTTAGGATTCTAAAAGTCCACTGCATCACAGATACACAACTCCATATGGAAAGATCTTTAACACAAGAAACGGTCCTGACCACTTTGATTTCAGCTTCCCGGGAAATAATTTTAGTCTAGAGTTAAATAACAAAACATTATCTCCTTCTTGGAAGTCCTTCCTGTGAATCCTCTTGTCATGCCAAGCCTTTGTCCTCTCTTTATATAGCTTTGCATTCTCATAAGCATCAAGGCGGAGTTCCTCATGTTCCTGCAGCTATAAAAGGTATTTCTCACCTACCTTCTTCATGTCAAAGTTCAAGAATTTGATGGCCCACAAAGCATGGTGTTCTAACTCCAACTGAAGGTGACATGATTTTTCATAGATCAGCTTGAATAGAGTAGTTCTTATGATTGTCTTGTAGGTTGTGTGGTATGCCCATAATGCATCTTCTATCTTTAAAGCCCAATCTTTTCTTGAACTAGAAACAATCTTTTCAAGGATGTTTTTGAGATGCCGGTTTGAGACCTCTACCTGCCCAGAAGTTTGAGGATGTTAGGGCATATATATCTTATGAGTTACACCATATTTAGAAAGAAGTTTGTTGAATTGTCTTTTAGAAAAATGTGTGCCTCCATTTGAAATTATGGTTCGAGGAACTCCAAATCGAGGAAAGATGATCTTTTGAATAAGATTTACTACAGATTTGGCATCCAGAGCTTGGGTTGAGATGGCCTCAACCCATTTGGACACATATTCACAAGCAACAAGAATGTATTGGTAGCCACAAGATGATGGGAATGGTCCCATGTAATCCACTCCCCATACATTGAATACCTCAACCTCCAAGATAGAGTTGAGGGGCATGTCATCACGTCGAGATATACCTCCAGTTCTTTGACATCTATCACAAGATTTGACAAATAGATTGGCATCCTTGAATAATGTGGGCCAATAGAAACCAGATTGTAATATCTTTGCAGCAGTCTTCTCTCCTCCAAAATGACCTCCATAAGGAGTGGCATGGCATTTAGCAATAATGGTAGGAATTTCTTCTTCAGCAACACATCGGTAGATCAGTCCATCACTTCCATGCTTGAATAATAGTGGATTATCCCAATAGTAGAATTTCACATCATGAAATAATTTCTTCTTCTGTTGATACGTCAAATCAGGTGGGAGTTGTTCGGTAGCAAGAAAGTTAGCAATATCCACAAACCATGGTGCTTGAGTAGATGATAATGCATAAAGGCTTTCAATGGGCAAATGATCTTCAATGGGCAATGGATCTCCAGCCTCTGTAGTTAATCTAGAAAGATGATCAACAACATTATTTTCTGTACCTTTCTTATCCCGGATTTCAAGATTGAATTCTTGTAAGAGAAAAATCTAGAGAATAAGATGTGGTTTGACATCTTTCTTGTACAACAAATATTTTATGGTAGCATGATCAATGTATACTGTCACCTTAGATCCCACAAAATATTGTAGGAATTTGTCAAAGGCATATACAATGGCAAGCATCTCCTTCTCGGTGGTTGTATAGTTTATTTGTGCTTCATCAAGGGTCTTGCTTGCATAATAAATGGCGTGGAGTTTCTTATCCTTCCGCTATCCTAGAACAACTCCCACTGCATAATCACTTGTATCACACATTAACTCAAAAGGAGAATCTCAATCTGGAGGTTGAATAATTGGGGATGAAATGAGGGCCTCCTTGAGCTTGGAAAAAGTTGTGTGGAAGTCATCATCAAATACAAATTCAACATCTTTTGCAAGTACGGAACAAAACGACTTTGCCATTTTTGAAAACTCCTTAATAAATCTTCTATAAACACATGCATGGCCAAGAAAGCTATGGATGTCTTTAATTGAAGATGGAGTATACATCTTCTCAATGGCTTCAACTTTTGTCCTGTCCACTTCAATACCCTTGTTAGATACAACATGGCCTAGTACCACACCGGATTGTACCATGAAATGGCACTTCTTCCAGTTCAATACTAGGTTAACCTTTTTACAGCAAGCTAAGACTAATGACATGTTACATAAGCATTGATCAAAAGAATCACCATATACACTAAAGTCATCCATGAAAATTTCTATTATATTTTCAATGAAATCAGAGAAAATGGCCATCATACACCGCTGAAAAGTCACGGGAGCATTGCAAAGACCGAATGGCATGCGATGATAAGCATAAGTTCCATAAGTACAAGTGAATGTAGTTTTCTCTTGGTCAGGAGGGTAGATAGGAATCTAGAAAAACCCAAAATACCCATCCAAGTAACAAAAATAAGAGTGCTTAGCGAGGCGTTCAACCATCAAATCAATAAAGGGAAACGGAAAATGATCCTTGTGAGTCACCTTATTCAAATGTCGATAATCAATACACATACACCACCCCATGACTATACATGTTTGTATCAATTCATCATTGTCTCCTTTTATGACAGTTGCACCCCACGTCTTAGGTACCACGTGAATGGCACTAATCCAAGGGCTATCACTTATCGAATAAATCATTTCAGCATCCATCAATTTAAAATTTTCTTTCTTAACCACTTCAAGCATGTTTTGATTTAAATGCCTAGGTGGTTCAATAGTCAGTTTGGCATCATCCTACATATTTATTCTATGCATGCAGATGGAGGGATGAATGCCTTTCAAATCATTGATAGAGTAACTAATAACATCTTTATACAAATGCAATTTGGTAAGAAATTTATTTTGTTGTCCATTGGTTAACTCATTATTGATTATGACAGGAGAAGTAGAGTCGGAATCAAGAAATTCATACCTTAGCCCTGGTGGAAGGGCTTTAAGTTCTACCTTTCTTATGGCTGCTTTGTCCTTGACTTTGTCATCAACAATTGGGTTGTCTTCTTTTGTAGCATCTGGTTTAGCAATATAAAATACCCCATAATTTTCAAATCCATTATTCATACCTTCATCATCATCATAGTAATTCAGCATCAAGTCAGTAACATCACGATCTTCTTGTACAACAGAATCAATAGAATCCATAAAACAAATTTCTTCTACACAAGAGGGTGCTTTCATAGCATCATATATAAAAAACTCCATGGCTTCCTCACCAACTTGGAGCATGAGTTTACCTTCATGAACATCAACTAGGCATCTAGAAGCTCTAATAAAAGGCCTCCCAAAGAGAATGGGGTTTGAAGGAACTTCTACCATATCTAGAACTACAAAATGACAAGGGATATAGAGTTTACCAATCTGCAATAGCACATCCTCCACGATACCTTTTGGGTATTTGATAGAATGATCGGTTAGCACAATGAACATCTTTGTAGGCTTTATATCTCCAAGATCTAGCTCTTGCCACAGAGTAGATGGGATGAGACTGATACTAGCACCAAAGTCTACTAGACCTTTGTCAAAAGTGGTGTCACTGATCTTGCATGGTAGTGTGAAGGCTCCCAAATCGTCTAGCTTTTTTGGAAGTTTGTTTTGAATAATATAACTCACTCTTTCCAAAAGCATCATTGTTTCAACTTGATCCACATTTCTTCTTTTAGTTAAGATGTCCTTTAAGAACTTAGCATAAGATGGCATCTCAGAAATAACTTCGGCTAGAGGAAGGTTGACGTGAAGCTTGTTTAGAATGTCCATAAACTTCCTAAACTTTAAATCCTCCTTCTTGTTCGCAAGCCTTTGTAGAAATGGTGCATTAGCCTTGTAAGAAGGTGGTATTTTAGCTGTACCTTTATCCTTTCTACAAATAGGAGTGTTGGACTCCTCCTCATCAGTCACCCCAATGTTCTTCTCTTTGGGTGGAGAAGGTCTCTGAATTTCGACTCCACTCCTCAAAGTTATGGCGTTTGCTTGTTGTCTTGGGTTCACTTCCGGTTGGCTTGGAAGATAATTGGATTGTGGATTCCTTTGTTGTACTAGAGCTTGCTGTGCTATTTGATTCTCCAAAATCTTGGAATGAGTGGAAATGCCATCCACTTTAGTAGAAAGTTGGACAATAGCATCTTTTAACAACTTATTATTCCCTTGGAACTCTTCATTTTGCTACATTTGTGTAGAAACAAATTTCTCCATCATGGCCTCCAAAGAAGAGCTCTGGGGTTGTTGTGGTTGTTGGTAACCCCTATTGTTGAAACCCGATGGATTCCCTTATCAGTTGAAATGTTGTTGCTGTTGTGGTTGTTGATGTCCTTGTTGGAAGTTCTGAGCATTTCTTGTGTTCCAGTAGGAGAAATTAGGATGATCTCTCCATCCCAGATTGTAGGTGTTGGAATAGGGATTGTGCTGCTTGTTCCCTTGCATTACAACTGCATTGACTTGTTCAAAGCTTCCTTCATTTTCATTAGGAGCAAAGCATGACGAAGAAGTATGTCCAACATTGCCACAAGCTTCACATATAACTTCAGCTGATTGGATTTGCATAATAGTCATTTCCTCAAACTTTTGTGTAAGAACATCAAGTTTGGCGGCAATAAGATCGACAACATCAACAATATGTTTCCCTCCTTGCTTCCCAGTTTAAGAACTAGTTGTAGAGGCTGATTTTGCTCCTCTATCTGATCCCCATTAGCAGTGATTAAGAGATATGTCTTCAATAATGTCATAAGCCTCCCTATAAGACTTAGTCATCAATGCGCCATTATCTGCGGCTTCCAGTGTCAACCGGGTGTTTTAGAATAGTCCATTATAGAAAGTTTGAAGTAACAACCAGTTGGTCAAACCATGGTGAGGGCAAAAGCGTTGAAGCTCCTTAAACCGTTCCCATGTGTCATACAGAGTTACTCTATCATTTTGAGAGAAATTGGTGAGTTGATTTCTTAGCTGGGTTGTCTTGCTTGGCAGGAAGTACTTTGTAAGGAACACATTTAGGAGTTGGTCCCAATTTTTGATTGAATTCTTTGGAAGAGATAAAATCCACGATGTGGCTCTATCTCTTAGGGTGAAAGGAAATAGCATAAGTCTTAGTCCTTCGGCAGATACCCCATTGATTCAGAAAGTATTCAGATACTCTAAGAACTCAGCAACATGAAGACTTGGATCTTCATTGGACATACCTTTAAAGAGATTCTTTTGTATCAAAAACATCATAGAAGGAGCAATAGAGAAATTGTTCGCTTCTACTACAGGCAGATCAATGGCCCCACAAATGTTTGTGGCGATCGGCATTGCAAAATCCTTCAAAGGACGGTCGTCCTCCATGGTTGAATCTCTTGGTGTTTCTTCCTTAAAGATTGAAGAAGATGGCGATGGTGGTGATGGCGGAGCACCTCCTAGCAGCGTTGGTTCTACTCTCCTTGCTCTTCTTAAGCTTGAATGGGTACACTCGATCTCAAGGTCTAACGATGCTGATGTTTGAAGACCTCTTTGTGAGAGACGCATACAACCTGAAAAATAACAAGAGGAATTGAGAACATAACTAAAATGTATATGGAAATTTGAAAATAGAAATGGTGATCTAGTCCCAAATACTAATTAGCACTTATTACTCCAATTAGATTACCATAGCTCCCCGAAAACGACACCAAAAACGTGTTGGCTATTTATGCTAATGAGTTTCAATCCTAAGAAGGATTGTTTACTCAACTTAACCAATCTCCACAAGTATATGGAGGTATTCATAGTCGAGGTTGAACACAAGGAGCTTTGGTAATTAATCAACACAACAACACTAAAGTTGAACAATCTAGATTGGTTTAAAAAGGATAGTGATGTTGATCTAATTACAGAAATTTAGATTTAAACAAGCAATGAAAAGATTCCTATAAAAGTTTAGATTCAGATATAATGGATCTTGGACATTAGAATTTTAACCACATATCAAAACACATCATAGGAACACAAAATTTAAACATACTAAGTACTTGTTTTAAAGGAGAGGTATGTGTTGCACTTCACCTCCCGGTGTAGGTGCAACGATCTCAACTCAAATCTACATTCTCATGCATAAGTTTTGTTTTAGATCACAACCTATTCCTCAACTCTATAATCTCCACTCTCGTAGTAGAATAAGAGTTGCCAAGAAAAGCACCTCCATACATTCCTACCTATCTTCTCAGATTAAGCAAGAAAGCATAACACATGCATATAAAGTGGCCAGCAATACATGCAAGAGATGATAAAACCGTTACTCTAATGGTAGAAAAATAAGCAACATAGTATTCAGTACGAAATTAAATTGTTCCATACATGCTATGACATGAGAGCTACTCTCCCATTCCTAAGAAAAGGAGTTTACTCGTCCATAATCATGTTTTGCATTATTGTTACATGAATTTCAGATTCTAGCATGATCTAGAGGAAGAAAAGCAAGAAGATCCAAAGATGTAACCACAAGAAGGTATAATTCCAGCTTGGAGATGAAATTCTACTCATCCAGCTGCTCCAAAATGAACCAACTCCTCTCCCGAGAAGTTGCGTGAAGTGGGGAAACTCTGTTGCACCTTTGCAGAAGACAATGGAGAAGAAGAGAAGAAGATTGGGGCTCCTTTGGCAAGAAACCGCTCCTTTTCTCCTCAAAATTGCCTTCCTCTTCTCTAGACTTGCTATGGGATGAGAGAACCTTTTTTTATGACCGTAGATAACCACCCATTAAGTTCTCTCTTTGTTTTAAACAAAGGATCGTAATTTTTGAAATTCTAAAACTGATAGCGACACGACATGCATTCCTCGTTCACGCAGTGCAAAGCCTTCAATAGTTTCTCTAGAATGCACTATGCATGGTGTGTGACTTTCCAGTAGGTTTCGGTCTGCTTGACGTTCCCAGATGCACGACGTGTTGGAAAAAACATGTCGTGTATTCACTTTGTTGCACTCTTTCTGGAAACTCGCACGTCGTGCTTTCATCATGCACGCCATGCATTTTTCTGTTTTAGCAGAATTAAACTCTGAATACCTGGTTGTATGTGAGGAAATCCAAAGGATTTGAAATTTGAGTCAGGCAATCCCCAAATCGGTCCTTTTAGAACATCTCTGCAATACATGTTATGTGATAAGTAAAATAGCAAAAAGATGGCAAGAGTAATATGAAAAGAGGCTAAGTGATATCAAAATGAACCAAATTTGTGTGTGATAACATGTGAAAAGATGATGTGGAAAACACACAATAGCAATCTTGTTTTATTCTAACTATACTTTTTACTTGCCTATACATTAAGCATGTTATGTGATTCAGTAGCCCTAGAGTAGTATAAGTACATTGGTTTTTGGGTTGTGTGCCCATGTACTATTTTTGGGATGGAGGTTGTGTGCCCCATACCCAGGTGGTGATGCCCATTTTTATATATATTGGTAGTCAGGTAATTCATCATTCTCTATCATGTTTCAAGTTTGTGAGACTTAGCCACCATTGTTATTTATATTGTTCTAGTGTTGTGTTTAACTCACATGCATGCATGTTGTTATTACTATGATGGTTTTTGTGCCCATGGTTTATGTGTTCTTGTGTGGCACAACTTTTATATTGGTTTAATGATAAATATTCCTCTTGTTATTTGTATTTTGAAATTGATATTATTTTATGCTCAGTTGGGTAGTCCTTTCCTTTTCCTTTGGGAAGCTTTTTATATGACATCATTTGCTTCTTAATATTTCTCAAAAATCCATTTTTCGTATGCACATACCAACTTTTTGTTGATTTATCTACTTTTCTCCTTTTTACTGGGGTATGCTTCCAACCCCAGGTATAGGTCGAGGAGGAGACAACCAAGTTGGATTAGGACCTCATCAAGTTTAACTTAAACCTTGAGGGAGACTTTCTTGAAGTGGTTAGGTGATCCTCAACTAGTCCTATGTTTAGTTAGTTTTTCCTTTATCTCACACTGCGTGGTGAAAAATAGTGACGATAACAAGATTTGTAATGGTTAGATACTCTATAAATTCCACTACTACTTTTGGTGTTACGATACATACATATTGAATGAATTGGTTATCATTCCTTCTGTGAAAAAATTATGATGCTGCTTGGTTATAAGGGATGCTACCTTTTTATTTTTGTAGGGAGTGGATCCCCTCTTGGATCCCACTCCTTACAAGTACTTAGTAAAGGTGTAAAATATGTGGGTCAACATTATTCAAATATATCAAGATATCATCACCAAAGACCAATATGAACTCATCGAGGAACGGTCACTGTACTCCTTTATTAATATTTGTAAAGACATTTGGGGCATTGGTCAACCTGAAGTTGGGAATATAAACTTGTAATGCACACATGAAGTATTAAAGACTATCTTAGGTATGTTTTCATTCTTAAATTTGAGTTTTTGGTATACATATAGAAGATAGATTTTAGAAAATCCTATGCATAGCATAGTTGATAAAATATATTATCAATTTGAATAAGTGGATATATATTCTTCTTTGTGGCTTGGTTAATCATATGATAATCATTGCACATTCATAAGGACCCATATTTTTTTCTTAAGAAAGAGTATGGTTACTCCCCAAGGAGAAGAACTAGGGTGTATAAAATCCTTGTAAAGAAAGTTTGGAATTGCTCTTTGTGTTCGATCAACTTAGTAAGCACCATTCAATATGATGCTTGAGTGATAGGAATGATACACAATTCTAACTCCACGAAGAAGTCAATATGATGACTTGGAGGTAGCCTTGGGATCTCCTAAGGAATAACACCAAGTTACTCATGCACTACATCACTATTTCCTAGGGTATTTGTATCATGGTTGGCTATAGTTAAAGTTGCCTAGTATGCTTTACACAATTTTAATATCAAGGATCAAGTCTGAATAGAGGAAATAAAAATATTTCAGCATTGGTGTTTTCTTCTAAGTATAACAACAATATGTGAATAGACATGTATGTAATGATTCTTTGGCTTGAATGTCAATTATATCACTATTTTTAAACAACCAATCCATCTTAAGTATACGAGAAAAGTCCTTCATGTGTAAACTAATGAAATTATTCTGAAGATAATTATCAACATAATAGATGGAGACTTTTTGATAATATGATAGGAGGTTTGTGTTCTCACACTAGGAGTAGTCACATCATAGATGAACGAAAGTCTTGTAACATTAAGTTAATCATAGAATCTATAATTTTGGATAACAAGGTCGGAGTTGACCTAGATTCAAAGAGATAAATCATTGATTGATCATATGGGTATGCTACATTATATATAACTATACAATGTATGAGGTTCTTTTAGAGTTAAGATATGTCACTTGTTTTACAAAAGTATATTAAAATAAAAGGTACCGCTTTTCAAACAATTCTTGTTGGCATATTCCTCATTAACATTCAAGGAAAAAAGTGTGGGCTTGTTAATGGTCATACCATTTAAGTGTGGGTTTGTTAATGGTCATACCATTTAAGTTAGTCCATAGGGAGTTATAGGCATTTATAACGGAAAATTTCCCTCCTTTAAAAGGAGTCACTCTGACCCTTGAAACTTTCATGGGCCAGTGTTATGCATGCCATAGTTGTAACACCTTTGAATATCTAAAGTTGGGCCTTGATTATAATTGTGGACATGATTTTGGTTGTATTTTTGCTGGACCCTTGTTCTGGAAGGGGGTTCACGGGATCTTTGTATCTACTTTTGCTCTTATTTTATTATTGTGGGGTTTCCCTTTATTTTAAAGCTTGCAAGGTACATCATTGGTGAGTTCTAGGCATAATAGGCTATAGCGGTGGAGCCAACAATTGTCTTTAGAGGGGGCATTGTCTAATGTAATTGCATAAAGAGGATATATTAGTAAGGAACAAACACATATTTATTTAATATTTGACTCATCTTCATGTAATGTGATATATGATTTTAATTATACAGGTAGGGCACTTGCGAACCCTGGTCTCTAAGTGGCTATGCCTCTTCTAAGTTGAGTTCTTTTCCCCATACCATCTCTAGGCATCCTCCATGGATAAGGCATGTTCATAGACAAACTGAAAAACTAGTAGGTCTAGATGATGAGACAAAAATATTTAAGGGTGATGTGGAGCCCATCCAAGAAGAATCCACTCTGCCTTCCTCAACTAAGTTGTTACCATGGAATTTTAGTAGATGTAAATTTCAATCATATATAGAAATTGATAGACTTGCTCGGGTGAGGGTATAAAAACTAGTTTTGTATTTTATTCCTCTTAGATTTAGGTCTAAGGGAATTTGTAAAATAGATTTTAAGGCCTCCCAGTTTAGGGGAACAACTTGTTCTAAGTGGCTATAATTTTCTGACCATAATTTCTTTGAACATGTGAGTTATTAGCAAAGGTTATGTTTGTCATTCTCAAGGTACCAAAGATCCCTAGTGGTGTGCTCCATGGAAATAATGCAAGCATCAACCTTATCTAGGATATCTTCCTCATCGTATTTGTAGAATGTTTTATATTTCAATTTGAGGAAGTCTACAATTGTAACGGTTTCGATTAGGGTTTTTAATATCACACCCCCAAGAGCGCATAGTTTCCATGGGGACACACTTCTATTATTCATGTTCCCCCATTTTAATGGGATTACCAACAAGAACTTGTATACTTTCCTCAGGTTCCCTACCCCTCTTAACTTCACACTTATCATTGTTATTTACTCATGGTGCTCCTTCACCATTCTTATTACCATGGGTTTCAGGTCCATATACTAGAGATTTAATAGTATAAGTTTCTTCAAAAACCAAAAGTTTTGATTCAAATATGAAATCATAATACATAATCATTAGACTCCATGTTTATGAATTAATTTACATTTTATTTGTATCCCATAATTAAGCTACCCAAAATAGAGAGAGTATAATAAAGTCATCATAAGAGAGAGAGAGAGATGAGAAGACTATTGTAACTTAATCTAAAAGGTGGCTTGGTGTTGGGCCATCTCTTTTGATTAGAATAAATGATGACCATAAGATAGAATCCCCAAACCTAAATCCAGATTATGAAACACAACAACAAATTCTCGACAAAGGTGACTAAAATAGTATATGAAAATTATAGATAATTTTTATCCTTTTTCTTCCTTCACAATTTTCATAAACCATTGTCACATCAAGGACATCACATTAAGATATCACAAATCTTATTCAATTCCATTAAAACCATCATATACAATTACATCAATGAATAATTAGATACACTTCCCATCCCTGAAAAGAGAGAATACACAGACATTCTAATCTATCTAGATTATTATATTTGCATCTTCTTTATCACAACCTCTCCACTCGATAGCATTATACCTAAAAACATTTGAAACAACCTCATGAGACTCATATAAGATCCCCAGTGAGTGTATACCTCCCACTCAAGGTGTGTACATGCATCAACATCAGGTTAAGTATGATGAACCTTAAAGAAACATGCAAATGTTGAAAATTCTAGCAAATAGTTCTAGCATGTAGTAAAATCTAGTTTATCATAATATTCTAATCAATCAAAAAAGCTAATTACTTAATTTATATCAAACTTGAAACATCTTTTAGGGCATGTCTATGAACAAATCAGTAGATGCTTCTTAGTTCAGATAAACAATCCTTTAGTATGAGTAACAAGTCAAAATCTAAACATTTTGAATCAATACTTAACAATAACATCATCTTTCTGGCACCCCACCAGTTTCACTAGGAACACATCATGTAGTCCTGAAGTTGAAGTACACATAAGACATGTCTACAAAACAATACAATCAAATGACAAGCAATCCAAATCATATTTTGAGTCGTAAATCTCAACATCTACAACTTGTCAACAAGACAAATTAGAATATGAAACAGATAATCTCTATAAAAGAATGATTATTAACATCGATTCACTCTTGTTCATTTCCTTTCTCATATTTATGTAGGTGTACCATGTCATTGACTTTTTGTGATATTTTGGTAATTAACATCAAACTTTCAAATGCTTATAAGACTGCTCATTTTAATAAAACTAGAATGGATTAGGGTTAATTCCTCTTACACTATGATCTCTAGTCATCTTCCCCATTCATTACTACAAACTTGTATAAAAGACTTGCATTCATATGGGAGTTTAAGCATCATTCCATAAATTATTCTAAAATACATGCATTAGTCTTAGAAAATTTTAGTAAGACTCATCACCTTCAAAACAAGTAATCACTCCTACAATTGAACATATTTTCACATTCAAAGAATTATATGTGAGTTGGGCTTTTGTTTCATACTCGTCTTAATAATAGATTTCTAGGTCCTAAGAAGTAATCTTAGTTCAACATGTCATAAGAATCATAGCATACAGTAACATTAACATGGTGCATTGGGGTTCATTAGGGATATTCACAAACATGGAAACCCAAGTTTCCATTTCTACATATTTCATTCATCAATCACAAGTATATATTCATTCATTGACTTATTAAATGACACAACACAAACCCTAATTACGGAATATCACCACCTCACATTGATCCTTATGTATATATCATATTCACTTTCAGTGAGATTCAATATTACATTTGTGTAATTCATTCTAATACAATTCAAATATGATATTATGCATGTCCACTCAATTTCCAAGCATATTATTAAATAGTTGGTTCTAGGTAATATTTGTGCAATACGACATAATCCTATAACCACATAATTATTCATAGTACTTAAATCACTACTACAGAATTAACCTTTGGTGTCAGTTGTTTAAGGCCTTTAGCGATAGTTAAAAAGCGATACATATGTGGGCGACACTAAAAGATGAACCCTTAGGCGTCAGCTTGAAAATCGACGCCAGAACCCTTCGGGCCACCCAAAATGCACCAGCAGGGGCACTATAGGTGTCGGTTATTAGTACGGAAACTGACACCAGAACCCTTCACGCCACAAAAAGGGCACCAGTAGGGGCACTATAGGCATCGGTTATTAGTAGGAAAACTGACACCCAAACCCTTTACGCCACAAAAGGGTGCCATCTAGGACACCATCGGCGTCGGTTTCTTAGTAATAATCGATGCCATATCACCTACCGCCACATCCGTGCTGGCTAGAACGGTCGTGTTGTCTGGCCACATTAGATAGCAGTTTTTTGCTATTAACTGACTTTGTAAGCCTTTGTTGTTGGTTTTCGATTAATAACCGATGCCTATGTTTTGATTTTTTTTTCTTATCAATTTGCAGGCCTGCTGTGGCTGGTCGTAGGATGCAGAAACCTGCAATTTAGTAGAACTGAACTGTAGGTTTATGAAATCCATTGATATTAGCCAACAATAGGTCACAAACCTGTAAAATTAACAAGGTTCATTTTCACACATTTAGCAACCTACAGTTCCATTCTATTTTCACACATGTAGAAACATTTAGACACATGTAGAAACATTCATGTTGCAACCTGTAATTCCTTTCATTTTCACATTCACACATGTAGAAACATTCAGACACATGTAGAAAATTCATGTAGCAACCTGCAGTTCCTATCATTTTCACATTCACACATGTAGAAACATTTAGACACATGTAGAAACATTCATGTAGAAACCTGCAGTTCCATTCATTTTCACATTCACACATGTATAAACATTCAGACACATGTAGAAACATTCATACATGTAGAAACATTCACACAAATGACAATTAAGAAAAATTCATTTACAAAATATCATTCTTTAGTCATTATCTCTATCAACATCCCAATTATATTTTAAAACCACCACCACTTGTATGGCTTTTGCCCATTCTTCTCTTACATCATTTAATTCTTCCATCGTATAGGAAGCATGTACATCTGATAAGACCTTACCTGTAGTGAGGTCGGTTTTAAACACCTGCAAAGAGAATGATGTATAAGAGAATTATGTATATATATAATTAATAATATATAAATAAGATTGATATATTTCATATTATCTAATGAGACTATATATAATACCTCATGTATGGTATCGATGTCCACTGTGACATATTTGATAATCATGTGCATAAATCACATCACATAGTATGCACATGCGCAGTCGTTGTCTTGTGTAGCACACTATAAATTGAAACATACAAAATATTAAAAAATACAACTAAGCATTGTTCACATAAATAATATATACATTGGAGTCGGGAACTTACTTCCACATTCTCCCAAATTATTGGCTGGTTCTTTTTCCTGGGGACCTTTCCTCCAGCCTTTTTGAACTCATGTAAACCCCTACATGTTAATGTAACACAGTAAATTGCATAATTAAATAGTAATGTAATAATAGATGTTAACCAATATAAAAATGAAATATTTCTCACCGGAATAATGTCATTTTCATTGCATGTCCATATTTTGGATTCAATTTAGTGCCCTTAGGATCTAGATAATAGACAATGAACGTCCCGGGGACAATAACTAGTAACTCCCAATGCGTACCCCTAGAGGTAAAAAAGTTAAAAATTAATAACTTAAAATCCACAATAAAAATATAATTTTCTTAAGTCCAAATTATAAGCAAAGTAAACTTACTCCACATTGAATGGAGCTATTATCACCATCTTCTTATTTTGACCAAAATTTGTAAAAGCATCAGAGCAGTATTGTTGAACTGACGAAGGGTCTTTAAATACTAGACTAATCAAAGATGGAATAAAAAATCCTACATGTTCAAATGAAAAATATGCACATATCTTGTCTAAGTAGCTGTAAAACATGTATTACGTAAGCATTAATATATAAGAAATGAGATCACCGAATCCTACACAAGGTATATGGATGTATAAGCAAGATATCACCTTAACCGGTACATTCAAAAGAGTACCAATGACACTATCACATACATTTTTCTCAACATGCATGACATCGATACAATGCCTGACTGTCAAAGAACTCCAATAAGGAAGATCCCAAAATATTGACTTCTTCTTGAATAAAGATTTGTCACTCTGTGTGGCCATAGTACATTGTGATCTCTTAGCAAATTCATTAACAAAGTCTTTTACTCCTTCATAAACAACCTCCCCTGGTATAGGTTTAGGTGTACTCCATTCCTCATTCCATCCATTGAATGCTTTTTGCTTCCTACGATACAAATGGAATTTTGGAAGAAACCTTCGATAACCAAGATATACAGTCTTGCCGCCATGTTTTAGTCTTGTTGAATGAGTGTTCTCTTCACATATATGACACACTTTAGCTCCTTTGACACTATATCCAGACAAATTCCCATATGCTGGAAAGTCATTAATAGTGCAAAACAACATAGCGTGCAAACAAAATGTCTCTCTTCGTGAAGCATCATAGGTCATCACACCTTCACTCCCAGAGTTTCTTTAAGTCATCAATCAGAGGTTCAAGATAAACATCGATATCATTTCCAGGTTGTTTAGGGCCTGATATCAACAACGACAACATAACATACTTATTTTTCATACACAACCAGGGAGAATAATTGTATATAACAAGCATGATTGGCCAAGTGCTATGTTGGCTGCTCAATGTCCCATACGGATTCATCCCATATGTACAAAGCCCAAGTCTTAGATTCCTGACTTCTTCACCAAATTTAGGGTAAAATAGATCAATCTTATTCCACTGTGGGGAATCAGATGCATGTCATAGGATCCCATCATTATTTTTCTTAACATCTGCATGCCACCTCAAATTCTTCACATCTATCAGATTGGCAAACAAGAATTGAAACTGTGATATTATAGGTAGATACCACATCACCTTGGCAGGAGAACTAGTTTTGGACTCCCCCGAAGTCGTCAATTTATGCCGTGACACACCATATTTTGGACAATATTTCAAATCCACACAGTCCTTTTAAAATAATACACAATCATTTGGGCTTGCGTGTATCTTCTTGGCCTCCATTCCCATTGGGCACAACAATTTCTTTACCTGGTATGTTGAGATTGGCAGCTCGTTTAGTTCAGGAAGCATTTCTTTCAACAAAGACAACAATGACGTGAAGCTTTTGTCGCTCCATCTATTGTTAGCTTTCAACTTATACAATCTCAACACAGCGCTAAGCTTCATAAACTTAGTACAACCTGTGTATAACGGTATCTAAGCATCATGCACAATGTTTCTAAACATAGGAGGTGGATCGGTTTCAGTGTGCTCTACCCCACAACTATCCAGCATCACATCAATGATGTCTACTGGAACTGGTTCGTTCACATCTACATCATCTGAGGCAATAACTTCTTCCACACAAGCACTGCTATCGACATCCACTGGTTTTGGGTTTGAAATCTCTCCATGCCAGTGCCATTCTTTATAGCCTTGTACAATCCCGTTGCACATGACATGACTTTTGATTTCATCACCATTGCTAACTTTCAAGTTGTTACCACAATGCCTACATGGACAGTAGAACCTATCTCCAGGTTGTTTCCTATATTCCTCAACAAATCTAATAAACTGATCAAGACCAGAAATAAACTCTGGGGTGCAACGATTGTGAATGGACATCCATGATCTATCCATTCTATGATCAAAGAGAAAACAAGTATATATTACAACAAGATTAGGGTCTAGGGTTAACATATTAGAGTTTAAGCATGGTTAAAACTTTAGGGTTTAAGGTCTTATATATAATTAATGGTTAAAACATCCTAAGTGATATTAGGTGTTCAAGAACAATCCCAAATTGGGGACTATCCAAGATTTACTCCTACTGAGTAAATCTTGGACGGGTTTCTAGCCCAACAAATACATGTGCTGACATACTTATATATAATAAATGTGTACCACCTATCCCATTCTTGAACACCTAATCTCACTAGTAAGTGTATAATGTGTATTGGGTTTTCAAGAAAATTTCGGTAGTATTTCCCTGCTGTTCTCCAAGTACATATGTACTTAGAGAACAAACGGGGAAATGCTACCGAAATTTTCTTGAAAACCCAATACACATTATACACTTACATCCTATGTGAGATTAGGTGTTCAAGAATAGTCCCAAATCGGGGACTATCCAAGATTTACTCCTAATGAGTAAATCTTGGACGAGTTTCTAGGCCAACAAATACATTTGCTGTCATTCGTATACCTACAATCCTAGTTTCATCATCCATATCCTAGTTCTTCAAGTTAGGGTGATTATTGATGTCTTTAGAAGCATGATTGGCAATCTATCTAGGGCAATGTTTCATCATTTACTTTCCAAGCATGCCACGTGAGTGCATTAGAGTTCATCATTAAGCAAGAAGGGTGATTATCATTCTCAATATACTCAACAAGGAAACAAGTTAATTACCAATTTCATAGTTAGGACGGTAGAGATACCCTAAGATCTAGATCTAATGGTTCATAATGAGCCTGTAATAAAGTTACATCACTAGATGATTATATAATTTCAAAAGAAGTACATAAATAAATTCAAACAATAGATGAATAAATACATATAAATTGATAAATAAAGTTAAATCAGTTGATAAATAAAGTTAAATAAGTAGATGATTAAATAATAACAAAATTAGTACATAAATAAACACAAATCAGTAAATAACTTAATTAAAAAAACACCCAGCAGTAGCCAAGGCGTGCCTTGGCGCCACCCAAGCGTCCGCCTAATACGCCCAGGCCGCCCAGAGGCCTAACTAGGATGGGTGCCTGGTTTGGGACCCTAGGTGAATACATGGGTGAGGTCGAGCAGGTCGGCGATGGAGGAGGGTTAAGCTCAGAAAAGGAGGGTATACCTTGCTTAGGTCGGAGCAGTAGGCATGGCAGAGCAGTAGCTAGTGGCGACAGGCAACAGTAGGTGTGGTGAAGCAGTAGCTAGCGACGGATGTGGTCAGAGCAGGCGGCCGGAGCAGTAGCTAGCGGTGGCAGCAGGTGTGGTGACGACGAGCAGCGGCGGTAGGTGTGGAGGTGGCGAGCAGTGGCAACAGGCGTGGAGGCGGCGAGCAGGCGAGCAACTACCGGGAATTGCCAGACCTAAATAGTCGGGAATGAAACAGAGAAAGGGGAAGAGTCTTATTTGAGGGGGTGCTATTAAGTTATCAATTGGCATCAGTTATTAAAACAAACTGACACTTATAACAATAGGCGTCAGTTACCACAAACAAACTGACACCTATTCTCAATGATAGTCATCGGTTTCTACTAGAAAAATCGACGTCTATCTACATATGCTGACAAAAACAAAATGTTCTCGAATACTGACCATAGTCGTCAGTTTCTGTAGATAACCGACGCCAAAGGGGGTGAAAATTTTCGCGGGGACAGCGCGCGAAAATACATCAACATCGGTTATTGTAAATAAACTGACGATAAAAATGGGCTCAATTTCTGTCTCACGAAAAACCTTAAGTCGCCAGTTGTTTTGTTAACAACTGACGTCGTATGTTAAATTTTAGAGGTAATTTTTTTCATTGGAAAAAATTAGATTTGGCGGGAGATTTTAGGCGTCCGTTTCTTATTGAGGAACCAATGCTAAATAAAAAGTGATACCTGTGTCTGGCCACTCCTAACAAATATATGTCAGTTTGTGTATTCAACCAATGATGTAGGGTGAAGGCGTCAGTTTATTGTATACAACTGACGCCTCTAAATGTGGCATTATAAGTCATTTCTGTAGTAGTGAATGTTTAGATTAGAAAGTAGAAAAATTTTAATAAGTGAAAAAGGATCGTAATCAGTAGTATTTATTTCCCCAAAACCATCCCAATTGATTATGCAATTGCATACAAAAAATTCCAATGATCTTGATTATTTTAACTAGATGTAATTAGGCTTTCAAGATGATTACAAAGGATAATAGGAAGAGAAATACTTACCTTTAGGTGACAGGCACATTAAAAATGTAGGTCAAACTTTGAATATTCAGAAAACCACTAAGGTTATAGCTATTGAATCCATTTCTTCTTCCTCTCAACTCAGAAACCCAACAAATGGAGAATAGGAAAAAGAGTGAGAAAAGAGGGAGATTTAATATCATTTCAAATCAAATAAGAGGAAGGATTTAATCTTGATATCTAAGAGAATATTCACCATCAAATACTATGGAAAGAAGTTAAATGTACTTGATTTCATCATTTCCCTGATGATAACGCCCTAGGTCAACATCACCACCTTCTTCCTCACTCAAATCCTAACTCTCCCTCTCTCTACATGAAATTTCATTTCTTTAGAATGAATCACAATATATAAGATCTCCTTGGGGGCGAATGTTTCTCATATAGATCACTTAAAGTCATTGGGTCAATTGCAAATTGACCCAACCTTACACTTTTTTTTATTTTAAGAGAATTTTATGACATACAAATGTTATTGGAAATCATCTACATAATAGGTTGAACTCCTCCAAAAAATTAAAAAAAAATCTTGTCTAAAAAAACATTTTAGAGCTTCAATAAAAATTCTAGATCAATGAGAGTTACCAATAAATAAATATAAATATCAAATACTAGACTACTATATTTCAATCAGAATGCATGGTTGGATAAGTTAATCTTGGAAAAACTCAACCGACACCCCTCTCTGGATCAGTTCATCATCATCTAAAATAATGGAAATTTAATTTAATGTCTTAAAAGAATTTTAAAACTAAATTGAAAATTTTAGATTATTTGGATATACAAATAACAAGATAAAAATAAAATACAAAACTATTACATTTCATTCTGAATACATGATCGGCTAAGTTTGTTCTGTCATAAATCGGTCGACAAATAGGTCACTAATCATTCAAAAATTCTGATATTTAGCAAGAATTCTTACATTTGAGTGCTCCAAACCATATCCAAATTTCAACTAAATAAAATTTCTATATAAATACTAAAAATTATTTAATGCACCATTGTACTTACTAAATTTTGTATTCATATGCTAGCAAATCCTAATTTTGGGCGGTTAGGGTTTTAAATTCTCAAACTCTAACTATTTGGAAGTATATTTAGAGTTTGTCATTAGATTTAAATAATAACAAATTAGAGTACCATCATTAATCAATATATAAACCATGATCAATCTAGTTAAGCATGCAATCATCCAAGTAAACCCTAATTAGATGGTTAATCTAAAAATGGGTCATTACAAATTTTCTCCATCTTTTGGGATTTTATCTTGAAATCTAAGAAAAGATGTGGAAGAATATCATATCATCTAATCATTCATCTCCCTCAGTGTTAGGTCAGTAGGATTTCCATTTTATCTTCCTTTCATACGACATTATTTTCTTGGTTGATAGATCTTTTTCATTAAAATGCCAATTTTTGCTACCGTTAGACAGATATATCATTTGTTTTCATCATCATATCTCTCTTTTGAATAATACAAACACCTATTTCAAAAATCTTAGTAATACATCATTTATCAAGATGTGATTCACATCATCCTTCATATTCTTTTTAAAAATTTGATTGTGTATCTTAGGGATCAAATATCATTATATGCATCCATTAGTTTTCTTCATAAAGAAGATCATTTACTGAGTATCAATCTCACTTCTCATCTTTTTCTTGTACTTTCATATTCAAACTCATTAGGAATTATCTCCAAAATCCACTGAAGTTCTATTTTCCTCATATGAAATATCCCTCTTGTATTAGGTTCCATATCAAATTATATAATCCTTTCAATTTCACAATTTTATCATTTTATTACAATTATGCATATTCTTATACTCCCAAACTATCTTTGTCTGAATGCTTGATAAAGGCATCCAGAAGAAGTACAATCGGCAGTTCCCTACTAGCTTATCTCAATACCCAAATACTTGACCAGAGTATTTGGATACTGAGTTCAGTCAGTATGCATATCATTTAGATTTTGTTCAGCATCCATAATATCATTTAGCTCTAGATCCTATTATCCCTGCAAATTCATCTAACCTAGGCTCTAATATCACGTTATTGGGCCCTACCTTTTGATTAGCATAAATGCTAACTATTAGAGAAAATCCCTAAACCTAAATCTAGATTATGAAACAAAACAATGAATTCTCGACATAGGCGATTAAAATAGTATACAAAAATCACATATATTGTTTTCTTTTTCTTTCTTCACAATTTTCATAAACCAATGTCACATCAAGGACACAACATTAATATATCATAAATCTTATTCAACTCCATTACAAAAAATTAAATCTTACTGCTGACAAGAAATTCAACTTACATCATATAAAATTACATTAATGAACAATTTGATACACTACTCATTCAAGGAAAGAGATAATATAGGTAAATTATAATCTATCTAGATTACAAAGCTTAATGGGGAGATAAACACTTACCTAAGGTGAAAAGCACAAATGTAAGCCAAACTTTGAATATTTAGAAAACCACCAAGGTCATAGCTACTGAATCCATTTCTTCATCGTCTCAACTTAGAAAACCCTAGAAATGGAGAATAGGAGAGAAAGAGTGAGAAAAGACAGAAATTTGATATCATTTCAGGCCAAATCAGAGGAACAATGTAAACCTAACATGTGAGACAAGATTCACCATGAAAGACTATGCAAATAATCTAAACATACTTGATTTCATCATTTCTTGGATGATAACGCCCTAAGTAAATATCACCACCTTCTTCCTCACTCAAATACTAGCTCTCCCTCTTTCTCTATGCAATTTCATTTCCCTAGAATGAATCATGATATATGAGAGCTCCTTGGGTTCCTATGTTTCTTTTATAGATCAATTAAGGTGTTTATGACAATTGTAAATTGGCCCAAACTTACACTTTGTTTATTTTCACAAAAAATTATGTCATATTAATGTTCATAAAAATCAGTTATGGAATAGGTCAAAGCTTCTTCACAACTTAAAAACAAAATCTTGTCTGAAAAAACATTTCAAACCTTCGATAAAAATTTCAGATCAATCAGAGTTATCAAAAAAAAATAAAAAATCAAGCTGCTACATTTCAACCAAAATGCATGCTCGACTGAGTTTATCCTATGAAAACTCAATTGAACACCCCTCTCTGGATTACTCTAGAATCTTAAAAAAAATTGGAAATAAATGTAATGTCTTAAATGCATCCTAAAAACTAAAATTAAAATTTTAGATTATTTTGATATAACAATAAAAATATAAAAATAAAATACTAGACTATTATATTTCAGTCCTAATACATGACCAGCTGAGTTTGTCCTAGGTAAAATTGGCCAACAAGTAGGTCATAAAACATTAAAAAATTTTGATATTTTATAAGAATTCTTATATTTTAGTGTTCCAAACCATATCAAAATTTCATCTAAATAAGAATTCCATATAAAAGAATAAAGAGTATTTAGTGCACCACTATACTTGTCATATTTTGTATTCATATGCTACCAAAACCCTAATTTTGGCCGATTAGGGTTTTCAATTCTCAAGTCCTAATTATTTGAAATAAAATCATATTTACATTTTCTCATTAGGTTTAAAGAATTACAAATTAGAGTACCATCATTAACCAAGATCTAAACAATGATCAATCTAGTTAAGCATGCAATCATACAAGTAAACCCTAATTAGATGGTTAATAAGAAACATGTCATTGCAAATTCTCCCCTCCTTTTGTGAATTTGTCCCAAAATCCAAGAAAAGATATGGAAAAGTATCACATCATCTAATCATTAGTCTCTCTCAGTGTCAAGTTAGAAGGATTGCCATTTTATCTTTCATTCATACGACATCATTTTCTTGGTTCTTAGATCTTTTACATTGAAATTCCTAATTTTGTTGATTCATCCCTTGTCATCATCATATCTCTCTTTTGAATAATACAAACACTTATTCAGAAATCTTAGTAATACATCTATCAAGATGTGATTCACATCACCCGTCATGTTCTTTTTAAAAATTTGATTATGCATCTTAGAGATCAAGACTATAACCATTTTGTATCATTATCCACATCCATTAGTTTCCTTCATAAAGAAGATCATTTATTGAGCATCAATATCACTTCTCATCTTTTTCTTGTAATTTCATATTCAAACTCATTGGGAATTATCTCCCTAATCCACTAAAGTTCTATTTTCCTCATATGAAATATCCTTCTTGTCTTAGGTACCATATTGAATTATGTAATCCTTTCCCTTTCACCATTTTATCATTTTATTACAATCATGCATATTCTTATACTCCCAAACTATCTTCATTTTAATGCTTGATCAAGGCATCCATAAGAAGTACCGTCGGCAGTGCCATACTAGCTTATCTCAATACCCAAATACTTGATCAGAGTATCTAGATACTGAGTCCGGTTAGTATTCATTCAAATTTTGTTTAACATCCATAATATTATTAAGCCCTAGATCCTATTATCTCTGCAAATTCATCTAACCTAGGCTATAATACCATGTTGTCGAGCCCTCTCTTTTGATTAACATAAATTCAAACCATTAGAGAGAATCCCTAAACCTAAATCTAGATTATGAAACAAAATAATGAATTCTTGACAAAGGCGAATAAAACAATATAGAAAAATAACATATATTTTTTCACTTTTTCTTTCTTCACAATTTTCATAAACCACTGTCACATCAAGGACATCACATTAAGATATCACAAATCTTATTCAAATCCATTAAAACCTAAATCATATCTTACTACTCACTTGTAGTTCTATTTACATTATATATAATTACATTAATGAACAAATTGATACACAACCTATTCTAGGAAAGAGAAAGTGTAGTTACATTTTAATATATCTAGATTGTTCTATTTACATATTCTTTATGATGACCTCTCCAATGGATATAGTTATACCTAAAAACATTTGAATTAGCCTCATGAGATTCATATGGAACCCTAGTGCATGGATACCTCCCACTCAAGCTAAGTACATGCATCAACATCAGGTTAAGTATAATGAACCACAAAGAAATGTACAAATATTGAAAAGTCTAGCAAATAGTTATAACATATAGTCAAATGACTCAAATCTAGTTTCTGATAATATTTGAATCAATCATAAAAGATAATCACATAGATTGAATATAACTTTTAAAATATCTTTTAGAGCATGTCTATGAACAAATTAGTATATGCTTCTTCGTTAAGATTAACAATCCTTTAGTATTAGTGACAAGTCAAGATCCAAACATTTTTAATCAATATGTAACAATAACATCATCTTTTTGACACCCCACCAACCGAACCAGGAACATATCATGTAGTCTTAAAGTTGAAGTACACATAAGACATGTCTACCAAACAATACTATTAAATGACAAAAAATCCAAATCATATTTTGAGTGGATATAAATCCCAACATCTACAACTTGTTAGAAAAATCAAAATATGAAACAAATAATCTCTATAACATAATGATTAAATTCCACAAAAATAAACATAATCAACAATGAAAAATTATCAGCTAGTAATAAAAAAATGTAACAAACATTGTAATCATATTCTACATAGCTTGTCATATTTTATTAATTTTCCTTTAAAATACTTGCCTTGTACCTCACCTAGTAGAAGTCACCATGCCTGATTTTCATATCAACATCTCATCATCACTATCTTAGGGTTTAATGGGCCACCCTAATATATCAACATAACTGACCCTGGTCCATCATAAGATTGCCTAAAGAGGCTCTCATTCTCATCTTGTAAACACAAGATAGGAACCAACATAATAGAATATCACATATCATCATTTCATATCACATATCATCATATTTCACATGTTTTACGGTGTTCATTTCATTGCAGTTTGTTCCTCATGGACATAGACTTTCACAACAAGGACTTAGGTCTAGAGCCACACAAATGACTCACTCCTAAATCCTGGTAGTCTAACCTTTTTGGTCTCAATCCACACTCTGAAAATCCTTCTTATAATACTCTAATTACTACAAGGAGATCCATTCATTTGCCTTTTATGGCACTCGGTGGAACTCACAATGTCTAGGGAACCTAACTAAATGTACGATCATTCCAATTTATTAATCCTTTTTACTTATCTTAAATAAGGTTCAATAATTATTTATCATATATTTATGTTTTCATGTAACCAAAATGACATAAAGCATATTAGGCTTATCAAGAGAAAATTGACTAAAACAAGAATCATAATAATATGTATTTTTCAATACATATGACTCTTTCCATTTCTACATCTTCTCATAACAATCATCATCAATGGGATTTTAGCCCAAGACATGAACTCATTATCCAACATTTACCCTCATCAAGCTTTCTCAGGTGTAATCCATGCATGCTAATTCAGCCTCAACATATTTCTTATAAGTTCATTATGTATTACAATTCTCATCAGATATTTACAAAGATATTAGAACTAACAACAATATATGCATATAGACTTCTTTTGTTAGTCATCATACTCAGAGAAAACTTATCATGAAATAAATACTTATTCCATCTAATTTCTATATATATGAATAAATCTCAAGCATGAACGTTCATAACACACTTAATACTCCTCATCTATCAATTACCATTCTTAGTTAGGGTTACTACTCAAACATATGAAATAACAATTTTAATCCATTAGGATAGTAGTCTTGCTTTGACTGTTGTTTATGGCGCAAATGGGGATGCTGAAAGGGGTCTTCTTTAGGAATCTCTATTGAGTCTCATAGTTGTTTGTAGGAAGGCTTGGTGTGTGCTTGGAGATTTTAATGCAGTCAGACTACACAATGAGAAAATGGGGAAACACCCACCCTCTAGTAGAAGTATGAGGGATTTCAATGATACCCTTGCTAAATTAGACTTATTTGAGATCATCACAAAGGGCCCCTTCTTTACATGGGATAGCCATAGGAAGAAGGGTGTTAGCACTTTTTCTAAAATTGTCAGAATGTATTACAATATGGAACTGATGAGTATTTTTCCTCATTGTTGGAGGGAGATTGTCTCTGTCCTGGTTAGTGATCATAGACTACTTCATTTAAGGCTTTTAAGAAAAAAAATGAATCCTTCTCCATTTAGGTTTATTAATGCATGGACTCTTCAATCGGGATATAGTGAGGTGGTGAAGGAAGCTTGGAGCAACTGTAATGTAGTAGGTGCTCTCATGTATAGTGTGTATAGGAGACTTCAGGCTGTTAAGGAGGCTCTATGCAAGTGGATTAGAAACAAAGTGGGGAATTTTGTGTCTATTTCTAGAGAGTTTGAAGTTGAAGCTTTGTTGGCACAGAGGGAGGTGGATATTAACCTGAATGACACTAATAAACAACAAATCTTATCGAGCCTTAGAAGTAAAGTTGTGAAAGATTTCGAAGAGGAGGAAAATTTCTTGAGACAAAAATCAAGGGTTCAGTGGCTGAAGTTGGGGGATAAAAATTCCAAGTTCTTTTATGCCTCCCGGAAGACAAGAAGGCTTAGAAATAACATCCACACATTGAGAGATGATTCAGGGGTTGTTTATGAGCCGGAAAGAATTAATACTTTGATTGTGAATCACTTTTCTAACATGTTCAATTCTTCCTCTTGTGAGAGAGTTGAGTGGAATGAGAAATGGGTTATTCCTATTCCTTCTATTGAGAATCAAAAATGTCTTTCTAGTTGGGTTACTAAGGAGGAAGTGGAGTCAGTTTTTAAGCACATGAATACTGATAAGGCCCCTGGGCCCGATGGTCTAAATGCTACTTTCTTTAAAGCTAGCTGGGATGTTGTTGGTGATGATGTCACCAAAGCTATTCTTAGCTTCTTTAACTCTAGTAAGATGTTGAAGGAATGCAATGACACCTTTATCATGTTACTTCCCAAGAAGCAAGGGGCTGATAATCTTGGTGACTTTAGGCATATATCTCTTTGTAAAGTGATTTATAAAGTGATTACTAAAACCTTATAAAATAGGTTGTAGGATATTCTTCCATCTATCATTGATTTAAATCATATGACCTTTATCAAAGGGAGAACTATTGGGGATGCTATTCTTCTTGTTAATGATATTCTGAGCTCCTTCGGGTCTGGTCAAGCAAAGATGTGTATGAAGGCTGATTTATCCAAGGCGTATTATACTATTAGATGAGACTATATCCTTTTTCTAATGGAGAAGATG
This sequence comes from Alisma plantago-aquatica, assembly GCA_963693085.1. Lineage (NCBI taxonomy): Eukaryota > Viridiplantae > Streptophyta > Magnoliopsida > Alismatales > Alismataceae > Alisma > Alisma plantago-aquatica. The sequence goes on along the minus strand of OY856413.1, from coordinate 884,191,202 downwards.
GGATTCCCGAGTTGTTGGATTCACTGGATTGGAGTTTGCTTTGATTCTTCTTCTTTTCATGTCCTGGTTAATGGGTATCCTACACAAACCTTTCATGCATCTAACAGAGTGAAGCAAGGGGATCCATTATCCCCCTACCTCTTTGTCATTGCAATGCAGGGGCTCTCTTCTATTATAAATGCTTATGTTAAGAATGGAACCATGCTGCCTATTCAAGCTTCAGCCAGATTGGGTGTCTCACATATAGTGTTTGTAGATGATCCTTCTCCTTTTCTCTAAGGTGGATGAAGTTATGCAATAGATATGAATTCGATTCTTATGGATTTTTGTTGGGATTCTGGTCTAAAATTATACTCGAGCAAAAGTCAGATTTTTGTTAGCAAGTGTGCTGATGTTACTAGTATCCAAAGTCAATTGAATATTGAAATCTCATCTCTGCCTGTGAAATTCGTGGTGGTTCCTCTATTTACGGGTAGATTGACCAAAACCATGTGTGCTCCCATTATGGATAAGATTAAAATCAAGTTGGACTCTTGGAAAGGGAGACTTCTTTCCTTTGCTGTAAGAGGTGAGTTGGTCATCTCTACATTATCTAGCTATCATATCTTTTGGTCATCAACTTTTCCCCTCCCAAGCTCAGTGGTTGCATCCATAGAAAAGGTAATGAGGGATTTTATTTGGAAGGACATAGACACAAAGAGGCATGTCCATACTGTGTCCTGGGAGAATATTTGTAAAACCAAGGACGAAGGTAGTTTGGGAGTGAGGAAGGTTGAAGATTGGTGCAAGGTTGGTATGCTTAAAAATATATGGAACTTTGCTAGTGATTAAGAATCTCTGTGGGTGAAGTGGTCACATTAGAAATACATAAAAGATAGTTCAATCTGGTCAGTTGGAAAGGGCAACAAAGCTTCATGGCTTTGGAAGAAGCTTCTCAATTACAGGAAGTTGTCGTGTGATAATGGGGATTTTCACATTGATGATGGGAACAAATGGATGCAGTGGTCTGATCCTTGGTTACCTGACAAAAAATTCTTTGCTGATAAGGTTAACCCGCAACTGATCTTCAGGCTGGGTAAGGGAACTAGTTGTAAATTGAGCACGTGTATTCAAGATTGCAGTTGGCATTGTCCTCACTTCAGGGGCAGTGATGAAGTGCAAGTTGTTCTTGATAGCTTCACTTTTTCCAGTGGCACTTGTGACTCTATTCAATTCAATGGGAGTGCTAGGTTTAAGCTAAGGGATGGTTGGAATATCTCAAGGAACAAGTATCCTAAAACAAGGTGGGGGAAATGGATTTGGAAAGGAGGTATTCCCGAAAAATGCTCATGTCTGTTATGGAAAGATTTTATCAATAAATTACCTACAGTGGATTACTTACAGATGATTGGATACAGTTTCGCATCTAGATGCATTATGTGTAAGAGGTGCGTTGAGAATTGGGACCACATTTTTTCCATTATTCCTTTGCTGGTGAAATCTGGGAAAGGTTTAGGGAAAATATGGTTCAAGGCTGTACTATTTGGAAGATCTACTAAAGATGGAGAAAGAGGAGAAGGTTGTTGTTGTTATATTAATCTATAGAATTTTGAGCGAAAGGAATTGCAGGTTATTTGTGGGTGTTGAAAGGGAGGCCCGTGCTATTTGGAGTAGGTGCAATAGTGATATATATTTGATGTATAGATAGTCCTTCTTCTTGGTGTATAGCTTCTTTTTTGCTTTTCTTATTTTATGTTTTACCCCCAGTGGTTGCACTCTATAACTGTTGGACTCCAGTTTTGGTTTAGTGGAAAGAGATGCGCTATTCTTAGCAAAAAAAAAATTAATTTATTAGATTAGACTATTCCCAAAGTACAAGTGTCTACATACGATTACAAGTCAAACATGAATTTTATAAATCAAATTGCATCCTTAAACTTCATCTTGTAATTTAATTAGAATTTACTTATGTACATTCCTTAATTCCTCAGTTTAGAACATTATTCATTATTGTCACATAGATCATTATATTAGGATTATGGTCAGGATATTAGATCCAATTATGAGTTTTCTTCCTTTTCCCTTCATTTGATAATCATTAGCCATAACTACTTTCATATGATGCTCACTACTATTATTAGAATCAAACATTCTAAATTTACTTACTAATAAAGTTTCTCTCATTGAAAACCTTCTAAAAAAATTTCTTTTGTTGAGCTCCCAGCCTGGTTGGAGCTCGTCTTCTGCCCAGAAGGCCTTCTTTGATGCCTGGTTTTATCTTGGTCTGCATCTGTGTTGTACTGAAGTTTCTTTCTGCGAGGAGCTTGGTCTTGTGACGGAGAGTAGCATCTCATGGCTGGGTTTCCTTCTTCTCTAGCTTCTGGTCTTAAAGGTTATTCTTTATTGGCTTCGTAAAGGTTCTGGTCACTTTGTTTCCCTAGACAGTATTCTTTGTATAGTCTGTTCCTTTCCTTCATTTCCAATTTGGGAATGAAAGCATTGTATATACCACCTTTACAAAAGAAAATGAAAAAAAGCAAGATGAGTTTTAGCCGACCAAAAAAAAAATGTAATCAAAATATATAGTCTGCACACTTAATCATAAACATTTCATTAATTTCATTTTTAACTTGTCATCACCATTCAATTCACTCTTGATCATTTCCTTTCTCATATTTAGCTAGGTGTACCATGTCATTGACTTTCTATGACATTTTTGTAATTAACATCAAACATTCAATGCTTGTAAGATTACTCACTTTAAGAAAACTATAATGGATTAGATTTAATTCCTCTTACACCATAATATCTAGTCATCTTCCCAATAGTCATCTTCCCAATTCATTACTAGGAAACTTGCATAAAAGACTTTCATTCATGTGAGAGTTTACTCATTATTCCATATGTTATTCTAAAATAGATGCATTAGTCCTATATCATCTTAGTGAGACTCATCACCTTCAAAAGAAGTAATAACTCTTACAATTGAGAATCATTTCACATTCAAAGGATTCTATATGAGTTGGTATTTTCCTCTCATACTCATCTTAATAACAGAATTATAGGTCATCAAAAGTACTCTTAGTTCAACACATCATAAGTATCATATCATGCAGTAATATCATCACGGTGCATAGGAGTTCATGAGGTATATTCACACACAAGGAAACCCTACTTTCCATTTCCACATATTTCATTTACCAATCCTAAGTATATGTTGATTCATTGACTTATTTGATTCAATCCCCCAACATGAACCCTAATCAGGGAAAATCACCACCTCATACTAATCCTTATGCATATATCATATTCAATTTCAGTGAGATTCAATATTAGTATTTGTCTAATTCATTCTATGACAATTCAAATATGATACTATGCATGTCAACTCAATTTCCAAGTGTACCATTCAATAGTGGTTCTAGGTAATATTCATGCAATAGAACATAATCCTATATCCACATAATTATTCATAAAACATAAATTGTAAGGACCCTTACCTGTGTTTAGGGTTTACCCTGTTTGCTTTGTTTAAACCTGATGCTTAGTTGCTTGCTAATCACCTTTAGTGGTGATTAGGGTTTGTTTGAGCTTTGTTGAGAGTTGGAGGTGTTACTTGCAGTTAACCCAAGTCTAGGGTTTGTGAGCAAGTTTGTCACCTTGTGTGGTGTTCCCCCCTCTCCTTGCTTCCTCTAATGTTGAGAGGAAGGTTTGGGCTCGTTGCTTGGGTTCCTTTGGGCTTGGTTGAGCTTGTTGGGCCTTGAGGTGCCTTGCCTTTGCTTGAATGAACCTTGTGTCAGGCAAGAGGGTGCTTGTGTCGCCCAAGCTGTCACCCATGGTGGTGGTGTATCGTCTAGGTGTGTCACCCATGGATCTTTGACCATCTTTGACCTCGTTTGTGTCACCACTAGTGGACACTTGGTGCTTGGTGTGTGCATGTGGCAATGGCCTTGGACATGTGTTTAGGGCATGCTATAGTGGTGGCTTTTGCACATGGACAAGTGTCCCTAGGTGGGCGACACCTTGCTTTGCTCTACCTTGTTTTCTCCTCCATCCCCTTCTATTTATGTGTTTCCTTTCCCTTGCTAAGGATCCCTTTTAGTCTCCCTCTCCTTGGTGCACGACACACTCTCTTCTCTTGCAAGCTTGGTTGCCGATCCTTCCTTGGAGTCTCCTTCTTCCTCTAGTGGTGGCCGAACCCTAGAGTACCTTGCTCTCCTTCTTCCTTGGTGGTGCGTGGAGCTTGGATCTAGGAGCTTGGAGATTGCTTAAGGCGGGTTACATAACTCCTAACCCTAACTACATTTCCTTCTTTCTATGTTCTTATATGTTGCTATGATCATGTCGGCTATATGAGTTGCTAGTTAGTTCCTTGCTTAAGTTGTTCTTGTTGGCCGAACCATGTGTTCTAGGATTTCTTGGTAAGCAATACTCCCTTCTCTCATAAGTCTTGAGGAGTGAGATTGAGTTCTAGTATCATGAGAAACACTCCTCTCTCGTTTAAGTTGAGAGGTGAGCTTGTATTCTAGTAGCTTGAGCAACACCCTCCTCTCACCATGGACTTGAAGGGTGAGCTTGATGGTAGTTGTGGACCTCGTTTAGGGTTGTTCCTTGTGTTGCCTTATGGATGTTAAGAGATGTGCAAGACCCCTCTCTCGTTTAAGTTGAGAGGTGAGCCATCTTCTTGACTCTTTAGGGTTTGGTGCCCTTGTGCTTGAGGTTAGTGATGATCGTGTGGAGTTGCATCATGGTTGTTATGTTTGGGGGAGGTGTTGCCTGATACCTCTTGACCTAGAGCCTTGCACGACAGGTTGTAATGGCTTTGGTGGGTGATACACTTGGGACCTTGAATTTTGGAGTGTCAGGTGTCACATTAGGCTGAGTACCCTACTTGACACGTCTACCCTTGTTATACCCTAACGTTGTAGATGCGTTGTTAATCAGTTCTGTGGTGGGTGTCACCCCTTGGCCCTAACTGTGTGTGCGTGTTGGCCAATAGCATGTGTTGCTGGGCGTTACGCCTTCTTTGTTGCACACCTTGGTTGCCGTTATCAGTTGGGTGCCCGATACGCCCTTGGACGACACCCTATCGTGCGTTATACCCTGCGCGGCACATAGGTGTGCAACGCGCCGTTGTGCGATATGCCTCTTAGGCTGAGCGATACCCATGTTAACAGCTCGTTACTCCTTTGAATGACATGGAGCTCAGTGGTTAGCCACGTGATGGTCATGGTGCATGTTACACCTGTGCACGACACAGCGTTGCACGCACGACAATGCACGAGATGGTTTGGTTCCCTATTGCCCGATTCATGTGGTAGCTCGACACCCCAGCTAGTTGTTTGAATGATATGGGTTGAGCCCTGCCCGATACTGCCTATGGTGAGGGTGGTGGGAATTTGTAGTGAGGGTTCTGTCTCTTATAGAAACCAGTATGTTGGATGTTGTTCCACTATCACATTTAGTCATGATGGTGATCCTTGCAATGCTTGATGGTATTTGATATGGTAAAGCTCATCTATGTAACTTACAAGACTTTACGTATGTACATGATCATCTTGAATCATCGGTATAAGTACCAAGGGAATGGTAAGCATGTAAGATGCTTTTCTTAATAATATGATCAATGTCTATGGTCACAAGTTGAGGCATGATTAATAGAACATCAATGTCACCCTATGTTGACAATATGAACTTCTAAGCTATTCATGATGATTATGTATACTAACCATGCAGGTCTCACACAGATGCATAGCCAGGTAAAGGGTTATGAGGTAAATATGTTGAGTAACTCTGCTGTGATGATTACTCTTGATAATGAGATAATATGTATGATATGTTTGACTAAAGTACTTGGGATTGCTATTCCATGTTGATGATCTAAGCCTTGAGAGGCAGTGGCACTATGTGATAAGGGAATGAGATCCCATGGAAATGTGATGATCCTTGAGAAGGATCTAGATGATTGGCAAGAGGCCAAGTGATAACATGTAATGTTAGATCCTTGTGATGGATCACTATAATATTAAGTTCATGCACTTATTCTTGTTATAGTTTGCATGTTATACAACTTGGTTGAATCTTGCAATCCACTTAAAATATACTAATTAATCACAGTGGAACAAATCATGTAGTTTGCCCTGGCCATAGATCCATCATCATCAGGAGTTGGTGATGGTGAAACGGGTTCTCCTACGGGGATTACCCGGAGCGCATATTGTTGAATATGCGAGGTTTCTCCTAGGCTAAAATAGAGAGGGAATTGAGTGCAGCTACGATTGCAGACTCGGATATATATATATATATATATATATATATATATATATATATATATATATATATATATATATATATATATATATATATATGGAGCATGGTGAATAGGCCCATGGCTCAGAGTTGATAGAGAATGAATGTGTTCATGGCTCAGAGCACAGTAAATAGGCCCATGGCTCAGATATACTAGCATCGTGACCTATACCAAGGTGGGCTAGGCAGAGGGTAGCCTGTGGGAGCTGACCCTGTGGCTGAGGCCACTTAAGCAAGAGACTGCGGTCCTGCTTGTGTTGTACTCATGCACTGACCACGAGGTGGGAGGTTGTGGAGTCTGACTCTTCCATTTGACCTTGTATGGCACCGGCTCTGGATTTCGCAGCCGTCAGTTGGATTTGAGTAGTACGACTCACTTCCTCAGGGCATAATAATACGTAATCCAGCCGAATAGTATTTTCTGCTTAAGACAAACATGAAACATTGGTTGAGGCCTTTCTTGTGTAGATAATCCTGTCATATCTTGCAATTGCTTTCATGATCCTCATATGCGGTAAGACCTTATAAATCTTATCTTGTTAATCATGTTCCATGAAGAAATGCTTGGGTATATGCTTTTTGTACATCTGGTATGCTTGCTAGTATGAACAGCTTTTCCTTATAGACTGCTCTCATTATACTTCTTATCAAATATCTGCTTTATCCTTCTGAGGTTTTGTAGTTTCAGCGGGGAGTTATGTTTCGTGCTGGGACTATGTGTCTCACCCCACTGGTTTACACCCTTTTTAGGTGTCGAGCCAGGCGTGGTGGTGGTCGCGCAGTTGCGACCGAGCAGCAAGACGAATAGTAGAAGGCAAGCGATGGATATGCTACTGTTTTGGATGTTTTGTAGTAGAGTCTAGAGTCATCCCTGTACTCTCAGGTCCTTGGGAGTGTTTTGACATTGTTTCATGATGTATAGTTGTTAATCCTTTGTTTATCATGTTGCTGGCCGAATGTGGCCCTTTATGTACATATAAACAACTGATGAACTCATGTGATGACAAGACAACTATTACTCTAAGCTGTGGACACTTATCAAGGCTTATAAATGTTTATATAACCTATTTCCTTGCAGGATGTGGACTTAAATGTAATAGTTTTCTCAGTTTACCTACTTTCCGCAATCGGTTTTAATTAAACTGTATTGTTGATAATCTGTGGTTATGGTGATTTCCGCACATTTTCATGTAACACCTCGCTGTCTGTGTGATAGTGGGATGTGTTGCCACAAGTTTTGGTATCAGAGCTCTAGGTTTGCTGAGTCTACAGGGATTTAGGACTAGGTTGTGTCTATTCTTGTGAGTTTTCCAGATTTTCACAATCATCTTCTACCCTCAGTGGAAGAAAAGCCAAGATGTCTAGAAACCATGAAGAACATGCTGCTGAGCACAGCGATGTTGCATCAGTTGATGGAGCTATAGGGTAGGCACATGAAGATCGGGTGCCTGAGGTACCCCAACCTGACCCAGCCATTCTTGAACATCCTGCCTATCAACAACTTATGGGGCAGATAATGGCTACGATGAATCTCATGGTAGAAAGATTTCCAGTGCCTCCGCCGAGAGTACATGCTCCCCATGGTGAAACATCGGGTATTGGGAAGACCTTTGAGTGGCTTCGCCGAGTCGGAGCTTCAGATTATGCTGGAACGGCTGATCCAGCGGATGCGGATCTGTGGTTGACAAGTATCGAGAAGGCTTTCCGGATCCTCGACATCCCCGAAGCAGACAAAGTAAAGCATGCTATCTACCTTCTGAAGGGTAGTGTTGGTCACTGGTAGACCATCGAGGAAGAGAAGCGACCTGGTGAGGTGATCGGTTGGGAGGTTTTCTGACACGAGTTCGTCAGTAGATACTTGCCGAAGACGTATCTGGATGAGAAGATCAGTCAGTTCGAGAGCCTGCGACAAGGAACGATGAGCATCACCGAGTACGAGGCCAAGTTCATGGATCTATTGAGGTTTTGTCCTCACATGGAGGCAACAGACGAAGAGCATATTAGACACTTTGAGAAGGGTCTGAGTTCTGAGCTGACAACACCTGTTTCTGCGTTGGAGAATCGAGAGTGTTTTTCTATGTTTGTGGAATCTGTCCAGAGGATCAAACGATCAGTAAGGGAGAAAAGAGAGTCTATGTGTAAGAAGAGGCCTGCTCAGTTTCAGGGACAGAGGTTTGGTGGCTTCAAGAAGCCAAGGTTTGCAGCACCGTCAGTGATGAGAGGTTCCAGTGCACCGTCGCAGTGGTCTCCAAGTAAGGGAAGAGGTTATGTTTCTTCACCATCAAAGGCACATAGTATAGATTCTGTGGCAGTGAGAGGGCCATCTAGGCCACAATTTGAAGTTAGGACATGCTATATCTGCGGTCAGACAGGGCATTTCAAGTCAAATTACCCAAGTAGAGATGTTGAAGTGACGCAGCAGTCGAGGCCGAACCAATGAGGGTCAGATAGACAACAGCCCAATGGTAGCAGAGGGCGAGGACGTGGTCAAGCGTCGCAAGCGAGATCGTCTGCTTAGGGAAGTAGAGGGCGTGGACAGCAAGCAACAACTCGATTCTATGCTATGAGTCAACCAGAGGCCATAGTCAACCCGCGAGTAGTGACAGGTTAGATGGAGTTATTTCATTCTGATATGTCTTCTTCTTGCTTTATATCTGTTCTGGTTGACCCGAGTGCTACACCCTCTTTTATCGCCTATAGTATGCTTGAGAACTATCATTTACTTGTTAGCTATAAGAAAGATAGTTTGTTGTTAGAAACCCCTCTTGATGGTTCCTCGATGCTTCGAGATGAGTGTCCATCTTGTGTCTTGTCTTTTTCGGGACACAACATTCAAGCAGATCTTGTACCACTTGATATGCACAGTTTTGATGTTATCCTTGGGATGGATACCTTAGAGAAGTATAAGGTTGTTTTGGACTGTGGTTCCAAGCAGGCTGTGTTTGATGGTGATGGAGAGAAGTGGATCTTCCAGGGAGATAGGAAGATTCTTCCGACATGTCTGGTATCTACTTTGGTGGCAGATAAGTTGTTACGACAAGGATGTGAGGCGTTCTTAGCTCACGTTGTGGATACCTTTGTGGACACCAAGGCGAAAGGTCCTAGTCTTGAAGAGGTATCAGTTGTCTGAGAGTTTGCCGATGTGTTTCCTGATGAGTTTCCTGGTGTTCCTCTTCCTCGAGAGATTGATTTTGAGATTAATCTGGTTCCAGGAACACAGCCAGTTGCACAGACACCGTATAGGATGGCTCCAGTAGAGATGGCAGAGCTTAAGAAGCAGTTGCAAGAGTTGCTGGACAAAGGTTTCATCCGACCAAGAACGTTGCCTTGGGGTGCTCCAGTGTTGTTCGTCAAGAAGAAGGATGGATCGATGCGGTTATGTATAAATTACTGGTAGTTGAATAAGGTTACGATCAAGAACAAGTACCCGTTGCCGAGGATAGATGATATGTTCAATCAGTTGTGTGATGCTACAGTGTTTTCAAAGATCGATCTACGGTCCAAATATCATCAGTTGAGGATTAAGGCAGATGACATACCAAAGTCAGCTTTTCAGACGAGGTATGGTCACTTCGAGTTCGTGGTTATGCCGTTTGGGCTAACCAATGCACCTGCTACTTTCATGGACTTGATGAACAGAGTGTTCCATCCATTCTTAGATCAGTTTGTTGTAGTCTTTATAGATGGCATCTTGATCTATAGTCAGGACAGGCAAAAGCACGAGCGACATCTTCATCTAGCATTGACTCTTCTTCACCAACATCAGTTGTATGCCAAGTTCAGTAAGTGTGAGTTCTAGTTGGAAGAAGTAACTTTCTTGGGTCGCGTGATATCTGCAGAAGGAGTCAAAGTAGATCCGAAGAAGGTGGAGTCCATTGTAGATTGGGAGCAACCAAAGACGCCGACAGAAGTTCAAGGACTTCAGTGCGATTGCGTTGCCGATGACGAAGTTGACAAGAAAAGGTGTACCTTTTGTCTGGGATGATCGTTGCCAGCAAGCTTTCCAGAGTCTGAAGGAAAAGTTGACCAGTGCTCCAGTGTTGATCCTGCCAGAGCCTGGGAAGGGATATGTTGTCTTCTGTGATGCTTCCAAGAAAGGTTTGGGTTGTGTGCTGATGCAGGAAGATCGTGTGGTTTCTTTTGCTTCACGACAGCTTAAGAAACACGAAGAGAACTATTTGACTCATGATTTGGAGTTGGCAGTAGTGGTTCATATGTTAAAGATTTGGAGACACTATCTGTATGGGGAGGTGTGTCAAATCTTTACAGATCATAAGAATCTGAAGTACATCTTTTCACAGCATGAGTTAAACATGTGACCGCGTCGATGGATGGAGTTAATCAGTGATTATGACTGCACCATCGAGTATCATCCTGGTAAAGAGAATGTGGTAGCTGATGCGCTTAGCCGAAAGTCTTCTTCTCTTTCTTCAAATAAGGCACAGTTGAGTTCCCTGGTATGCCATAGACGAGATATGCTTGTCTCCCTGCGGCAGATGAATGTGTAGATGGAAGTCTCCTTGTTAGCTGGACTCTTAGCACAGATGCAAGTCAAGCCTATGCTGAGACAATAGATTAAAGATGCACAGCAAGCATATGATACAGTACAGTTGATCAGATCAGAGTTTGGCAGCAAAAAGCATGATGGGTTCCATGAGTCCCAGGATGGACTAGTTTGCTATCGTAATAGGATGGTGGTCCCCGATGCTGATGATCTGAGGAAGTTAGTGCTCAAGCAAGCACACACGTCTATGTATGCTATGCAACCAGGAGTCACCAAGATGTATCATAGTCTGAAGGACTGGTATTGGTGGCCCAGTTTGAAGAAAGATGTAGTCGAGTTTGTGGCTAGGTGTGCTGTATGTCAGCAAGTCAAGGCTGAGCATCAAAAGCCGACAGGTACGTGGCAACCCTTGCCGATACCTCAGTGGAAATGGGATCATATAACCATGGATTTCATAGTTGGTCTACCCAGGACAACTAGGAATCATGATTCCATTTGGGTTATAGTGGATAGATTGATGAAGTCTACCCATTTCATACCAGTGAATATGACGTATACAGCCGAGAAGCTCACTCGAGTATATTTGGATGAGATAGTGCATTTGCATGGTGTGCCAGTGACGATAGTTTCTGACAGAGGTCCTCAGTTCACGAGTCGTTTCTGGGAACAGTTGCACAGAGCATTGGGAACGAAGTTGAGGTTCAATACCGCCTTCCACCCACAAACAGATGGACAGTCTGAGAGGACTATTCAGATTCTAGAGGATCTCCTTCAAGCTTGTGTTTTGCACTTATCAAGGCTTGTAAATGTTTATATAACATGTTTCCTTGCAGGATGTGGACTTAAATGTAATAGTTTTCTCAGTTTACCTACTTTCCGCAATCAGTTTTAATTAAACTGTATTTTTGATAATATGTGGTTATGGTGATTTCCGCACATTTTTGCGTAACACCTCACTGTCTGTGTGATAGTGGGATGTGTTTCCATATAAATGAATACATTAAAAAGTAGAAAAATATTAATCAATGAAAAAGAATCAAAATCAGTAGCATTTATTCCCCCCCAAATCATCCCAATCGATTACGCAATTGCATACAAATACTAGAAATGATCTTGATTATTTTAGCCAGATGTAATTAGGCTTTCAACATGATTATAAAGCATAATAGGGAGAGAAACACTTACCTAATGTGACAAGCACATAAAAAATGTAGGCAAACTTTGATTATTCATAAAACCACCAAGGTTATAGCTACTGAATCCATTTCTTCCTCCTCCCAACTCAGATAACCCTAGAAATGGAGAATAAGAGAGAAATAATGAGAAAAGATGGAAATTTGATATCATTTAGAATCAAATCAAAGGAAGGATGTAATTTTGACATGTGATAGAAAACTCACCATGAAAGACTATGCAAAGAATCTAAACATACTTGATTTCATCATTTCTCAGATGGTAACACCCTAGGTAAAATTACCACCTTTTTCCTCACTTAAATCCTAACTATCCCTCTCTCTATGGAATATCATTTCTCTATAATGAATAACAATATATGAGAGATCCTTGGGTGCCTATGTTTCTCATATAAATCAATTAAGGTTCTTGGGTCAATTGCAAATTCACCCAACCTTACACTTTCTTTTAATTCAGCAAAATTTTATGTCATACAAATGTTACTGTAAATCATTTACATAATAGGTCAAAGCTCCTCCAAAATTAAAAATTAAATTCTTTCCTAAAAATATTTCATAGATTCAATAAAACTTTAGATCAGTCATAGTTACCAATATATAAATAAAAAACAAAATATTAGATTGTTATATTTAAGCCAGAATGCATGGTCAGCTGAGTTTATCTTGAGAAAACCCGACTAAAACTGCTTTCTGGATCTGTCTATAATCACCAAAAATCTATGAAAATTTGATCCAATGTCTTAAATGCATCTTAAAAACTAAAATCAAAATCATCTCATTTCGATGTACTGATGCACGGATTTTGAGTCACTTTTACAGGTCTATTTTATACTTATTTTCTGCATTTATTAGTCAATTAAATGATCATATTTGCATAAATCATTATTATTGGCTTTTGCACTCTGTTTGCATCAAACTATGCTTATTTTATCATATTTATATTATTTTATGTATTCCCCAGCCTTATACACATTTTTATGCATTGTTCAGGTACTCCATGTACAATGAAAAGTCAGTGCCACCGACCTTTACGGTCGGCACCACCGAGATAGCAGCAGTGGTCGGGCAATGAGAGACTAGAAATCTCGGTGCCACCGACTACCTAGTTGGTGCCACTGAGATTGGTTCAGAGCGAAAAATCAACTATGTGCATCAGCTCGGTGCCACTGACCATCACGCGTCAGTGGTATCGTGTAACACCCTCCCTAAGAACACACATGTACATAGAGGAAGAAACACTGAGTTATCCATAACTCATGCACTCAAGGGGGCATTACATAAAACTGAAATTCATAACAACAATATAATCAATCATACAAATTGAAAATAAGAAACATTCTCATAATTGTTCTTATAAAAGGAACATAATGGATATCACATGGAAAACTATCTCAACATTTTGAGACATAGTCTATACTCTAAAGTTCTAAATATTAAAACATATAGTTGAGTCTATAAAGATGAGGATCATCTTATAGTTGGCACCCCACTAGATCTTATCATGTTCTATCCTTGTGCTTTAGTCTTTGGGATCCACTTCACTCCTACTTCTCACCTGCGGATATCTCGTCCCCAGTCATGCATTGGAAAAATAATTGTTAGCGTAAGTGGCATGAGTATTCTAATATGCATATTAATGAAGAGATAAAATACAACAAAATATCTTTGAACATTATAATCATGAAACTAACATTAAACTTTGTATATTATCTGAAACATAAATATATCTTCTTTCTTTAGCTTAGCTCTTATGTTTTTACTTTATATTTCACTAGAGACATTTACTCTGGTACCTGGGTTTCATGACCTACACTAAGGTGCCTGGGTCACATAAGTCTATGAATTGGCTTGCACTCTGGTGCCTGGACCACATGACTTGCACAAAGGGCCTGAGTCATGTCTCTCTTATCTTAATCTCTTTCATTTTACTTATAAATGAGATTATGCACATTCTCTGAACTAAGACATCTTTTATTTTTTACTTCTATCTGACTGTGGCCACCATTATACAATAAGTCCTCCTGAATTGGCGTATCTACGCCCTAAATTGGTACCGAAGTACCCTGAATGGCACTACATGCCTCTAAATGACACTGAGGTGTCTCTAAATTGGTGTGGCTATGCCCTTAATTGGTGTTGTAACACCTCTGAATTGGAGTAAACACTCCTCTGAATTGGCAACAAATGCCTTTGAGTTGGCAACAAATGCCTCTAAATCGTCCTGGGACTACTGAATGAGGACTTATCATATAATGTATTATGTGAAGGTTTCGACTTATTTATATTAAGTCTAAACTTACTTAACCCTTAATCTGAACTGAAATTGAATACTAATAATTTTAATTGAATACTGAATCTGAACTTATCTTATATTAAAACTGAATACTGATAACTGAATTTATCTGAAATTGATTACTGAGTACTGAACATGTACTAAATTCTAAATTTGAATCTAAATCTTTTATTCTTAAGTTCTTAAACTGAACCTACAGCTGAATCTGATTATGGATCTCAATTACTTCATTATTGAGATTGGGTCTAAAACCCTTACCATGTATCTTTATTAATATTTGGATACTCACACAATGAGCAACCTAAGTCTGTATATAAATTTGATATCCTTATATTCTAGAAAATCTTAATCTGAAGCCCTATTATAACATGAGGACTTAACATAATTCTATATCATATTTTGACATCTGAGTTAAAGGCTTAAGAAAATAATATGGTTTGAATATAAAAATACGAAGCATATGTAAATGACTTATGTACAAAATATCTCAAATATGATTTCTAACAAAATAACTCGATCTCTTTAAAGTCACGTTGAATCTGATCTCAACATGAACCTTAATGCATTCATGTGAGCTTAAATCTTAATACTTAAAAGTTGAAACTTATAAAATCCTATCTTCCAAACTTAATTAAATTAATGCATTCTACTCTCATATCTTATTGTGTACTTAGTTCTTAGATCTTAATCATCTAAGAAATCTAAACAACACTTAGTTCTTATATATTAGTCTATCTAGGAAATCTTACTAGCATATTTCTATTTGAAATATCAAATACAATATTATCTAACATTATAAAGTATGACTATCTTTTTTTTGTTGGAACCAGCGTGAAGCTCTATATTGCCAAAAGAGTATGTAACTGTACAAAGCAAAAGAAAGACCTATCTATCTATATAGAAAGAAGAAACAAAGGAACTATGTACATAAAGAGTTGGAATCAGAAAGAAGGCGATCCCAAATCATAGGTATTTTCCTCCTATAACTGAGGAAAATATAGCTATTCCTTTCCATCCAGATTTCATAGAGAGTGTAGCAAGTCATGATCTTCATGTCATTCTCTTTGATGTCCAGAAGATGCTCCATAGATGTAGGGCAAGAAAAGTGTGGATGGACAGAGTACACCCTATCCTAGAGCTGCTTGGAGAAGTCACAAAAGAAAAATAAGTGATCCCTGGTTTCGGATTTGCAGCCACATAGAGAGCAACGAGAAGCCACAGAAAACCCAAAATTTTGTCTAATATCATCCGTGAAAAGTATATTATGGAAGGCTTTCCAGAGGAAAAGAGACCATCTTCTAGGAATGAGAGAATCCCAAACCCAAGCACTCCAAATAGCAGGGGGTTCTTGATTCTACAGATATCCCAGAAATCACCACAGGACATGGTATTCTTGCCATTACAAGTAACACTATCAACAACTCCCACGACTGGTTTGGCGATAGAGTCCAGATAATTCATGGCCTCCTGACCACTTCTGATGTTGAGAGGGAAACACCAAGATCCATTATCAATACAGGAGCTAACTTTGTAGAAATTTCCCCGACCAAATCTGAAAGGAAGTTGTTTATTAACTTTACTAAGGAGGGTGGTGTTACTAGGACATCACAGATCAATCCAGAGAAGAAGAGAATTTCCATCACCAATATTAAAATCAACATGCTCAAGAAGGAGATCTTATGACTAAGTAACTTCTTCCACAACCAAGAGCAATTGGGAGTAGGACCAACTGACCAAATAGAATGATCATATAAGTATTTCCCATGAATCCATTTAACCCAGAGAGAGGGCTTGCTTCTAGCAATATCCCACAGATTTTTCAGCAAGCCAGCTTTAGACCAGTCTTCAATCCTTCGTATACCAAGGCCACCTTCAGATTTAGGTTTATAGACAGTACTCCAAGCAATGGTGTGAACATTTTTAGCCTCATGTTTATCACCCCAAATAAAGTGATTGATGTATTTATCAATATCATCAATAATCGCCTTAGGAAGGGGAAAAGCAGCAGTCCAGAAAATGTGATAAGCAGCCAAAGTAGAAATAGTTAACTCCACTCTGCCCGCCATAGAGAGAAGATTAGATTTCCAAGCATTCATCTTACTTTTTATCTTGTCAATAATGGGGGAACACATTTCCTTAGTTAACCTGCCAGCAAAGAGGGGAAGACCAAGGTATTTGATAGGAAGAGAGGCATGAGGGATATCACTCAACAAATTATTAGAGCCTTTGCTCAAGAAGATATTACTCTTCAACTTGTTCAATCTCAAACCAGAGATATTGCCAAAGATGTTCATAACCTCTTCAATCATATAAAGGTTTCTCTGATCAGCCTTTGAGAAAACCTGTAAGTCATCAGCGAAAATGATATGAGAAATATTAAGGGTTGAGTTTTTATTTGGAGTAATAGGGGAAAGAAGATTATTTTCCACAAAGAAGTTAATAATGGAAGAGAAACCCTGCATGGCCAAAACAAATAGGTATGGTGACAAAGGGTCACCCTGTCTCACACCAAACGAAGATTTAAAAGCTTTGGAAGGTACTCCATTAATCAGAACTTGAGACGAGGCCGAAGTGAAGAAGACTTCAATCCATTGTAACCAACAAAGAGGGAATCCCATCTTCCAAAGAATGAAGAGAATATATTTTCTATTTACAGAATCAAAAGCCTTAGAAATATCGGCTTTGAGGCAGACCAGATTAGATCCATGCTTATTAAAATTGCATAGGATTTCATTAGCGAGAAGGATAGCATTAGTGATATTTCTACCTTTAATGAAAGCCGACTGGTTAGGGCTAATAATATCCGGCATAATAGGATTCAGTCTATCAGAAAGGAGTTTAGTGATGATCTTATAAACCACATTGCAGAGGGAAATGGGCCTATAATCCTTAATGGATTAGGGATCCTTTATTTTTGGTATCAACACAATGAACGATTTGTTACATTCCTGGAGAAGCTTAGAGCTATCAAAGAAGTTCATAACAGCTTTGCAAACATCCTCCACCACAACATTCCAATTTTCCTTGAAAAAGAGAACATTAAATCCGTCAGGCCCAGGGGTAGAATCATTATTCATGTTCTTAATAACAGATTCAATTTCCCCTTTAGTCACCTTCAAACACATTTTATTCACATGATCATAAGAAAGAAGAGGGAGCTTCCAATTATCATTCCAACGAAGAGAAACTTGACAGTTATTATTAAAGATACTGACAAAATGATCAGTAATATGATTCGAGATGATAGCAGGATCAGAGCTGACATTATTATGATCATCGATCTGAATCATATGAATAGAGTTATTCATCCTTCTCGTCTTTGTAGAAGTATAGAAAAACTTGGTATTCTTATCACCATGCTTCAGCCATTGAACTCTAGATTTTTGTTTCCAAAGATTTTCTTCATTACTAGCAGCTTTCATAGCCTCCAATCTAAGATTATTAACTCGATCATGAAGGTTAGAGTTTTCATGATCATTATCAGCTTCTCTTTGAAGAACCATAACCTATGTCTCAAGTTGCTCAGTAGCAGAGGAGAAGTTTTGAACTTTCTTCTTGTTCCAATCAATTAAAGAAAGCCTAGTGGCCTGGAGTTTTCTATAAAGTCTGTACATAGGAGGACCAGTAGTATCAGTGTTCCAAGCATTATATAAGATTTCTTTGAATCCCTCCAACTGCATCCATGCATTGATAAATCTGAAAGGATTAATGCGTTTTTCCCTTTAATGAGATTGATTCTAATCATTTTATGATCACTAGTAGTGTTAGATATCACCTCAGCCCAGACATTAGGAAAATAATCAAGAAAATCAATGTTACTAAAAACTCTATCAATTTTAGAAAAGGTGCTAGTTCCTTTTTTACTCTTGCTATCCCAAGTGAAGTAAGGACCTTTAGTGGGAATCTCAAGAAGACCAGTGTAAGCAATAGCATTATTGAAGTCTTCCATACTTATGACAGTAGGTGGTTCTTTACCCATTCTCTCACCAGTAAGTCTGACAACATTAAAATCACCCGCAATGCACCATTGCTTCTTAGTAGAGTCAGCAATCATACAGATATCCTTCCAGAGACTCTTCCTCTCCTGGTCATTATTAGAACCATAGATAGCTGACAGAAAAAAGGAGTGATATGGAATGACCACCTCACAATGAATAAGATGAGATGAGTCTTTGATTTTGGTGATACTGATACTAGGATTATTCCAAAGAATGACAATACGAGTATAAGAGTAAAAATCAGAATTATCAATAAACTAAAAACCATTCCAACCCTTATCCATAACCATGTTAAGGTTGTCTTTAGTAACTCTAGTTTCAAGCAGAATAAGAATGTCTGGATTAAACCTAGCCATCTCCCTTTGAATACGATGGATCTTGTTGTTGATTCCCCTCACATTCCAAGCAATCATAGTGAGGGGACTATCCATTTGGAGAAAGAATGCAGACATCTCCCCCTAAATCCTTCAACCCTTCTAATTCCCCTTCAAGTAAAGAAAACCTGTTAACAGAAGAAATGTCTATTCCTTTCATCAAGACAGTAGCAGGTTTTGTAGTGCATTTTGGAGGACTTTTAGTTTTCTTTGGTTGTTCCCAATCAATAGTGAGATCCTCCTGAATAGGAGACAAAAACTCTATTACTTGCGTCTGAACAGGAGTCGAGCTCTCCCTGAGTTGGAGTGGAGAAGAAGCAATAGTATTTGATTCATTTGATGCATTACTGATTTCCACATTTTGAACAGCTTGAGTAATACCGACTTCCCTAGCTGGATCTGTCATTAGTTCCTTCTGAGATTGTGGTTTTGGAATTTAGGTCATAGTAGGAGTTGCCTCTACTCTTTGTTTAGAAGGCAAGGATCTGCAAACTGAGGTCATATGACCAAAATTACCACACTTCAAGCAAGTTTCTGGCTCCCATTCATATTCAAAGCAGATCGTGTCAGATATTCCATCTTCACTCATTAACTCTAACTCCCGCGGAAAAGAAAAATCAGCCGATATCAGAATTTGCATTCTAGCATATTCCAACCTTTCAAAGGACAACGTAAGGTTATCAGTTCTCATAGGTTTACCTAGAACTAAACCTATGTACGAGAACATCTCCTCATCCCACAATTCAAGGGGTAGACCATGGATCTTCAGCCATATAGGAATTTCTGTCAGTTTCAGCATCTCCATAGGATCTCCTCTCTGCCATTTCTTAATAATCAGAGGTTTACCAGCTATGAACCAGGGTTCGTCTTCTAGCGATGTTCTTAGATCATCATCATTAGAGAATAGGATTAGAAAGAAGCCATTAACCCGAGATCTGACATCGATAAAGCCTTTGACATTCCAGATCTTAGCAAGCTGAACTACCAGTGTCTTCCAGTGCGGATTGAGGCCAACAACGTAGCCTGCCGCCGCCCTACTCCACCTCTCCTTATTCCTTTGTGCAATGCTGCTCGGGTAGATCAGTTTGCCCTCACGAATCTCATAGGTTTTCTTCTCAAGATTAGATTGAATACCTCCCTTACCTGATGCAACAACATCTGACCATGGAGCACTTTCCTTGGATACTGATATAGGCAAGAAGTATCTCACCTCCAGTTCCGTCGCTTTATCCCTGGTCTGATTCCTCACAGCATCTACGTATGTGGATGACGTCGATCTCATTATAGGATCCGATGATGAATTTACGCTTGTTGCCGGTGGATTCCTCCATGAATTGCCTTCCGCACCTTCCGCATCAAACCGTGACCTAGGCCCTGAATGAAGAGCTTCAGTCGTCGGCGCACCTTCCGAATCAGACCGTGACCTAAGACCCGACCTTGTGGATGGACGGAGAGCTTCAGTCGACGGCGCACCTTCCGAATTAGACCGTGACGAAGGACCTGTCCTTGTGGATGGACAGTGAGCTCTAGTCACCGGCGCACCTTGCGCCGCTCTAGCACCAGCTCCCGCGCGCCGCGTCATCCTTCCCTTCCGATTACGTCATACTTTCATGATCCTCAGTATGACTATCTTACTTTCATATCTTATCTTCTAGTCTTATTCATTAATATGAATTATTTTTATGAAATCTTATAGGAATATGATTCTTAAATTTTGTCATGAACATGGTTCATGAACCACAATTATTCTAAGAAATCTTAATTACATATATCTACTTTAGATATTGGGTATATGAAATTACATAATCCTAAAAGTATAGAAATTCTTGCTTGTATATCTGAACTTTAAAATCTTAAAACATTGGATCATGAAAGTCTAATTTTAGAAAGATGTAAATGTACTGAGCTTAATAAATGTAAATACTCATGGGCATGAACCACAACGCTCCTCAGATCCTGATCATATTTCTTAATCAACCTGTGATATTCACCCAAGGCTTCTTAATTAGGTTCCTAAATCATAATTACATCATATCAGATCTGATACTTCTTGAAAACCAACCAAAAATAGCTCCTAAAACCTATACCATTAGCTAGATACCAAAGAAATGGTCAAAATCCATGTATGGTTTGTATTTTTCTGAGCTATAACCCATTTTCTATGCTTAGTACAAGTTAAAGATATTATTTGACAAATTAATACATACATTACCTTGGTTATACAGAATCAAGGGGGTCTGTCTTAGGTGAATCCGCTTGACCCACCTCAAAGAGTATCCCTTCCTTCTTCATCTATTTCGTAGAATTCACGGGAAAAGAGGGTGCGCTCCTACTTCACACGACCAAACAACATCACAGTTGCAATCAAGCCTCATGCGCCTCTCCATGCACACTCTGGAAGTTTTTCGGTGCCCATCCTCTCGTCATTTTGTTGGTTCACTACATGTCCTCTTTGATCCAAGAAGTTGGAGATCAGTTCTCCTTTTCTGACCTATGATCCTTCAGGAAGGAAGGCCTCCAACGATAGAAAATTTCTCAGAGGATCTGCGACCACAACGGAGTTCTTCTCTAGCGATCTGATTCTTCCATTCACCTCACGATCATGGCTTAAGATGACTGTGGTGGCTCGTGATGCCTGGGTGCAAATCTGATGACCAGAACCCAATACTGAGTGAGGCACCGGGAGCCTGGACTGGTGTAGATGTAGCCATGGCTGCTGCTAGGGATGGAGAGAAACCTATCAGCCTCCACTAGGCAATGAATCCTGGCCCAGTCAAGTTCGACGACATCTGGATACTTATCAATGGAGTTTCCTCATCTCTCTCGTAGCCTGAAGAAAACCCTCACGATGACTATGTTTGAACAACCCCTTACTTATGGTTTCCCAACCTCTCGTATAAAAAAAGAGATCTCATCTTATGGCCTAAGAGTCCTACAGAACACGGTGTATCAAGAGCTGGGTTTCCCAAGATGATTAGAATATTCCCCGTATAAAGGCAAACTCAGAAGTTCACAGCAACACTTATGCTTACCAACCCCAACGAGGAGTCTAACCCTGTGTTCGTACATCTACGGAAGAGTAAGCAGTTTGGGTATAAAAGAAACACAATTAATAGTTTATGAAAATTGGCATCCGCAAGATACGTAACGAACTAAAACTTTTAGTTAAATGGATAATATGATAAGGTCATATTATCTCACGCATGGAAATCAGTTCCAAATATGAATTTTAAATCGTGACCATGTGCCTTACAAGTGGTGTGATATCCTTTATCACGTAGACCATCCATAATGTTTCAGCAACATAATCTAAATCCTAAAATAGTGAACTGAAATATCATTAAAACTAATATTAACCTCATTAACAAAAACTCGACATACAATTCTTTGACCCTTTTAATTCAATACTCCATGATCTGTTTATCATGTTATATAACTTGATACAAATTGTCAAAATTCCTCCAATCGTCTCCAAATATATGATATTACTTCTGAATACCCATTATAATCATTTAAAAAAGGCCAAATGATATAGACTTGTGATAATCCATAGAATTGACTACTCAACTATACGAATATGTATCTAATCACATATTTCCACCCATGACATATAATCACTTGATCTTCATCCTTACTCGTCACTCATCACATACTTGTGACTAGTTCTAGATTATCATCCATGGTATCTCTTTCTGCAATGACAATCCTTTCATTCCGTTTCACAACTTTGAGACTAGATAACCCTTTTTATTCTTCCTCACTTAAGACTTTGATGAATACAAGATCTACTAATCCCACTAGACTCCCATGGGTCATAAAACCCTAGAAATTAGGATCTTACAATTCTACCCACCTTGGACAAATTTCTCCCTCAAAATTTTCATGGGCTACCCACCTTAGAGTTTCACGTAGTCTACATATAATAATTCTCTAATATTTTCTTAATGAACATTTTGCATACTCATGGTATGGATTTTTCATGGTTAACATTATCAAGCAAACATGAGCATATACTACTTATGAATATGGAAGTCTTAATTATACCTTCACCATTTACAATGGAAAAGACTTTAGCTTTCTTCTTCTTTGTGGTTGGATTAAGGTTATGGTTCACATAAACTAATTCACTTATCTATGATAAAATATCGATCCTTCGTATACATGCTCGGTCTTACTATGTGTATGATTAGGTTTAGGTGACTATATATCTCAAACTTTGAATGACAACACTTGTTTTCTTTGTCGCCTTTGGATACATGTCGTTCGATCATATATTCAGAGGTGACATCTCAGATCACACTTATATTATCACTTCCTTGTGCACATGTCCCATACCATATGCACTTGAAAGGACAAAACAAGTATGACTATGCACATAACATTCTCTCTGTAAAACCCCATAAGCATGTGTCCCATACCACAAACAAGTGGGAAAAAGAGAGAGAATAATATATAGAACTATAGTATTAACATTAAAAGTGTAAAACATCTAGGCACACAACTCTATTCCTTATTTAAAATTATGTCTTAGGAATATACTTCTACTCTAATTTTTAATATCATTCACTTACTTATTCTATATATAGGGTGACTAATTATATTTCTAAATCCATACTCTACTCTCACTTCACTTCTTATAGGGTGATCTTGAGTAAGAACATGAGAATTTATCTGGTGTCCAACTATAATGTTGCTCTGATACCATAATGTAACACCCTCCCTAAGAACACACATGCACATAGAGGAAGAAACACTGAGTTATCCATAACTCATGCACTCAAGGGGGCATTACATAAAACAGACATTCATAACAACAATATAATCAATCACACAAATTGAAAATAAGAAACATTCTCATAATTGTTCTTACAAAAGGAACATAATGGATATCACATGGAAAACTATCTCAACATATCAAGACATAGTGTATACTCTAAAGTTCTAAATATTAAAACATATAGTTGAGTCTATAAAGCTGAGGATCAATCTAATAGTTGGCACCCCACTAGATCTTATCATGTTCTATCCTTGTGATTTAGTCTTTGGGATCCACTTCGCTCCTACTTCTCACCTGCAAATATCTTGTCCCCAGCCATGCATTGGAAAAATGATTGTTATCGTAAGTGGCATGAGTATTCTAATATGCATATTACTGAAGAGATAAAATGCAACAAAATATCTTTGAACATTATAATCATGAAACTAACATTAAACTTTGTATATGATCTGAAACATAAATCTATCTTCTTTCTTTAGCTTAGCTCTTATGTTTTTACTTTATATTTCACTAGAGACATGTACTCTGGTACCTGGGTCTCATGACCTACACTAAGGTTCCTGGGTCACATAAGTCTATGAATTGGCTTGCACTCTGGTGCCTGGACCACATGACTTGCACAAAGGGCCTGACTCATGTCTCTCTTATCTTAATCTCTTCATTTTACTTATAAATAAGATTATGCACATTCTCTGAACTAAGACATATTTTATTTATGACTTCTATCTGACTGTGGCCACCATTATACAATAAGTCCTCCTGAATTGGCATATCTACGCCCTGAATTAGTACCGAAGTACCCTGAATGGCACTACATGCCTCTAAATGACACTGAGGTGTCTCTAAATTGGTGTGACTATGCCCTGAATTGGTGTTATAACACCTCTGAATTGGAGTAAACACTCCTCTGAATTGGCAACAAATGCCTCTGAGTTGGCAACAAATGCCTTTAAATCGTCCCGGGACTACTGAATGAGGACTTATCATATAATGTATTATGTGAAGGTTTCGAATAATTTATCTTAAGTCTAAACTTACTTAACCCTTAATCTGAACTGAAATTGAATATTGATAATTTTACTGAATATTGAATTTGAACTTGTCTTATATTAAAACTTAATACTGATAACTGAATTTATCTAAAATTGATTACTGAGTACTGAGCATGTACTAAATTCTAAATTTGAATCTGAATCTCTTATTCTTAAGTTCTTAAGCTGAACCTATAGCTGAATCTGAATATGGATCTTAATTAATTCATAATTGAGATTGGGTGTAAAACCTTTACCATGTATCTTTATTAATATCTAGATACTCACACAATGAGTAACCTAAGTCTGAATCTAAATCTGATATCCTTATATTCTGGAAAATCTTAATCTGAAGCCCTATTTTAACATGAGGACTTAACATAATTCTATATCAAATTTTGACATCTGAGTTAAAGGCTTAAGAAAATAATATGGTTTGAATATAAAAATACCAAGCATATGTAAATGACTTATGTATGAAATATCTCAAATAGGATTTCTAACAAAATAACTCGATCTCTTTAAAGTCACATTAAATCTGATCTCAACATCAACCTGAATGCATTCATGTGAGCTTAAATCTTAATACTTAAAAGTTGAATCTTATAAAATCTTTTCTTCCAAACTTAATTAAATTAATGCATTCTACTCTCATATCTTATTGTGTATTTAGTTCTTAGATCTTAATCATCTAAGAAATATAAACAAAACTTAGTTCTTATATATTAGTCTATCTAGGAAATCTTACTAGCATATTTCTATTTGAAATATTAAACACAATATTATCCAACATTATAAAGTATGCCTATCTTACTTTCATATCTTATCTTCTAGTCTTATTCATTAATATGAATTATTTTTCAAAAATTTTATAGGAATATGATTCTTAAATTTTGTCATGAACATAGTTCATGAACCACAATTATTCTAAGAAATCTTAATTACATATCTCTACTTTAGATATTGGGTATATAAAATTACATAATCCTAAAAGTATAGAAATTCTTACTTGCATATCTGAACTTTAAAATCTTAAAACATTGGATCATGAAAGTCTAATTTAAGAAATATGTAAATGAACTGGGCTTAATAAATGTAAATACTCATGGGCATGAACCACAATTCTCCTAAGATCCTGATCATATCTCTTAATCAACCTGTGATATTCACCCAAGGCTTCTTAATTAGGTTCCTAAATCATAATTACATTAGATCAGATCTGATACTTCTTGAAAACCAACCAAAAATAGCTCCTAAAACCTATACCATTAGCTAGATACCAAAAATAGGTCAAAATCCATATATGGTTTGTATTTTTCTAATCTATAACCTGTTTTTTATGCTTAGTATAAGTTAAAGATATTATTTGACAAATTAATACATACATTACCTTGGTTGTACAGAATCAAGGGGGCCTATCTTAGGTGAATCTGCTTGACCCACCTTAAGAGTATCCCTTCCTTCTTTGTCTATTTCGCAGAACTCACGGGAAAAGAGGGCGCGCTCCTACTTCACACAACCAAACAACATCACAGCTGCAATCAAGCCTCGTGCACCTCTCCATGCCCACTCTAGAAGTTTGCCGCTTCCCGTCCTCTCATCATTTTATTGGTTCAATACATGTCCTCTTTGATCCAAGAAGCTATAGATGGATTCTCCTTTTCTATCCTATGCTCCTTCACGAAGGAAGGCCTCCAATGATAGAAAATTTCTCAAAGGATCTGTGACCACTGCGGAGTTCTTCTCTAGCGATCTGATTCTTCCATTCACCTCAAATCATGGCTCAAGATGACTGTGGTGGCTTGTGAAGCCTAGGTGCAAATCTGATGACTAGAACCCAATAGTGAGTGAGGCATCGGGAGCCTGGACTGGTGTAGATGTAGCCATGGCTATTGCTAGAGATGGAGAGAAACCTATCGGCCTCCACTAGGCAATGAATCCTGGCCCTGTCAAGTTCGATGACATCTGGATACTTATCAATGGAGCTTCCTCGTCTCTCTGAAGAAAACCCTCACGATGACTATGTTTGAACATCCCCTTGCTTAAGGTTTCCCAACCTCTCGTATAAAACAAGAGATCTCATCTTATCGGCTAAGAGTCCCACGGAACGCGGTGTATCAAGAGCTAGGTTTCCCAAGATGATTAGAATATTCCCCGTATAAAGGCAAACTCACAAGTTCACAGCAACACTTATGCTTACTAACCCCAACGAGGAGTCTAACCTTGTGTTCGGACATCTACGGAAGAGTAAGCAGTTTGGGTATAAAAGAAACACAATTAATAGTTTATGAAAATTGGCATCCGCAAGATACGTAACGAACTAAAAGCTTTTAGTTACGTGGATAATATGATAAGGTCATATTATCTCATGCATGGAAATCAGTTCCAAATCTGAATTTTAAATCATGACCATGTGCCTTATAAGTGGTGTGATATCCCTTATCACGTAGACCAGCCATAATGTTTCAGCAACATAATCTAAATCCCAAAATAGTGAACTAAAATTTCATTAAAAATAAGATTAACTTCATTAACAAAAACTCGACATACAATTCTTTGACCCTTATAATTCAATACTCCATGATCTATTTATCATGTTATATAACTTGATACAAATTGTCAAAATTCCTCCAATCGTCTCCAAATATATGATATTACTTCTGAATACCCATTATAATCATTTAGAAAAGGCCAAATGATATAGACTTGTGATAATACATTGAATTGATTACTCAACTATATGAATATGTATCTAATCACATATTTCCACCCATGACATCTAACCACTTGATCTTCATCCTTACTCATCACTCATCACATACTTGTGACTAGTTCTAGATTATCATCCATGGTATCTCTTTCTGCAGTGAAAATCCTTTCATTCCTTTTCACAACTTTGAGACTAGATAACTCTTTTTATTCTGCCTCATGTAAGACTTTGATGAATACAAGATCTACTAATCCCACTAGACTCCCATGGGACATAAAACCCTAGCAATTAGGATGTTACATATCGACTTAGCAGGAAAAGGACGCAACCCGAGGCTGTCGGTGCCACTGACATCCTAGTCGGTGCCACTGACTCTATTGGAAATCAACAATCATTAGATCGTCTAGATCTAATGGTCCACGTTATGTGGTACTGTAAGTTGGCCAATGACCTAAAAAAGGACGTCCAGACTTGAGGAATCTCACTTTTTTGCACCGCACAAAGATCGAAGAAGAGAGAGAGAGGAGCATGGAGCCGAAGGACGTCGACTGGGAGATCCGAGCACCTTTGACAGACGATTTCACTGTTGGAAGACTGTAGAACATGCGTTTCTCAAGGAGGATCATCTAGAACACCTTCTCTCCAGAGGTTACACGAATTTCCTTCAAGTTTCCCACATTTTTCTTCTATCTCTCCATGTATTTGCAACTAAAAATGATGTGGGGCTAAACCCCTCCTTTCCTTAGGACCTGGGAGTAGCCCAGGAAATCATTGTATCAAAATTTTACATGAATGAATATATATTTCTCTTTATTCCTGGATATATAGTTGTGTCTCTAATGATCTACCTATGCTTGATCACCATCGGTAGAGTAATACACTGATAATTGCTCTGGAAGGAGGATTAAAGGTTAGAAAACCGCAAGTATACAATTTCCTACGCGTTCCTTGGGAATGGAACGTACGGTTAGTGGAAAGAAACTTATATTCTTCGATAATACACCTAGACTAAGATATAAATTGCTACAGACGTAGAATTAGCTTAGATCTTGGTAGTGAATTGCACCGTAGAAGCGGGCAATTCTGACTACATGCTTTCTATCTAGGGTAGGAGTAAAATTTATTTTAATTCGGTAGAAATAAGATATAACGAGACCCCGTGGTGAAATTGATAATCCTAAAGAATCCATCTTATTTGAATCAACCATTTTTAATTTTATTTTATTTTGTTCAAACTCAAATTCAACTTTTTAATCAGCTTAGATGATCATATCATAGTTAGTAGTAGTCCCTGAGACTACATCTCCCTTAGTTCGACTCGGGCCTCACATTGCCCTATATTACTCAACACGTACACTTGCGTTCATATGCATGGATTTAGCATGCCATGTACCAACAAAAAGATAAAAATCAAATACTGGACTATTGTTTTTCAGTCTGAATACATGGTTGGCTTTTTGTCTTAGGGTAACTCGACAGATAAATAGGTCAGAAAACTTTCAAAAATTTTGATATATTTAAATACTTATTGTAATTGAGTTTTCCAAACCATATCTAAATTTTAACTAATTAGAGTTGTATATAAAATACAAAAAACCATTTATTGCATCATATACTTATCAAATTCATATTCATATGCAATCAAAACCCTAATTTTGGTTGATTAGGGTTTTCAATTATCAAATCCGAATTATTTAAAATAAAATCATATTTCAAGTTTCTCATTAGGTTTAAATAATAAAAAATTATACTACCATCATTAATCAATCTCTAAACAATGATTAGTCTAGTTACACATGCAATCATTCAAGTAAAGTCTAATTAGATGGTTATTTTAAAAAATAGTTTGTTATACTTAGGGTCATCCTTTAAGAAGAGATGAGATTCTAGAAGACTCTATAGGGTTAAAGGAGATCCATGAATCTAGTTTTGCATCCACTCATCCAGGTAGGTGCATAGAGGAACCTCATCCGCCATATCTATCACAGACGGGAGGTTACTATTGACTTGAGAGTTATACATTGTCCATATTTTGATAATGACTTAACCATTCCATTCATTTGTATCTAATATTTTTTTAGATAAATTTTAGGTATTAGGTACATGAAAATGATCAATTTCATCAAGCCCTAACTTGTCAAAGTTCAAGTCAAAAGCAAATGCAAATGTACAATTTGGGAAATCACTCAAAATTACCTTAAAATAATTTTGTAATCATTTTTATTGATGATATGACTTGTAACTAAGATGAGAAAAAATCAGGGACACTTAATTCCATCATTTGATCACTCAAAAATTATTTTGGAAAATTCATCACAACAACTTTATCGGTTCAGTTTGAATCTCGATCGATCCATGATGGATTTTGGAAATGATGTGGATTGGTCGAGTTGCACACTTACGGAACTCAACCAACCAACTTTCAGTCCAAAGTCAATTTTGGTGAATTGTTTGAGTTACCCTAGGACAAACTCGACAGATCATTTGAAAAATGACTTTCTTAGATAGTGCATCGGTTGAGTTACCTTTATTGAAACTCGACCAAATACATTGTACAAAAAATGCTGAAAAATTGATTCCAATCGTTGAAGAGTTGTTAAAATTGAAAATATGTATGTTGAAAGTTGTAAAATGGCTAGTTTTCCTTCTTAAGAGATACCACACTCAAAGGAACACCCCCAACTATAAATAGGACATGTTGGAGTTCATTCCAAGGTTGCACATTAATGTTATCCTTGGTCCTTTCTATAGTTGAGTGTGCTAAATTGTTGTGATCCCTTTCTCTCTCTCATTTACAAAGCATTTTGTGATTATGAGTGAGTTAGGCATGTCGTAATAGAGCTACCTCATTATTACCTTGTAAAGCTCTCCACATCTCTACTTCCCAATCCCCTTTCTTCAAGAGCAAAGGCTGAAGTGATCTTCTCTGAGTGAAGGAGGAGTTGTTGTTCTTCTTTAAGGCTGAAGAAGGTGTGAAGATCTTCTCCACTTGAAGGATAAGGACAAGGGTGAAGATCCAAGGAGCTTGGGGGGTAAACCCTCATGGATGAAGACTTTTTGCAAGGAGGATATGTCCTAGGAGATGGAATTGAGCCTCTTTCAAGAGTGGGTAACACCTACGGTGTGGTAGAAGACTAGCTCTTGGATAGGTAAGCCCTTGGGTGTAAGGTGGTCATCTTGTATGTCTTATAATGGAATATAAGTATGCATGGGTTGCAAAGTCCTAGAGGTTCACCTCTCTAGGTAGTGGACTTACGGTCTCCTAATTTTGAGATTGGAACCACTCTAAACTCCTTGTCCAAGTGTATGTTTCAATCTCTCTAATCCTTGCTATGCTTGTTTAGAAAGGACTTCAAATTCCCTTTTAGCATTTGGTTTCAATTGATATAATCTGAAGGTCTAATTATTCTTATGCAAGTTTTAAAGTTCTATTCACCCTCATCTAGAGACCTAGATCCAACTAGTGGTATCAGAGCAAGGATCTTCTCAAACAACTCTCCTACAAGATGAGAAGATGGGTGAGAACTTACTTGGTTCCCTCAACCTAGGGGGAGGCTTCTCCATGCCCCCCGGTCTTTGATGGCACCAACTTCCTATATTGGAAGCGACAGATGCAATTCTACATTCAAGGAATGAATTTTGACATGTGGAAAGTGATGATTGTACCCTACAAGGAGCCAATCGAAGCTGTAGCTACTTGGGATGAAGCAGCTCTAAAGGTGGCACAACTCAATTCCACAACAATTAGCATCCTCTATGCAGCCCTCACTCCATCTGAGTTCAACCGCATCTCTTCATGGGACATAGACCATTATATATGGGACAAGTTGTGCATCACTTATGAAGGCACAAAGAAAGTGAAGGAGGCAAATATCTACATGTTGAACGACCTCCTAGAGAACTTCAAGATGGGGAAGAAAGAAGGAGAGGTCAATATGTATTCAAGGCTCAACATCATCATCAATGGCCTTGCTGCTTTGGGACATACTTTGGATAGAGGAGTAATCAATTCAAAGATTCTAAGGTCTCTTCCAAATAGATGGGATCCAAAGGTGACCTCCATAGAATAAGTAAGAAGTCTTGGTGATCTTCCAACCGAGGAGCTTATTGGTAATCTACAAGCTCATCAGCCAAGACTTGACAAGCAAGAAGAAAAAGAATCAAGGAAGATCAAAGATAGTGCCTTCAAATCTTATGTGGAGGCTCTCATTCTTCAACAACAAATTGCTTGCCGCATCTCTACCTCCTCCTCTAGTGAAGATGATGGCCCTAGTGAGCATGAATATAACTTCTCTAAGGGAAAGCACTTCATAGGGAAGCCATCTTCCTTATCTACTCCAAGGTGCTATAAGTATGGTAAAAAAGGACACTATAAGAGTGAATGTCCTAAGGCTACAAAGTCACACCACAAGAGCAACTCCAAGAAGGAGGAAGACTGCAAGAAATATATCAAATACAAGAGGAAGGAAAAGAAGGTGAGGAGGAACAAAGATGCAGCTCATGCCGCATGGGAAGGATCATCCTCTAGTGACTCAAGCTCTAATGAAGATGGAGAATGCCACCTTGAACTCGTGGCCTCCACAAGTGTAGACATTATTGAGGTAAGTGAGATAAGTTTGCATGATTTAGATAAACAAACTCATATTAACATGCTTAATGCTACCCATTCTTCTTATTCCTAATGTAAATCTTAAAAAAAGGGATTGGCTAAAATTATTGATGATTTGTATTCTAAGCTTGATATTATTGAGAAAAATGAGAAAGTTCATCTTGAGAGCATTGATTCTTTGCAAGATCAATTTCTTGATCTTGAGCTCCAATACAATGGGGTTGAATTTGAGAATGAGATCTACCTTAAGAATATCACTAGTCTTAAGGAAGAGAACAACAAATTCCTTGATGAGCTTGAGCTGCTTAAAACTGAAAATGTAGAACTTAAGCTTATTACTTATGCTTGTAGAGATGAGAAATATGTTTATCTCAAAGAAATTTAATTGCTTAAATTAAAATGCTAGGTTTTGTTTCAAGTTAATGATTTATCTTCTAGAACTATTTTTCCTAGCAATGATGTTGCTTCTATTACTCTTGAAAATGATTCATATTTTACTAAATCCCTTTGTCTAGAGGTCGACCTTTTACATGCTCAAGATGATCTTGCTTGTTTTTCTGATAATGTTATCTATCTTATTGATGACAATCATAGAATTAGAACCTCTCTGTAGATAATCCTCAAAGGGAAGAACTCCCTAAAAGCAATCCTTGATTATTCTACCAAACAAAGAGGTACTAGTGGTTTGGGATTTGTAAGGGGAGATCCTAAGGGCAAGAGTAAGGCCATAGGTAAGAAAAAGAGTAAGGAACCTCCTTTCTTCCATGGAGAGTCTTTTGGCTCAAAAAACCCTATGATTTGTTCTCATTGTAAGAGTGATGATCATTATTCTACTTATTGTCCACACAAGCCTAAGGGGACCAATCCAAAGATGAAATGGGTCCCCAAGCTAACACTGGATCCCAAGGTTTGAGTTGGGAACTGACATTCTCCTTTCTTACAAGTCTACTCAAACCACATGATAGGTGATATAAGCCATTTCAACAATTTCACAAAGAAGAAAGGAGGGTCAGTCACTTTTGGGGACAACAATAAAGGTAAAGTAAAAGTTGAGAGTGATGTAGGTGAATCCTTGTGTTTCAAGAATGATCTCTTTGTAGATGGCCTACATCACAATTTAATAAGTGTTAGTCAATTATGTGTTAATAGTTACTTTGTTCTGTTTACTTCTTTTGAATGTTTGCTCCTAGTTACCCTCACTTACAATGTCATATATAAGGGAACTAGGAATGGTAATCTTTATGTAATTATGCATGACTCTATTAAGACTATTATTGGTAGATGTCTTGTAGTCAATTTGAATGATATTTCTCTTTGGCATTATCGGCTAGGTCATGTAAATATGCATCAATTAAAGAAGTTGAGAAAAAAGGATTTGGTCAAGGGACTTCCCAAATTGGATTTTGAAAAGGATGAGGAATGCCAACCTTGTACATAAGGAAAGCAAACCAAGTTCTCCTTCAAATACAAAGGAGTCCTTAGTACCAAGAGAACTCTTGAACTTCTCCATATTGATCTATTTGGACATATGAGAACTCATTAGCTTCATGGTTCCAAGTATTGTCGATGATTGTTCTCGATATGCTTGGACCTTCTATATCATTTCTAAGAGAAATACTCTTAATGTTCTCTCTAGCTTTTTTCAAACGAATTGAAAACGAAGCTTCTTGCCACATTGTATCTATCTATAGTGATCATGGGGGACAATTTGAAAATAATATTTTTGAATGTTTTTGTGAAGAGTCCATATATGCACATAACATTTCTTCACCTTGAACACCTCAACAAAATGGGGTTGTAGAGAGGAAGAACAAGTCACTACAAGAAATGGCTAGGACCATGCTTCTAGAGTATCATACTCTAAAGAAGTTTTGACCTGAAGCCGTTAGTACTTCATGTTTTGTGCAAAACTGGGTTTTCACACATCCCTCTTCAAAGAAAACCCCCTATGAGCAATGGGGTGGTAGGAAGCCTTCCATAGACTATTTTCATATTTTTTAGTGTCCTTGTTTTGTTTTGAAAATGAAAGATTCTCTTGACAAGTTTGACCTGAAATCATACAAGGCTTTCTTTCTTGGCTATAGAACTACTAGTAAGGCTTATAGACTGTATAATGTTGATATATCTAAAGTACAAGAATATATTAATGTTAAATTTATTGAGACTAACCCCTCTGTTTCCAAGGATATTGCTAATGATAATGTTGTAAGAGAAGTAATTCCTATCTTAAAATAACTCAACGTCACTCAAAAGGGAAAAGAAGTGGTCACTTAAGAAGAAGACATAGATTAATAAAAGAAGGATCCAACCCCCCGCTTTGCAAAGAATCTTCCTAAAGAGCTCAACATAGGTGATCCCTATGAAAGAGTGAAGACGCGGGCTGCCTACAACAAAGAACATGCCAACAACACCTTCATCTCACAATTTGATCCTGTCAAAGAAGCTCTTGGAGATGATGAGTGGATCCTAGCCATGTAGGAAGAGATGGAGAAATTCTAAAAGAACAAAGTGTGGACTCTCATGCCAAGAACATGTGATAGAAAGATCATTGGCACCAAGTGGGTCTACCGCAACAAGCAGAATGAAAGTGGAAAGGTGGTAAGAAACAAAGAAAGGTTAGTTGTTCAAGGCTACAATCAACAAGAAGGTATAGATTTACATAAAACATATACACATGTAGCTACAATTTAGACA
Source organism: Alisma plantago-aquatica (assembly GCA_963693085.1). NCBI lineage: Eukaryota > Viridiplantae > Streptophyta > Magnoliopsida > Alismatales > Alismataceae > Alisma > Alisma plantago-aquatica. The sequence continues at coordinate 884,156,731 of OY856413.1, read as the reverse complement.
AATAGAATGTTGCTTGCTTTTTCCAGTTACAAAAATTTTCTTCTTTATCAAATGGGTGTTAAAAGTGTGTTTTTGAATGGTATAATTGAGGAGGAAGTGTATGTTACACAAGACTATGGATTTCAATATGATAACATGGCTAAACATGCTAATTTGTTGAAAAATATCTCTATGGTCTCAAACAAGAACCTCGAGCTTGGTATGAGAAATTAAAGAACTTTTTGTTAGATCATGGCTATATCATGGGGAAAGTAGATTCTACCTTGTTTCTAAAGCACACTTCTAACAATTTTCTTATCATTCAAACGTATGTTGATGATATCATTTTTGGAGAAACTAATCATGATTTTTGTGAGGAATTTTGTGATCTTATCTAGAGTAAGTTAGAGATTAGCATGATGGAGGTGCTTATAATCTTCCTTGACTTTCAAATCAAGAAAACAAAGAATGGGAACTTCATCAACCAACCCAAGTACATAAGTGAGCTACTTAAGCACATTGGGATGGAGAACACCAAGCCAATGGACACCCCCATGTCAAAAACGGTCAAGTTTGATAAATACAAAAAGTTGAAAAGGTAGCTGAGAAGCTCTAAAGAGGTATGCTTGGAAGTTTACATTATTTAACTTCCTCTAGACCTGACATAATTTTAAGTGTTGTCTTGTGTGCTTGCTTTCAATAAAGTCCTTGGATGTAACATCTTATAGTTGTTAAGAGGATTTTGAGGTATTTAGCCAAAACCCAAAATTTTGGACTACGGTATCCTAAGTTGAAGGACTTTACTCTTACTACTTATAGTGATGTTGATTACGCAGGATGTTTGATTGATAGAAACTGTACAAGTGGCACTTGCTTCCTCCTAGGACCATGCTTGGTGTCTTGGTTCTCTAAGAATCAGAGCACAGCAGCTCTATCAACTGTCGAGGCTGAATACATTGCAGTCAGGAGTTGTTGTGCCCATGTCTTATGGATGAAGCAAATGCTCCAAGACTTTAACATTTATTTTGATGCTTCTCCTATCTATTGTGATAATACTAGTGTAATAAATTTATCTTATAATCCTATATTGCATAGTAGAGTTAAACATATAGACGTTCATCATCATTTTCTTCATGATCACGTTACCAAAAAGGATATTTATATCATACATGTGGACATGGAAAATCATTTGGCGGACATTTTTACTAAACCTCTACCTAGAGAGCAATTTACTTTTACTAAACTACTCATAACTACTTTGGATGATATTGATATGCCATCTAGATAGTTTTTATCTATCCTATATGTTTCTCTCATGTCTTGATCACCTTTGCTTGCTAAAGTGCTAAAATTTCATGTTCTTGTGCCTTGTTTTGGATATTTTTTGCAAATGACTATTTTATCACAAACAAGTACTCTATTATGAGTGACATATGCCTTCACATGTCTAAAATGCAAAATAGACTAGAAAAATAAATTTAATTCACATCAAAATGTCTAGAAACTAAAAGTTGCCAACTTGACCAATCCATGGCCAAGGGCTTATGCAAAATGTCACTCGGTTGAGTTTCTTTCTCTTAGAACTCGATCGATGGCCAGGTTGGACCAAATCATAATTAGGTTTCGACCAACTATTCTCCCTCTCAGCTAGAGAAAATTCAACCAATTCTTACTCCAGCTCCCATAAACCCTCAAACCTAGGCTCGACCTTCCCTCTCCTAGCCCTAGCCAGCCTGTATTCGACCATCCTTGCATCTACCCTCGCTTCCCTAGGTGGTCAGACGACCCTTGGTGGTGTTTTCCTCTCTTGCTTAGTGACTCAATCTTCTCCACTTCGCCTTCAAGGCTTCAAATAGAAGAAAGAGGGCCACACCTACTGGAGCTCCATCATCATCCTCCAACTCACGACTCATCCCTTTTGATGACACCTTCTTTGTTTCAATCAAAGCTCTAAATAGGTATAAGGAGCTCCTTCCTAGAAACCATTTTCCATTTTGTGCCTTGTTTGAGCCTCGTCCATGTAAACAAAAGGTTATAGATGAGGTAGTTGATTTCTCTACAACCATCACCTAGCCGCCCTAAGCATAGAACATCGGTTCTTTCATAATTCCATTACAAGCACCAAATGGTCCATGAATTTTATGCCAAACTATCATGGAACTACGATTCTCTTGTACCCCCTCCTAATATTCAAGTTATTATCTCTTCTATGATTCTTGGTAATAAATTCACTATCTCAGAAGATACCTTGAACATATTTCTCAATGGTAATGAGGTCAATGATACATGGAGGAAAGATTATGCTAAGTACACCCTTTAGGAAGAAGTCCACCATACCATCCTCTTCCTTAGATCTCAAAAACCACATACTCACTCTAGTAGTAAACTGCAACATTCACCCCAAAAAGAATCAAAATGAAATTGGAGAGGATACCGCACTGATTATGTACTGTCTTTTGAAGAACATAGGAGTCAAGTGGTATATATACATTCTCCTCCACATCACCTTCTTTGACTCGAAGAAGAATACCTAAGGTACCCACCAACCCTACCCAGCCCTGATTTGTGGTCTATTCACCTTTGCAACTGAGAAGTCTCTTTTTCATGATCTTCATTACAAACCCTCTAGAAAAATAGTATGTATCAGCGAGACCACAATTAAGAAAACCTTTTTAACTACATCCTCTTTCACTACACCTAGAGCCTCTACCTCCTCCCAGGAACCTCCACCACCATCCCAACCTGCCCGTGCCTCATTCTATGTATCCAATGAAGCCCTCATGGGTTACATGGTGCATCAATAGGCATACAACCTATAGGTTCAGAAGCACCTGCATTAGGATCTCTTCCAGATCATGTCAACCATGAACTTGTCTTGTTCCCATCCTTACCCTTCCTACCATCTCTATCCAAGCGGTAACTATGCTTCCAATGCATATAATCACTTCTACCTGACCCTTTTGATGTGCACAAATCATATCATCATTTGGATCATGTTTGTATGCATATCCATGTTGTTTTGACTCAATTATCACTCACATTCATGCTAGATTCTATATTTTTAGCTATTCTTACTTGTCTCATGGTTTGGATTGTAGGTACTATATTTTGCAATGCAATTATGAGGAATATGTCATATTATCACTTATTGGATCACTCCTCAAGTATCTACATGTTTTGGGGTTTGAAACTGCACAAATACCACTTTTTACGACATGTAAATCGGACCTACACATTGAAAGTTATGAGCAGAATACACAACAGCCCAGAACATCCATTGACACGCTGTGTCTTAAAAAGACACGTCGTGCACCTGGGAGCATTGAGCAGAGTGAAAGTTTCTGGAAAGTTTCACAACGTGCATTAACATGTCGTGCAAAGTGCATTCTGGAGCAACTGACGAAGGATTTACACGTCGTGCACCGGGAATGCACGTTGTGCGCCTATCATTTTCAGCAATTTTCAAATACAACTCCTTTCATTTTAAAAGATGAAACCACACTATGTTGTAGTTATCACTTGTCATAATTGGAAGGTATTTCGTCTCAGAGAAGGTCTAGATCAAGGGAGGGAAATTTTGGGTGGAAGAAGGTGGTTTCTTACCAAAGAATCCCCATTCTTCTTCTCTTCTTCTCGATTTTCTTCTCTGGAGGTGCAATAGAGCTTCTTCACTCCACAAAGCTTCTCAGGAGGGAAGTTTGTCCAGTTTGGAGCAGCTGTAGGAGTGGGATTTTGTCCTCAAGTTGGAGTTCTACCTTTCTTGGGTTACACCTTGGGATTACTTAGCTTTTCCTTCTCTAAATCATGTTGAATTCTAAAAATTTTGTACATTTCCTATTGTACTTATTCATGGACGAGTAGTTTCCGTTTATTGGACATGGGAGAGTAGCTCCCATGTCATAGCATTTTTGGAACATGGTAATTTCGTATTAAATACTATGTTTCTTGTTTTTCCACCTTGTGAGTACCAGTTTCTTCTTTTCTACATGTATGGCTGGCCACCTTATGTGTATGTTTTATGCTCTTTTGCTTGATCTGAGAAGATAGGTAGGAGAGTAAGGATGTACTCTCTTGGCAACTCCTTCTTTATCACGAGAGTGGAAATTATGGAGTTGAGGAGTAGGTTTGTGATCCAAAATGAAATTCATACATGGGAATGTTAGGATCATTGTACTTGCACCGATAGGTGAAGTGCAACATACAACTCTCTTTTAAAACAAGTGCTTAGTATGTTTAAATTTCATGCTCCTATTTTATGATATGATATGTTGGTGAAATCCTAGGTCCATGATCCTTCCATATCTAAATATTAACCTTTCTTAAGTGATAATTTACTATTTTGTTTTAAATCCATAATTTAGTTGTTCTAATCCAATCATCTTGTGTACAACGATCTAGATTATTGAAAATCATAACTCTTACGCCTAACTAACCAACGCTCCTTGTGTTTGACCTTGAATACAACTACCTATGTATACTTGTAGAGATTGGTTAAGTTGAGTATACCATCCTTCTTAGGATTGAAACTCATTAGTGTAAATAGCCAACACCTTCCACCTGCTTCTTTCACTGCCCCATCTTCTACTGTTGGTGGACCTACCCCTGTACCTACCCCTAGAGTGCTTCCTCTGCCTATTGGCCCCCTTTCTTCTATGCTTTCCAGCATTGGCATTTCTGCTCCCTCTTTCCCTTAGGCCAAGCAGCTACATGATCTTGTTATGTCTTGGGATGAGCAGAATGCCATGTGGCCTGGTTGTGGTTTCAGTCCTTCTACCGATGAGGAGATGCCTGATCAGGCTGATGACGAAGTTGTTGTTGATGATGAAGAATCCATTGAGAATAATGGCCTAGATCATGGTTCTGATGATGGCTTTGTTGGTGCCTCTGGTGATGAAGTTGTTCTTGTCTTTGTTGCACCTTCTAATGATGATGAGGACTATGAGCATGCACATGATGAGGATGAAGTTGATGATGACCCATTGGACTTAGAAACCTTAGATGTCTATATGTTTTAGTTTTTAGTCTTTATATGTTGATCATATATATCTTTCTAGACTATATTGTACTAATGACATTTGGGCACATTATCTGAGTTGTATTATTTCTATCATCATGTTGCTTTCATCACTGGTTTGTACTTGCTTTGAGAACATGCTTCTGGGTTGTAATCTTAATTCTATGTATCATAACTCTATGTGTTCTCTATCATGAGTTCTTGGTATGCTTTTTCATATTTTTATTTTGACATGGGTTGCTTGCTTCTCTCTATTCTTGTCTCTATTTTGGTTTGTGGTACTTGTGGTTACATGTTTTTGGTTGTGCTTGAAGAAGACTTGTTTTTATGCTCTTATACCCCCCTTACTTTTTGATAAAGACAAAAGAGGAAGAGAAGTTTGAGATGATTTTGTAGCTCAACCATATTATTTTCACTACCTATATGAACCTTTTCTTGTCTAAGTAGATGTTTTATCATGTGGCATGCTAAAGGACCATGCAGTATACATGTTATATATGTTTGTGTAGAAAGACTAACTATGTAGGTAAGAGTAAGCATAGATTGAGGGGGAGCAATTCACATTGTTCAAATTATGAATCCCATTGCAATTCAAAGGGCTAAGCTATAAATTTACATATCCTTTTCAATATGTTGAGGAATGGTTTGTCATTGTCAAAAAATGAGAGAATTTTAACTTTAGAGTTATACATTCTCCATATTTTGATAATGACTTAACCATTCCATTCATATGTATCTAATATTTTTTTTTGAGATAAATTTTAGGTATAAGGTACATGAAAAGAATCAAATTCATCAAGCCCTAGCTTGTCGAAGTTCAAGTCAAAAGCAACACAAATGTATAATTTGGGAAATCACTCCAAATCATCTTACAATAATTTTGTAATCATTTGTATTGACGATACGACTTGTAACTAAGATGAGAAAAAAATCATGGACACTAAATTCCATAGCTTGACCACTCAAAAATCTTTTTGGAAAATTCATCAGAGCAACTTTATGGGTCGAGTTTGAATATCGACCGATCCATGATGGATTTTGGAAATGATTTGAATCGATCGAGTTACACACTCACATAACTCGACCGACCAACTTTCTATCCAAAGTTGATTTTACTGAATCGGTCGAGTTACCCTAGGACAAACTCAACCTATCATTTGAAAATTGGCTTTGTCAGATAGTGGATCAGTCGAGTTACCTTTATTGAAACTCGACCGAATACATTGTATGGAAGAAAAAAAAAGTGATTCCAAAAGTTGGAGAGTTATTAGAATTGAAAATATGTCTATTGCAAGTTGTAAAATAGCTAGTTGTCATTCTTAAATAATCCTACACTCAAAGGAAAAACCCCTATCTATAAACATGACCTCTTGGGGTTCATTCCAAGATTGTTCATTCATGCTATCCTTGGTCCTTGCTATAGTTGAGTGTGCTAAACCCCTTTGAGACCCTTTCTCTCTCTCTCATTTACAAAGCATTTCGTGATTATGAGTGAGTTAGGCATGTTGTTAGATAGCTACCTCATTGTTACCTTATAAATCTCTCCATCTCTCTACTTCTAAATCCCCTTCCTTCTAGAGAAAAGGTTGAAGTGATCTTCTTTGAGTGAAGGAGGAGTTCTTCTTCTTCTTTAAGGCTGAAGAAGGTGTGAAGATCTTCTCCAAGTGAGGGAGAAGGACAAGGTGGAAGATCCAAGGAGCTTGTTGGGTAAATCCTCAAGGTTGAAGACTTGTTTAAAGGAGGAGATGTCATAAGAGAAGGAATCAAGATGCTTGCAAGAGTGGATAAGACCTTTGGTGAGGTAGAGGACTACCTCTTGGATAGGTAAGACCTTGGGTGTAAGGTGGTCATCTTATATGTCTTATAATGGAAGTTATGTGTACTTGGGTTGACCTCTCTAGGTAGTGGACTGACGGTCTCCTAGTTTAGAGATTGGATCCACTATAAACACCTTGTCCAATTATATGTTTCAATCTCTCTCATCCTAGCTATGCTTGTTTAGATAGGACTTCAAATTAAGTTTTAGCATTTAGTTTCAATTGATATAATTTGAAGGTATAACTATTTTTATGTAAGTTTTGAAGCTCTATTCACACCACCCCCTCTAGAGCCCTAGATTCAACAGTTATCATATCAAAATCCACGTATTTTTACCAATTCTTGAAAACTATGTTTCACCATTATGGATTAGGGTTTCGTAGGTCCATATGTGATTTTAAATTGTGTTAAATAATTACATAGAGGCTATGCAATTAGATCTTTAAACATATGTCATGAGTTAGCACACCACTTCCTAACAGTATGGTAAAACCTTAAAGCATTCGTAATTTGAAGGAGTGGGATGTTTTCATCCAAAAATGGCTCAAATGTGTACAAACATATGAATATAAAAGGTTAAGGTTTTATTCTTACCAAAATACACCATAATATTTTTACAATTGGGACCCATTGGAAACTAAAAGAAATATTATCATACATAATAACTACCTAGATAAATGGTAAAATAATATCTCCTTTATTATTGTTGTCCCTCGTGGACTTTCAATGCAACATGTCTAGTTCTAAGAGTTTTTTCAATCTATCATCTCCTTACATTTCTTTTAACATCAAAAATAAGACACAGTCAATGCAATTGTAGTGGCGCTCTACAAAGACTTATAAAATCATGGATTTATGATATATTCCTTTCATGGCATGCCTTATATGAGGGAAAATCAATATTTGTTTCAAAAGATCCATTATGTAATACAAAAATCTCTTTAGTTATATTTCCGTTATACATTCTCATCATTTTTGGATTTCAATCAACGACACCATGGAATGTGATAGTTGCCAACATAAAAGGTTCCACTCAACTCCAACGTTCACTAATATGGAAAGGGTGAGGTTGCATGTATGTATATGTTCCACTCAACCTCACACATGTGCATCGAAGAGGAATGATACCTATATTATCATCAAGATCAATATTTGGTATAATCAATCTTTGGGTTCTTGCAACATATTTATGTGAAATACAAAGAAGTAGTTGTAACGAACATGTAGATCACATATAAATTTGAAAAGGAATATTTGGGGGATACATAGAACCCTTATCAAAGATGTCTCCAATATTTTATTAGAGGTGGAATGTACGTTTTATGTTGATTAAAATTGAAGAATAGATATTTCTTAGGTAAATGATATGTAAAATATCCAAGAGAACTAATATATGTTCATAATTCATTATTTCAATATGGGTGCAATGGACCAAGGAATATGACCATTAATTTATAAGATGACCCTATCTAAAATTTATAAAGACCAAGGATTATGGTTATCAAGTCAAAATATGACCCTAAGTGGAATTCATTCACCAAACTACCATCATTAACAATATCACAATATAAATCAACATAGTTCCATGTGATTTCCCAAAAGGGTCATAAATTCACTATTTAGGACATATTACACTAATTATTCCTAGCCTCCATATAAGACATTATAGTATCAATTTCATATTCCATATATGTGAATTTCATCAATGATATTATCAAGTCATCAAATGTATCATTTATATCACAGATAGACATCTTAATTACTATTCAGGGTAGATCCAACATTGGGGTTTACATGCAACATGGTTTGATCATTCAATAATCCAAGGTACATACAAGAGTGTACTTCTTAATAAAAGTTATGATTGAGTAGGGTTTAGTACATATAAATATTTTAATTTATTCCTAGCATTTTTTGACAATGATAGAATATTTGATCATTTGCTTTGGACAGTATATATATATATATATATATATATATATATATATATATATATATATATAGAGAGAGAGAGAGAGAGATAGAGAGAGAGAGATAGATTTTTCCAGTGAAAGGACATCCTTTATATTATTTTCTAGAAAGGTGATATTTAGTAGGAAAATGGAGAAACATGGGTCATGCAGTGAAGGATCTAATATTCGCTTGGATTGGGGTAGGATGCACAATATTGAATTGTGGATATAGGTCCATATCACCTAAGATAAACAATAAATAATGATACAATCCATGTGCATCATCTTCCTCAAGACCTCATGCCTACAAGAGTTGCAACCTTGGCTAAGTAGCTCACTGCGACAAAGTAAAGGCATGGTGCCCCAGAGTAGATCATGGAGGGGACAAATGACTCTGGCATGGCCTTGTAGATGCAAGTTGGTCTTATAAATTTGTTCATTTGATCCATAGAAGAAACTCCCAAAATAAGATCTTATGGTAGATTAAATAGGAGAATTAGTGTATTCATTGGTGATTCACTGCCTAGGGTTAGTTTATGAGAGTATAAGGAAAAAGTAAGTGGCTTAAACATTGGAGTTTTACAAGGAACAATTACCATTACATTAGGGGTAGTGAAGTTCTCTCCACCAATGTAGTAGGAAACATTGGGAACAAGGAGTTTGAATCTCTTGCTCCTGACTTCATGGTTGGTCAAAAACCTCTCATCAGGACCATTGCATCAAGAAAAAGAGAAAGGGAGGGAGGAGAACTATCAAAGAGGTGATATAGATGGGTACTATGATGAGGGAGGTACACCTCATATCCTTTTTGATGGACAAAGTTAGAAAACAACATAAAGTTTCTGAATTCTATCAAAAAATGTATGGAATCTTTATCCCAACACTCCTTGCTATCAAGCAGCAATACTAGACTTGGGGGCTCACTATGCACCTTGGGTCTAGCGTGGTTGTTGGATCATATACCCCACAGTCCATATAGGAACTTTTTGAAAAGGTGAAGGGAAATTAGGAGAGAATACTTTTTGTGAAATTTTTCTTCAATGTTGTAAACTCGCTCAATTTAACTCCACAAATAATGAGATTTAGAACACTTCCATAGATAAATGTATACTTCTCATAGTATTTATTTGAGAGTTATTGGACATCTTTGAGTTATAAAATGATTGTAGTGCATAGTAAGTGAAACCAGATTTGAAGTTTCATACAATTAAATACACATACATCATTATGAACCCTAAGTTCTTTATTGGAGAGTCACATATAGGAATAGAGTAATGAACAATGAAGAAAGATGCTATAGAGAAATATTAGGTACATTAATTTGTAGGAAATAAAATACGAGAAGTCCATGTGAGCTCACTTCATCACATTCTCATCCACTTAAAAGGGATTGTGTTGCCAAAATCCAGATATCCTTGAAGGAATTAGGAATCTTTCCTCCAACCAAATTGAGTTCCCAAGTGGCATCATCACTATTTTGGTGCATCTTGAGTAATTTTATCCATGTCATTCTCTTATTTTGGATCTCATTAATTCTAATGCCAAGAATCTTGATTGGGGCTTCCCAATACACATGGGTGTTAGTTTACTAAATTGGACCATGATTGAGGACATGGATGGGATCTTTGACATAATATTTCCAATATGACAAATGGAAAACATTATGCATCATGTTGTATTGTGATGGTCAGTCTAGTATCTACACACACACTCCCATACAGTCTAATACCTCAAGTGGACCCACACATATGGGACTAAGCTTTCTTTTAATACTTGCAATAGTCTAGATTTTCCTTTCTTAAGACCCACACAACAATTGTGTTTCCTTTTCAATCTCTGCATGATAAGTCTCACATTGTCAAATATACCTACAATTCTCTATATTTCAAAATATGTCGCTTGTCGACTCCATCTCACTAAAGTGGAGATATGCATGACCACTCATATAGGGCTTCATATGGAGTTGTTCGCACCTTTACGATTTGTGGTTTCTGCAAGGAATGAGGTTAGGGATCCTACAAAAGAGCCAATGTTGAGTTGGGCGCGTCATCGGGGTTAGAAGCCCAACTATCAATAAGAACTCCAATAGAGGAAGGTAGTGATCTGAGATGCCTCCCTAGTCTAGGATACATAACCTGAGTATGTTCTCTAGTACTCATATTGTGCTTTCATACTACCTATCATTTTTTGGATGGTAATCTAAATTGAAATTTAGCTGAATACTCAATTGTTAATGTACAATCTACCATTGGTCTGAATCAAAAATGGCATTGTGTTATGAAACAATAGAGAAAAATAATGTCTTGAAACTGAACTATTTCTTAAACATGTAATATCAACGAGCAGTAGTACATTGCTAGTTGTCTTGCTTGAAATAAAATGGGCTGATTTGTTTAGATGTTTATATATAATCCAAATGATATCACCCCCTTTCTAGGTCTTGGGTAAACCCACCAAGAAATATACGATGATGCTCTCCCATTTCTATTTTGGAATATGTAGGGTTATATAAGAGCCCCTTTCCTTTTGTATTCATTATTGATCTGTTGTCATGCCAAACATGTGGATATAAATGCTACAACATCATTGTTTGTATTTCTCCACAAGACATGCCTCTACAAATCCTCATAAAATTTTAGTAGACCCTTAATGCATTGTGTACTTAGACCCATAACATTTGCACAACACCTTGTCCCACAAATAAGAATCCTTCAAAACCCATTTGCATTATTTTTACTAAATAAAACTATCAACATTGACTAAAACATGGGTTTGTGTATTCTCTAAAAGCTTGGTCATCTCCTCTAAATTTGTGTATTCTTTTGTTCTATAAAGGTTTAGATAGTGGAGACCATGTTTCAGATTAAGGTTTAGTAAAATAATCATGCCACATGTATGCCTTGAGGTCCTTGGAGATAAAACCTCTATATTCATCTGCTCTAGTAGAATCAATTGTAGCACATTTGACATGCTTTTTACTAAGTGCATAAACCACAACATTTGCCTTAATCAGGCGGTAGGAAATTGTGAAAGAATGTTCTTTAAGAAATTCTAACCACCTTCTTTAACTAACAATCAAGTGCTTCTATGTCAGAATATACTTCATGATCTTATGGTCAATGCAGATAAACAAAATAGCACCATATTGATAATGTCGCTAGGTCTTCATATTATGCATGATGACCACTAGTTTGAGGTTGTGGTTTGGATAGTCTACCACATCTACATTCTGCTATCATGAGGGATAATCAACACTCTTACCCTATTGAATTATAACACAACCTAAACTAGATCACGTGTGACTAGGAGGTTCATGAACCCATCATTTCCAAAAGGAAAAGTCATAACAGGTGTAGTGGAAATCTTGGTCTTGAAGTAGAATCCAGACTCACAACGTCTAGACCAGATGAGACACATTTTATCCCTTTATTGTGAATTTAGTGAGGGGCACAGTTATCTTACTAAAATAGGGATGAAGAATCAGTACTAACCAGTAAGACCTTGTGAATCTCAAAGGCTTGGATCTTGCCACTCAAGAGTAATAGATACCTTTTAAGACCAAAAGAAAATTTCCCTCCAAACATAATTTGACCCAAGAACATGACATCATAAATTGAAACTCACATTGGGAAAATTTGGCACTAAACATCTTATTTGGAGTATGTTTAGGACTTTGTGAAGTTGGAGAGCATGTGACTCTACATCATTGTAATAAAATAAGATATCATCATCGAAGACCACTATAAACTCATCAAGTAAGGGTTGGGGTAATCAATTACTTTTTTAACATCGGGGGATGTATATTCACCTCACTCCCCTTGATGTGAACTCATTTTTAAAAATAATACAACAAGGAGTGTTTCAATCACTCACAATTCTAGATCTACGACCACAAGTACAAGGACTATCTATATTCAGTGGGTATTCACCACCCTAAAGATTATCTACATGTCGTATATGTATTCAGTGTGTATTCACCACCCTAAAGATTATCTACATGTCGCACCTCATACGGGCATATTCATTAGTTTTTACATTGAAGCATTAAAAGGGGTTGTCAGGGAGTTGATACAGATACAAAAGCAAGCATATTCAGATGTCAAAACCTCTTCCACCTCCTCAGGTGGGGACTCATTCCAGACATAATTAGTTGAGTGCTTGAGGTCGAATTTTTCCATGGTATTTTCAGCTTTATTTGACTCCATACTAACATGGGACAAAGTCTTATTTTCCAATTTTTCTAGTCAATTACTAGATTCATAATGACAAGTAGGGCATTGGTCAATCAAAAAGGCATGAATAGATACTCATAATTCATGTATAAATCCCTAGATTCTATCTTAGGTATATCTTCTTCTATAATTTGAGTTGGTGGTGTCTAATTGATGATTTATTTTGGGTAAAATGCTAGAAGAATGAAGTTGATCCAATATACCATTAGTCTAAGGAAGCATATACTTACTCTTCATTATTTCTTTATCATTCATACTATAGTCAATAAAAATTCATAAGGATGTATTATTTTTATTATATAAGAGTATGGATGATCCTTAAGGGGGATATCTAGGGAGTATAAAACCTTGTATAATAATTTTAAAACTACTCAACTAGAAGGGATCCCCCTGCATGATTCCCGAAATATAGGTGTGCTACCCTATGGTACTCTACATACAACTCCTAAATGTAGCCCTAGAGAACCTCAGGAAACATAAATGAGAACTAAAGCAATACACTGATATTTATTCGGATCAATAACCATTTCAACATGGTTTTTTATAAAACTAGTCCATCACAAATATAAGTTTGACATCTTCCATGTATACAAAAACAAAGTCATTCCCTAGTTGGAAATCATCATAACACGTGAGAACTTTTTTGAAAATGGTAGGAGGTTTGTATTCTCTCATTAGGGGTGGTCACATCAAGGAATACCCTAAGTCCCATTACATTAAGTTAAGATAGAGGCCAGAATTCTAGTAATGAAGGTGGTATTTCACCCAGACCCAAAGAGAGAAACCACTAATTTATCATATAGGTATGCACACCTATATATAAGTATACAAAGTATAATTTTCTTGCAGAGTTAAGGTAAGGCACTATATAAACAAAATAAAAGGTAGATTCTATTAAATGGTTCTCATTGAAATTTTCCTCCTTAACATTTAGGTTAAAACATGATCCTTCATATTCTCAACTGGTTTAACCCATTCAAGTGGAGGGTATTTGGACACTTATTGTAGAAATGACCCATCATCTTATAGATGTACCACACGAGCCCTCAAAACTTGCATAGCCTAGGGTGACATGTGTTACAATTGTAACATTGTTGAATATTTGAATTTGAACAATGTCCTCTATTTGTCCTTGATTATAGTTAATGAAAAAATTGTGGTCATAATTCTGAGTTTGATCCTTTTTTTAGGATGGTAGTTTTAGGGGGGGGCTTTGTTTACATTCTTGTTCTTATTGCCATTGTTTTGGGGTTTCCTTTTGTTTCCATGCATGACATGCACATCATTAATTAGACCTATGTAGGTGAGGTTGGGTTCTTCTCCCTATACCATCCCTAAGGTTTCCTCCATGGATAAGGCATGCTCATAGAAACATAGGAGGTAGTGGATTTTGTTGGTATGTATGCCCTGAGAGCCAATCATGGGATGATTGGTGGGATACATTAAGATTGATTTGATAAACAACAAAGGTAAGCTTCCAATTCTTTCTGGTTCTGTCATATGAGATAGTGATAGAATAGATTGAATGTCTAAAGAATGACAGTACTCAATGACGTATGCCTTCAGGTTCATGACCTGAATGATGAGATCATACGGATGCTAAGAGTTTGTACATTCTTGTTATGTCCCTAGTCGGATGTCATTGTGGAAGGTAGATAGACAACAATGACACACAAGACTAGATTGTGGTGTTGGTTGATGACAGAATCTCATTAGTCATGATATAGAGATATCAAACCAAACACATAGGTACTTATTAGAGAACAAGTGTACCGGACAGACCCACCATGAGTTTGACACATGGAACCATGATATGTAGTCACAGTCAGTACTCACAATGATGGGGATGAGTGTGATTCTTAGACCTAAAATCACTGCACTCAACACATGTCGTTGGGCACACTTTGACATCATCAAACGCAGTCCTAAAACATGGGTTGTTATAAAGGTGATGATTGGGTGGCTTTGACACATGGGGCTTTTGAGGGGTGAGTGATAGATATGGGATTTGTCCCTCTTGAGGGAGTTTGATATCCATGGCCACTTGATGAGTAGGATTGAGAAAGGCGTGCACGCATGTGTGAATCAGTATGTGATACTGATGTCATACATATCTCTTCCAATCTCTTCTGAGATCAAGAAAGTGAATGAACGTTGACAGGATGACTGTTCCATGCCTCGAGTTCATTCGGGATATCAGTGACAAAGGAATTATACATTCACTGTAACACCATTCACGGATTGTAGGATTGAAAGTTGTTCTCCAACTTTCTACTTTCACTTGGGAAGCACTGATGTGTGACTAGGCACCGCTCTTTGCTTGTGAAGTCATAAGTGTTATGGACTTTCACTGCCAACGTGAAATGGACCTACAGGGTCACACACATACGATTTAACCTGAAAGAGGAGTTTTGTCCACATGCAACATTTAGATTGATTACTAAAGGAGTTCAATGAAACACTCAATCAATTTATAGCTCAATATCATATTGTTCAAGGTGTTGGACACATTGATTGGAGTATCAGATTGATTGAAATAACAATTGACTGATTCTGCACAACCTGCACTCCCAACCGATCGGTTCAAGTGTTGAACCGGTCGACTGAGGTTGCTGAACCGGTCGGCTCAAGTGTTGAGCCGATCGGCTCAAGCCCAGTGTGAACCGATTGCTTCAAGTGTTGAAATGATCGATTCAACTGGTGCAACCGAGCAACTTGGGAAAGTAGGATTGGTGAGAATTTTCCTTTCATTTCAATTTCCCAATTTGATTGGAAATAGGATTGGTATTCGATACCAATTAGAAACAAAAGAAGGAAAGTCAATCGGGAACCGACCAGGACCACCAACCGACCGGTTCACTTGTGAACTGACCGGTTGAGGTGTCCCAAACGATCAGTTGAGGTGTCAACCGATCGGTTCAGGTCCCCAACTGACCGGTTCACTTGTGAACCGATCGGTTCAGGTTGCGAGTTGGTTGCTTTTGTGGAAAATCTCGAACCCTTCTACTCCTGCTTTTAGTCCCGCATTGCCTGGGATAGAGAACCCTATCCCATGACCCTCCTATATATATAGGGGTATTGGGGGCCTCTCAAAGTACAACTCAGTGCAATCAGTTGCTCTGCAAAGTTTTCGTTCTCTCTGGTTTTGGTAACCGAGAGAGAGCCCGAGCAAGTGCTTCCCGCAAAGGGAGGTGCAGCAAGGGAAGGACAACTGTAGTTGCAACAGGAGGCAGGAGAGTGTGTTGTCGACTAGTACGTCAACAAGAGGGTGCGACTCCTTCCACTTCCTTGTGGGACAAGGAGTGTGGAGTTCCAGGTGGTCTGTGTGGACTACTACAGAGGCGGGAGGTTTCTGCCGCTCAGGAGGACAACTATCATCCGACAGTCCGGTATGAGTAGGAGTCGTCAGTCCCGGTGTGACCAGGAGCTGCACAGACACCGTCGAAGACCGAAGTTGAAGACCGCACAAAGTGCGAGGTGTTGTCTCCAAGCAAGCCTTGGGACAAGGTATGATTCCACAAACCATCCTTTCCTATTATATAGACGTTGACGCGTTTCCTTATTCCGGGTTTGGGGGAGAAAATTTTTTGTTTCCGCTGCCTTCTCTGCCTCCCCTATAACCCAACAGTGGTATCAAAGCCACGTCAACTATTCTATATTTTAGGAATATCGATATGATCGATTTTGGTTTGTCGCCTTTATTTATTGCATACGATGCGAATAAAATTGGCTTTATGCATGTTCAATCCTAAATCCACAAATCCCAATTACATATATGATATGTATTATTAATGCACTCGATACGCGTCGCCCTTAAATGAGTTTTGTGGTGTATGTATAGCATGGTTATGGCCAATAAACCCTATTTGTGTGTGGTTGTTTGTGGTTGCTTGCATCTCGGTCTATGCACCGATCTTCCTTCTCCTATTCCTGATGTAACTCGAAATAATTTGAGATTCTTTCCTACCTTTGCTCCCCCCGAATGTAACTCGGGGTTTCCCTTTTAAAGCAATGTAATATTAGGATAGATTTTATTTCATGTTATGTCAAAGAACGGAGGACATCGAGGCGACAGCTGAGACGATCGGTTCAAGGTGTGAACCGATCGGTTGACGTTCCAGACGGTCGGTTCACAAGTGAGCCGATCGGTTGATGACCGGTTCGAGGAGCAAGATGAGCGGGTGGGGACCATGATGAGATGCACGACGTCCAGGTGAACCGATCGGTTGGAGGAGGCAACTGATCGGCTGGTGGCACCCAGACGACCGGCCAGAGAGAGCAGATCATTCATGGGATGAGTTGATCAACTCGGATGGCAAGGCACAAAATTCATCTTGTACAGGTTGCATGTGATGTAGACCTAGATGATCGCAATTCATCTTGGCTTGAGGAATCACATTAGGATGGCCATAATCATCGCTTTTTGTCGTTTGTGCATGTTTTTCTGTGGGATATAGCATGTATATGATACGTACTATGTATTGTGGTGATTGGATATGTATATGTATATAAAAACCAAATCCCTAATTAAAATATTAAGTTTTAGATGCCTTCCAAATGCGACACACGTGAAAAGCTTGATCGACCAAGTGTGGGCATGCCCAAGCGTGGTGCACCGTCTATCTCGTGGAAGCGTGAAGGATGAATGTGTGGGTCTGCCCAAGCAGGGTGCATATTCATCGTGTTTGCTTTGGGTCGGACTTAACAAGGTGACCTAGATAGGATCTAGCACCTTGAGGCATGGAGATGATCATGGAAAGGAGTTGCATATGACATCTTATCAAGAGTTCCATATGATGCAACTGGTAAGGGTTGCCTACCTGAGAGATCTAAGTTGTGGGCGATCAGCCAAAGCTGACTCATGACTTAGAGGATTTTAGGATCTTGCCCACTAGAAGGTTGTATGCTACAATATTCCAAATTGATGGTGAGGGCTATCAATTTGAAGTAAAATAGTGGGAGCGATAATTAATTAAAGGCCTAATTATATCGTCAAATTTTCAAATCAATCAAACAAGTCAAAAATGAGTTTTTGGACTAAAATTGCATATTTCCTTTTGTAGTTCAAATGGCAACAAACAACAACAACTTTTCTTTGCGATTGGTCCTTGACAAGGACAAGCTTAATGGGACAAACTTCCACGACCGGTATCGGACATTGAGAATTGTTCTCACTCAAGAGCGTAAGCTCTATGTCCTAGATATTCCAATTCTAGAGGAACCCGCTCCTAATGCACCAAAGGCAGAAAGGGATGCTTACAAGAAGCATGTTGCTGATGCCATTGATGCAAAGTGCTTGATGTTATGTTCTATGAACCATGAGTTGTAGAGACAACATGAGAACAGGGGTGTCATTGAGATGATTCAGCATCTCAGGAACATGTATGAAGATCAGGCACGGCAAGAGAGATACAATGTTTCTAGGGCGTTGTTCAAGTGTGTCATGACAGAAGGAGATCCAGTTGGTCCTCACACACTCAAGATGATTGGGTATGTGGAGAACCTACAGAGACTGGGATTTCCACTGAGCCAAGAGTTGGCTACTGACGTGATACTGCAATCGTTGCCAGAATCCTACAGTCAGTTTGTGATGAACTACAACATGAACAACTTTGATAGGCCACTGTCAGAGTTGTTGGGCATGTCGAGGACAGCCGAGATACAGATGAAGAAGGACAAGCCTAAGCATATGATGGTGATCACAAGCAAGAAAGGCAAGTCCAAGCGCAAGGGCAAGGGCAAAGCTAAGAAAGGTTCTGAAGCTAGCCAGGAGTCCAAGCCATCTTCAGCTCTCAAGGCCAAGGGAGGCGTGACCAAGAAAGGAAATTGCCACCATTGTCAAAAGCCAGGACATTGGAAAAGGAATTGTCCTCTCTATCTGGAAGAACAAAAGAAGAAGGAGGCGACTGAAGTCTCTACTTAAAGGTGTCATGAAAGTAAACTTGTAACACTCTTTGAGGAATATGATACCAAGATGTAAAGTGTAAAGCACTCATAATTGGGGCAAGTGTTGTCACCATAGATAGGAGTACTTTAGTTTATTTTCAGCCTACAAGGCATGTAATACAGTTATGAACTGCTATTTCATTTTTTCCAATAGATAGAAACACTTTATTTTGCATATTGTATGACAATGATGGCAATTAATAAAGTTGATGTTTCAATCTTAAAGATATGATCTTTGTGGAAATGCCTTATTTATCTTGTGGTATTTGATATGCATAAGATAAAATGATACCTAAAAGTTATAGATAACTCAAACAATCAAATTAGCATCAACCATGAGAAATTCATTTCTAGTTTCCATATGATGGATAAATCTAGACTCTTTTGGTTACAGAACCAGTAAGAGACATGAATATCTTGGACATGATTAATCAATCTTCACTAATGGTAGTGGGAGAATGATTATCCAATTAGGTATAATACATGTGATGTATTTACATACCTACTGGAATAAATGCTAATACTTCTAATGGTGTGAATATCTTGAAGTGTTCAAGATTATCATAAATGAAGTATACATTTGGAAAAATATTAATTCTTGATGAGATCAATGAATGAAATAATTGGACCAAATGTTTGAGATCCTTATGAGTGATTATGATAGTGTATCATAGTAAACTCATGATTAAGGCATGGTGATGTCTAAATCAAGAAGGAATCGTACTCTAAGGAGTTAGAGAATGATTATCAAATAACTGAATTCTTCTTAATAAAAGAATACCCCACACTAATAAAAGGAATTAAGAATCACAAGGGTTGTGAGTTCTTATATACTTAACAGATACACCTCAATTATCTATATGATGAGTTGTTCATGTGATGAGTCAACTATCTAGATGAATATGAGGAATCAAATTTTGAGTTATGGTTTATGACCATTACATCCTAAATGATATCCATGTGAACCATAAGGTATGACCTTGATGGTAGCACCCATTGGATAATATCCATAAGTGCCAATGAGTCTTAAATGTTAAGACACATGGATAACATTTAAAGAAGGATGATGCTTGTTGATTGCAACTTAATGACTAAGACATTTGGCATATGGATACTAAAACCGCATTCCTATGAGGAATAAAACAAGGATGTGTACGTGACACAACCTATAAGGTTTATGAATCCACTAATGCAAATGAAGTCTATAAGTTACAATGGACTAATCAATGTGATTGATTCAGTACAAGCAACTCAAGAATTTGGATCTTTACTTTGATGATATAGTCAAAGGGTTTGACTGATATGTCAAAGATAAAGAAGGGATCTGTGATTTAGTGGGAGTGTGTTCACATTCCACATGTTGATGTGAAATGGAAATGTTCTAGAATGGAAATCCAAAAGTGGAAATTATCTTTAAGGAAGATAGAGATGTTTCCTATGTGATAGGAATAGAGATCTATAGAGATAGTTCTCGAAAATCTCTTGACCTGAAAAGAGAGAGCATACATTGGCAATTTGTACTGAAGTGTTCAGTATGCACATATTCAGTGGGAGAAAACTCTTCCATGCTACATAGAGTTAGTATCCCAAGGCCAAGTGTCCAATTCTTATGAAGAATGGGAACACTAATAATAGATATGGATCTATCATGTATGTAATCATCCCATTATCTTGCATGTATGGACATGGCAAGAATAAAATGCATTCATCATTTTGTATGTACGACATGACAATATGATGTGCTCATCCTGATAACTCGTATGTGGGACATGACGAGTGGATGTCTGTCTGCTTCCAGTAAGGGTTACTGGAATACCATAAGAACTTGATAAGTACTTGTGTAGTACTAGTTCTATGGAGATAAGGAAGAGTTCGATGTAAAGAGTTACATTGATGTGAACTTCCGAAAGGACAGAAAATTAATCACAAAATATACATAGGATGTATAAAAGTGAAAGTTTGTTGATAATTGGAAATGTTCCAATAAAACCATTTAAAAGGAAATTCTGAGTATCTATGTGTTAGAGAACAGCAATGGATACTATATGGATCTGGAAAGTTCATGAGATGAACTTATAGATATTCCACTCATTGATGACAAGTATGGAATCCTTAATCATGTAATGTGGCTAAAGGTTAGCAAAGGAATACTAGATCACATATTACGGCAATTCCATCTCATATGTGTGACGTACAGCGAAGAGATGCGAGACATGCAATTTAAAACTGACTTTGGCAAGGTGTTTCCATTACTCACTATATTAGCACTAGAGCATAGTAACATGTGGGACATGTTTGAAGGTCACTATGAATATGATTCAAGGGTGATTGGCTCACAGTGCAAGTGGGAGTCTGTTGGTATGTATGCCCTGAGAGCCAATCATGGGATGATTGGTGGGATACATTAAGATTGATTTGATAAACAACAAAGGCAAGCTTCCAATTCTTTCTGGTTCAGTCATATGAGATAGTGATAGAACAGATTGAATGTCTAGAGAATGACAGTACTCAATGACGTATCCCTTCAGGTTCATGACCTGAACGATGAGATCATACAGATGCTAAGAGTTTGTACATTCTTGTTATGTCCCTAGTCGGATGTCATTGTGGAAGGTAGATAGAAAACAATGACACACAAGACTAGATTGTGGTGTTGGTTGATGACAGAATCTCATTAGTCATGATATAGAGATATCAAACCAAACACATAGGTACTTGTTAGAGAACAAGTGTAACGGACAGACCCACCGTGAGTTTGACACATGGAACCATGACATGGTAGTCACAGTCAGTACTCACACTGATGGTCGTGAGTGTGATTCTTAGACCTGAAATCGCTGCACTCAACACATGTCGTTGGGCACACTTTGACATCATCAAACGCAGTCCTGAAACATGGGTTGTTATAAAGGTGATGATTGGGTGGCTTTGACACATGGGGCTTTTGAGGGGTGAGTGATAGATATGGGATTTGTCCCTCCTGAGGGAGTTTGATATCCATGGCCACTTGATGAGTAGGATTGAGAAAGGCGTGCACGCATGTGTGAATCAGTATGTGATACTGATGTCATACATATCTCTTCCAATCTACTCTGAGATCAAGAAAGTGAATGAACATTGATAGGATGACTGTTCCATGCCTCGAGTTCATTCGGGATATCAGTGACAAAGGAATTATACATTCATTGTAACACCATTCACGGATTGTAGGATTAAAATTTGTTCTCCAACTTTCTACTTTCACTTGGGAAGAACTGATGTGTGACTAGGCACCGCTCTTTGCTTGTGAAGTCATAAGTGTTATGGACTTTCACTGCCAACGTGAAATGGACCTGCAGGGTCACACACATACGATTTAACCTGGAAGAGGAGTTTTGTCCACATGCAACATTTAGATTGATTACTAAAGGAGTTCAATTAAACACTCAATAAATTGATAGCTCAATATCATATTGTTCAAGGTGTTGGACACATTGATTGGAGTATCGGATTAATTGAAATCTCAATTGACTGATTCTGCACAACCTGCACTCCCAACTGATCGGTTCAAGTGTTGAACCGGTCGGCTAAGGTTGCTGAACCGGTCGGCTCAAGTGTTGAGCCGATCGGCTCAAGCCCAGGGTGAACTGATTGCTTCAAGTGTTGAAATGATCGATTCAACTGGTGCAACCGAGCAACTTGGGAAAGTAGTATTGGTGAGAATTTTCCTTTCGTTTCAATTTCCCAATTTGATTGGAAATAGGATTGGTATTCGATACCAATTAGAAACAAAATAAGGAAAGTCAATCGGGAACCGACCAGAACCACCAACCGACCGGTTCACTTGTGAACCAACCGGTTGAGGTGTCCCAAATGATTGGTTGAGGTGTCAACTGATCGGTTCAGGTCCCCAACCGACCGGTTCACTTGTGAACCGATCGGTTTAGGTTGCGAGTTGGTTGCTTTTGTGGAAAATCTCGAACCCTTCTACTCCTACTTTTAGTCCCGCATTGCCCAGGATAGAGAGCCGTGTCCCATGACCCTCCTATATATAGGGTTATTGGGGTCTTCTCAAAGTACAACTCAGTGCAATCAGTTGCTCTGCAAAGTTTTCATTCTCTCTAGTTTTGGTAACCGAGAGAGAGCCCGAGCAAGTGCTTCCCGCAAAGGGAGGTGCAGCAAGGGAAGGACAACTACAGTTGCAACTGGAGGCAGGAGAGTGTGTTGGCGACTAGTACGTCAATAGGAGGGTGTGACTCCTTCCACTTCCTTGTGGGACAAGGAGTGTGGAGTTCCAGGTGGTCCATGTGGACTACTATAGAGGCGGGAGGTTTCTGCCGCTCAGGAGGACAACTGTCATCTGACAGTCCGGTACGAGTAGGAGTCATCAGTCCCGGTACGACCAGGAGCTTCACAGATACCGTAGAAGACCGGAGTTGAAGACCTCGCAAAGCGCGAGGTATTGTCACCAAGAAAGCCTTGGGACAAGGTATGATTCCACAAACCATCCTTTCCTATTATATAGACGTTCACGCGTTTCCTTGTTTCGGGTTTGGGGGAGAAAAGTTTTTGTTTCCACTGCCTTCTCTGTTTCCCCTATAACCCAACAGATTTGTATAATGATAAAAAGGCTTTGTGGTAATGTAGAGCACATATGGGAAATTTTCCACTATATCTTCCTCAATAACATTCTTAGCATGGAATTTGAGGAGATAAAATTTTTTAGCCATACTAAGAAATTGATAGGTTTCTTTGAATGAGGGTACAAAAATATTTTTGATTTCCCCTTCTCTCATAGAATGAAATAAATTCATGTGTGATAATGGTTTTTAAAGATTCCAAATTTAGGGGAAAAACTTGTTTGAGTAGATGTAGTTTTCCAACTACTATTTGGCTAAATCCTTTAGTTTGTAGGTGGAATAGGTTAATTTGTCATTATCAAGGCACCTAGGAACCCTAAATGTATTATCATCATAAATCAACCAATCAAAGGTCTTATCATGGAAAAATCCCACATATTGTCCATAGAATATTTCACGATTGAGTTTGAAGAAGTATGCAATGGTAAAGGACATGGGATTAGGGTTATTAATATCATTGCCCTAGGTAGTAGTGGTTCTCTATGAATCTCAATAGTGTACATATCATCCATGAGAACACACCTATGTTCTTCGTATTCCCCCATGGTAGTGGATTTTTGATAGGAATTTGAAATTTCCTCAAGTTACCTATCTGTATTTCCTTTTACCTTATTATTCTTAATTCTTGTTGGTTTCTTTAATATTCTTGTTACCATGGGTTTTGGGGCCATATGCAAGATATCGAATAGTATAGATACTGTAGGAGGAGGTATTTATGGAGCAACCACCTCAGTTTGTTGCTCATGGGGGTGTTCTAAAGTATGGAGGTTAGGCAAGTCTATATATGGTCCGAAATAGAGTTCACGTGTGATGGAGTGAACTTTTATAGTATTTGGATGTCTAATGACATAAATGAATTCATATGTTGAGTTCTTTTGAGAGTTTTAAGTGCTTTGGAAAAGCTTGTATGGTGATGGATGTTGATATTATGATTAAGATCCCCAAGTTTATGTCCCTTTGAGGAATTTAATTGACCAATCAAACAATTTTTTTTTACACTAAAATTGTGAAAAATGTATCTTGAGATATATAAATGGTATGATTAAAATTTCATAATTTTTGGATCTTCCTAGAAGAAGTTATTCGGGTTTAGAAATGATCAAATAATGTCATTAATGAGGCTTTTTAGATGAAGGTAGAGGATTATTGTTGTCTGTGTTTTGTTTTATGCCATGTTATGTGCCCTAGACTTGATTTGCCATGGATCCAACTTTGCTCAGGAGTCATCCCAGCCGCACATGAGAAGAAGATGATCGTGATAGTGTGTTGTACAACATTGTTAAGGCATGTTCATGGGTGACAATCACGATGATGTAGTGTTCCCTGATCGTGGGTGAGGATCGGTTGCGAGTGGCTAGACGAGCAACTCAAAGCGAGGGGATTGCTCTGACCCTTCCTTTGGGGAAGACAAACCAGACCACATATCTACAACTTCCCACCAAGTCTTATAGAGATCAAGCCATAATTAGAAGAAGTGGGTGGCTTACATGGTTGTCGATCCCCAACCTACTGGTGGGGAGCTGAAGTTGGTTGTGTGATGGGTGTTTACCATCCTAGTCAGAAGGAAGTGGTGAGTTCATGGTGGTTCAAATAGGCTTGTGCAAGCATCAGCTATAAAAGAGAGTATCAACATTGTAAATGGCCAAATTCGGAGGACAACCAGGTCCTGGCCTGCACAATCATGATGTGTAGGTTGATGGAATCGAGAAGAACAGAGCCTCACACTATGGAGATACATCGAGCGAGGCACGAATCAAGGAGAGAGAAGAGGTGGAACCCATATGCAGTGCTCGCGAATAGAAGGAACGCTGGAAAGGAGGCCTTGTGCCCCTTTACCTCTGCCGCAACATCCCAGGCAGCACTATTGTAGCATGTCCATCATGGCCTGACAAGACCATGCCGTTCATATTATAGAGATGAGGCAGACTAAGAAAGTGCTTGTTCCATGAGGCAAAGATGTTTGGATCACCATGGAAACCTCACGGGAGAGGCTTCTTGAGGTGGTACTCTATTTCACAGAGGAAATAGAGACACCACGACTTGGGAAATGGAAAAAGAAGGGGGACCAACCCAGACCACAGAACCATCCCAGCTCAAGTGGACCAAGCAAAGAGGCACATGGCCACGTGGCCATCTCTAATTGGCTGTTAAAGACAATACCTTTAAAATATACTCAGATCTTGTATAATTCATAGTAATTAGTCTGGTCATTAGAAGAATACATGTAAGATACCGAAATTCTTAGACAATTATATAGAACATCATGACCGCATAGTATCACAAATTTGATGCATAAAATTGGATGAAATCATGCAATATGTATAATACTAATTTTATGTATAATAATAGACTGATGATGGTCGAATAATTTGGAACTACATCAGAAACTATATAATCATGTCTAGAATATATGAGGTCTAAGATGATAATGTTTGAATGTAAATTGATGTAATTTGTTTAATATTTCAAATTAGGGATAATAGCTTTAATAAAATGTAATAAATACATTTATGATCAATAAATGATAGAATTTACAAAACATTGTCATATCTCTAACTAGAAGTTAATATGAAACTTTTTATATCAATTAGATGTATATAAGTCATGTTACATATAAGAGAGCCTAAAATTATGAGAAACTCTATTTTGGACTAATGAATGTAGCCTAAGGTTAATATGTTCACATAATAATGTGAAACATGATTATCATTTAATGAATAATAACCTAGAATATGACATCCATAAGGCAATTGCAAGATAAGAATACAAGTAAAAATGGGAATAACCTAATGACAAAAATAAACCCTAAAATGAGTCATGACTAGGGTTGATGATGAGAATCTAATGATATTATAGATCTTATCTTGATTAGGGTTTGAAAAAGAGTGATAGTTAACTCATGAAATGTGACTAGTCTATATATTTTCCAGGTACTAACTCATAGAATGTGACTAGTCTATATATTTTCCAGGTACGCCCTTACCTCTTACTTGGCCTACTACATAGTATGATTGTATTATGTGTGTAAAAATACTTAGCATACAATATTGGATGAAATGATTGTTTTTGCATGATATCTTTCTTGATTTTCCATACTTATGGCTATGAACACATGAAACATAATATATTTGTTCCATTATATCTAAGCACTTCAACTCTTTGGTAGTAAAGTATTGGAAAATAAAGTACTTGAACTCTTTGGTAGTCAAGTACTTGGAAGTGATCCAACTCTTTGGTAGTCTGATCACATTATGAAATGATCCAACTCTTCAGTAGTTGATCATAAGGCTTTCAGTGCATTCAACGTTCAACAGTCAATGCATGGATGATATAATGGAAAATGTGCCTAAAATATGTGTTATGTTTTGTTAATAAAGATATATTTGTTCAAGTATGCTTTTGTTATATTTATTTTGTTACTACCAAGTACTAGTTTTATGTTATTTCCAAGTCTTAGTAATGAGAGGTATATAAAAAGGCATGTAGGCGTACTCAATAAATTATTTTCATAATATTGTGTTTATGTGTACCACATGCAATCTTTTATTTAGGTGATGTGGACATATGCTCTTGAAGATCCAGGGTAGTTGAGAGTTGTATGGCGAGCAGATGTATAGCTGGACCTATTATCTTAAGATCATGTTGTTTAGTGGTAGTACATGCTTATGTAAAATCTTATTGTTCAATGTGTAATACCAAATGTTGTAAAAATTCATTTTGTAATTATATGTTGAATGGTGAACATGTGTTGTATGGTTTTTTTCTTGTTCATGTGCATGTGCTACTATTGTTTCCTTCTGACTTCCTCTGATTTTCTTCTTCTTATCCAAATGTGTGGTGTTTTAATTGGGATTCTCATTGAGGTAAGGTTTCTATTTGGACTTCATACATTAGATTAAGTTTTAGAAAATTTGGGGACATCACAGCACACGCCTTGTTCGAAAAATTGAATCATATTCTTCAAAAATTTTGCTTCCTCCACTCTCATTCTGATCACTCAATTTTAATTACGAAGACTTCCTCTGGCCTAACATTTCATATTGTCTATTTTGATGATATCATATTATCTGGTAGTGATCAAGCAAGCATCCAGGATACTAAAGAATAGCTGGAAAAACACTTTATCATTGAAGACTTGGGAAAATTGAGATTTTTTTGGAGAATGGAAGTTTCCCGTATTTTAAGTATTTGTTAATCACATAGGAAATATGTTCTGGATCTTTTGGCAGAAACATTCAAGCTTGGAGCAAATCCTACTAGTACTCCCTTAGATCTTGATGCCAACATGGATTATGACTCTTCTCCTCTGGACCCAGATAACCAACAGTATCGTAGATTAGTTGTTAAACTTATATGTATGATTGTTACAAGGACTAATATATCTTATGCAGTTGGATTAGTTAGTAGATATCTGGATAAACCCATGCAATGTGATTGGGATGTTGCATGTCATATTATGAAATATCTAAAAAAATTCTGGAAAAGTCTTATTATACATAAGACATGGGCATTGTAAAATCATAGGATAATCTGATTTTGATTATGCAGGAAGCACGATAGATCGTAGATATACATCTCTTAATTGTACCTTTATGGTAGGTAATCGTGTTACCTGGCACAACATGAAATAGATTTTTGTTGCCCATTCTAGTGCTGAAGCTGAGTATAGAGCTATGGCTCATGGTACTTGTGAACTATTTTGGATTTGTGTTCTTCTGAAGGAGGTTGACATTTCTGATCCTGAACATATTCCTACATATTGTGACAATAAAGTTGCTATATTCATTTCCACCAATGCAACGTTTCATGAGCACAACATTCATATGGAGGTAGGATTGCCATTTTGTCTGAGAAGTTGTCTTGTCTAGAATTATATCTACTCCATACACTCATACTTTTGATCAAGTAACAGATTTCTTCACAAATCTTCTTCACAAGACCAGATTCACTACCATTACGAACAAGTGGGGCATGATTGCTATCTATACTCCAGCTTGAGGAGGAGTCTTGATGTATATTTTTTATTTCTATTACTATCCTTTAGTTTTATCCTATATCTCTTATTTCTTACTTTTACCATTATCTCTTGGACTATAAAAGAAAGAGCATTGTACTCATTTTTCAATCATAAAATATATAAAACCTTTTCTCAAGGTCTAATGAATAGTGAGTTGAGCAACAAAAAGTTCATAAAACCCATTGGCTTTCTCTGAACCCTATTATCTTTTTTCAAAAATTTTGTGACTTACATTTTTCTTATCTCTCATCTTTTTAAAATATTTTTTTTCATTTTCAACATCAATCATCAATTTCTGATTATATAATTTATATAAACTATTATTCTTCCTTGTAAACAGATCATGTCATGTATCATTTATATTGAAAGTAGATTTATGTCATAAATTTGAAAGTTGAAACAATATCAAAGCAATATAATATTTCATTAATTTTATTCAAGATATCATAACTTTCTCAAGAAGCTCATTGTGACCAATTTATAATTGATGAAATGGTAGAAATTTGAAAGTAATTAAAAATGCATCTCATACATGATACATCCTACAACATGCATAATAAGGGGATGCTATTTTTGTAATTCAACTAGGACTTTCACGTAGTTGGGAACATGAACAGAAATCCAGTTGAACTTGGTTTTCATATTGATAATGAGATAAACCCATCTCTACATATCAGGATGTAGAGCGACATGGGTTTTGGAATAATGTCCAACTTTCTTATATATACGGTGATAACTAATAACAAAATGGTTTCAACTAGGTATGTGAGGTTGTTGGTCACAATGTGGCTTTCAAATAATTCAATATTTTAGTGCATAGGCATTTACAATGTGGTGAGTCACAAAAGCCTCTAATGCTTCAATCAAGTTAGTTACCAAGCATGTGGTCATACTAGCCTCAATCAAAATGATAGCACAACAACTTTCTCAATTTATTCAAAATCTTAAGTTGGTGTGACTTGGGTAGTAAAAAATCATACTTGTTAAGGTGTGTGCCTACTTGGGGTGTGTCTTTCCCAAATCACCACCTTGGATCATTTTTATGGGCCCTAGGTCATGTTAATGGCTTTCAAAGTTGTTTCAATCATCCTAGATTTCAATTTAAATTAAATATTCATGTCTATACAACATGTCAAACTTCAATTTTCGATTTAATACTCTTAATGCAAGCTTCCTAATCCAAATTAGTTTTTTATTTTAGGGCTAGGATGTGAACGATAGTCATCTATATATTGTATATTTAGATCTATGACATTAACTCTTAAATTATTTATAACTATCTATCACTTAAATTGTTTAGAGTTATTCTCTTACTATTTTTGACACTAAGGATAATTATGAAATAATAGATATAAAACCTGATTATGTTGTTGTACCTCAAAAAAGGTTTATATGAGGGATAAATTGTTACTACACGTATTACCATACCTATATTATATAAGAAGTCCATCAAGGGATTTCTCTAAATTTTTTGTTCTATTTTAATATATTATAAAACATTACTTATATTGTAATCTATGATATATAGGAAAGAGTATAGGAGGTATTCTATGCAATTTTTATGTTTTACTTACATTTTATTTTGTATTCTAATAAGATAATAGTTCGATATTATAGAAGGGTTTGGATGCACGTTTTCCTCTAATTTTTAAAGTACAAGGTGGCCCTTGTATATTCTAATAAAGCTATATAAAAGGCTTTAGGTAGAATGTAATTTTACTTTTGTTTCTTCAAATTATACATTGGCCCTTGTGTTTCTATATATGAAAGGTCATAGAAAGGATTCTTTGCAATGTTTTAAAAGAGTAAAGCAATAAGAATGCGGGCAACACATTGTAACTGCTTAAGCGGGATAAAGAGGGTGGTTTTTTAAAAAGTGGATTTTAATCTCCTCTATATATTTTGCAAAATTACATTTATGGAACTTTTATCCATATCTAAACACCATATAAAAATAGAAAACACTCAAATATTCTATAACACAAGTACAAAAAAAATGATTATGCCTATAACATCGTAAACAATAGACTTTTCGTAGATAAATCACCCTACATATATATAAAGCAATGAGTGTGTATGCATGATAAAACAACAATTTTGCATCACATGTTGAGATAGCTAAACTACAAACAATATACCTATCATACCTACACTAACTTATTGTTACTTGTACATATCATTAATTAGTCATACATTACAATAGTACATTTAATCTAAGTATGCATTCTAAAATAGATAATAGTTACATACAATTTACCTAGATATATTACAAAAATATCCTATTATCACAGCTTACATACAACATATGCATTATAAATTAAAACTATGACTTAATGTATATAATTAATATATTATAGTCAATGATACTTGGACTATATGATTTACTTAATGTTACAGCCTTACTGTAAGATTTTAAAAAAAAGGCAAAAAGTAGGTGAACAATGAGAGAAAAGTAACTATGAATTATCATTGAACATGTAATGTATATAGGTTTAATATATTATAATAAATAGTACTTGGACCATATGATTTACTTAATGTTACAAGCTTATTGTAGCATTTAAAAAAAAGGCAAAAAGTGGGTAAACAGTGGGCAAAAAGCTTGTTAATCAGTCAATTGTGTCTAACTCATTTAATGGGTGCCCAAGGGGTTTCTTAAACATATAATAGGATGAGTATCTTAAATGGAAACTCACTAATTATATGTGATTTACTTTTTTGAATTACTAATTAGGACTTATGTATTCTAATAAGGTTGTATTTTTGCAATAGTAAAAGATGACTCTTACTAGTCTTACACTCGCGTAGTCTTTTTTGGTTTCTATGGTTTGAAGTGTGACACAACCAAGTCAAGAGGAGGTGGCATATGTGGTTCCTCAGACATGACACTAGGAGGATCTACGTGTTGACATTGCAAAACTATAAAACAATCATTATTATATTGATCTCTTAATTCTTTTTTAGTAATCTTCTAATCCTATATCTCCTTTTTAGATACATAACGTGATGCAACATAGATTTATTTTTTTCAAGATAATCTAATCTCGAGACACTCGTGCAATGTACGAGATATGTGTAATATCCTAAATTTTGGTGAAATTGAAGTAATTCATGAATTGATAAGTAATTTCCCCAATGGTATTATGTTGGAATAATTATGTTTTTCACTTTGTGGCATGGGTGCAACTCATGGCCCAAGTGAGGCCCATGAAACTATTTGCATTGCAAATAAGTCCTTGGGACACAAGACAAAGAAATAAGAGATTTTGTGCATATATGAGTAACAATGGCTTTATATAATTGAAATAAAAGGTAATATGCAAGTTTCCAAAGGAAAATAAGATACATGGTGTTTTTGATAATTTAAAGAGTAATTATCCAGCCAAGAATGGATACACAATGCATGAAGAATCAAAGAAGAAGTGAATTCTAGAAATTGAGATAAAATGGATATTCCATGAGATATTGGTATTTTTTTTAAATAAATGTTCAAAAGGAGCAAGTTTTGGATTTGAAAATATATCCCAATAAAATCCCACAAATTGGATATGGGTGGGAAAATATAAATGAGCTCCTATAAGTGATTTAAGCAATATATCAAAGAAATACATAAAGAAGATAAGGATTTGGGAAACTATTTAAGGATGAATTATCCAAAGTGTACCATTGATAACACCCATTTTATGGCTTCTAGAGCTTATATTTTACTATCAAAACAACCTCCAAACCTAACCTCCTCTTTGTTTATCTTATATGTTGTAAAGAAATAATGCCCACTATGCCCCTGATAATATTTCCCATCTTTTGCAGAGTTTCTCTTATTTTTCCACAAAAAGAGCACCAATGAGCCCTTCAGGACCATCAACAATGAAATACCCACCCCGGCCCAGTAGTGCGTGAGGCGACATACCCTCTTACCCATCACGATTGTTGCCTGATACGACGGCAACCCAATGTGAGTGTGTCACGTGGGATCCCTGGCCGCTGCAACTCTTTACCCCACAAGGTGCCTTACTCATCATGGTTCATCACCTGAAGAGGTCGATTGCATGATATGGCTACCTCTCAGTGAAGCAGTCTGCCAAGATCCTAACCTGCCATAGCTGTGCACAATGCACTCACCTCCCGACACGATTGATGGCCTGACACGCATGTCGGGCGACAGACGTATCGACTCCTCCTGAAGCCATGAGGAAAGAGCCATGGACGAAGGAAACGTGGTCCAATGAAAGCCACGATGCCCATCGGCCTGTTGCCTATAAATAGAATCTACAAGCCTACAATGGGACGGGTCAGACCGTATGAGAGCTAACTCTTAGAGCACAGGATCTAGTGCGTCGAGTTCCAGATTCTGTTGGGCGATACTAGGTGAGCACACCCCCAACCCGCGAGAGATGGGAGGAGTTCACTTAAAAACCATTCTGGTAGTAGCAAGCAGCGCGACATGACCCTCAAGGCTACTTTAACATGTTGGGTTCCTGCCTGGGCGTCAACCCGAGATGGCTCGCTCACCTATACTCGACATGAGGAACCCGAGAACCTTAAGATAATGGTACCCAATATGTATCCTAACCTAACACGGTACCCAACCCGATATGGTCTACCTATCATGGTTGTAGCCCAACACGGCCAACAGCTCCACACGACCATATCGGGTTGAGGGTCCTATCCCAATATGCCCCCTTACCCGTCACGATTCATGACCCGACACAGTCAAGAACCCTACATGGTCATGTCTGGATAGGGCCCCTACCCACTACTGGGTTGACATTATCTTAAGTGTCTGCTGCTATGTACTTTGATCTCCTAAATCAGGGAGACCGATACCTATCTTCCCTTTTTCAGTATTTACTTTCCCTTAATTACAATATTGTAACTAAACCTTTATGTCTCTTTATGATTATTGGAATCTGTGGAACTTATCTCATATTGTTTTGTGCATGGCTTCTTTTTGTTGGATGATTTCTTTATAGCATATGAGTTCTAGTCTCTTCTTTCTGGATCACGCTTTTGACTAGCTATCAAATCAGTTTTCTTGTTTTGACTCATTTGAGAGAGGGATGTCATAAACTCTAGAGCTTGGTCTGATTCAGGTGTATGAGAGTATCCAGAATTGGGGCTGCCCTAGTCTATCTTTCTGCTCCAGTCCACGCCTGGTATCCTTTAGAGAGGGAACTTAGTGCATGGCTAGTTGGAACCTTCTTTGAGAGAAGAAGGTGCAGGATGTAGGCCACTGTCACTTGTTACGATTAGGTTTTCTTCCTTCGTGCTTTACTCTAAAGATAGTCTAATCTCCTCATTTTCCTTTATATAAAAACTTCCATAAAAACTTGGAAACCCCAAACCTTAATCCTTCTGGTAACTCCCTTTGGAGATAGGTTTTTAGTTTGATTCTTTATAATTCTTTCTCATTACATAAAACCTTATCCTTCAACTTTTTGACGTTCTTAGACAAGTAAAACTTGGGTCGCGAAGTGTTATTCTTCCAATCCCACAAACTACTTTGACCCTGTGCTAGTTGTAGGAATCTTAAACATTCAGGTATTATAAAATTTTGAAGTCTAATGACTTAGACATGTCTCCATTTTTGGACCCACATTTAAGGCTTGTCAACTTTTTGGTGTTGTTTCCTGGGATCGGCAACGAATACCGTTCTACAAAGTCAATCTTTACTTGCACTTTGCCAAAAACCTTGTACATATACATATAATATTGTAAATATTTATTGCACACGGTTTATACAACCCACTCACACTTTCACACTTATTCTTTTCAAGTACTTCTTCACCTCTTCGAGCCATCATTGTGTATGACAAGCCATGGCTGAGCAGGCTCCCAAAGCTCGATTCCTATGCTCTTTT
This sequence comes from Alisma plantago-aquatica, assembly GCA_963693085.1. Taxonomy (NCBI): domain Eukaryota; kingdom Viridiplantae; phylum Streptophyta; class Magnoliopsida; order Alismatales; family Alismataceae; genus Alisma; species Alisma plantago-aquatica. The sequence continues at coordinate 884,122,293 of OY856413.1, read as the reverse complement.
ATCCAAGTTAGGGCAAATGAAGAAAAGAATCTGGTATTTGAGCAACCACTCAATGTTGCCAACTTTGAGTTGAAGCCTGCTTTCCTCCAGTTGCTGCAACACAACCAATTTGGAGGGAACACCATTGAAGAGAGCCCGTACAACCACCTTACAATGTTCAAGAGGACTTGTAAGACTTTTAAGATCAACAGAGTCCCAATATCTCACATCTACACCCAGTGCTTTCCCTTCTCTCTATGAGATAAAGCATTGGAGTGGTATACAAGTCTACAGGATGGAAGCCTTCCTGATTGGGAACATCTAGCAAATGCATTTATCACCAAGTTCTTCCCTAAAGAGATGATGATCAAATGCCAACACAAGATAGCAAGGTACTCACAGAAAGTCACAGAGAACCTGCATTCGACATGGGAGAGGTTACAAGGCTATCATAGGAATTCCCTCACCATGGTTTTTCTGAGCCCAAGCTGATCACCACTTTCTACAAAGGGTTGTGCACCGGAGAAAGGAAATCCCTGAATGCTGCAGCTGGCAGCGATTTCTTGGGACTCAGTGCTAAAAGGGCCAGAGAGATTATAGACAATATGGCCATGAATCAGCAAGATAGTGAGTATGACAGAGAGTCAACAAGCCACATCACTCTTGGAGAATCGAAGGCAATGGAGGCATTAGCGGCTAAGTTGGACAAGATAATAACTTACGTCCAAACCTTGAAGGAGTAGGGACATAAGGGAAAAGTCCGACAAGAGGTAGTGAGAAGCTGCATCACTTGTGGGGAGCTAGACCACCTGTCTGACTTTTGTCCACACAAGGTCGTTCAAGGCGAACCTGATGAAGATAGCACATAGAACGCGAGCTACGTCCAGTATCGGCACCCCGATCACCTTGGTTTTTCATACGGGAACGCCAGTGCGGCTGAAAATTCTCACCAGCTGATGGGCAAAACTTCTCTGGGAGGACCACAAAATAATTGATGCCAAGCAGGTTTCCCACAGCAGAGAAGTTACCAGTAGGGCTAGCGAATCCAGCAACAATGATCGTTAGTGATGACATAGTTGATGTCTTTTGCTAAGAAGAAGAACGATCTGAATGAAAAGTTGCACAAAAGTTCCATGGATAGCACGACATTACTCAAGTTAATGCAACAACAGATTGGAGGTTTTTCAACTTAGATTGGGGAGCTCCAACAGCACAGCAAATAGATTGACCAACAGCTAGCAAGCCTAGCTCAGAGTATCAACCATCAAGTGGGGTGATTCCCCTCCAGTACCGAGGTGAATCCACGTGGGAACTAAACTACAATGATGGCCGTCTTAAGATTAGGTACAGTGATGCAACCAGCAGTCGAGAAGAGAGCAACAATAGAAACAACACCAGTTGAGGATGTAACCCCCAAAGGATCAGGAGACGTACCCACGAAGCCGAAGAAAGTAACAGCTAGAGGATATGATGACACGACTTCTGAGGATCATCTAGATAGGTATGCACCTCACTTACCTTTCCCGAAGAGGTACGAGAAGTTCATGGCTGCAATAAAGAAGTTGCACCTTGACATCTCGTTCTTTGATGCTATTGAGGAAATGCCCACCTATGCAAAGTTCCTGAAGGACCTAATATCGAGGAAGAAAAGAGGAGAAGACGTTGAAATCGTGAAGCTAGCGCAAATGTCTAGTTCTTTTATCAAGGCAAGTATACCTTCTAAGAAGAAAGACCATGGGGCTTTATTCATCCCCTTTCAAGTTGGGGACAACATGACCCGTAAAGGTCTAGCAAACTTGGGAGAAAGTATTAGCTTAATCCCCTTGTCCCTTGCAAAGAGGTTAGGACTTACCAATATGGTAAGTACAAATATGAAAATCCAGCTTGTAGATCACACCTTCACTAGACCGGTTGGAGTGGTCGAAGACGTACCCATTAGAGTTGGGTGGTTCTTTATACCCTGTGACATCATTTTGATCGACACCGTGGAAGACCATAGCTGCCCTATTATCTTCGGGTGACCCTTCCTTGCAACTAGAAGAGAACACATTGATGTGGAGGCGGGTATGATTACAATCAGAGTTGGAGGAGAACACATCAACTTCAACATCTACGATTGTATGAAAGCCCCCTCATTCTTTGAGTCATATTATTTTGTCGAAAGCTATCAGCAGCTCTGCAATGAGGTAAGGGAAGAAAAGTCTATGGTAGACCCACTGATGCATGCCTTAGGTGGCGAAGAACTGGTGGTTGAGGATCCAGAAGTGAAGGAACTACTGGCATTCCTGGAAGCCGAAGATCTATCCAAAATAGAAGACCTAGTGAAGACAGTGATGTATGCTGCCCTACAAAGTGATCCTGCCGAAGAACAAGAAGAGAAGACCCCGCCCGAGTTGAAGGTTTTACCGATAGGTTTGGAGTATCATTTCCTGGACGAAGAAAGGATGAACCCAGGCATCATCAACTCAGAATTGACGGACAGTCAGAAGGAACAGCTACTGGTGTAGTTGAAGCTAAGAAGGAAAGCCTTAGGTTACTCGATTGGAGACCTAAGGGGGGTCAGCCTTTCTATGTGTATGCACAAAATCTACCTGGAAGAAAATTCCAAGCCCTATGCCCAACCACAACAAAAGTTGAACGAGAAGTTGAGAGAGGTGGTCAGCAAGGAAGTCATGAAGCTTTGTGATGCAGGAATCATTTATGCCATTAGTGATAGCACGTGAGTGAGCCCCATTTAGGTTGTTCCTAAGAAGGGAGGCATAACGCTAATCAAGGGAGATAACGAAGTCAAATTTGCCACCAAGACCATCACTGGTTGGTGGATGTGTATAGACTATAGAAAGTTAAACACCTCCACCCGCAAGGACCACTTCCCTCTCTCATTTATCGACCAGATGCTTGAGCGTCTAGCCCACCACTCTTACTTTTGTTGGTTGGATGGATATTCGGGGTTCTATCAAATCCCCATCCACCTGATGACTAAGAAACGACTACCTTCACGTGCATCTATGGAACTTTTGCTTTTAGAAGAATGCCCTTTGGGCTCTGCAATGCACCCGCAACCTTTTAGTGGTGCATGAATGCCATATTCACAGAATTCCTAGAAGATAAGATGGAAGTCTTCATGCATGACTTCAGTGTTTATGGCAGCTCTTTTGATGATTGTTTGAACAACCTATCTTTGGTAATGAGGAGATGTGAAGAACACAGTCTCACCCTTAATTGGAAAAAGTGCCATTTTATGGTACAGGAAGGAATCGTTCTAGGACATAAGGTGTCCAATAAAGGCATTGAAGTTTACCTATCTAAGGTGGGGGCAATAGAAAAGCTTTCTCCACCCACATATGTGGCAGGAATCAAAAGTTTCTTGGGACATGCCAGCTACTACTGAAGGTTTATCAAGGACTTCTCGAAGATTGTGAAGCCTTTATCAAATATGATGATGAAGGATGTAAAATTTTATTTCATAGAAGAATGTCTGACATCATTCTCCACTTTGAAGGATGCTTTGGTCTCCGCACCCATTCTCCAATCTCCCGACTGGAATCTTCCCTTTGAGCTTATGTGTGATGGTAGTGATTTTGGCATAGGCGTAGTCCTTAGGCAAAAGAAAGATAAAAAGCACCATATGATCTTCTATGCCAGTAAAACATTAGAAGAAGCACAGATGAACTACACCACTACTGAGAAAGATATGCTAGCCATTGGCTATGCATTTGACAAGTTTCGATCTTACCTTATGAGATCTAAATTGATTGTTCACACCGACCACGGAGCAATCAAGTATTTGATGTAAAAGAAAGACGATAAGCCTAGGTTGTTGTGTTGGGCATTGCTACTTCAAGAGTTTGATTATGAGATAATAGACAAGAAAGGTTTTGAGAATGTGGTCACCGACCACCTTTTGAGGATTAGGGTGGAGGACAACCACCCGCTACCTATCAATGAAAGCTATGCTGATGAGGCAATCTATGTTGCCCAGATGGCCAATCCTGAAGGGCCATGGTATGCTGATTTCTGTAACTATCTAGCCAAAAAACAACTACCCCCAGAGATGTCTTACAATCAGAAGAAGAAGTTCTTCTCTAATCTGACAAACTATTACTGGGATGACCCTCTGTTGTTCAAGTGTTATGTCGATATCCTATACAGGAGGTGTATACCCGATGACGAGGCCCCAAAGATCTTGTTTGAGTGTCACTCCTCCCCCTATGGAGGGGACTTGGGTGCTGAAAGGACCGCAATCTAGGTTCTCCAGTCTGACTTTTATTGGCCCACTCCTTTCAAGGATGCTCATGCCTTTGTCAAAGCCAGCAACGAGTGTCAAACAATCGGGAATATTTCCCGTAGGAATGAGATGACCATGTCTAAATGGATTGAAGTTGAAATCTTCGACGTATGGGGGATAGACTACATGGGACCTTTCCCTTCATCATACAGTTTCAAGTACATTCTTGTTGCGGTGGATTATGTCTCCAAGTGGGTAGAAGCCACACCCACCACCACCTGTGATGCTAAGTCAGTGATAAATCTCTTTACTAAGATCATCTTCCCAAGGTTTGGAGTACCAAAAATAATTATCAGTGATGGTGGATCTCACTTTGCTGAGAGACAATTTGAGTCACTCCTTCGCAAATATGGGGTTTGACACAAGGTTGCCACACCATGCCATCCACAAACGTCTGGTCAAGTTGAAGTTTCTAACCGGCAAATCAAATAGATCATGGAGAAAATAGTCGGAAGGTCTCGAAAGGACTGGTCAGCCAAGCTACATGACACCCTCTGGGCATACAGGACGGCATATAAGACGCCGCTCGACACCACACCTTATCATCTGATATATGGGAAAGCATGTCATCTACCTTTTGAGTTGGAGCACAAGGCATTCTGGGCCATTAAACATCTCAATTTGGATCCGTCCCTGGACAGAAAGAAGAGGTTCCTCCAGCTCTAAGAACTTGAAGAAATTAAGCTTCACGCCTATGAGAATGCAAGAATTTACAAGTTGAGGAAAAAAGTCTGGCATGATTCCCACCTGCGGAAGAAAGACGTCAAGGAAGGTGACAACGATTTGCTTTTTAAATCTTCTATTCGGCTCTTTCCAGGGAAACTATAGACTTGGTAGTCAGGGCCGTTCGTGGTAGCGAAGATGTACCCATCGGAAATTATGGAGTTGTACGATAAAGATGATCCCACAAAGGTCTTCCAATCAATGGACATCGAGTAAAAAGGTTCTACGAAGATGAAGCTTTCATAAGGAGGTCCGAGTTGCCCCTGGATGATGTTCAAATTGCACCTACCGAAGAAGCATAGCAAGATTTGAAGATGTCAAGCTAACGACAGAAACCATAGCGCTCCTTGGGAGGTAGCCCGATCTTTTAATTTTCTAGGATAGGATGTTATTACCTTTTCCTGCAAAGAACATTATGAACACTTTTATTGTAATAAGGCAAGAATCAATGCATGCGCCACGCGCATTGACTCTCACATTTTTTGGGCCTCCGACTTAGTTTCTTCGTCTTGGTGTGTAACACTAGCTAAGGCTGAGGTTCACACCTAAGCCATTGATGTTTTACATGTCAAGCCCCTTTTAAATTTTTTTCGTCCTTAATAAGTTCTTATAGTTCTTTGATTTCAAGCAAGTCGGGAATGCACAATGTCCCAACTCATCGCTCGTGGCCTACATACCTGGTCACCGTGTTGGTCAACCTGTATCACCTACATGTATCGTGTGTCCACATTTTTTAAGTTTAGCCAACTTTGCAGGGAATGTCAGGCAGGTTTCGTGCCCAGCGCGCCGTTCGGATCTCATGTACCATGCAACACGGATATCACACAGACTTGTGGCGCGTAAAGGGTGTTACAAGCAAGGCATATCGGACAACACGCGCTTGCCGCCTGACATGTGTGCTGGGTGACACACCACCTTCCCAAAAACCTCATGATGCAATGTGATTAGGCGGATTTTACCTTGCTTTGGAAGGCAATTCGCATGCATGCACGACACGTGTCCCCGTTTTTACCTTTTAACCCCGATCATGAATGGTTATATATAGCAGCTCGAGATTAACCGTGTCGGGTTACCAAATTTACCAAAGCTTTTACTCCTGTATCACGCAACCTCTTGCTAGCTTAGCTCTTGTTCCAGTTTCCCAGCCTATCGAACTTTCGTGTCGTATTCACCATCTTCTTGCCCGACAAGGTAATGACCTATGTTGCGTAAACATGTGTGTCACATAGAACCTATCTCCCATCAATATTGCGCACCAATAACGATTAGTCTGTATCGTGCTTTTCGTATCGTGTTCTTGCCCGTATTAGGCAAAGGCTGAGAAGTGTATCGGGTTTTTCGGCTATCGCGTCAAGCGTATCGGCATACCTATCACTTATTTTACATCAGTTTTTTGCCCACGCCACGTGACACAATGCATCGTGCATTCCTAATGGGCAAGACTTTATGAGTGTGTCGGTGACTCTATTGTTTAGAGAGCTTGTCGTGCTTTCACCTGTATCGCGCACGCGCGCGCGACACACATATCACGCAACACATTTATCGTGCATCCTTATCATGCAGACGAAGTTAAGAGGAGCTACATGATTCTCTACAAGTGTCACATGATGTATCACTTAGATCATATTGCGTTCCTTTGTTGCCGACTTTACCAGCGCATCATTTTCCCTCCTACTCGATATTTGTTTATCTTTAGTTTTGTTTAAAGAGTGTGTCATGTTTCTCAGTGTCGCGTAATTGTGTGTCGCCTGCTAGGATTCCTAAAGGTTTTACCTTAGCCCGACACCGAGCTTTTGCAAATAGATATCAGCTTTCGCATGTATCACCCAACCCATATCAGGTGGTGCCACTCTTACTGACTCACTGTTATAACCAACCCTAAGTATCAGGCAGACAGAGTTTTGATTTAATTTCCTTATTTAATCTTTTTAGAAAATGGCACGAACCAAGGAGACCGTCGTTTCGATCGACGAGCAGAACCAGAGGATCAACCCTGAGACCACAACTGAAGCCACTGTCGGGCAAAAATGCCCCAACCCAGCAACAATTGGGCCCTATGAGGCCGAGAAGCGACCCTGAGTAGAAGAAACTGCAACCCCAGCCACGACGGTAGAACTCGAGGTTCTGGCCCACTTGCCAGGGCATTTCGTGCCAAGGGACAAAGAGCACCACAGGCGTTACAATGAGTTGCGGTGAAAGTCTACCGCCCAACCCGGTTCTGCCACCATGCAATCTTCCAGCAGATCGACATCTTCGATAGGCTGGAGAATGTCCTAGAAGCTGTCAGACTTTGAAAGATCTGTTCAGCTTCTCTCACTCTTATACTGAGCTGACAAAGGAATTCATCTCCTCCCTCTGTCGAGTTCCAAACACGCCAAAGGAAAGTAAGAGGTATTGCAGAGCGGATAGGCTGTAAGGGCGCCTCTACAATGCATACCATGAAATAACAGAGAGACTGCTTAATGAGATCTTCTCCTCCAGTGAGGTTGAGAGAGAACTGCTCAATAATGGAGCCCAAATCAGTGACAATGATATCTTCGACCCGGTCAAGCTGTGGAAGACACTGACGGGTGAGTCCTACTTCAAGCCAGGAAGCAAGGTGGCAGTGGTCCACTACTGCTTCTGGAGGATAGTCCACAAGATTGTGGCCAGCCTACTCTTCAGTAAATACGAGACGAGAAACCTCTACATTGAAGAGTTGCACCTTATCTGGTATATCATGGCAGGCAAGCTGATCAACCTGGGGTGCTTCTTGCTCAATCGTATGCATCCTATAAAGGATGCCACCAAGGAATACAACATGGGAGGATTCATCAACCTGATAGTAGACGGGCTTGCGTACCCGAGGGGGCCACATAGCCTATCTCAAACCAGGTGCGATGATAAAATAGACATCAAGTTCTTTATTAGGGTGAACATCATCAAGGAGGGCCGCCACCTCTTCTATATGTTTGTGAGGACCAATATCCTCCTGCCCCTCCCGAGTTGCATCAACTATGACGTGGAAAAGCTGATCTTCACAACGGCAGAGGTTGAAGCTCTGACCGTTGACGCAGCTTATGCTGCTACAATGGCCATCCAAGAAAGGATGTCTTCCATAGGGAGGCCAGAACCCACAGAAGCTCGGCGGGACAAGTCATCAGTGGTCATCCTCGAGGATTCTCTAGTCGCCACCACCGTCGAGCCAATCACCACTACCGCCGAACCGGTAGCCGCTACTCCAGTGGTCGTACTACCACCACCGAACCAGCCACGACAGACACAACAATGCCCACCGCAGCCAAAGAAGACGTGCCAACCATCGGGGAGGTCGTCGACACAATTGAGGCTGCCACAATGGTCGTCGCCTCAGAAGTAGCCGTTGCAAAAGTAGTTATCGTGGCGCTACAAGCTACAACCCTGTCGGTAATGGTAGAGGTCGTGGCCACTCCCTTGGTGCGGCTGGATACCTATCGCAACAGCGACGAGGCATTCATCGAGCTCTTGGATGCCAAGCTCAGGTCTGTTCAACAGACCCCAACACTGCCACCCATGACCCCAGTGGTCGCCATGGTGGAGGAAGCAGAGAGTTGGGTGGTCGATCAACATCCGTCCACTCCCCCACACTCTCCATGACCCCACACCGAGGAGGCAGAGGCAACCCCAAAGGTCCCAACACCGCACTCGAAGGCCACACCCTCGTGTACCATCATGGTGGACTCAGCCACAATAGATGATGCACACTCTACAGGCTACACCTCCAATGTTAGGAGCCACATAAGGAGATGGAGCAACTCAGAAGTCCATTCCTCATTAGGGCAAGCCTTCAGCTTCAAGTTCGACAACCTGTGGGAGGTAACATGCAACCAAAGTGCTACTTTCGCTTCCCTGACTTGAAAGTTTTCGGTCTTCCAACAATGGTTGGGTGAATAGGAGTGTTAGCTGCTGACCCTAGTTGGTCTCGTCAGCCAATTAGAAGCAATGAACAACACAATGCAGGCGGTGCTCCAACGCCTAGATTCCATCGAGCAGAGGCTCGACGAGAGGGACGCTCGCCAGCACTCAAGGCATTCTCGGAGATCGCCATCACCGTTGGCATCCTCCTCTCCGTCATCATTATCATCACCTTCCTCCTCCAATTCATCATCCTCCTTCGATGCCAGTGGGCCCTCAATAACGCTTGAGGAGGAGACAAGAAATAGAACCACCGACGGGGCCCCACATAATAAGAGAGTACATGTGGCGTCAAAGCATCTACTCCCATAAAACCGCTAGAGCCAGCTGAGGCAGAAGAAGAATTGTTTGAAGACCTAGCAGAAGATTCATCTGAGGGAGGAGGGGGTGATCTGTACAGATCGCTTGCTAAACAACCCCCACGAGTGAAGAACTCAGCAGCAGACACGTTCTCTACACCCTCCGAGATTCCAGACTTTGAGATGGCCAACTTCAACAAGCGCACCATCGACTATTTGATGATCTGGGACCAACAACTATTGAACATGGTCCTAAGGCCGCAGATAGAAGAAGAAGAAGCTATCCTCTAGAGTGATGGATACTTCTCTGTGTGATGCCAAGCACTCAAAGGAATGTTCCGCTCAGAAGCCATTGTAGGGAAGATTTTGTTCAGAATCCTGGAAGGCATCATTATCGAGAATATCATGCTCAGGACAGGCCGACAGCCAATCTACAATGCCACTCCAGCCTTAGCCAGGCGACTGCTAGCAGGGGCAGATAACACACGACCGGTGGTTGATATATTGAAGCATGTAGAAGAGCACAACCCCGACCTGGTGTTGGCCCCCCACAAGCATAGGGGGAACTGGTTCCTCTGTGTGATTGACCTCCGCTCCCATGAAATTATCTTGCTCAGTTGTTGCAGCACAGAGGTCCCCCACCTAGAGCACATCTTCCTCTGCCTCGAAGACATCAACCTCAGGCTCCTACCTCTACGTCTCCACCAGGTCATCAAACAAGGCCTCCGATGCCACAGTAGCATCTGGAACCTCTACAGGATCAAGGACTTCCCAGTTTAAGAAGACCCAGCAAGCAAAAATAGCACCTTCATCGTCTTGCATGCCATAGAGCTGCTAAACTTCTTCAGATATATACAACAGCTCCAGGACACAAATTTTTATCATATCAGGAGCATCTACGTGTTGTTCCTGATAAAAGACAAGCACTATTTTGGAGATCCAGAGCTTCCAGAGGATCTACTCGAGACAAACGCTGATTTTGATTCCTACTCTTCTCCAGCCAGTAGTCCTCCAAGAATAGAGGTCGAAGGCTCCTTTGACATCTTTAGGATAGGCAAGTAGATAGAGCACTTGCAAGCCCTGCGAGTCCCTGAAAGCGCCTCTATCTCGCCTATAATCTCTGACTCTGTCATCAAAAATTTTGACTGTTCCGCCTACAACTCTCTATCATAGGAATAGGTCAATCATATACTTCTACAACTTGCTGATTTTAACACTGCAGACGTCATCTATGAGACGAACAATGTAGTGGTCCCCATCAAAGATCTACGGGACTTAGTCAAGGCTGGAGGATGTTTAGCTATGACGGTGGCATCAACTTACATCACTCTTCTGTAAGAAAAGATTGGATAGCTCTACATAGCATATCTGATGTTGTTCAACGATCTTTGCCTAGACGACGAATTTGGGGCATGTGAGCTATTCCAACTCAAAATCAAGAAGTATATGTCATGCATAATGTTCCTCCCTATGGTACACAACAACCATTAGACGCTTATCATGATATACACCCACGCCCGTGTGGGTATCTTCTACAACAGCTCAAACGCCAACAGCGACTGGCCAACAGAATTTGCTACAGTGTTAGAAACATCCCTCGAATGTTTAGCAAACAAATACTACACCGAGGTGGTGTCCATGATAAAGCCACATCTTCAAGACCTGGAAACAACCTGGTACAACTTCCATTTCTGCCACTGCAGTCCACATCAAGCTCCCCTATCAAATTACTATGGAATATATGTGCTAGATTGGATATCCGGTGTAGCAGCAATGAAGAAGGCACCAGAGAAGCTCCATGACATCGACTACCATAGTCAATGAGGAGAATTCATCATGGAGCTCCTAACTACTAAAGGAGCATGCATCCGCTGAACCCTCACTGATCTATGACTATTCTCTCCTATTCATCTCACTACTCTGGGACAAAGTGTGGGATAAGTTTGGGGGAGGACTTCATAGCATCAGTGATGGAGGTACTCTAAAATTTTCTCCATCTTTCCCTTTCCTTCCCTCCCCTCATCATACTTCGTGTAACATCCCACTCTTTTCATGCAAATTTTCAAACTATTTTATTCCTTGCATGCTCTTTTTCGAAATAAGATAATTGTTGAGGACCTTCATGTAAATTTCCCATGTTAGTTTTTCAATTCACTTTATTATGTCCAATTTCTCTCTTATCCTTGTTTCATTTAAAGAAAATGTTTTCATATATATCTATGCTCTTTTGTTTAAGAAAATGAGAATAAATGTTTTAATGTCAAATTTTCTCTCTCATATTGTAATTAGTGATTTACATGTTTAATTGCTTGCTTAATGGCCTCCATATTGTTAATTGAAAATAAATAATGTTGAGTGCACCTTTTCATATCTTGAAATTCTTATTTGATAAATTAATGGCTTTATTTACATTCATCATGGTCATTTAAGAGCACATGATGATTTTGCTACACTAGGCCTAAAACGTGTACAAGCATCAAATCTAATTAAATGGGAATATTCTAGACACTTTAATGTACCTATGGTTCAAATTTGAACCCACTAAGACCATGTTTGACCCTCTAATAAATTTGAGAGAGGTTTTGAGTATAGTATGACCAAGATTTGAATGAAATCTCATTTATGCAGTCGATTTAAGCTATAGTTCATTTTAATTGCATTTTTCACCCGTTACTTCATCCATTTTATTTTTGTGCACATCTGCAGCCCTTGGATCAGGATCCAACGGCAGGCCCATCTTCTTCTGCCTCCGTTACTCTCGCGATTGGAAGCCGTTTCACAGGCTGTTATTTTCCCCCACCTCGTTCTCACTCCACGATGCACCGTTTCTCTTGATTCTTTCACCAGTGAGACCGCGAGGTCAATCCAAACCCAGTGATCCCTTACTCACCCTCCATCTCTCCCGTTTGACGAAATGCCCAAAAGGCAGGTTTCCACCCTCGCCTCCCCGAGTTGCATAGGACACAACCGTGCCGCTGCTTCTTATTTAAACCACCCGAGAGCATCACCGGTCCTGTATCGCCTCTCCTCCTCACTCAATTCGACCTCCGACGCCCTCAGGAGCCCCGACCTACTCGACTGGCCCTCCGACGACCTCCACCTTGTCGTAGTGTTTCTTTGGCACCTTCTCTGCAATTGAAGGGCCTATAAGCATCCTTAGACCCTCGTGTCTCTTTTCCCGTATCCCTGTTTCTCTGTGATGGTCCTCTTCACCCTGACCTATAACCAGGTTTGAGCACCTTGCCGGCGCTCGCTGTCATGGCGACCCAGTGGTCATCCAGCCCTCACGAGGCATCGGATAAAGTCGCCTGACCCCCACAAACACCTTCCGATTTTAAGTTGACGCCTATCTTCTTGGTTTCGTGATTTTGGCTCCTTAGACTTTGACCTCTGTTATCCAGCTCTATCCATGGCCTTTCAACGCCTTTGATGTCATTTTTCCATCATTTTACATGCGTTTTGGTTCCATCTTAATCGCCATGATCTGGCGAAGACAATGGGGTTGTTTCCCCCAGTCGATCGTTTCTAGGGCGCGATCGTCACTCACGTTTGAGATCCCTAAAGCACTTCTCTCTCGCGCGCGTGGTGAAAGGGGAAGAAACCAGGGTGTCCAATGACCCCTGAGCCCCGCGTTTTTCTTTTACCAATCCTTTAAACTGCAAGGGCAGTTGAGGAATTTCACGCCCTATTTCCTTTGATCGTTGGGGCAAGCATCGCGGCCTAGTTGGCCAAGCCCGATTGGGCCAAGTCAGATGTTGGCCCACTATTTTTGGATTTGGATATATATATATATATATATATATATATATATATATATATATATATATATCTGTGTGTGTGTGTGGCTTTATCTCGATTTGTGATTGGTTGATTCTTCAAAAATTCATAGTAAATCACATGTTTATCGGAAAATTGCACAAAAATATGTTTTGGAAAGGATTTTTGATGAGGAACTCGATTTTATTATTTTCATCGACTTATTTTTCTGTTTTAACATCTCAATATTTATATGGACAAATTAGGGTTTAATGTTGTATAATGAAGGATATATATATGCTAATTTTAGGTGATTAAAAGGATCCAATCAGTCAAACCAGGTTTGACTTAGGTGATTTAGTTCAAGGTAAGTGGTCCATGCTAATTGAACATAGTTAATGGTTGATTTTATGTATGTATGTATGTATGCAATGAATGTTTTGAATGTGCTATATATTTAAATTTCTTAAAGTCAATGAACTTGTGATGTATGGAATGTAATGTTTTACTATTTATATTATGGTATCATCTTCATGAATATTAAGAGTAAGGTTAAAGTTAAGTTTTAAGATCAAAGCAAGAGTTTTCAAGAGAAAGATAATGTAAAAGATAGCTTATATAAGGTCCTCATTAAGAGGCTCCTCAGAGAAACATTTAAGAGGCACTTCGGTGCATAAGAGAAGAGGCACTTCGGTGCAACCCAAGAGGCACTTCGGTGCATAAGAGAAGAGGCACTTAGGTGCAACCCCGAGGATCCTTATATAGGTCAAGATAAAAGAGAATTTAAAAGTAATTGTATGCCTTTTAATGTTTAGTGTTTAATGTTTAATGCTTTAATGTTTAATGTTCAAAGTTTATTTTTAGTTTACAAGTTTCCCTTATATTATAATATGTTCAATTCCACTTACCATTAGTTTTATGCATGGTTGGGGACAAGATGTCTGCAGACGTTGGAGTTAAAGGGAAGGAGACATCTTGACAAGATTCCAAGGATCCAAGACCTTAGAAGTTGTTTCATGGTGGGACGTCCATCTATGGAGATCCTATCTTTCATATGTTATCTAGAATATGTGTAACTTTAGAATCATGATGTAGTTTCTTTCCAAGAACTTATGTATGAATCTATGTTTCAATGATGCCAGGTGTGATTTGTTTCTTGAGATGAGATCATGCATGTGACAGTCCCTCCCTGAAATGCCAAGTACCCCACATTATGGATAATGTTGGGGATTAGGTTGTGCTTCCAATGGTTACATATGAAACCCTAGGGAGGGTGTTACATTAATGGTATCAGAGCAAGGAATAGATGGCCACTAAGGCAACAATAAGGATTCATGCAAGTCACCCTAGGATGAAGAAATAGAAGTAGAGAACATGATTATGTATTCTAGTATGTCCAGAGAACCCTAAAGATGACTGGAGCCCTCACCTCATTAGAGAAGTACATGTTAGCATGCTCATGTAGTTGAAACCAAACCCTAGATGATGACATGTTTCTCCTTGTCTCAATGGTAAGGGCCACCCAATTGAGATTTGAGGAAAATGTCATTTAATGTGGCTTTTTATGTGTCTTACCTTCTTAATTGTGTGTGTGGTATGAGACACATGTGCAAATGAGTTGGTGAGATGTAGCATAAAGAGATCCAACATTTCTAAATATGTGCTTGATCACCACATATAAAGAGATGAAGGATATATGACCTAAGGTTAGACAACTATGAAGATGTAGTCATGGTAAGTGAGAGATATATTCCCTAAGTATAATAGGTGTAATGTTAAGGAGTAAGTATGAGACTTAGGAAGGGTGGTTAAGTAGTTTATGTTGAATCATAATGCTTTGTTTTTATATGCCTCTTCTATAATGAAGATTTGTATGGAAAATTTGCAAGTTTATGTGAAACCCTTAAGGTGGGTAGAAACACTAGGAAATTTCGAGGACGAAATGTATTTAAGGTGGGTAGTATTGTAACATCCCACTCTTTTCATGCAAATTTTCAAACTATTTTATTCCTTACATGCTCTTTTTCTAAATAAGATAATTGTTGGGGACCTTCATGTAAATTTCCCATGTTAGTTTTGTAATTCACTTTATTATGTCCAATTGCTCTCTTATCCTTGTTTCATTTAAAGAAAATGTTTTCATATATATCTATGCTCTTATGTTTAAGAAAATGAGAATAAATGCTTTTATGTCAAATTTTCTCTCTCATACTGTAATTAGTGATTTACATGTTTAATTTCTTGCTTAATGGCCTCCACATTGTTAGTTGAAAATAAATAATGTTGAGTGCACCTTTTCATATCTTGAAATTCTTATTTGATAAATTAATGGCTTTATTTACATTCATCATGGTCATTTAAGTGCACATGGTGATTTTGCTACATTAGGCCTAAAACGTGTACAAGCATCAAATCTAATTAAATGGGAATATTCTAGACACTCTAATGTACCTATGGTTCAAATTTGAACCCATTATGACCATGTTTGACCCTCCAATTAATTTGAGAGAGGTTTTGAGTATAGTATGACCAAGATTTGAATGAAATCTCATTTATGTAGCCGATTTAAGCTATAGTTCATTTTAATTGCATTTGTCATGCGTTACTTCATCTGTTTTATTTTCGTGCGCATCTGCAACCCTTGGATCAGGATCTAATGGCACACCCATCTTCTTCTTCCTTCGTTACTCTCGCGATTGGAAGCTGTTTCACAGGCTGTTATTTTCTCCCACCTCGTTCTCACGCCACGATGCACCATTTCTCTTGATTCTTTCACTAGTGAGACCACGAGGTCAATCCGAACCCAACGATCCCTTACTCACCCTCCATCTCTTCCATTTGATGAAACGCCCAAAAGGGCATGTTTCCACCCTCGCCTCCCCGAGTTGTAGAGGACACAACCGTGCCGCTACTTCTTATTTAAACCACCCGAGAGAATCACCAGTCTTGTATCGCCTCTCCTCCTTGCTCAATTTGACCTCCGATGCCCTCAGGAGCCCCGACCTGCTCGATTGGCCCTCTGACAACCTCCACCTTGCCGCAGTGTTTCTTTGGCACCTTCTCTGCAATTAAAGGGCATGTAAGCAGCCTTTGACCCTCGTGTGTCTTTTCTTGTATCCCCATTTCTCTACGATGGTCCTCGTCGCCCTGACCTATGACTAGGTTTGAGCACCTTGCCGGCGCTCACTGCCATGGTGACCCAATGGTCATCCAGCCCTCACAAGGAATTGGACGAAGTCGCCTAACCCCCATGAACACCTTTCAGTTTTAAGTTGATGTCTATCTTCTTGGTTTCGTGGTTTTGGCTCCTTAGACTTTGACCTCTGTTATCCAGCTCTAGCCATGGCCTTTCAACGTCTTCGATGTCATTTTCCCACCATTTTCCATGCGTTTTGGTTCCATCTTAATTGCCATGATCTCACGAAGACAATGGGGTTGTTTCCCCCAGTCGATCATCTCCAGGGCGCGATCGTCACTCTCACCTGAGATCCCTAAAGTGCTTCTCTCTCACGTGCAGTGAAAGGGGAAGAAACCAAGGTGTCCAATGACCCCTTAGCCCCACATTTTTCTTTTACCAATTGCTTTAAATTGCAAGGGCAGTTGAGGAATTTCACACCCTGTTTCCTTTGATCGTTGGGGAAGCATCGTAGCCTAGTTGGCCAAGCCCAATTGGGCCAAGTCAGATGTTGGCCCACTGTTTTTGGATTTAAATAAATATATATATGTATATGTGGCTTTATCTCGATTTGTGATTGGTTGATTCTTCAAAAATTCATAGTAAATCACCTATTTATCGGAAAATTACGCAAAAATATGTTTTGGAAAGGATTTTTGATGAGGAACTCGATTTTATGATTTTCATTGACTTATTTTTGCTGTTTTAACATCTCAATATTTATATGGACAAATTAGGGTTTAATGTTGTATAATGAAGGATATATATGCTAATTTCAGGTGATTAAAAGGATCCAATCAGTCAAACCAGGTTGACTTAGGTGATTTAGCTCAAGGTAAGTGGTCCATGCTAATTGAACATAGTTAATGGTTGATTTTATGTATGTATGTATGCAATGAATGTTTTGAATGTGCTATCTATTTTAATTGCTTAAATTCAATGAACTTGTGATGAATGGAATGTAATGTTTTACTATTTATATTATGGTATCATCTTCATGAATATTAAGAGTAAGGTTAAAGTTAAGTTTTAAGAGCAAAGCAAGAGTTTTCAAGAGAAAGATAATGTAAAAGATAGCTTATATAAGGTCCTCATTAAGAGGCTCCTCAAAGCAAAATTTAAGAGGCACTTCGGTGCATAAGAGAAGAGGCACTTTGGTGCATAAGAGGAGGCACTTCGGTGCATTAGAGAAGAGGCACTTAGGTGCAACCCCAAGGATCCTTATATAGGTCAAGATAAAAGAGAATTTAAAATGTAATTGTATGCCTTTTAATGTTTAGTGTTTAATGTTTAATGTTCAAAGTCTATTTTCAGTTTACAAGTTTCCCTTATATTATAATATGTTCAATTCCACTTACCATTGGTTTTATGCATGGCTGGGGATGAGATATCTGTAGATGTTGGAGTTAAAGGGAAGGAGACATCTTGAGAAGATTCCAAGGATCCAAGACCTTAGAAGTTGTTGCCTGGTGGGACATCCATCTATGGAGATCCTATTTTTCATATGTTATCTAGAATATGTGTAACTTTAGAATCATGATGTAGTTTCTTTCCAAGAACTGATGTATGAATCTATGTTTCAATAATGCCAAGTGTGATTTGTTTCTTGAGATGAGATCATGCATGTGACAATCCCTCCCTAAAATGCCAAGTACCCCACATTATGGATAATGTTGGGGATTAGGTTGTGCTTCCACTGGTTATGTATGAAACCCTAGGGAGGGGTGTTACACTCTGTGTATACATGTACATAAATGTTTGATAGAAAGAAATACATACACAATATATACACAACTGCTTGTTTATCGAAATTGTAAAAATTACTTTATCGTAAATATTTGGTACAACTTCTTCCATTTGATTCTCTCAGTGCCTAAGGCAGTGTACATTTCTTCTATGCTCTCTTGAAAACATAGTCTTAAATGACAAAGGCTATAACTTTTCTATGCCAACTTTGAAAAATAATCTTGTTCCACCTAAGAGATGTGCATGTGAAGGAAAAAGTTGCCTAAACAACAAACTCCCTTTCCCTACCCATCAAAATCCCAAATAGATAGGAAAGCCTTATGAGAGTGAATAAAAACATGAGATTTGTGCCCAAAAAAAACACACTTGTCTTCCCAAAGGTACCCATCTTTAGGCATGGTAGATCTGGGGCAGTGGTACGTAGGATGTGAAATCACTTCTCTAAAGCCAACTGGCTTGGACTGTAGGGACCACTTTCCCGTTAACAAACCCATACCTAGATGGACCAATGGGAAACAAGAAAAACCCAAAATCCTTAAGCCTTTCTGAAAACCCCATCTTCTACTCCCAAGATTCAAGTAGTTTGGTGTGAAAGCTAACTCCAAAATCATACACCAAAGTCTCACAAAAGTTGGGGAGAAATTTTTTTTTTAAATAAGGCAAGAAAAATAAATTCCATTGCTTGTGGTTAGACGTAATTTTCTTTAGGACATTCCAAAAATCCACTTAACCCTTTGTCTAAAGACTACGTCTGGGTTTGAAAGGTACCACAAAAAAAAGCTTTAAAATAAGTATAGATTGATTGAGGACAATCAAAATGCTAAGTTTGAGGGAGTTGATAACACCCAGTTTATGGATGCTAGAGCTTATATTTTACTATCAAAATAGCCTCCACACCTAAGTTCCTCTTCATTTTATCTTATATTTTGTAAATAAATAATGCCCACTATGCCCATGATAATATTTCCCATCTTTTGTAGAGTTTCTCTTATTTTTCCACAAAAAGAGCACCAATGGGCCCTTCAGGCCCATCAGCAATGAAATGCTCGCTCCGGCCCAATAGCGTGCGAGGTGACACACCCTCTTACCCATCACGGTCGTTGCCTGATATGACGACAACCCGACGTGGGTGTGTCATGCGGGAGCCCTGGCCGCTGCAACTCTTTACCCGACAAGGTGCCTTACTCGTCATGGTTCACCACCCAATGAGGTCAATTACATGATATGGCTACCTCTCGATGCATCAGCCCACCAAGATCCTAACCAGCCACAGTTGTGCGTGATGCACTCGCCTCCCAGTACGATTGATGGCCCGACACGCATGTCGGGGGACAGACGTATCGACCCCTCCCGAAGCCACGAGGAAAGAGCCACAGACGAAGGACATGTGGTCCAATGAAAGCCACGAAACCCATCAGCTCACTACCTATAAATAGCAACTACAAGCCTATGATGGGACGGGTCAGACCCTACGAGAGCCAACTCTTAGAGAATAGGAGCTAGTGTGTCGAGTTTCAGAGTTTGTCAGGCAATACTAGGTGAGCACACCCCCAGCCCGAGAGGGATGGGAGGAGTTCACTTAGAAACTTTTCCAGTAGCAACAAGTAGCACAACATGACCCTCAAGGCTACTTCAACATGTCGGGTCCTTTCCTGGGCGTCAACTCGAGATGGCTCGCCCACCTATACCTGACACGAGGAACCTGATAACCTTAAGATAATGTTTACCCGATATGTATCCTAACTCAGCATGGTACCCAACCCGATATGGTCTACCCATCATGGTTGTAGCTCGACATGGCCAGCATCTCGACACGGCCATATCGAGTAGAGGGTCCTATCCCGATATGCCCCTTACCTATCACGATTCACGACCCAACACGGTCAAGAACCCGACATGGTCGTGTCCCGATAGGGCCCCTACCCAATACTGGGTTGACATTATCTTAAGGGTCTACCACTATGTACTTCAATCTCCTAAATCAGGGAGACCGATACCTATCTTCCCTTTTTCAGTATTTACTTTCCCTTAATTACAGCATTGTAACTAAACCATTATGTCTCTTTATGATTATTGGAATTTGTGGAGTTTATCTCGTATTGTTCTGTGTATGGCTTCTTTTTGTTGGATGATTTCTTTATAGCATCTGAGTTATAGTCTCATCTTTTTAGATCACGCTTTTAACTAGCTATCGAATCATGTTTCTTGTTTTGACTCCTTTGCGAGAGGGATGTCATAAACTCTAGAGCTTGGTTTGATTCAGGTGTACAAGAGTACCCAAAATTGGGGCTGCCCTAGCCTATGTTTCCACTCCAGTCCACACCTAGTATCCTTGAGAGAGAGAACTTAGTGCATGGATAGTTGGCACCTTCTTTGAGAGAAGAAGGTGCAGGATGTAGGCCACCGTCGCTTGTTATGATTAGGTTTTCTTCCTTCATGCTTTACTCTGAAGATAGTCTTATCTCCTCATTTTCCTTTATATAAAAACTTCCATAAAAACTACTAAACCCCAAAGCTTAATCCTTCACTCCCTTTGGAGATAGGTTTTTAGTTTGATTCTTTATAATTCTTTCTCATTACATCAAACCTTATCCTTTGACTTTTTGACGTGCTTAGACAAGTAAAACTTGGGTCCCGAAGTGTTATTCTTCCAATCCATGTGTTCGACCATGTGCTAGTTGCAGGAGTCTTAAACATTTGGGTATTATAAATTTCTAAAGTCCGATGACCTAGACATGTCTCCATTTTTGGACCCACATTTAAGGCTTGTCAACCATACATGTATATGATTTCATTTATGGCATGGTGTATCAACTAAAAAAATTGGTAACTAATCGTGGATATATGTGTTTCTATATTGCAAAGATATTGAACATTTTCCTTAGCAACCATGCATACTCTTTTCATAAGTTTTGGTCATAACCATGAGAAAGAGAGAAAAAGGGAATAATCTAAATTTCAAGAATACCATATGGTTATTACAACCCTTAATAATATCTTTTTGGTTTCCCAGCCATGCTCCTTTGTTTCGAAGGGGTTGGCCAAACCTAGGATGGAAAGGAGTAATTCCACCTTAGTAGTTTTCCTAATAAGAATACCTAACTGTGGCTTGAGGATAAGATGTATTTTGTTTTGTTGGTGGTTAATGTGTAGGGAAACATGTTCCATAATAGTAGGCCATGACCCTGAGTTGTCTCACCCACGAGTGTATGGGAGGAAACTCAGAATCTCAATTCCGAGTTGTAGAGACTCTCTTCCTTTCCCTCCCTTTCTCCATACGTCGAAACCATTAGGGTTTCTCCTTGGGTTTGTATATATAGGGAGACCACAGGATGCCCATCCGCCACCAATAATGCCAGGACATGGCCACGGTAGCATAAGTGAATCTCTACAACAAACCCTAGCCACCCAAACTCTTTGGTTCTCTTTTGTTCATCTATCCATAAACATGCTTAGACAAGACATACAAATAGTGGCAACAAATGATGTCATGGTCCCTAGAAGTATGACAATGCCTTCTATAACCCTAGAGGACTCCAGAAGGATGCACCTTCTCCTCCTCATACTAATGTTGTTGTTATGACATGAACCAACAATTTCTTGGAGTGTTTCTCCATGAAGCCTAGACTGTGGGATCATTTTGCGACAACCTTGGAAGGCCCGAGGTTCCAATCAGGGATGCCAGAGAAGGGCGGACCAATAGGTGGCATCACATTCTACAACCACACTCTAGGAAGGGAGTCAACTTCCTAGTTGTCTGCCCATAGAACTAGTTCACGAGGACAGAGAGAACGGAGGAAGGCAATGAAGATCAGCATTTTTACATTGTTACCCTCATGGTTAGTACAATAAGTAAGGTCAACACAGACTATTCATTATGTTTCAGCCTCAGCTGCACTGGATCGTGTTGATGAATTGATCAAGGATCATTGGTGGGTCCGGACACATAGACCTCAGTAGATATCACATACTAGGCTAACATGGCCTACTCCTATTGTCATGTTAGTAATTATCTCATTGAAATTGTATAAATTAATAGGTAACTCATATGAAGACATGTTATATATGAAAATTGACTAAAAATGAAAGCGGTCTAAATAAAATATCAAGAATGCCTAAATATGATCTCAATTCTAAGAGTAGTGCAAATATGTGTTAAAGTGTTGATTAATACATATAAACCTATTTTTTTATGAATAGGCTATTAATCATTTTAGATATGATTCTTTGATATGTAAATTGATAATGTAAAATATAATTTGAATTAATACGATAATGACCATGATGATGATAATTAAAGTTGCTAAAGTGAATAACCATGCTTATGAAGAATTAGGGTTACAGGTCATAACTGTCTATGCCATTAAGGAACATACTCTGAATCTAAGTGATAACAATGAAAGGATATGTTTGATATAGTAATTAGGGTTTCATGTAATGAACAATAAGTGATGGAACTACGGTCTATACCATTATTCCTTAACCAAACCTGAGACACATGTTAGATTATTACTCATGTAGGGTTTAACCTAATTAACATGAATGGTGACACTTTAGGGTTTACATACATGAATATCAAAGTTGGTTGTTTCATTTGGTTGCTTGATTGGATAATATGCTTAGAGTATGACTACAATATCTGCATGGTTATACCAAAGGTATGTGGTTATGCTTATGACTACCTGCAAAATAATTTTTCGGTGTTTGCCGAGGTTTCTTGGGATTGACTAAATAAACTATTGAGTGTTTATTTACATTTTGTTCAATTATAAAGCCACTATGAGTATCACATGAATAAAGATATCATATTTTGAACCTAAGGATGACATGCATCGAGGGATGTTGCACACAATCCCTATAGGGACAGTGATCATATCTAAGATATCATAGGAAGCCTGGGTTAGAATATGTTCAAGAACATGCCAGTTCTTATTTGTAAGTAATTGATTGATTATATGTTGTTATGTACTTGCACACTTTTTCATTCACCCCACATACATAGTATATTTTGATATGCTAATCTGTGCTTTTATTTCACATTGTTTTAGGTGCATGATAAATATGCAGATACCAGGACATGATAAATGAGATAAAATTGCATGAAGATATTTGTGCTAAGTAAGGAGGATTGGATAGATACTTCTTCTCAGATGTAGAATTCTTGTGTAAGAAATGCATGTAACTCCTTACAGGAGCATCTTGTAAACAAAATTTGAATTAATGGACATTATTTTCTATTACTTATTATTTGGTTAAATTTGGATCCTTGGGAATTTTAGGTAATAGCTCTCAACTTTTTGGGTCTTTCCTTAATCAGGGGACGTAGAAAAGTGAGGTCGTTACATTTTGTATCAAAGTCCCACATTTTTCAAATAATACTTAAAAGTTTATAATTGCAAGTAATCTATAAAAATATAAGGAAACTTATTCAGGCTTGACCTGATGGTAATGGTGTCTAGAAGGAGTCATGGCTTTGGGGGCTTGCAATATTTTCCTCCACACCATTAAGTTGGTTTACAAGGACTCCCTTAGCCACAGTTATACCTACTTAGCCAAAACCTAGTGTTTGCATGAAGTAATGTTTCCTCGAGGTCTTCTCATCTCACTATTCATCCACTTCTCATCCTCTTACTTAACAGACCCTAAAGGATACTTCCCTCCTCATATAAAGTTAGGTTTTTTTTAGAAGAAGTAGGATTAAGGCATCCGCTTCCAATTAACATACATATAATATGGAAAAAATGATTAAGTAAAGAAAAATATTTTGTGTGTTGTTCCTTGCAATGGTAAACCCTAGTGGGTCAATGTACATAGAAATTTTAAGGGGCAAGGTGTAGTCCCTAACCCTCATACTAAACCCTAATCCAGGGAAATGGGAGTCGGGTGGGTGATATAATAACCCTACTCATATGAGCCTTAATTAGGGTATGAGGACTAAGGAAAACATAAATATAAATGAGTTTATGTGACCCACTCTCCCATGAATGCATGCATGTGGATCAAGGAATTCATGTAAAGGGTTTTAAGAAACATAAGAAACCAATGGTTACATAAAAGATGGAAATTTAACTTTTAGGGTTGGTGTCCTAATATGGGGTGCGTCAACCCAAGAGTGGGAAAATGACCTATTGGGGAGGTAAAACCTAAACTTACGGGGTCTTATCATGGCTAGATATCCTAACCTCCTCATGTGAGTTAAGAAAACACACTAGGTTAGGGCCTTCCCTAGAAGGATGAGTTGACCAATCAATTTAAGGATTGGGATAACCTTGAATGTCACCTAAAGTGTAAAAGATTAAGATTACTAAATATGAAAGAACATACATTCTTTGAACCCAAGTATGAAATCTCTAAGGGACACAAGTGTCCAAGCCCAGATTGGGAAGACCATTATGGACCAAGTCCTAGGTAGGTAAGGTGGCCTGAATTCACAATGTAGATGACCAAGCCCCAGATAGGGAAGGTGTCCCAAGTCCATTGTGTAAATGACTATGTCCAAGCCATAGTTAGGGAATGTCACAAAGAGTTCAATCCCCAGATAGGGAAGTCCAGAATGGCACCAAGTCCTAGATAGTAATGGTGGCCCGAGCCCAATGTGTAGCCTAAGAGATGAA
Organism: Alisma plantago-aquatica; assembly: GCA_963693085.1. Lineage (NCBI taxonomy): Eukaryota > Viridiplantae > Streptophyta > Magnoliopsida > Alismatales > Alismataceae > Alisma > Alisma plantago-aquatica. The sequence continues at coordinate 884,097,780 of OY856413.1, read as the reverse complement.
GGAAATCTGAGTTAAAGAATTACATGTGAAAATAATGTGCTCTCGATAAACCCTAGGTAGGGTAGAGCCCTAAGTCAATCCTAAGGTCAAGTAGGGAGGATTAAAGGTATGTAAAATCTATGACGATAGGAAATGATTGTGCCCTAAGTGCATAAGAACATGGGAGCAAGAGATATCCATCCATGTTTTTTCCTAGGGCCCATGGGTCAGGAGATTGGCCACCTTCATGAGTTCATGAGACCTAAGGGGTAAATGTAAGAGGCACTCCATAAGTGCATAAGGTCCATGAGACAATTGGGGATCACTTCAAGGGTACTTGTACCCCTAGAGACCTTAAGGAAGTGACGAGAGATAATGAGGCATGATGTGTAAATATAAAAGCTACAAGAAGTCATGTGATATTGAAATCTTAAAGGATTTGCGAACAAACTCAATACTGATAAAGGCACTTGATTTCATGAAATATAAGAATAATGTGAATTAAAAAGTGGATATGGTTTAGAGTGTTGTTGAGAATGACTCAACCTAAATTTTGGAATTTTGCGATAATGAGTAGGTACATTATCTATGTTCTTGGAATAGGGTGAACTTTGTATTTGTGTTGCATCCAAACACTTATTTTATCTTATTATGAGGGAGAGGGATTGGCTAGACACATGTTGTGATTAAAATTTACATATGAGAATAAATACCCTAAGTGAGTTCAATGACATGATCTAGGGTTTCAAGTGCTACCTCACCCTTATATGGAAATAAATGAATATTATGTTGGAAACCTAGGTGAAAGGGTAATCACCAAGATATGATATCATATAAATACTAAGGATGTGGTTATGCCTTCAATCGAATTCAGGTGCTGATCTTAGTAGTAATGTGAAGAATTTACATATCAATAAAAGATGTTAAAGATATCTAATTAGAGTTGTTGACCCTAAGGTGGGAGACTAAGTTGAGTCAACATTCCCCTTAACCTTACTAGGGTTAAATTTTGGGGAAATTTTCCTTTTTAGGAGGGGTGAATGCAAAGTCCTTTTTTGCTAAAATTGAATTATATAAGTATAATGCATGAATTGATAAGTAACTTCCGCAATGGTATTAATGTTGGAATTATAATGTTTTTTACTTTGTGGCATGGATGAAACCCATGTCGCAAGTGAGTCCCATGAGACTATTTGCTTTTAAAATAAGTCCTTTGGGCACAAGACAAAGACATGAGATATTTTGTGCATAAATGAGTAACAATGGCTTTATGTAACTAAAATATAAGATAATATGCAAGTTTCCAAAGGAAAATAAGATACGAGGTGTTTCAAATAATTAAAGGAGTAATTATCTAGCCAAGAATGGCAACATAATGTTTGAAGAATCAAACAAGAATATTTTGATCTAACTTTTGGTGTACTTTGAAATAATAAAGAAAAGAAGAGAATTCTAGAAATGGGGAGAAAAAGGATATTCCATGAGATAATGGTATTTATTTTAAATAAATGTGGAAAAAAGAAAGTTTTGGATTTGAAAGATATTCCAGTAAAACCCGAAAAATTGGATATGGGTGGGAAAAGATTAATGAGTCCCTATAAGTGATTTCGGGAATATATCAAAGAAACATATAAAGAATATAAGGATTTGAGAAACAACTTAAGGATCAAATTATCCAAAGTGTACCATATATGTATATTTTTTCCTTTGTGGAATAGTGGGTATCAACTAAGAAAAATTGGTAATTAATCGTGGATATATGTATTTCTATATTGAAAAGATATTGAATATTTTTCTTAACATTGTATACACTTTTCATATGTTTTGGTCATAACCATGAGAAAGAGAGAGAAAAAGTAATAGTCCAAATTGCAAGAATACTATATGGTTATATTTACTACCCTTAATAGTCTCTTTTCAATTTCTCAACCATGTTCCTTTGTGTCAAAGGGGTTGGCCGAACCTAGGATGGAAAGGAGTAATTCCACTTTAGTAATTATACTAATAAGAATACCTAATAATGTCTTGAGGATAAGATGTATTTTGTTTTATCATTGTTTAATGTGTAGGGAAACATCCTCCATAACAATAGGTCACGGCCTATATCTTTCTCACCCATGAGTGTACAGGAAGGGAAGTCTGACTCTCGCTCCCAGGTCATAGGGTCTCTCTTCCTTTCCCTACCTTTCTTCATACATGGAAACCATTAGGGTTTCTCCTAGGGAATGTATATATAAAGAGACCACGACAGCCCTCCCACCACTAGGAACGCAAGGCCATCGCCACGGTAGCCTCAGTGAATTTCTACAACAAGCCCTAGCCACTCAAACTCTCTGGTTCTCTTTTGTTCATCCATCGATAAACATGCTCAGACAAAACCTACTAATAGTGGCAACAAATGATGCCTTGGTACCTAGAAGTATGCCAATGTGAGATATAACCCTAGAGGACTCCATTCGGATGTACCTTCTCCTCCTCGTTCTAATGCCACTACTATGATGAGAACCAACAATTTCTTGGAGTGTTTCTCCATGACACCTTGACTCTGGGATCATTTTGTGTCTACCTTGGAAGACTCAAGGTGCCGACCGATGGCGTCATAGAAGGACGGATCCATAAGGGGCGTCGTATGTTGTAGCTACACTCTGGTGAAGGGGGTCAACTTATAATGACCCCACCCATCGGTAACCCCCAATTCAAGAAGACCAAGAAGCTAGAGCCGCTATCCCAAAATAGGATCAATGATTTTGCAAATAATAAAAAATAATTAATAAATTCTACCACGGACTAAGCTTAAAACAAGATAAAAGTTTCTTTTAGCATACCTTTCAAAAATAGGAGTTTGGAACTTTACCCAAAGTAGAGTTCTATCTAACTAAATCATCTGATCTTTATTTGGGTTTATTCTTCAAATGCCACTTTAAATGTCCACCATTTTCATGTATTCCTAAAATGCCGACAAACAAAACATCGGTCAGTATAAAGATTATACTGGTATGTGGTGGCAACCAAAATCTTGCACATATATTGTAACAACATATTCACATCAAATATTGGTTACCAAACAAAGATTATGTTTTAATTTTAACTTCCCAACTATTTTTACCCATCCTTTGGTATACCCTCTCTTAGGGTTTAGTCCTTACAATGGACATTAGGATACCTTCTCCATCTTGTGCTCGGTACCTTGTGGGTCACGTCTATAGGTGCCTTGTAGTCTTCCCATCTAGGGCTTGACCACTTATGATCTTCCCTCCTAGGCTTGTTCTGACCTTCCCTCCTAGGCTTGGTATCTTAAATCATAAATCCAGAGGTAGTATGTAGGTTCTTGTAAGTCATAGACAATATATGGTGATAATCATAGTCACTTTATAGATTGCAGGAAATAAAGTCATCCAAACATTTAATTTCAAGAAAATGGTAAATCCTCAAAAATCACCGTGAAACTAAAGTAAGTAATCATAAATAGATCTGCACACCTAATTTTGAGATCTCAAAGAGTCAAGCAAAGTCCAATCCAATCAGGTAGTCCAATCACCCAATCAAGCCAATCACACAAGCACAACTGAATCTTGAAAATCATGTATGACCTAATTACTACATACTCCTTATAAACCCTTTTATTGACTTGGGAATCCCTTGTAAGGTTTCTAGGTTGAATTAGGGTTTCCTTTGGGTTTCTTAGATCTATTTCACAAACTTTACCTTTTTAAGTCAGCAAACCCTAAAATAGGTTTTCTTTGTATAAAACCCTAATTACTCAATTATCCACATTAAAGACCCTATATTCCCAATTAGGCTTAGGATCATTCTAACTCTATCTTATATGTGGGTTTACAAAATATAACTCATTAAAAGACATAATCACCTAAATTAGGGTTTCTAAGCCCAACAGTGCACTTTATACACATGAAACCTAAATTGAACCAATTAATCATAAAGATCATCTTTTTAGATCTAAATCTTCCTTTTTATTAACAATAGGTTAATATCAACTTAAATCATTCAAAGAACTTTACTAAATCTCATTAATATCACAATTCGGGTTTTCTATTCATAAATGCATTAAACATGACAACTTTATATACTTTTTGAATTGCAAATAGATTCAGGATTTGATTGTATTTTTATTGCAATCTATGTTTTTTTTCTGATCAACTTTCATATATAATTTGTCACCATATGCTAATCCTATAATTAATTATAAGTTAACCAAATTAATCACCTACTTACCAATAGGAGCCTGCCACCTGGGCGAGGCATCCCAGGTCCCGCCCAGCCTAGGCCGGCCAATCGGCTCTCACCATCTAAGTAGAGTGTGGATTAGGTGATCGGACCAGCTCACGAGGAAAAACAAAATGAAAGATAAAACTAAACCTTACCTAACAAAATATGGGCCGAGGTAGACTGGTAAATCACCATGAAGTTTTCCTCAACCTCCGACTATGTGCCCCCCATAGGTGTGAGGGGTCAACTCGACCATTGACTTTGGGGTCTTGACCTCCTACTGGCTATGTGAGGGTCCCAACGCCTTCGCTATCATGAGCTAAACTCAACAATGCTCTCAATTCCCTGGTTGCTAGTCGGGAGAAACTAGTCATGTAGACGACTGGTTCTGGTAACCAGCGATGAGAGCGAGCAGTCAGGGACAATGTTCTGAGCCGAATTGAATGATGTGAGTGATGCACAAGGTTGAGGGATATCTTGTAGAGAGTTTGGTGGATTTGTTGGGGCATCAACCTCCTTTTTATAGGTGAGGGTCTCTCGTGCAAAGAATCCTCCTTCACATTAGCACGCAACTCCTGTTCATCATGGGCTTCCTCGGCCATTGCTTGATCAAAGTGACTTTATCTGCATACAACTATGGTTTCTCTAACCTCCACAAGGTCCTCTCACTGACATCACCATAGTGAAGTAGTGACTGACACGACCTCCCATAAAGAGCTTCATACTTCTCGATATTGGCTTTGGTAGTTGTGATAACAAACAAACTCATCTAGGGGTAGGTATTGTTCACATGATCCACCCCAAACGAGCACATATGCTCTCATTAGACCTTCTAAAACCTGGATCATACTCTCTTGACTATCCATCAATCATGGGGTGATATGATGTGATAAACTTCAATCTAGTATCGAGTTCTTCATGTACCTACTTCCATAACATGGAAGTGAACTTAAGGCCATGCTCCAGAATATTTGAACTCAGATTAATTTACAGTCAAACTATCTCTCTCTTATATATAGTTCAACTGGATCTATCACATTGATCGTGGTCTATAAGGCAAGGAAACATACTGAGTTGGTAAGGTGATCTACCATAACACATATTACATCATGACCTCTCTCAGTCTAGGGGAGACTAACCACAATGTCTATGGTGATCTTCTCCCATGCCACTTGGGAATTTTAATTCTATATATCAATCCACTGGGTTACTGGTGTTCAGCCTTCACCCTCTGTCATGTGTGAAATCTGGCCACATATATGCCTCTATATCTTCTTCGTTCCAGGACATAAAAGTATTGTTGCAAACCTTAACCATATTGGTAGTACCATGGTGTACTTAAATCATGAGCTTCTTGCATGTCATGATACCTCAAGGGTGAATCCTCAGAAAACCTAAAACACTCTAGTAGTGGATCTCACCACCTACTCTTCCTGAAAGGTGCATCTGAGGTTTCTCTAACAAACTTTTCATCTTATCAAGCTCTGGGCTGGTTAACTGGGTAGTTACCAACTTGGTCTACTGTTATGGTTGTATCGAGGTGTCAGCCACCCAGGTCTATTCTTCCAACAATCACAGGGTCCACCTAGCAAACTCTTCCAGCCCTCTCCACTGGCTAGACAAGACAGCTACACACCTAGTTGTTTCTAGCTAAGAGCATCTGCTATAATGTTATCTTCCTTGTGTGCTAGGTGACGGTGAGGACATAAACCTTCATATACTTCACTCATGGTCTCTGTCTCGGGGTCATGTCTGTTTGAGTCAGGAAAACTTTGAGCTCTTACATCCATTATCTCAATTACCAAACCCAAACTGTAACTCATAGAATTCAAACTACTCTTGATGAGTATGTCCTCATGTTACCTTAGTCCATCTTTCTAAAATACTCTAAAAAGGGTGTGGTACTTCCTATGTCCTCATTCATCATAGAAAGGTTTCAACTTATATCACATTTATCCTTAGTATGGCATGCATTTTGTCTTGTCTCTCACACCCATAACAAGATGAAATAAGCATTTGGTTGTAGTCAAAATATAGAGTTCATCCCATTCCAAGAGTAGAGATGGTTCATCACACATCGCCATTACACTTTCCAGTCTAAGTTGAACATACTTCACATGACTCCACACCATGAATATCTCAATTCTAGGTTTACACCCATGGGAAGACCTTTCCATGTCACTTTTGAGTCTTAATATTACTCATATATACAATCCTTAGTCATTTGCTCAAGATCTCTAGGGTGTGGGTACTTTTGGGGTGATCTTGCCCTCATGCATCTAGGGTGTTCCTTTCACATGTACCCCTTGGGCCCCATGAACTCGTGAAGGTGGCCAAACTCCTCACCCATGGTCCTCGTGCAAAGGTAGCTGTTACCTCCCGACTCTATGGTCTTGTGCATCCAGGGAATAAAAAAACCCCTACTTCCATCGGTCTTATCCCTCCTTGACCTTAGTATTGACTTACGATTCCATCATAGCTCGTGGCTCCTTTGTTGATACTTGAGCACTTCTCATTCTTGAATCCTCACCCAAAACTCCATCATCTCCCTGGGTACTCATGGCTAACCTTACATCCCATCATAGGAATCATGGCGATCTACCTAACCCAGTATGGCCCCATATAGGTTACCCCTATGGCAACATATCCTTATGCCCCTTAGAGATGGTCATACATGGGTCTATAGATTCATGCTCATACTATGTGCTCTTACATTTAGCTCATCAAACTCTTATAAGTGACCTCTCATAGTTACCTCAAACCTAAACAAGAGTTGGTGCTCACTCCAACATCAAGGGTCCCTTCCCAGGACAGGAGAAAACTATCACTTGATAGCAACAAAGGTCACACAACTTTTGTGCATCCAGGGTTCATGCCATCATGTATATGCATAGCTCCTATCATGCAACCTATTCACGTGGCTAGCAAGTAGACAACCTATTAAACCATTTCTAAGCTCCTTGGCATGTCAGACTTGTTCATCATTCCTCCAGGTTGGACCATATCATATCCCCATGTGTCACCAACTGATGTGACTGACTCATCAATCATATACCTCAAATCTAGTGAGGGGTTTCTCTTTTGTTCTAGCACATGGGGGGGGTGCCACACTTAATTCCTATGCACACACTCAACCTCATCAGCATTATGTGCACCAAGTACCACTACTTCCCCTCTTTGGTCTCAAATTCCCAGGCTCACCCTTTATGCATTAGTTATCTAAACGGCATGCTCAGCTGCTCAAACATGTACAAAACTCATGTATGATATGGCATATACTTCCTAACATTCTTCCACATTAACAACCCTTAGAGTCCTACACAAGGACAACCAACTAGGTGTGAGGCCTCACAACTTGTTACCATATGATACCTCTTCAGGGTCTATGGAACTCTCTTCCTACACCTATAAGGAAGTCACTTGTATCATCTATGTGTTTGTTCAGGAAGCCTCTTTCTCTTTTCTAGGGTTTGGTTCCCCTAAAGGATCCTAAGGTACAACGGCCTCTATAGATCATGCATGAAGTAGTTCCATACATATACTCAGGGTTGTCTATTCTAGGCCACATCATACCAAATCTCCTCATGATTCTTCATATCCTAGAGTCTAGGCCTCCAACCTACTTTATATGGGTATCACTCTCTCACTAGAGCTAGCCCAATAACTGGTCCTAAAACTAAAGGACCTTAAGATATGCATATATCCTTACCTGGATGGAACATACCATCAAAACTTAAGTCTGGCTGAGATCATCACAATTCTCTATGCTTAAATCCTTTAGTATGCTTATCTCATAACTAGCAGGCATAACCCTTCTGGCTTAGGTCTAAAACCTACTGCCTGCCTTGTTGTCACTCAGTTCTACATAGGTGCATGCTTCTTTCCTATTCATATATGCCTATCAGGGTTTCTATACGGTCACAACTAACCTTCTGAATGAGGGTGCTATCCCTCATCCCTAATAGGCACGATCCATCTAAGGTTGGATCACAAAAAGGCACTTGGGGTCAAGAAACCACTCACAGTCTAGGTTCCTTATGTTTACTCGAAACCTCTATGTAAAGCATGCATGTCTAACCCACGTACTTGCATGCATGGTCAACTTAGGTAACCAACTCATTGTGTCTTCTCTTTCTCTATCCAACACTTAAGTTTTTGGGTTGAGCATTGTCCTCAGAGGATGCATTAGGTCTCTTCATCTTCCTAGAGGCTTCTTCCTCAAAGGCTATCCTTCTCCTCATCTTCCTACAAGATGGTCTAAACTCAGCGTTCTCCTGAGGGGTATCTAAGGGAACATCAACATGGCCATTCCACCTAAGCATGTAACTAACCTCATTCTAAGTTTCATCATTAAAACTTATGTCCATGACATCTTGTTTACATGTGTTTTACTATTTGGTGGAGGATTCCTTAATCCTTAGTACTCTTAGCCCTCAAACTCATGAGGAGGTGAAGAGAGAGAAAACCCTAAGCTCTTATAATTTCTCTATGGAAAGGGTAGAGAAGGGATGAAAATAGATGAGAAGACCTAGAGGTATCTTATTTTGAGTCAAATCCTTAGATTTTGGTCAGGCAGTCATACAGATTCAGGGAGTCCTCGTAAATTGACTAGCAGGGTAGAGGAAAATCTTGCGTCCCCCAGATCGTGATCCTTTTCTAGACACCTCCATCTTTGGAAAATCCTCTAATAAATCCCTTGGGATCTAAAGAATTTGTAAAATTTAATAATTATTAGAGATTATATGGAATACCATGCTTTGATACCAATTGTAACGACCCCACCCCTCGGTAACCCCCAACTAAGGAAGACCAAGAAGCTAGAGTCGCTATCCTAAAACATGATTAATGGTTTTGCAAATAATAAAAAATAATTAATAAATTCTACCACAGATTAAGCTTAAAATAGGATAAAAATTTCTTTTAACATACCTTTCAAAAATAGGAGTACCCAAAGTAGAGTTTTGTCTAACTAAATCCTTCGATCTTTATTTCACTTTATTCTTCAAATGCCACTTTAATTGTTCATCCATTTTCATGTATTCCTAAAACACTAACAAACAAAAAGTCGGTCAATATAAAGATTATACCGGTATATGGTGGCAACCAAAATCTTGCACATATATTGTAACAACATATTCACATCAAATATTTGTTACCAAACAAAGATTATGTTTTCATTATAACTTCCCAACCATTTTTAACCATCCGCTGGTATACCCTCCCCTAGGGTTTAGTCCTTGCAATGTACATTAGGCTACCTTCTCCATCCTGAGCTTGGTACCTTGTGGGTCACTTCTCTAGGTGCCCTGTAGTCTTTCCATCCAGGGCTTGACCACTTATGACCCTCCCTCCTGAGCTTGGTATCTTAAATCATAAATCTAGAGGTGGTATGTACATTCGAGCAAGTCATATAATCATAGTCACTTTATAGATTGTAGGAAATAAAGTCATACAAATATTTAATTTAAAGCAATCGGTAAATGCTCGAAAATTGTTGTGAAACTAAAGCAAGTAATCATAAATATAACCACATACCTTATTAGGAGATCTCAAATAGTCAAGCAAAGTCTAATTCAATCAACCAATCAAGCCAATCACACAAGCACAACTGAATCCTAAAAAAGCATGTATGACCTAATTACTACATACTCCTTATAAACTCTTTTATTGACTTGGGAATCCTTTCTAGGGTTTCTAGGTTGAATTAGGGTTTCGTTAGGGTTTCTTAGATCTATTTCACAAACTTTACCTTTTTAAGTCAACAAACCCTAAAACATCTGTTCTTTGTACAAAACCCTAATTACTCAATTATCCACATTAAAGCCCTTTTATTCCCAGTTAGGCTTAGGATCATTCAAACGTATATATGGGTTTACAAAATATAACTCATTAAAAGGCATAATCACCCAAATTAGGGGTTTTAAGCCCATTCTTGCACTTTATACACATGAAACCCTGAATTGAACGATAATCATAATGATCATCTTTTTAGATCTAAATCTTCTTTTTTATTAACAATAGGTTAATATCAACTTAAATCATCCAAAGAAATTTACTAAATCTCATTAATATAATAATTAGGGTTTTCAATTCATAAATGCATTAAAGGTGACAACTTTATATGCTTTTTGAATTACAAATAGATTCTGACTTCAATTATATTTTTATTGCAATCTACATATTTTTCTGATCAACTTCATATATAATTTGTGATCATATGATAATCCTATAATTGGTTATGAGTTAACCAAATTAATCACCTACTGGCCAGTAGGAGTCTGCCACCTGGGCGAGGCATCCCAGGTCCCACCCATCCTAGGCTAGTCAACCGGCTCTCGTCATCTTGGCAAAGCACAACTTAGGTGAGAGGACCCACTTGCGAGGAAAAACAAAATGAAAGACAAAACTAACCCTTACCTTGATAGAAGATGGGTCGGGGTAGACTAGTAAGTCACCACAAGGTTGTCTTCAACCTCTAGTTACACGCGCCACATGTGTGAGGGGTCAACTTGGTCGTTGACTTTGGGGTCCTGACCTCCTAAGCATTGTGTGAGGGTCCCAATGCCTTCGTCACTGTGAGCTGAACTCAACGGTGCTCTCCATTCCCTGCTTGCTGGTCGGGATCAACTAGTCATGTAGATGACTGACTCGGGTAACTGGAGATGAGAGTGATAAGTGAGGGATAGAATTCTGAGCTGAATTGAATGACGTGAGTGATGCACAAGGTTGAGGGAAATCTTGTGCAGAGTCTTGTGGATTTGCTGGGGCATCCACCCTCTTTTTATAGGTGAGGGTATCTCGCGTGGAGAATCCTCCTCCAACTGGATTGGGGAAATCTCGATCCTTCCTCAAAAGTCCTATAATGGTGGGAACAATCAATTCGGGAAGGTTCCCTGGACTTGTTGGATAAGTTTCCCAGAAATCTCGTGCATCAGAGAACGAGATATGTTGGAAGGAAACTTTCCTTATTTCCCACTTGGACTGGGGTCTAGACGATGACCCAACACCATCGGATCGCAAGATCTGCGGTATGAATCGTGGGTCTGACTAAATCACATCTTTAATCCTAAATCAAACGTAACATTTAATATATTTGATTGATTATCCTATCACTTTAGGATTCTTATAAAATCCATAACTCTCTACAAGTTAATCCTTTTGTTTCCAAATTTTAGGAGAAACTTTCTAATAACTTTATCTACACGTGTGTCAAGTTTGAGTCCCAAACTCAAAAGCATGGGGGACTTTTCTTAATATGCAAGTTAACACTTAATAAGGCATATTGTATTTATATTTTGTCTCTCTTTCACTTATATTCCCCTTATTTGAATTCCTTTTATCAATAAAAACCATGTGGATCTGAAATCTAATCCATCATGAGCAAACACTTAATCTTCTAGAGAATTCTACATAATTCTCAGCATTATCTCAATTTCTTTTCCTTTTATGTATTATTAGATTTCTTACCATATTTCTTCTCTTTTAATTATATTGGACTTACTACTTCAATAAGGTCCACGAAAAAATTCATGCAAAAGGAAATATTATCAAAGAAATCAATTCATTAATCATACAATTTTCATAATCATACATTTTATTGGATAAATGGCATTGCAAACCATGTAAGCCCAAAAATTGGGGTTGTAACACAACTTCTTTGTTGTCGCCCATAGAACCGGTTCACGGGGATGGAGAGAACAAAGGAAGGGGATGAAGATCAACGGTTTACCTCATTACCCCCATGTTTAATACATCAAGGTAAGGGCAGCCAAGTCTTTTCATTATGTTTTGTCCTTAGCCATGTTGGAGCACGTTGTTGAATGCCATGGTCCATTGGTCGGGCCAGGCACATAAACCTTAGTACAGAACAACTGCTAGGTTGACATGGCCTACTCTAATTTGCATGTTAGTAATTATCTCACAGAAATTGTAGAAATTAATCAGTAACTCATATTAAGACATGTTAGATACAAAAATTGATTAGAAAAATGTGAGGAATGTGATTAAAATATAAGTTATGCCTAAATCTGATCCCAATTCTAAAAGTAATAAAAATATGCAGAAGTGTTGATTAATACATATAAACCCTAGTTTTTTATGAATAGGATGTCATGTTTGATATGATTCTTTGAGATGTAAATTAATAATGAGGAACGTAATGGTGATATTACATGATTATGACCATAATGATGATAATTAAAGTTGCTAAAGTGAATAACCATGCATACAAAGAATTAGGATTAAAGGTCATAACTGGCTATGTCATTAAGGAACATACTTTGCATCTATGTGATCACAATCAAAGGATATGTTGGATATAGTCATTAGGGTTTCACCTAATGAACAAAAATCGATGGAACTAGCATTTGTACCCTTAATCCTTAACCAAACCATATACAATCCTAAATGTTAGATTAGGACTCGAGTAGGATTTAATCTGATTAACATGAATTATGACACTTTAGGATTTACATACATGCATATTAAAGTTTATTGCTTGATTTTCTTGCTTGATTAGATAATATGCTTAAAGTAAGATTGTGAGATTTTTATGGTTCTACTAAAGGTATGTGGTTACACTTATGACTACCCATAATATAGTTTGTCGGTATTTTCCAAGGTTTCTCAAGGATTGACGAAATAAACTATTGAGTGTTTATTTACATTTTGTTCAATTATAAAGCCACTATGTGTATCACATAATTAAAGGCATCATATTCTAAATCTGAGGATGACATGTATCCAGGTATGATGCACACGAGCCCTGGAGAGACAATGATGATATCCAAGATAGCATAGGAGGCTTGGGTTAGAATATGCTCAAGATAGTGTTAGTTCTTATTTGCAAGTAATTGATTGATTATATATTGTTATGTACTTTCACACATTTGCATGCACCTCGCCTAAGCATTATATTTTGATATGTTGATCTGTGCTTTTGTTTTACGCCATTTTAGGTGCATGCTAAATATGAAGATACCAGTACTGATAAACCAGTTGAAATTACATGATGGCATTTAAGCTATGTAAGGAGGATCACATAGATACTTCTTCTCATATGTACAAATTATTGTGTAAGAAATTCTTGTAATTCCTTAGAGGAGCATCTTGTAAATAATATTTGAATTATTGGGAATTATTTTCTATTATTTGTTATCTGGTTAAATCTGGATCTTTGGCAATTTTAGGTAATGGCTCTCAATTTTATGGGTTTTTAATAATTGAGAGATGCTGAAAAGTGAGGTCGTTACAATATGCCTAGTATTATATACATACATACATACATATATATATATATATGTGTGTGTGACGAAGGGAAATGTTTACAAAATTCATAAACATATGTGTATAAATAGGTTATAAGTACCAAAAAAATGTTATAAAGTTGCCAAGGTGCCCAGACTTGGGGCCTTGACAGCTTAACATGTATGTGAAGCCTTTGTTTATGTAGCTCCCTGACATCACAAGTATAAGCGGTGTGGAACTACACCCTTTGGTCCTTCTTCTCAAATAGACTTTAGTTACAGGGGGTCAAGATCTAATTCGATTAGTGTTTTAATGTCCTTGTTGAAACTCAAGTACATAAGCCCATGAGTTCTTTGTACAAGCCCATGTGGCTCACAGAAACTCGAGTTCTCATTCATGGTTCTCAAAATAAGAGTTTCTCTATGCCATCTTTGATATCATATTAACTTTTTATCCTTGTTTGAATTTGAAGCACTAGTTCATGACTCGGGTGTCAAATGCCCACAAAGGCCACATGGCTACAGAGGAGATCAAGAACTAATGCTACTAGTAATGAACCTGACCCAGACCCCTATTACTTTGGTTTGATCAGTGAAAAACCACATGGTTTCAGTAACCTCAAGAAACAAAAGGAAGAACAACGTGGCCCATTAATTAATGCTCAAACCCATGTTACGTGGGTCCTAAGAACACATGCTTATATACCTATTTAGTATCTTAGCCAGTGGCAATATGGATAAACCTTCTGGAGTCCCTCCCCCGCCAAATATTAACTAGATGGTCTTACAATTATTCTCTAAAGATAATATGGCAGTACATCATTTGCTTCATTAACTTGGTAACTTAATTTTTGAGGTCCCTCCCCCAGTTAGGCTTACTTAGATTTTGGGTTTGACATTTATTCACTTTACATTATATGGCGGTTAATCATAGCATTAGCCTAACCAATCTATTTATATGTTTATGTGATAGGACATATTTTCTTATTTTTATATATGATCTTTTATGAAATTGCCTTACCTGACAAAGAAGTATAATCATTATCTTTTTGTTTGTTCCCATGTTATGGTAAAGAATCCATATTCCGAAACTATTCACAATTCATATTTGTTTGCTTGGAATATAAAGGGAATATGTAGGCCAAACTCCATTTTGTGCTATTTAACTATGATGCAAACATATTGTTAACTTGGTGCTCCATACTCTATAATGGCGAGAATTAATGGTGTTCGTGTTTTACCCTAGAAATATATTTAAAGTTAGATATAGACTAAAATCATGGAAACACATACACATTTTTAGACACAAACACTAACACGATCATGAACGCGGACACGGCAATTTTCTAATATATAAGACACTAACACGGTATTCCATGAGGGGAAAATATTTTTTACCAGATACGCGTATGTGTGTAATGCATTTAAGTATCTATTCTAATTACTTAAAAATTACCCATAATATATTTAAATAAGTATTTATATATCTATACTACTATAAAAAGAGCGAGTTCATGATGCACTCTCCTTGATTCTCTCTCTTCTCATAATTTTTCTCAACTTTTTTTATATTTATTCTATTTTATTTTTTTCTTTCATGATAAAATCAGGTGTCGTAAATCTCTCAATTTCTTTGTGACATTCCTTCGTTCAAATGTGCGTTTTGAAGTCAATAAACAACACGTTTCCAAATTTTCTACAAAACAGTTACGAGAATTACCATTGTCCTTTTGGCAAATTTTATTTTTTAAATATTTAATGTAAAATAAAGATGTTCAATGGGGTACGTGCATATGCACGTGTGTGTTAACTAGTATATACAAATATGAGACTATGGGTGTTTGTGTGTGTAGTAGAAAAATATGAAGTAGAAAACTAAATATGTTGCATTCTACAGTAATTATAGTAGATTTTCAAAATAAATAAATGAAATTGCAAGACTTGGTTAATATATCTATCAAGCCAAAATGTGACTTATGACGTCTAATTCATCCTAGATTGAACATGTGGACTCTGTTATCGGAAATAATTAGAGAGACTGACTTGTATTGATTATGGGCAATAGATCTGGGAAGTGACCGATTATTCAGTTACATAACTAAACCCACGACTCTTATGACTATGTATAGTATATTATGTCATAACAGAATATAAATTTTGTATGCAGTTGTGATTATATATCAGCTTTATGTTGCATTTTTCAACAACTAAATGTACTTACATGGTAGTTGTGTATTCAGAACTTACATGCAGGAATATGTTACGTAATAATACTGCAGTGTCTGATTCTGAGAACCTTTTGAGAGATTTTATTCGCAATGTTTTATCATATCTCAGTTTTATGACACAATATTCATAAATAGTAGTTGTTTGTTCAGAACAGGCACACGGAAATAGGCTACTGCAGTAGGAGCCAGTACACTGAGTGTTCAGGGAGTGTCAGGGGCATCTCCATCTGTGTATGGGCTGCAAAAAAAAGAACAAAACAGATAGGACACGTCTTGACCATGCTCAAAGCATTGTGAGCAGTGTCCCCGAAGTGTTCATGTCCAAAATGTGTCAGTGTTTGTCATGAACATGTTTTTTTTTTTGGGGGGGGGGGTGTGGGAGGGGGTTTGTTTAGTATTCGTTCTTCCCAAGACAACAGTACAAAAGCGCTCAAATCCAGTGTACTATATCCTAAACAATAAACTTCAAAATTTACACTCCAACCTTTTATATAATGAACACATCAAAATCAAATTTGTCAAGGAATTCATCAGACTAGAACTAGAAGATGCAAATATGTTTTCAAAAAAAAGTAATAACATGTTAAACAAATCATACCACGAGTCCAACATAAACTACCACCTTTGATCAAGACCAACTAGTCTATGGAAGGCTGGGGGAATCCATCTTTTCCGATTTTCATGAAACAAAAGAACCTGAAGAAAACCCTTATCTCCAAGAACAAAGACACAGTCGGAAACATTTTTTCTCGCACCAAACAATGTGAAGCTAAGTCCTAGACCTACAAACAAAATGGGACTCTAGACACAACCCAATGTCTGATAGAGATCTTGCTATGGCTGAAGTAGATTTGGATGAGGCATTGAGATGGGAGGGATGTTTTATGAAGGACAGATCCAGAGTCAGATGGCTCCGAGAGGGAGATAGAAACACAAATTTCTTCCTCTCCCACCTGAAAGCTCATAGATGCCGCACGCACATTGAGAAGAGATAGAACCTGAAGAATACCCTTATCTCTGAGAACAAAGACACAGTCGGAAACATTTTTTCTCGCACCAAACAATGTGAAGTTAAGTCCTAGACCTACAAACAAAATGGGACTCTAGACACAACCTAGTGTCTGATAGAGATCTTGTTATGGCTGAAGCAGATTTGGATGAGGCATTGAGATGGGAGGGATGTTTTATGAAGGAGAGATCCGGAGTCAGATGGCTCCAAGAAGGAGATAGAAACACAAATTTCTTCCTCTCCCACCTAAAATCTTGTAGATGTCGCACGCACATTGAGAAGATTCATCTTAAAGACTTTGACACCTAGATTCATGGCATAGACTGTCCCCACCACTACAAACTCATGCACCCTGGACCTTATCCAACCTAAAGTCTCAGAGGAAGATAACCAGAGTATGTTGATACATGCCTCTGTTGAAGAAGTTTTGGCTGCACTTCATAGTTTGGACCCGCACAGTGCACTAGGACCAGACGTCTTCACTTTAGTGTCCTTCCTGGATGCCTGGGAAACAATGAGGAGTGACCTCATTGACTTCTTTAATCTCTGCATACAAGGAGGATACATCTACCATAGCCACAAGTGTGTGAGACTCACCCTCATTCCAAAGATTGATAATCCCACAGAGTAATCCTATTTCCAGTCCATCAGCATCGAGAATGTAGTGATGAGGATTGCAGCAAAGGTTATAGCAACCAAGTTTAGTGTTCTTCTTCCTAACATTATTTCTATAGAACAAAATGCATTTATTATAGGTAGGGACATTGTTGAGAACATCATGCCAGAAAATGAGCTCAACCATGACAACAAATAAGGAAGAGATGGTATTAATAGCATTCTCAAGCTAGACATATCTAAAGCCTTCGACCAGGTAGATTGGTGCTTCTTGTTGCAAGTCCTACTCCGCTCAGGCTTCTTCACTGATGTCACTAAGCTCATTTGCACCTTCTTGGAGGACTCTTGGTTCTCTATCTCCATCAACGGACACTCTACAGGCATCTTGACCTCCATACGAGGACTCAAGCAAGGAAACCCCCTTTCCCTTGCCCTTTTTACCCTGATGCAAGAAGGCCTTACTTCTCTGCTCAATTACATTAGTGGGTTGCACCTCACAAACCCCTTTTACACTCAAAGCCATGGCAATGCCCCATCTCACTTGGTCTATGTTGACGTTACCATCCTCTTCTTTAATACGATTGTTGGGTCTACCTCATGGGTAGGTTCCTCTCTCACCGTCTATGAAGAAGCGTCGGGATAGAGGATCAATAGATTGAAGTTCTCCTTCTTATGCTGTGTTGAGTATGCATCCATGCATGTTGAGTTGGCTGATAGTCTGGGATGCACACCACAAGAGGACTACAATATATACCTTGGGGCCCCATTCACCATAGATAGTATGAAGAAACATCACTTCCAATTCCTCAACGACAAGATCAGCAGTAGACTCTTGAGCTGGAGCGACAGGCTGCTCTCTTTTGTGGGATGTCTTGATCTCATCAAATCAATTTTGTGTTTGAACCCCATCTACATTACGATGGCCTCCTCCATACCAAAGAGTGTCCTTAAACAGGTAGAGTGACACATGGCGTCCTTTCTCTGGGAAGCATGGGACGGTTCAAAGCGTCGAACTTCGGTCAGTTGGAAGGGAATCACTACACATAGCCGTTATGGTGGTCTAGGTATTCAATCTCTTTACATCACTCAAGAGGCTTTCCTCATCAAAGCATCATGCTCCCTACTTACTGGATATTCTATTTGGGCGGGATTCTGCAAGACAATGTATGCTAGGACAACATGGACCTCCTTCACTATGGATCATCCTTGCACTCTGAAGAACAATAGTTACGCCTCCACCAACTAGTGTAAACTATGTTGGCCATTCCCCTGTACCCTAGAGCACATACGATGAAAGGTGGGCACAGGGGATCTCTCTTTCTGTTTTGACAAGTGGGACACAATGACTTATTAGAACTTTGCAAGGAGAGATGCCCTTAATCATCACCTCAATGAGGACATCAATCTGCATATAAAGCTTTCTGATCTTTGGCATCAGAACGGTTCTTGGCTCTATCCTACTCTCTTTCATATCTTGAATGAGACCAGTCTTAGCTTACTTTGGAGCATCGCATGTCAGCATAAAAATAGGATCATCATGGCACCCCTTTTTGGGACCTCACATTGAGTGGTAGGTTCACCCTCACATCACCCAAAGAGCTCCTCAGAGACACAATGGCTCATCCCACCCCTCTAAAGCATCACAACTGGATATGGTCACATCACTTACCCCACAAGATCAATACTTTTGTTTGGAAGATCATTCATGATGTCCTGCCAATGGACTCTAATATCAATAAATGCCAGATCTTGATGGCCTCAAGGTGTGAATGTTGTGACAATTACCAAGAAAAGATGATGTCCCACCTCTTTTTTCATGGTCAAACAGCCTTTCGGATATGGACAAAGTTGAACCAAATGCTATGGACCTCTCTTGATGCTTTGCTCACTGAGATCAATGAAGTTCTCAATGTTTGTTGGGATGGATCATAGGAGATTACTCAACTTGGTCTGCTCCAAGGTATATTACCAATGGCAATCCTTTGGTACATATGGGTGCCTTCCTTCTCTAGTATCAACACAGCCTTAGTATCCACCTCTTTCAAGCATCCACCTATCCCATCTAAAGCACGATAGAATCTTATTATGGAAGACATTATAATATGTCATATCAATGACCCACACTTTTACATCATTCACTGGATACGGCCAGCCCCAAATACTCTGAAGCTCAACATCACGATTCACTAGAACTGAAAGAATCAACAAGGGAAGTATGCAGCTAGAGGCATACTCTGCAACAATTCAGGATTGCTAAAATGGGCCATTTCCACTCCTTTGAATGCAAGTAATCATTCATTTTCACACTTGGAAGCATGGCATAGGGCCCTTGCCCTTTACTCTATCTATGAGAGATCTAAGATGATCATTGAATCAGACTCCAAGCTTAGGGTTGACTTGGTGATGGGAACTTTTGACACACCTCGGAGACTCCAAGAACAATTACAAGAGGCTAAATGTTTACTTGCTTCACAAGTTATCAATGTGCCCACACTTATAAGGCCACTAAATGTGTGGCCACGGAACTCGCCACCTATGGCAGCGACCTTGACAATATTTATTTTTTCCACAACTATAGAGACATACCACCACCCATTAGAGATATCTATAGATTAGATATACAAAGCTTTAGATATATTTCTCCATGCACAGATCATACTAAGAATTTTGTCCTTTTGATATCTCATAGCACACAGAGGCGTTTGTGTGAGGCTTGATCATATATGATTACCATGATCCTTTTTGTCTAGTCTGCAACTTGGAGGCATGATGAATACAATCTCTCTTAGGTCTAACTAAAAAAAGGCTATCTAAGAATCAACACCTGAAAGCGGTACAAAGTTGGACACTTTCGAGCTTGAAAAGACAATAGTATTGAATTATTTGAATTGTACAAAGATAATTAACACAATCTAAAAACCTTCGCTGAGAATGAAAAAAATGCTTATTTATCCTTTTCTTAGTTAGGATATTATTTAATGGGATAAAACTTCCCTTTCTTATATTTTGTTATATATCTAATGGCCCCATAAATAAACATGGTTTAGGTGTCATTGTGCAATATTTTTTTCAATAATATTTTACAAGGTAACAAGTAATAGCTTCGCAGATACAATCATGCTTTAAAATATCCTCCACACCCATAGGGTTCACCTCCATATCAACTCGAACAAGTTAGAGTTGCAAACATTCAAATTTTTTAAAGAGTACCTCAATTGCCAACATGGAAGCATCCAGTCAAGTACCTTGGTGTTCCTCCATTGAAGACACTACATAGAGGTGAATCCTTTTGCCTTTCTCTAGTGTGGGTGGTATTTCGTAGTCTACTAAGCACTATAATCTTTATATGAGGTGAAAGTCATAAGTTTTCTTTTTTAAGAAAGTGTCTGTGTTGGAATACTTGTTAGTTTCCATATTTTCCATGTCTTTCATGTTTCCTGACCTTTTTGCATATCTACATCGAAGACTTTGATAAAATTTTATTGGGATGATTTTTTGATGTTGTTACTTCTGAATGTTCCTAGGGATGGAGGCCTTACAAAACTTATCGAGCTTCAAGAACACTGCTTTTCATTTGCCCTTATTACAGCACTTATCGAGCTCAAAAACACTACTTTTTATTTGCCCTACTCATATGCAAGAAATGAGGTATCTAATATCGATATCATTTTGATAGCCTAGGAATAGGCATTTACTAGTATAATGGAAAAAATATCGACAGATGCAATCCTGGTTGTTTCAACATCAAAATGAATGAACTAAATCGTGAAATTTTACAAGTGTAATCTCTACATCTAAATGTATTTTATGCAATAAAATTCTATAAAGTGTATGTGAGGGGATTGTATATCATGTGGGAGGTAGTGAACCTATCATATTTTCTGGGGATTCCGATAAAGGATTTTGGTGACAAAATATTGGAATTGAGATTTGGAATTTTACTAAAACAAACGATAAACATAAATACACACACATATGCAATAATGTCCAATTTACAACACATGAATAGAGTAGTAAGCTACTAATTCATATCATTTGCATGTCGAGTTACACATTGATTCTTCATACAATATTCAATTGATATGGTTGACAAATTGCTCCAATGACATGTACTTTATGTAAAGTTGGTGGTGAAGTTACATTTTTTTAGGGGAAGTTAGGAGGTTGTCTTATTCAACCCGCCCTCCTCTTGTAGGGATTAAACTATGAAAAGTTACATTGCTTGCCAAAAATTTAAATGTGGTAGGACTCTTACCATTACAAGGGTAAAGAGGAATGGGTTGACCCCTAGGGTCAAGGGGAGGATCCGTATAAATACGGCCATCCTAGAAATTTTTGAGGTGGTGCTTTGCAAGGGAGTCTACTAACGTCGTAAAATATCTCGGTAGGTTAATGATACATACATCTTAAGTTATTCATACTTAAGTGATAGGATGCTAGAAGACTCTTTAGGGTCAAGGAGAACCATTCATCTAGTTGGGATTCACTTTGGTTATGCAGATGCTTAGGAGGAGCCTCAACCACTACATCTAAATAGATCATAGGTTATTATCTCTAAGCCCCTTGAGGTGCATCCATCCTAGAAACCTTAGTTTGACCATTTTGGATTATAGTTTCCTAGGTTGATATGTATTTTAAAATTATCTCTTAATAATAAATACATGTTGTGTGTTTGGCTCTCAAATCATCGGTCATAGCTTAACACACTACTCCCTAACACTACTTTCAAACCTAAAGAATTTACAATGTGAAGAGGTGGGGTGTCCATCCTTGAGTGGCACAAAAATTCACACAACATATACAATATAAAAGGAAAATATTCTATTCATTTTAAAATGAAACATAAATTGTTTACACCCAGGTCATATAGGCAATTAAAAAAATCAATACATCATTAAGAAACATTTTTTAGATAAATACCACACCATTCCCTTTATTATTATTGTCCCACTTGGAGTTTCATTTTGATGCATCATGTTCAGAAGATATGTCAATTCTTCATTTCCTTGCATTACCTATCATGAGAAACATGACACGGTCATTATTATCACCATGATGCTCTATAAAAGATACGAAATATTTGATTTAAAAAATATATACTTCTTGGTAGGACTTATAAGAGGGAGATATCAATGAGTTTTAAAATATGCATTTTGCAACAAAATGTCTTTCAAGTTGTATCTCCATTATACATTCTCATCATTATTCAAGCTCCACTCAAGCCCAAGATTCACCATTGGGGGGGGGGGGGAATTCAAAATATGGAAGGGGGATGGCACCTATATGCATAGGTTCCACTCAACCTCACACCTATCTAGTGAAGAGGGAATGTTCCTATATTAGTATCAATATTAAAATATGGTATAATGGACAATCCTTTTAATATTTTCATTATTGCTAGATAGTAATGTTAGATAAAAAAAGGTGGTCTTACAGATCATGTAGTTCATGGAAGTATATATAGGAGCAATTTTCAAACATAGAAACCATTATCAATTTAATCACTTATATGTTCAATAACGGGTGAAGCATACCTTTAATTTTGATTCAAAGTGAAGAGTGGATGTTGGAATATTCAGGTCAAAACTACGTTAAAGATGTTGAAGAAGTAGCATAAGTTCATATTGATCAATAGGAGTCATTTAAATATTGGTCCAAAGGACCAAAGATAGGGTTATTAAGTAATTGGATGGCTGTAGGAAAATTATATTCACCAAACCATCGTGATTGACCATATCATACGTATATTAACTTAATTTCCATTTGGTTTTCCACAAAGGGAGAAAAGCTGCAGTGATTAGGTCATAATAGACTGATCATTCTTGAATTCTATATAATCATTATGATATCATTGTCATGTTTTATATTCATGCCTTTCACCATCAATATTAGTAAGTCATCAAAAGTTTAGGTCAGTAATAGTTGTTCAGATCATGGATGATGTCTAGATTCAAGAATAGGGCTCACATGCAATATGGGTCACTTAGTAATCCCAATTTACATGTAAGAGTCTACTTCTAAATATTGATGATGATCAAGTAGTATTTGCACCAAGGGACCATTTTAATGGATCCTTATATTTTTCATAACAAGATATCATATTTGATTGTAGTGTTTCTTTGACATGTAGATTTGGTAGCCTTTTCTTACAAAAAAAAGGATTTTCTTTTATTATTATCTAGAAAGGGACCATTTACCAAGAAAATGAGAAAATGTGGATGATGATACTAAGGATCTAAAGACGACTAGGATTGGAATGGGGAGTGATTTAGGTGAACTAAGGATCTAGGTTCATGGATTCCTAGATGGACAGTCAGCCATCAGACAAGCCCTATCTGTCATCTTCCCTAAGACCTCAGATGCACAAAGGTGCAAACTTGTTGAAGTACTTATCTAGAACAAGGCAAAAGTTGAGCAGGTGGCCTTTAGTTATGTGATAAAGTGAGTTTTTACATTATTATTTTCTCTCTCTTGCAAAAATTAAGGATACATGTTTCAAACTATTGCCTAAAACACCCTCAATCACCCACCCTAATGTTTTGACCATGTGGATGCACAAAGTCTAAAATAATACAAACCCTAAATGCATATTAAGGTGATTCATATATATTAAAAACCTAGTCAAACTATGATACACAAACATTTGAATTTTAATCCCAAATTTGTACCATAGCAGGATGACTCTATCATAAAACTCCACAGAAAATTCCATCATAAGTATTAGGGGTACCAATTCAAAGTTATGGCCATTTTATTATATGAACTTTATTTTCTTCATTTATGGCCTTAGACCTAAGTTTAGGAATAAAAATATCCAGGTCGTGACACATAAATGTGGCACATGGCTTAGTAGACGATATGTGGCTTCATACATGTGTGATCTCAGTCCCATTCGTTGTGTGAGGATTTGAAAATGTGGAACCCATCTTCCACCTCTCGATAAACTTGGTCCTCATATTACCTACAGCCTAGCCACCTAGCCTCAACTCCACACACCTAACCAAACATCTATCGTGCAAAGTCAGTGGGATATTTCTCCTACCCTCATCGTTGCTCAACAACCACTACCATGTAGCCCCTAGTGATCAGATCAAGGAGAAATAAATCCCCTCAACTTGTGCCTCTCACTGGCAATGGACTTCGATTTAGACCTTCCTCGTCTCCACTCTCCCGCCTCTTTAAGACTCCCATCACCTTTGCCACCTTCCCTTTTGTCCTGCTTTGCCTTCAATTACAGTTGAGCACCCCCTCCATCCCCAACCTCGAACACCTCCACCTTTCTTAACCCACAACTCCCTTCACTCCACGGGTCTTCTCCTTCCAATAAACCTCAATCTCATGCTCTTGAGACCTCGGCGAAGCGATCGGGTCGATGAGCACTACAACCGAAGCTCAGAATGAAGCTTCATTTTTTGTGAGACTTGGGAACCCTCGTGCATCGGAAAAGATTGCATAGCATCGTTAGATCCCTTGTGAAGTTTCCTCATCCCTCAATGCAGCTAGAGGGGAGGTAAAACTTTCAACCCCGATTCATGCTCATTTTCTTGACTTTCTTGATCGAAGCTTGAGTCCCAGTGAGTCTTCAGCTAACTCCATGGGCTTGTTGACTTTAGGGGATCACTGTGAAGCCAACTGAAGTCTAAGCAAAAACCTAGGAGCCCCCTATCCATACTCAACCACTCCCCCTTTGTTCATCGCTTATTTTTGCCATGGCTCAAGCAGAAGAAGAATCAAGTTCATGAAATGCACACCCTTACCATGCTCTGTCACGCCTAATTGTTATTAGCCCATGGGCATTTTGGGTCTTTTAACTCCATTCATGACCCCTCTTAGCATGGGTTGGCTCGTGGGTCAGGATTAGGATCCGTAGAGCCAGATCCCTCCTCTGTGAGGCCCAATTAGAAGAAAAAAATTATATTTTTCATTTATGTCTCCATCATATTTTAGATTGGTTTATTTTGTAAAATCAATAACAAATAGCTCCAATAGCCAAAAAATACCGATAAAATATCCACATTCCCAAAGAAATGTATAGAACCTATATAAAATATCATATGTGCCTAAAACCAATCCGAGAACTGATATATTATTGTATGACCTTATAATGTCCTTTCCATTATTATCTAACAGATAATGAGTATGTTCATCAATATTAGTACTTTGAAACCTTGAGACATAAATTATAACTATGAGTCTTTTGGAACTCGAAAACCTAATTGGGTGGTCAATCATGGACTCAAAATCTCTAAATACCACATGAATGACCCTTCTCTCTCATGATTAGTGAAGTTAATTAAGGGACCACTAGTCATCCAAAATCCCCGATTTGCTATCAAAACCCTAAAATAAGATTTCTCCCTCTAGTACCCTGATCTGAGCCTAAGTCACTAGATATTGACCCTAAGTAAGTCAAAACCCTAAAATGAAGTGTTAGGGATACATTATGACACTAGGAATTCAATTTGTTTTTAGGGTGACATATTCTCATCTTAAGTAAACCATTTTGCCATCCAATATCTTATAGGAATAGGTATGTGGAATATCTAGCTATAAGACTAGTTTTTCTAGTGTGAAATAAGTATGAAATACTTTCTTGCCTTATTTTCGGTACATTACATGTATTTATGTACAATAGTATACTCTTTGCCTTGAAACAAGAATACTAAGAATGAGAATGAGTTACTGATGGTCCTCATTAATCTCCCTAAAAGAGAGGGAAAGCATTGATGTTAACTAGAACCTCCCTAGAGTAAATGGTACACATGGAGATCCCTAGAGTACATGGTACGCATGAAATGGGCCCAGTAATATACATGATTAAGTGCCAGTCCACCATAATAATATAGATTCATTGAAATGAAACTAATAATGTGGGTTTACCTAATTTTTTGCCATAAGTAATGTTGTCTTTTACCTTTTTCTTCCTTTTCAAATTATTCAAGTATGCAAGAATAATATGTATGTATCTTTCAACCATGTACACAACACATTGTGTTGATCCATTGTTTCCCATATTTTCTAGGTGCAAAGAATCCATGAAGAAAGGTACTTGAAAGTAATAATAAATATTCTTGGGGAATTTAGAGTAGACATGTGTCTCTTTTTACTTCTCTTAGATCGTACTTTCATTTTCTTTCCCTGTTGATGTGTGCGAAGTAGTCTATCTCATGTACTCTCTTTTCTATCTGTATTTAGATTCTTCTTTCTTGCCAAAAAATATAAACACTACTATATTTTTTTCATTTACAAATGTTGGTTTTTTGTGTGGAAACTATGTGGTGTTTATGAACATGATCAAGCTTCTAGATGATAACCACAACTCCTCATATTTCCCTCTTGACATCTAATTGATATGATGAACGCATATCAATGGAATGACACTGTAACGCTCGGGCCCACTGCTCAAGGCTCTAGTAGAGTTTCAGAAATGACGACTGGCACCATAAACCACCACTAGCCTTAACTGCGCACTTTGTCCACACTAACGTGCAAGCCAGGATCAACTTCCTGACTGGTCACCCATCCTAGTACTACTCTAAGTTGAGAACGCTTAACTATGGAGTTCTTTAGTGATGGGCTCCCAGAAAAGGAGGTGCACCTTGGTGATATGGGTAGTCCAATCATTCCTTTTAAGATCATGTTATCTGAGGCCTGAAATCCTGGGATGTTACAATCTACCCCAATTAGACTCTCGACATCCTCGTCAAGGCTCAACTATTTGGCCTCATAATCTGACCCCATTTCAATGTAGATCCACAATGGCCCATTGACACCCAGCTCCTGATCACAGAATACCAACACAAGGGTGGTTACGTCAACCATGGACAACCCTTTCCTACATGCCTAGATTGTTTGACTCAAGACTGGCATGCCACATGCCCATGCGGGGCCCACCTACTGGAGGGGTTATGGCTCTGATACCATTTGTAATGCCCAGTCCCACTACCCAAGGCTATATTAGAGTTTCAGGAATGACGACTGGCCCCACAAACCACCACTAGCCTTAACTGTGCACTTTATCCACACTGACGCGCAAGCCAGGATCAACTTCCTGACTGGTCACCCATCCTAGTACTACTCCAAGTCGAGCATGCTTAACTATGGAGTTCTTTAGTGATGGGCTCCTGGAAAAGGAGGTGCACCTTGGTGATACGGGTAGTCCAATCAATCCTTTTAAGATCATGTTATCTGAGGCCTCAAATCCTGGGATGTTACAGTCACCATGGAAAGTATTCTATAATTGGGGTTTTCATGGCTGGTATTAGAGCTAGAGTTCACACATCATAGTTGAATGAAACCTCATTCACTCTATTATGAGTCTAGGGTAGTCCTTGTGTTAGGGATATAAGGGGTGAAGGAGTCTAGGCTAGAATATGCATGGGTCTGACAAAAGTCTCTGAGCTATTTTGCTTAGCGCATGAGGCTACCTTATGATAGTGTAAGTTTTACCAGGACAAAACCCTAAGTGTAGCCTACTTTTGAGCATACCTTAGTTATGGATCCTTCTCATATATAGATATTCTCTCTCATCTCTCTCTTATATATAGGATAGGAATGTGTCACTCTGTTTAGAGTACTAAGAATGTTTGAATTTTGACTTAAGGATTATCAGGATATCCTATACAAACCATAACACTAAAATCATGAATACATCAAAGAAAAAATATGAAATATGTTTCAAAAAAGCAATATAAATATCATATCTATTTCATTAAATTTTTGAGATGGCCCCAAAAACATGTAACTCTAAGGCCTCAGAATAGTCATTTTGTCACAAGAGAAAAGAACATGAAACTTCTAGAGAACCTAATCCTGAGAAAATATCCATAGGTAGGTGGAAAGAACAAAAGCAGGTCCTCCTAGATTTTATGGAAATCATTGCCCTAAAAGGAACCACTGAGACTAGTTCTTCTAAGAAGGAGGTAACCATGCTTGACTTTTTCGAAGTAAACCCTGATACCTTTTGGGGTTAAAGACCAACCTAAGGTCATAGAAAAATTCGAGGCATGGATCTTGTTAGTAGAGAATTCCTTTCATATCCTAGAAGTACTCCCTGAGCAAAAAGTTAAGTTTTCCACATTCTTAAGGGAGGAGAAAAAATCTAGTGGCAATTTTTTGTGGGAGTAAGGAAGTAGAGGTTGATACCATGGAGCGGGAGGCCTTAAAAACCATTTTCACTTACCCTTTTATGTTCATAGCTGAGAGGAAGATGAAGGAGAGGATGCTCACTAAGTTTAAGCAAGGAAACCTCTCAGTGGTTGAGTACACTTGGAAGTTTAGGCTTCTGGAGTGTTATGCACCCAATAGGATTGAGGAATTGATTGCCTAGATGCCAACATGAAAACAATATTTATCACTTCCCATCCCAAGAACTTTGATGAAGTCCTAGATATGGTCCTTAAGATGGAAAGGGATTAGGGTATGCAAAAACCTTCTGGCATAGGATACCTAGGGTTGACCACCATTGATGAAGATAAGTCTAGAAAGTTCACACTTGGCCATAAAAAGGGATCAGGTAAAGGAGGTCAAAGAAACAATTTGAACGATCAGAGCCCCCCTCACCCAAAGTGAAAGACTTATGGGTGACACCATGGAAGAGTATGTTGCCTCACCAAGTTGGTATGCTACAATTTCAAGAAGGAGGACCAATTCATCTTTGAGTTCCCTACTCCATCTATCTTTGGCAACCCTCCAGTGGGTGCTCCACCTCCTTAGAGCACCACAATGCAAGGGTGTTTTTTTGTGACAATAGAAGAGGCTAAGGCAAATCAAAACTAGATGATTGTAGGTAACCTTAAATCCTTTTCATTTATCTAAAAATATTATCCACTGTCTTAAAATATTCATGATAAAATATTCTATATATGCATTGTATTTCTTAATGATCATCATGTTAAATCCTTGCTTGATTTTGTATCTACGAATGCTTTCATGTCTCAAAATAAGGCATCTATATTACATTTGCATATAAAAGATCTAGGATATATTCTTGATGTGTCAACTCCTAGTGGCAAAATATTTATTACATTATAGAAAACTGATATCCTTCGTATAAAATTTGAAAATCATGACATGCCCTTCAAATTTATCCTCGTCTATGGAAGACTTTGATATTATACTTGGTATGGATTGGTTGTGAAAGTATGATGCACATTTTGATTGTAGGGAGAAAAGGGTAATCATATCTCCACCAAATCTTAATCTTGTGGCAATCCCTAGGGGAAGAGGATTCTGAAATAATGTTATAACATTCTTTCTTAAAGCTAAAAAGCTTATTTCTAAAGGTTGTGAAGTTTTTATCGCATTAGTTTCAGAGACCAGTCCTAATCTAGACCCGTAGAAAGATTGGAGGTGGTAAGTGATTTTCTTAACATATTCTAGAGGATCTTCATGGGCTACCTCCTGACCAAGACATTGAGTTCTCTATAGATCTTCTTCCTAGAACCACTTTGATTTCTAGGGGCCCCTATAGGATGGCTCCTGCAGATATTTTGGAGCTAAAGAAACAATTGCAAGAACATCTAGATAAAAGCTTTATTCGTCCTAGTGTTTCCCCTAAGGATGTGCATGTTCTCTTTGTAAAGAAGAAGGGTGGTTCAATGTGCATGTGTATTGACTACCGCATGTTGAACCAAACCACTATTAAAAATAAGTACCCTCTTCCCCACATTGATGACCTCTTTGATCAACTTTGCAGTGCTAAAGTCTTCTCTAAAATTGATCTTCGTTCTGGATACCATCAACTTAAGATCAAAGAGTCTAATGTTCCTAAAATTGTATTCCAAACTCGTATAGGCATTAAAAATTTCTAGTGATGTCATTTGGGTTAACCAACACACTTGGCGCATTAATGGATCTTATGAACAAGGTCTTCCAACCCTATCTTGAAGAGTTTGTAGTCATTTCATCGATTATATTCTGATCTATTTCAGTTCTTTGGAAAAACATAGTGAGCACTTAAAGGAAGTTCTAGAAGTCCTTCGAGCTCAGAAGTTCTAAGGAAACTTTCAAGATGTGAATTTTGGATTGATAAAGTCATGTTCCTTGGCCATGTCATTTTTGGGGGTAGTATATATGTTGATCTTACAAAGATGTAAGTTGTTCTCGACTGGAAACCTCTACATATTCCTTTTGAACTCTAGAGTTTCTTGGGCCTAGTCGGATATATCATCGCTTCATCCCTAACTTCTCCAAAGTTGCACTTCCTCTTACTAAGCTT
Organism: Alisma plantago-aquatica; assembly: GCA_963693085.1. NCBI lineage: Eukaryota > Viridiplantae > Streptophyta > Magnoliopsida > Alismatales > Alismataceae > Alisma > Alisma plantago-aquatica. The sequence continues at coordinate 884,067,258 of OY856413.1, read as the reverse complement.
ACTCAAAAAGATGAGAATTTTATCAGCTACTCGTGAGTCCAATTTTTAGGAGCTAAAGAAGAAATTGACATCGACACATGTTCTAACCTGACCCACTGGCAATGAAGGCTATGTGGTTTTCATTGAAGCTTTGGGAAATGTATTAGGCTATCATCTGGAGTAGGATAAGAAGGTATTGGCTTTGGTATCTAGGCAGATAAAACTCAATGAACTTAATTATCACACCCATGATTTGGAATTGGCTACAATAATACATGCTCTCATAATCTAGAGGCACTACCTGTACGGTTCAACATTTAATATTTTCACTGACCAAAAAAGCTTGAAGTATATCCTGACACAGAAAGACATGAACCTACGTCAACATTGATGGATAGAGTATCTAAAGGACTACGATTTCACAATTTCCTACCACCCACGTAAGGCAAATGTAGTCATTGATCTCCTAAGTAGAAAAAGGGCAGTATGAACATCTTTGTCTCTTCCTGAGTGGAAGAACATGGAGGATATTGTGGGTTGGGAACTACAGTTCATGCACAATCATGTCCTTTCAACAATATTTATATCATTCTCAAACTCCCATATGAACTACTTGAGGTGCAAAAGGCTAGACCCAATCTTAGAGAACTCTTTTATCTCCTGTCTAAATCCCATACACTCTCGTATATGGGTCTCAAAGGTGGCCTTCTTTATAAGAATCGTATGTGGGTTCCTAAGCTATCAACTATGAAGACAAAGATTCGTAATAAGGCACATGGGTCAAAGTACACAGTTCATCCTAGCACCACCAAAATGTACAAGGACATGCATCGACTCATCTCGTGGAGGAACATGAAGTTTGATATTGTTGAATTCATATCCATATGTCTGACATGCCAGACAATCAAAAATGATCATCAGAGACCAAGCAGCCTACTACAAACCCTTGCAATCCCGAAATGGAAATGGGAACACATCACCATGGATTTCATGGTGGGTTTATCCAAGATCGGGAAGGGATATGATGTCTCATGGGTTATAGTGGATCGTCTCACCAAATCAGCTCACTTCCTATCTATAGAGACAACATCAAATGCTCCTGAGCTTGTACATCTCTATATACAGGAAATTGTACATCTGCATGGAGTTCCAGCATCCATTGTTTTGGACAGAGATCCAAAGTTCACTTCTAAATTTTAGAAATAGGTTCAACAAGAATTGGGCACAAAATTGAACTTCAATAAGGCATATCATCCACAAACTCATTCAAAGCATACGGTGCGGATTTTAAAGGATCTTCTATGGGCTTATGTTATTGATTGGGAAGGCTTGTCGGACTATTATTTTCCTTTAGCTGAGTTTGCATATAATAATAGCTATTAGGAGAGTATTGTGATGCCTCCCTATGAAGCTCTTTTTGGTAGACCCTATAGATCTCTTCTACACTAGAATGACATCAAGGAACACACCTTCATGAAATCCAAGGAGATGCAACTTTACACAGACAAGGTTGCACTAATAAGGTAGAGGATGAAGTAGGTACATGATAGGAAGAATTCTTATGCAGATGCTCACTGGTAGGAACGTCAATTCAAAGAAGGTGATCATGTTTTTCTAAAGATCATACCTTTCCAAGCTTTGGCCAAGAAAAAGGGGAAACTCATGCCTCATTTTTTGGGCCCTTTTAGATTTTAGAAAGGATTGGTCAATGTGCATATCGTCTTTCTCTCCCACCTCAGTACAGTGCAATGCATAATGTGTTTCACATATTGAGTCTGAAGCCTTATGTCAAAGATCCTAGTCACATTATAAATCATGAGCCTCTAGATCTGAAAGATGATTTATCTTATGTTGAATCCCCAGTCAAAATTCTTGATTCTAAGACAAAGGAGCTTTGCAGCAATCAACGCATTGGTATGGTGAAATCTCTATAGGGCCAACATGATCAGACTAACACTACATGGGATCTCAAGTTCGAGATCAAGAAGAAATATCCACATCTCTTTCAAGCTTCTTGAATTTTGAGGACAAAATTCCTAAAAGGAGGGGAGAATATGATAAACTAAGTTTTTAAATTATTATTTTTCTCTCTCTTGAGAAATTATATGATATAAGCTCTCAAATTATTTTCTAAAACACCCTTGATTACCCACCCTAATGTTTTGACCATGTGGATACACAAAGTTTGAAATAATACAAACCCTAAAATGCATATTAAGGTGATTCATATATATTATGAACCTAGTCAAACTATGATAATCAAACATTCGAATTTTAATCCCAAATTTGTACCATAGTATGATGACTCTATCATAAAACTCCACCTAAATTTTCATCTTAATTGGGTGTACCAATTTAGGGTTATGTCCATTTGATTGTATGAACTTTATTTCCTTCATTTATGGCCTTAGATCTAAGTTTGGGAATCAAAATATCCAAGCTATGATGCATAAATGTGTCACATGGATGCATTGGATGATGCATAGCTTCATACCTATGGGATCTTGATCCCAGTCATAGTGTAAGGATCTGACAGTGTGGAACTCATCTTCTACCTTCCTATAAACTTAGTCCTCATTTCCAATAGCCTCGCCACCTAGCCCCGACTCCAGACACCTAATCGAGCATATATCTCATGAAGCCAGTGGGATATTTCTCCTTTTCTCACCATTGCAAGCTCAACAAACACTACCATGTAGCCCCTAGTAAACAAATTAGGGAGAACAAAATCCACTTTACATGCACCTCTCACTGGAAGTAGACTTTAATTTAGGGTTTCCTCCTCTCTGCCTCATCCTACCTATTTAAGACTCCCATCATCTCCACTACCTTCCCTTTAGTCATTGGTTTCTTTCAATTGCACCTGAGAACCCCTTCTATCATGTCCAACCTCAAATCTCCTCCATCTCCCCTGGCCCATATCTCCCTTCGTACTAGGCGTCTTCTCCTTCCAATCAATCTCAACCTCACGCTCCTGAGACCTCGGCGAAGTGATCTGCACCATAAATAGGATTTGTAAAGCCACGGGGAGTCGGGTCTACAAGAACCCAACCTAAGATCAGAAGCTTCATCGCATGCAAGACTTGGCCACCCTTGTGTGTTGGAAAAGATTGCACAGCATCATTTCATCCCTTATGAAGATTCTTGATCCCTCAATCTAGCAAGAGGAGAGGTGAAACTCTCAACCCCGATTTATGTTCATTTTTTTGCCTATCTTGATCGAAGCTTGATTCCTAGTGAGTCTCCGGCTAATTCCATGGGCTCTTTGACTTCAGGGGATCATCGCAAAACCAATTGAATTCTCAATGCAAACCCAGTATCCCCCTATCCATACTGAGCCGTCTCCCCCTTCATTCTTTGCTTACTGTTGCCATGGCATGAGAAGCAAAAGAATCAAGTCAATAAAATTCCTACCCTAACCATTCTCTCTCACGCTCAATCATTATTACCCCATGAGAATTGTGTGTCTTTGAACCCCCTGTGTGACCCCTCTTAGCAAGGGCTAGTGTGTAGGTCATGATGAGGATTTGTGGATCTTAATCCCTCATATGATCCGCGAGGCCCAGTTAAAACATCCTTTTATTTTTTATTTATATCTTTGGCCTTTTTCTTATTGGTGTATTTTGTAAAATTAATAACAAATAGCTCCAGTAGCCAAAAAAGTACCCATAAAATATTCACTTTCCCAGGCATATGTGTAGAGCCTATATAAAATATCATTTGTACCTAAAACCAATTCCATAGCTAGTATATTATTGTAAGACCTTAATTAATGTCTTTTCCATAATTAACTAAAAGAAAATGAGTATGAAAATATATATCATTACTTTGAAACCTTGAGACATATATTATAGCCATGAGTCCTTTGGAACTCAAAACCCTAATTGGATGGTCAATAATGGACTCAAACTATCTAAATACCACATGAATGACCCTTCTCTCTCTCTCTTGATTAACAAAGGTAATTATTGGACCACTAATCATCCAAAATCCCTAATCTACTCTCGAAACCCTAAAATGAGATTTCTCCCTCTAGTACCCTGATTTGAGCCTAAGTCACAAGATAATGACTCTAAGTGAGTCAAAACCCTAACATGAAGTGTTATGGACACGTTATGACACTAGGTCATTAATTTCTTTTCAGGGTGACATATTCTCATCTTCAATAAACCATTTTGGGATTCAAGATCTTATAGGAATAGGTATGTGGAATATCTAAATATAATTAAGACTAGTTTTTCTGGTGTGAAATAAGTATGAAGTACTTGATTGCCTTATTTTTAGTACATTGATTGTATTTATGTACATGTAGTATACTCTTCACCTTGAAACTAAGAACACTAAGAATGAGAATGAATTATAGTTACTAACGGCACTCATTAATCTCCCTAAGAGAGAGGGAAAGCATTAATGTTGACTAGCACCTTTGTATAGTACATAATACATAGGGATATCCCTAGAGTACATTGTACACATGGAATGGGCCTAATAATATATGTGATTAAGTGCTAGTCCACCATAGTAATACAGATGCATTGAAATAAGACTATGGGTTTACCTGATTTTTTTGCCTTAAGTAATGTTTTCTTATACCTTTTTCTTCCTTCTCAAATTATTCAGTTACGTATGCGTAATGTGTATGTAACTTTCAATCACATACACAACACATTGTGTTGAACCATTGTTTCATGTATTTTCTAGGTGCAAAGAATCCATGAAGCAAGGTACCTAAAAGCAATAATAAATCTCATTGTAGGATTTAGAGTAGGCATGTGTCTCTTTTTACTTCTCCTAGATGGTACTTTCATTTGCTTTCCTATTTTATGTGTAGGGAATAGTTTATCTCATGTACTCTCCTTTCTATTTCTAGTTATATTCTTCTTTCATGCAAAAAATGTAAACACTACTGTCTTTTTCCATTTATGAATGTTGGTCTTTTATGCGGAAATTATATGGTGTTTGTGAACATGATCTGGCTTTTGTGTGTTATAGATGTTAACCACAACTCCTTGTATTTTCCCTCTTCACATCTAATTGATATATGCACATGCATATCCATGGAATGCTCCATGGAAAGTATGTTGGAGTTGGGGTCATCACATGGTAGGTCAAGGATTTTTCATTCAACTCTAGATTGGCTTCACATATTCTAGGGTGGTCTTGGTTTTTGTTAGGATGGACTATAGAAGAAATTCCCAATGAGATTTTCTTGAATAACATATAGGAGGAAAAGGGGTTTTGGGACTAATTCTCAACTCAGAGATTACTAGAGGATGTACAAGGAAGCAAAGGATGGATCGACAGAAAGGGAGAGATGTTGCATAGGGAAAAATTAGGGTTAGATCGGGTTCTGAAGTTCTCTTTGTCACTAGAGTCAGATAGAGAGGGAGAGGGGAGTTATAATATCTCTTCCTCTCTCCTAGTTTTAGCATTGGTAAGACAACTCCTCATTGGCATTTTCATGGGAAGCGAAAGATAAACCAAAAAGAAGGGAGGAAATAAGATGAGGCGTGATATTTAGGCAAAAGGTTGATAGGTTCTCTTCTCAACTACGCCATGATATATGAAGGAAGATGAAGAACCGGAGTCATTCTATGGGGCCATAATCTATGGAACCCTAATCCAACAGCTCCTTGTCATCAAGCTGAGGTGCTTGACATGGGGCCTTATCATGCACCCTAAGACTAGCTACAGTCTTAGAATCCTAGATCAAATTGTATGTATAGGAACCATTTTCAAAAAAAGGGAAATCAAGAAAAAAATAGGAAAATAGTGTTTTTTGGTATTTATCTTTTGTAAATAATAACTCCCTACCTAACTCTAGAGATCATGAATTTAGACAAATTACCTGGATAATTAAATATTTATCATAGAAAACGTTGGGAGTCATTGGATTGAGATCATGAGTTTAGACAACTTACCTAGATAATTAGATATTTATCACAGAAAAATTTGGGAGTCGTTGGATGATAAAGAGTTAAACTATGATCATAGTGTATAGTAAGTGAACTCTAATTTTGGGTTTCTTGCAATTGGGTGCACATACATCACTATAAACCCTAAGTTCTTAACTTGAGAATCACTTAAACTAACATATCAATTAAAATATGAAGTGAAACATTACATAGGAATATTAAGCAATGCTTAGGAAAATTAACTTCGTCATAGATACCTTGACTGGTGTGTAGGTGATGCACCTCACACTCTGTGTGAGTATATATTGAAGGAAATAGATTGATTGTGTCTTGAAAGAACCATTAAGGAAGTAGAGACCCATGCATATACCACAAAGTTAATTGCACTACATAGGGTTGTCAAGAAGAAGTAGAGGAGGGATCACACCCATGTGTCACACATAGAGGGGGTAGAGAAGGACAGGTTGGTAGCAGTAGTAGAGGCTTAGGTTGTGTTTCGTCTGCAATAGTGGTGAGTTTAGTTGTCATATGTAAATTAACTAATGGTATATTAACATTGTGTGAGATAACTATTGTTTGGGTCAATGACAAATAAACTCGATGGTAAGATGCACTATTTGGTACATAAGTAAACTTACTCTATCTGCACAAAGTCTATTTTGTGCTACCATTACATGTACTAAAAATTTTGTTAGAGGAGATTGATACCCATGGAATATTAACCTATTCTCTATTGTGAGGATTTTTAGCGACACATTATCTAGAGATCATCTGGTTAACTAACCTCTGTGACAACCTATTTATCTTCTAAATGGCATAGTAGACAATAATTAATATGTTGTGTCAAGTTTGTTTGTCATGTTTGTGCTATACCAATGACACAAATACAACCTTAGTCTACTTTTTCCTGAAAGCACCAGATAACATACAAGTGCATAGGACAAGTTTTGGTCATCACTTCTCATTGGTTGGTATTTGGGTGACATTTTGGGGAGAAGTAATAATAGTGGTGATAAGGCATAGATAACATCCAACTTTTTGTCTTAAAATTCCCTCATTAGATTAGTCTTGCTCTAAATTTTCTACATTTTCTTCATATTTTCCTTCTACTACTTAATTACATAATAACTACTCTCTTTATGCAAAAAAAACCTTCAATAGTTGGTCATGCCATGACTACCGATGGCATGGGCCAATCCATGATTAAAGGTTTTGCTTTACTATAGGCCCTCCATCAATTTTCCCAATTGATGGCCACACCTAATCCATTTCTCGATGGTTCCAGGTACTTCACTAATCGAAGAGATTGCATACCTAGCCACCATTGTTTGTCACGATAGATGGTCACACCAAGTCCACCTATCATAGGTTGGATAGAGACTTCTCCTATCAAAGGCCAAGTTCAGGTCTTATCTACCAATGGTCAGGTTGACACTGGAAATAGAAGAACACACAACCGGCCTCTCTACTGATGGCTCGGCTGGACCTGTCTACCAAAGGTTCTGCATACCACCACCCTATGATGGTATGACTATTTTGTCATCTTAAGGATGGTTTGTCGGCCTCTATACTGATTGGTTAGCAAACCCCTCTTCTCTGATGGTTTGGCAGTAGGTCTACCAACTAAAGGAATATGTACATACACCCGTCTCTATGAAAATTAAGCTCATGCCATGAGACATGTGCTAAGGGTACTTAGGGCACACTCAAAGCTCATCCATCATCTACTCTAGCACCACACTAGAGGTTATAAATGACACCCTCATTCTTTAGAGAGGGGGTTGCTCAATACTCCACCTTGAGGACAAAGTATTACTACTACTTCCTCTCATCATCGACCTTAGGACGTGAGTCTGAGGATTTTTGTTGGTTTGAAGTAACCAAAGGATGAGAGTCTGAGGTTTTGTGCAGATTTATCTTCCTTGAGCTAATTCTAGAGATCTTATTTGACATAATAAGGATAATAAAAACCAAAGATCATGATTCATCCACCATCATCGACACTAGAGTAGAGAAGGAGGTTTTCACAGAGCTTCAGTACCCCTCTACTGGCTATTGTATTCACATTTTATTCCTTCTTTTCTTCTTCTTCTCAGAATTATTCATCTCCCTTCATCCATCCATCACCATGTCATCCTATACTTGTAAATCCACTATGCCACTGACCACCATGAGTGGATAATTCATTTTCTTGGGTTGGAAATAGCCACTAAGGCTATCCCAACATGAAAATCACTTATATACATTGATGAATATACTCTTGGCATTGTTTATCTCCATACTCTTATTCTTACTGCTTCGCTTGCATGATTAGCTACCATCTTGTTTTATTTTATTGTTAATACCTTGAGTGAGTAGTATTAACCTATATCTAAGAGTTATTAAGTAGCATGAATGCATGAGAATTATGTAACACAAAATATAATGATCATATAGTTTTATGTTGAGTATTTTATTACCTTCTCAAGAGAGAGACAATGTTATGATCTAGATCTATCATAAGTTCGATAGATGAGGGAATAAACACTTGTGATGATTTCTTATAAACTTGCTAATGGTATACAATGATTATGAGTATTTCATGTTGGTGAGAGATCTTAGATGGTGAAACCCAATCCAAGTTTCCATCAATCCATATATTCAAAAACACATTTAAAAGTTCTTGTACCATTTTTGTCTTGTCTTTTATTGCTTAGTTTTCTTCATTGGTTACTTTGACTATTTGGATATATTGTCCCACAAGGAACATCTACCTTGCTTTTGGTTTGGTGTAACTAAGCCAAGGTCTAGAATTCTTGACACCTTCCACCTTTTATCCCTGAGATTGACCTCGTTTACTACACAAAGCCTTATTGTAATTTTTTTGGGTGTATAAGTATTGGGTTACAAATATAAGGTATGATCACTCTAGATCTCCTCCCTTTTGGATGTGAGGTTTACAAAGACCAAATTTTGGCATCATTTTTTGGGACAAGGAAAAATAGCACAGTTAAGAACCCAAATTCTACTTAGCATACACTCATGTTTTAAGTCTAGAAATACACCAATAGCACATTTTAAATCTATTAACTATCTTTATCTTGAAGACCTCATGTCATGTGTCCAATTTATAACCTTGATCGTACAATGTATGTCAAGAAGTTTAGTGTGAAATGGATCCCATGTCCCTTTTTGCAGCGGTCATGCCTCCACATAGAAGAGTGATTGAGAACCATGATGATTGTCAAAATGAAGATCACCAGAAGATCAATCTCACCAAGAATATTAAGAACATTTCCATGAAGAGAAGGACCTCACCCTCATGTTCCTCCAAGACCATAGAACAAGGACGATAAAGAAGACAGTAGACCATCACTTAGTGCCTTGTCGGATACCCGTTACAATGAGTCTAGGAACACCATTATCGTACCAAGGTTCAATGTTGCCAACTTTGATTTGAATCCCTTCCTCATTTTTGTGATACAAGGAAGGACTTTTGGTGGAAAATCTCTTGACAAGAATCATTATCACCATATTGATGCTTATAAGAACATATGTGACACCTTGAAGATGAATAGGGAAACACAATAGGTGATCTATTGCAAAGGGTTAAATCTCTCTCTTAGGTACAAGGCCCAATCATGGTACCTCTCCCTAAAGGATAAAAATATTAATGGATAGGGACCGCTTGTTGATGCCTTTGTCACCAAATTCTACCAGGTAGAAAAGACCTTGTGCAACTTACACAAGATCATTGTCTTCAGGAAGAAACCCAATGAGAATCTATGTGAAGAATGGGAGCCATATTAGGAGTATCAGAGGGAGTATTGTCATCAATAATTATGACAAATTATTTATTCTAACCACATTTTATGATGGACTTACTATAGCTGAAAAGGACTTCACTCAACACTGCTTCTGGAAGTGATTTAGTGGGTAAGAACCCAAAGGACTATATCATAATAACTGATAATATGGTTTCTCTACAATCTGGCCTTGACTATGAAAGATGATCAGCATGTAATGTCTCTATTGTGGGGATGACTTTTGAATCCAAGGCCCTCAAATCTCTCACTGACAAGATAGAGAAAGTAGCCATTGATGTTTGTAAAATGAAAGATTTTGGGAATAAGCTGAAGAATAAATCTAAGACTACAATCAAGTGTGTATCATGCGGAGAAGGAGGTTATGGTGTTGACCTTTGCATCTACATTCACAAAGAAGCGGATAACCAAGATGAAGATACCGAGAATGTATTCTATGTGAGTTTTAAGAGACTGAACCATCCTAGATTCTCCAACAGAAATAGAGATGTTGTTGAGAATTACACCAACTGCATATCCCTAGCAACACTCATGGTAGACCACCTGGGTTTGGCAGAGGAGGTTGACCATCTGGATTCACACGTAATACAAACTATCAGAAGAATACAAAAAAATTCAAAGGGTAGAACCAGAATTAGAACCGAAACTCTAAAGTCCCAATTCAAAGTCAGAACCAGGTCTCTTTTCGTAAGTATTAATAATAGAAATGTTCTCCTTTACAAAGAGACAAGCTGATATAAATGAAAAATTGAACCAAAGCATCATCAACAACAACACTTTGTTGAGTATGATGCAATCTTAGATGGGAGGTGTAACCTTACAAATCATTGATCTATAAGTACACAACAAAATGATGGACCAATAACTCACAAATATCTCCAAGATGATCATGAATCCTTAAGGATGGATCCTGTCAATTACCAAGCATAATATCGAAGGCCATGAAATGGAAAAATGACCATGCTAAAGTTAGGAATAGTTCTAAAAATCCAACAACCAAGGTTGCTCAAGAAAGTATTCCTATATCTAAGTATTTACCTAAGAATATTATAGTTGCAGAAGAACCTAAAGTTGAAGTGCTTCCTAAGAAGACTAAGTCAAAAGAAAAAGGTAATCGAAAGAAGCCAAAGAAAGAGAAGAAGCTTGATGTTGTCAAAGAAGCCATAGATAATAGGTATCCTTACACACCAAGGATACATTTCCAATACAAGTTGATCAAGACTCATCTTAAAAAGATATATGAGAAGTTTATCATATACATGAAGAAGCTACACCTTGACATCCCTTTCCTTGATGCCATTTAAGAAATCCCAACTTATGCAAAGTTATTTAAGGAACTTATTACCTAAATAAGGTGTGGGGATGAGATTGAAACTATGACACTCGCCAAACTGTCTAGCGCTTAGGTGCAGGAAGAGATGCCAATCAATAATAAGGAACCTAGAGCCTTCATCATCCCATTCTATGTACGAGATAATGAGGAAAGAAAGGGATTAGATGATCTTGGAGCAGCATCATCCTAATGTCGCTCACATTAGCCTAGACGTTGGTCATGACTAACATGGTAAATACTAGAATGTGTATTCAATTAGTTGATCACACCTTCAGAAAACATGTTGGAATAGTAGAGGATGTTCCTATCAAGGTAGGAAGATTCTTTATTCCCTATGATACATTTTTCCATTGACACAATTGTTGGATAAATTGGACATTATTATAATCCTTTTGTTTCGATGATGACAAACATTTCATTCTTGTGGATCTAACGTGCTACTTGAGTGTTGCAGGAATTAGGTGGATGACAAACAACTTGGAAGATCTATATGATCAAATTGCTTTAATTCATGATTGTAATCAAATGTAAAAACTTGTACAAGTATATAATGTACAAGTACTTAGATATCATGTAAATCAAGTGTTTAGATATTCCCTAGTAAATCACAACACTTAGATAGGTCATCCCCTACAATAGTGTCACATCTGCACACTCATACACACACTTAGTACTTAGTTTAAAACATTGAAATAGAGTCATTCTCGGTCGACAAACTTCTCGACCGAGACACTCTCGGTCAACAAACTCTTCAACCGAGAATGACTCAGGTAGCCATTAGACACAGCAGATAAGGTAGTTGGGAGTTGTATTAGAATGTTATACACACTTGCTCCATATAGTCCCTCTGTCGACAAGTCCTGACCGAGAAGGACTCTCGGTTGACAATTCTTTGACCGTGATGAGTTCTGTCTACACTTTTCAGAGTTAATTAACTAGTTGTTGCTAAAGCAACTAATGGTTACCTAACGGCTAGTTAAGTACTAAGAACCCCCTAGAAAGTTTCTAGAACATCCTTAAGCATCCATAGGCCATTCCTATAAATAGGACAAGCCATATGACACCCAAAGTACACTTGTGCTACACTTGAGCAAAACACTTGCAATTGGCTATTCATTCTTGTGAGCAATAGAGAAATTCCAACATTGGCTATTCATTTCCTTTGCTCCAAATTCATGTCCTATAGGCTAGCATCTCCTACCCAGTGCACCAACACTTCCATAAACATTGGTTAGGAGATCAAAACGCTTGATATAGGAAATCAAGCCTTGTGCTACAACGGTATTGTAATTTCTATTTTTCCTTCTTGTTCCTTCATATCTTTTGTACTCTCCTTGCTACTCCTAGGGTTGGAGGTTGCGGATTGGAGTGAGTTTGACTTCTCAGGTGGAGAAGGGTCTTCTCGGTGGAGAAGGTGGACTTTGGACTACTTCAAGAAGGTTGTCTCAATGGGAAGCTACTTAACGAGGAAGGCTACTTCAAGGGGAGCTTGAGGTTACTTCAAGGAAGGTTGCTTCAAGGTTGGTGAGACTACTTCTAGGTGAAGGCTGTCTGAAGGGTTTGGTGAAAGTGTTGTAATTTTATGTAACATCCTTGTGAGGTAATAAAATTAAATACTTTCAAAATCCCGGTTGGGTAAGCAACCGGGTAGTGGATTGACTGCCTTAGTACTTGCTAAGGTTGGAACCACTCTAAATCCTTGTCCCCTTGTCCAAAATTTTTGTGGTTGCTTGCTTTTGTTAAATTATTATTAAAATATCATAAAACCCTATTCACCCCCCTCTAGTGGTTTTTCAACAATTTTAGATCCAACCTATCCTATGATCTTTGGATGACCTTCCTTTCTACAGAAAGAGCCTTAATAAATGTGGAAGTTGGGATTATCACCACCAGAGTTGGAAATGATCACATTGACATCAAGGTCCAACACTATGTGAGGGGACCTTCCCTCTTTATGTCAATTTATTTCATGGATAACTATAATAAATTATGTGAGGAAATATAGGAGTAGAATGCTATAGTGGATCCTTTGATGACAACATTAAGTGGCCCAAGTTCTAATGAGGAAGATCCTAAGGTAATTGAAAATTTTGATTATTTGGACGAATCATAAAGTGACTACAGTGAAGGGGGATTCTATGATAGGAAGTGTGAACTATGCTCACCTTTTGAGGAGCCCTAAAAAAGAAGACATATGAAAGCCCAAGTCTGAATTGAAACATTTCATGAAGGTTTGAAGTACAAATTTCTTGATAATGAAGAAAAAAATCATGTAATTATAAGTTTTGCTTTATGGGAAGAGAAATAGGAGAAACTTCTAGATTAGCTCTAGTTTAGAAGAAAGGCTATTGGATAGTCTATTGATGAAATTGAAGGATTGAATCCTACTACTACGTGCATAGGATTCATCTGGAATCTGATGCAAAGCCTCTAGCTCAAGGCCAAATGAAGCTATAACAAAACATGAGGGAAGTAGTTAAGAAAGAGGTTTTGAAACTCAGATATGCATGGATTGTATCTCCCATCAGTAATAGAAAATTGGTAAGTCATGTACATGTTGTAGCAAATAAAGGAGGTATTACTATTGTTAAGGAAAACAAATGAAGATGAAATAGCGACCAGGACAATTACTGGGTGGGTAAAGTGCATAGATTACAAAGCTTAATGGTGCCACTAAGAAGGATCACTTTCCTTTACCTTTCATCAATCAGGTGCTTGAGCATCTATCTGTCGCTCATATTTTTTCTACCTTGGCTGAAATTCTGGATTGTACCAAGTTCCTATTCAACCCAATTATAAAGAGAAGACAACCCATACATGCTTATACATCACATACGCCTTCAGTCGTATGTCATTCGGACATTGCAATGCACTAGCCACTTTTTAAAGGTGCATGGTATCAATCTCCTTTGATTTCTTATAGGACATTATGGAAGTATTCATGGAGACTTTTTGGTTTATGGAACTTTGTTTGATATCTAATTTTCAAGCATTATGAACAAAAGCACTATCTTAGAAGTGTTTGTTACCTTTAGTCCACACTCCTAATGGATACATAGCCAAAGGCAAGTGGACTTGGGCGTCCGTTCATAGAATGGCACAAATATTTCACACAGGCAATACATATGTAAAAGTAGTAACAACAAGATATAATAAAATACTTAAGGGAATAGAGAAACATGTACCCAATTCTATGTCAAGATAACCCATTGACCTTTCATTTTAGAGCTTAGAGTCTTAAATGTAGCAGATCTTCATTTGGCAACTAAAAGTTTGATTAATAAAACATATTAATGCTAAAGGATTAAGTATGCTATGAAAAGGTATGTAAACAGTTTAAGATTGTATGAAAGAGTTGCTTGGATAGAAACATGATGATAGATAAAAATTATAAACAAGGCATGAACACTTAAAGGTATTCCTTTACACAAAGCATATTTTAAAGTTTCTTTATCCATTTTATCAACATAGCATAATCAATTGTGGAAGTAGTAATCATAGGAAAGATAGCTCTACCAAGTAAGTAGCCAAGAATTAATTCATACAAGCATATGTACAAGCAAGCCAATATCATAGTAGGGTAAAGAGAAAAATGTACCTTGTGAGTAGAGTACAAGTTATGATTCATGAGTTAGATTCCTAGAGATGGTCCAACCAATGCGGCCTAAATTTTGGCAATATGGATTGAAACGACCATCTTGCAAAAATAGGATTAACTAATGCAGAAGCGAATTATTTGCAGCGGATTACTGAAAATCACTGAAATTTTAAATTTTTTTTGCAAAGAGATCCACACATAGGAAATCTTTTTCTTCAAGAACCAAAGTATAACATTTACATTCTGTTTCAAAGTACATGTCTTGCACTATCTCTTCTCGATATTACAACATCAGCTGTCTCAAGACATAATATATGCACAACATATAACTTCGAGGCATCAAGCCAAAAAATCTCAGATCGATTCGTTAAAACACTAACTATAAACTCCGAGGACCTGAGAGTACAGAGACGACACATATGACTTCTATCTACATGACACGACAGACAGTACACTCAACCTGAGATATCACTGTTGTCCCTGCTGTTGCTGATGTTCTTCCTCTGCAAGATATTCTCACTTTCCTCCTTGCTTGTCCACCTAAAAACATCGGATCCCATGGGGGTGAGACAATTGTAAATTGTCCCAGCGGGAGATATAACTCTCCGCCAAAACATTATTATTGCAGTTTAAAGATATGGAACTGAGCAGAGGATAAGCAGTTTAAAGCATTCTCGTCTTAAAGCATTATAACTATTCATGATAGAATAATAGAACAACTATTCTCTTAATAAGGAATAGGAAAAACATGTATATCATTTATCCTCCATATTATACCATCATGTCAAACTTCTCTTGTGACACTCATTATCTTGATATGTCGCCCATGAGACATTCTTGTTTCAACTTATTGGCCTTAGCCAATCTGCTAAACAGATTTTTGGTTATTTTGGACATGAGAGTGTACATCATCATGTCTTATTCAGGCATTGGTCTATACCAATCCTATATAAATATTCCAGGCATTGGATTACACCAATCCTGTGCAACTAGTACAAGCATTAGACTTATATTATTCATGTGTATCCATTCCAGGTATTGAACTATGTCAGTCCTGTGTAAGCATTCCAGGTATTGATCTATGTCAATCATGTGCAACTATTCCAAGTATTGATCTAAGTCAATCATGTGCAACTATTCTAGGTATTGATCTATGTCAATCATGTGCAACTATTCCAGGTATTAGGATTAAGCCAATCCTGTACATTCCAGATATTAGGAGTTAGCCAATCCTGTGTTATTATTCCAGGTATTGGGATTTAACCAATCCTGTGCATTCCAGGTATTGGGAGTTAGCCAATCATGTGTTATCATTCCAGGTATTGGAATTTAACCAATCATGTGCATTCCAGGTATTGGGAGTTAGCCAATCCTGTATTATCATTCCAGGTATTGGGATTTAACCACTCCTGTGTTATTATTCCAAGTATTGGGATTTAACCAATCATGTGTTATCATTCCAGGTATTGGGAGTTAGCCAATCATGTGTTATCATTCCAGGTATTGGGAGTTAGCCAATCCTGTGACACTATTCCAGATATTGGAGTTTAACCAATCATGTGCAGATGTTATTCCAGGTATTAGACTATGCTAATCCTGTGCAACTATTCCAGGTATTGAACTATATCAATCATGTAATGCTAAAAGTGATATTTATCACATATTGATATATCACTTTCCTCATCACTTTCAACTTCCTTAAGTTATCAGCTTATCTTGGATTAAGGTATTTCCCATCTTAATCCTTTCATCCATTAACCTATTACCCCTACCATGAAGTGCATAGGTCACACATAAGAATGGTCCAACTATCTTTAATAATATAGACTCATCTCAAGTTAAAGCATTACTTGCTATAAGGATATCCACAATCAATCACTTTAGGCATTTCCCTCATAAATATATTAGTAACCATTCCATTATTAGGATTAGGGTTTCCCATACTATCATACTTCATTAGGGTGAGGATTGCATATAACATCACCCTTCATTAGGCTTTCTCATCATATTGCCTAAAATTAGGGTTTTCAATTCATCCCAACATGGGTTTCCCATGGCATCACCCTCAATTAGGGTTTACATGGAATCAACCTCAATTAGGGTTCACATGATCTCTTTATTAAGGATCATACCCTATTCATCACATGATCAATACTCAGGTATGAATTCCTTTCCATCATCCTATAAACTTGATTAGGTTACATCAACCCTTCAATCAAGTATATACAACTATGGTTAACATAGTGTACTAAGACATTGTTCTTATAAGCAATTAGGGTTCCTCCCTTAATTGGAACTAATCACTTAGGTACTATTAGGGTTTCAACCTTTGTACCTTCATTGATTATCACTACTAATCATCATTGGATCAATGGATGATTCATCATCTCTATTCTCAAGAGATTCAATCACATTGGACCTCCATTAACTTGAGGTATCCAAATAGATTGATCAATGGAACCTTCAACTACACTGGGTATCCATTTGGATTAGTCAATTGAGTCTTTAATATCATTGGGTACTCAATTGAATCAACCCATTGTTCCTTCAAATACATTAGGTACTCAATTGGGTTAACCAATTGATCCTTCAATTGTATTAGGCATTCGATTGGATTAACCAAATTGAACCACAAACGGTTTGAAAATTGTTTAAGCAAAAAGCTTTGAAACCGCATGAACTTGAAACTGCATGAGTCTCAAATGGTTTGAGACCGTTTGGTCTCAAATGGTCTTGAGACCGTTTGGACCCAAACGGTCTTGAGACCGTTTGGTCCAAACCTCTCAAAACCGCATGGACCAAAGAGTCAATCAAGACTTCAACAACACTCAGTTCCAATCTATGGAATCTCAACCAATTGGATCATCAACTCAATCATCAATTGAGTCATGAACTCATCCATTAATTAGAACTTCAATTAGGGTCTGATCTCAATGGAATTAGGGTTTATAAACACCAATTAGAGCTTTGAAGTTGATCATCAATCAAGCTACTAATTATGTTTCAATTGATTGCATTGGATCTTCAACCATTGAATTCATGGAACCAATCATCAATTGGACCTATGCTCATACTTCAATTGAGTTTAGTAGGTCAACCTTCAACTGATTTGACCCTCAATTGACCCTCACTTGGTCATCAATTAGGGTTTTATTCAATTGGATTAGGGTTTAGAATCAATGATTCAACAACACTCATCAATGCAAGATTGTTTACTTTGAAACTTTTGAACCATCATCCAAATTGGGTATGACCTGACCCCAAACGGTCTTGAGGTCGTTTGGATGACCTCCAAACGGTCTTGAGACCGTTTTCCCATCATATCACTCAAATCCAAGCCATCCAATTAAGGTTTGGATCATGGGATTGATCACCAAATCAGCATTGCATTGTATATCAGCTTGGTACCTTTAGACCTTCAAACACCTAACCATACTCAACCCTAGACCTCCAAACGGTCTTGGTTGACCACCAAACGGTCTTGAGATCATTTGGATGAGCTCCAAACGGTCTTGGCTCATCCAACCTTTGGATTCTAGTGAAATTTCATCAAGGTTTGGTCTATCGAGTTGATCAACAATCAGCACTTAATTGCAATATGATTTGGCACCTTTAGACCTTCCATTGGTCAACTATACTTGAACCCAGACCTCCAAACGGTCTTGGGGTGACCCCCAAACGGTCTTGAGACCGTTTAGGCTAATCAACCCAAAATCTCAAATTAACTCATTGGAATTTCAGCACTAATTCCAATTAGGGTTTGCCTAATTGAATAGCCTTCAACTCACGATTCCTTGGGAGTTAATCCCTAAAATTTGGTGAGTCATTAGAAAACATCATTAGGAACAGTAATCCCAAACGGTCAAAGCTTGGTCAACGCACTCAAACGGTCTTGAGACCGTTTTCCCAAAAAGTTCAATTAAAACAGATTGATAATCAGCACTTAATCCAATTAGGTTTCCCTAATTGATTAGCCTTCAACTCATGATTCCTTGGGAGTTAATCCCTAAAATTTGGAGGGTCATCAACCAACATAATTATGAACAGGAATCCTAAACGGTCAACGCTTGGTCAACTCAATAAAACGGTTTTTAAACCGTTTTCCCAAACAGGTCAAGTTAATCAGGTTGAAAATCAGCATTTAATTCAATTCGATTTGCCTAATTGATTGGCCTTCAACCTACGATTCCTTTGGAGTTAACCCCTCAAATTTGGTGGGTCATTATACTGCATAATTAGGAACAAAATTACCAAACGGTCAACGCTTGGTCAACCATCTCAAAGGGTTTTGAAACAGTTTTCTCCCAAACGGTTTCAAACCGTTTGCCCTTAAACGGTTTGCTGAAACCGCATAGCCAATCAAATTAAAACGATTTGGAGTAGCTATCAAAACTGTTTGGCTTGGTACTTTTCTTTGGATAAGCATCTAGGATGATGTCATCATCCCCTTCCTTCGAACAACCAAGAACAGCAACCGTTCTTGATGGAAATTGCAGCAAGAAACAAGAGTGCATCAAATTGAAGAAATCAATCAACAAAGCATAGAGAATTGATGCAATAGCAATGTTTAAGGGTTTAAGTTATAAAACCCGCCTCCAATTGAGCTCCAAAGCTCCAATCTCACGCCATTAATGATGGATGAAGCTCTTGAAACTCCCCCTAGGCTCGTCCTCAAGCTTTTGATTGTAAAAGTTGGCTAGGGTTGAAGAGGAGATCAAAATAAGAAGGAATCCATAATTTATTTTCGATTTCCACCATGGAATCAAGGAGAAATGGATCAAGAACCTTACCTACAGGTTGGGAGTGTCCTCCTGCTCCTCCTTATCTCCTTGGTCGGTTTTGCAAGAAAGGGGAAGAAAGAAATCCGAAAAGGCCTTGGTTTGGGCTTGGAAATGGCACTTTTATAAGGAAATTGATGAGAGAGAAAATGTCTTATTAAAATGCATTTAATCCCAAAAATAGTACCACCTCTTCCTCCTTGGATTGCTTGTATGCAAAGGCAACTCAAAGCCACCGAAATCCCATCCATTATCCATTGATTAAGGGAAAACAAAATAAGCACCTTAATCCATTATAATACTAATATATCTTTTTGAGTGGGAATTCTTTTCCTTATAATAAGGTGAGTGGAATTTCACCTACTTAAGATATTTTCGTTCCTTATCTTGTCAAAGAAACGTCCATCATTATTCAAAATCAACCAATAACATTTTGGTTGAAGGCCCTTTAATTAATACATTCACTTTTGCCCTAAATTGAATTAGGGTTTCACTTAAGATTAAATCTTGATTATTTTAATATCAAGATTCTCTCTCCTCCGACTTAATTCAAATGAGATGCCCCTCTCATTTTCTTTTCTCTACATGATGCCAAGAAACATTAAGGACCTTATTGAAGTGGTAATTTGCATATTGAACCCTAGGTTTTGGGTAAATTGCACATTATACCAAAACTAGGTTTTAATGCACAAGGATTGCTTTACAAGCTCTTTCTTGGTATTCAGGCTTCCATAAGCCATACATTTTCACTCTCATGATGCTTCAACACATGAAGAACGTATTAT
The DNA here is from genome assembly GCA_963693085.1 of Alisma plantago-aquatica. NCBI lineage: Eukaryota > Viridiplantae > Streptophyta > Magnoliopsida > Alismatales > Alismataceae > Alisma > Alisma plantago-aquatica. The sequence goes on along the minus strand of OY856413.1, from coordinate 884,047,067 downwards.
CATGCACAATTTGCACTTAAACCCCTCAACTTGGGTAATTTGCACATTAGTTCCAAAATAAGAAAACATTGCTTCAACATTGTCCAAATAGGACCAAAATTGAAACATAAGCTCCTCATGAGCCCTAATTACTTTTCACAAGATAGTATTAAGCATATAATCATCTTTCTTAATCAAAACACCTAGGGTTAGAGTATAACCCAGGTCAGGGATGTTACATGGACCCTTAGATTTAGGTCTAAGGGTCGGGAGGCGCATCTAGCAGGCGTCTGATTGTTGGGCCACTGGTTCCCCATAGGGCTTGCAGTAGGGGGGCTTGTCACTGCCTAGGCGGTTGCACGTTCCTCTAGACACTCAGGGAGCAGTCGCACGCGTCCCTCAACTGTTGTCCACTGATGGACATCGTCGATCACTGTTGCGGTTCCAAGTCTTGTGTGAGTGGTCGGGCATCTGATATGGGTCATTGTTGACCCCATGAATGAACAGGGGGTCATCTCCCCTGCTCAATCCACCCTGTGAGTAGTTGTGGTGGCATCACCTCCTGAGCTTTCCGGTGTTGTTAGATTGTCAAGGGTTAGTTCCGAACTTTGCTACTAAGCCGCCCAACCTCGCCATGGATATGTGCATAAACCTACCAATGGTGGAGAGGAGAGGTGGCACTGAAATGAGCAACTGTGTTGGTGTGATATGATAGAGGAGGGGAAGGAAGAGGTGAAAATTGAAGATAGGGTGCCCCAAAGGTCTCACAAATAAAGGGGAAAGTGAAAAGGGGTCAAGAAAAGAAAATAAATGGTAGAAATTGTGGCCAAAGTGGCATGCACGGTGGTGATTGTAGGTCATAGAGCATGTGATACACCCATAGTGCGTAGAGTATGATCTTTGGGTTGATGACACACAAGGACCGTTAGATTGGGTTTGAATCTACGGGTGTCAGATCCTACTGCCAAAATACATGGATCGAGCAAAAGAGGCTTATGATTTGTTGGGCTGGAAGGAGTTGGCTAATCAAGGGAGGCAGGAACCAGACAGAAGGTTGTGTGTGCCCACCCATTGGGCCCCTATCTAGTCGGCCTAAGATTCAGCATAAGAGCTAAATTAGCTAGAAAATTAGGTTATGAGTTTAGGGTACTAAAACAAGCATAACTTTGTCATCTTAGATCCAAATTGAGTGATATAAAATGTCTTGGAAACGTGAGAAAGAGCTATAGAACATGAGTACTAATAGGCTAGATATATGCACATAAATATGATCAAAATTAGGAATGAAAATTTTGATGTGTGGAGTAGCTTAGAACTAGGTTTTATGTTAAAATGAGTGTCGCCACAAGACACAAGTACAAAATTTATCAAACCATATGCAAACATGAAATTGATGGTGAGAGAAAGAATGATGTCAAAAGTAGAATTCATAAAGTGAATTTTTGGGTTATCACATCCTACCCACCTTAAAAAAAATTGTCCCCAAAATTATCACAATTCATCAATCAAGATTGGGTTTTCATATTCCATATCAAAAATCATCAATGAACTATTATCATCACTTTTAATATCAATATCATTCCACTATTGAGCAATCGAGCATCATAGTCAACACCTAGTCACATTGGAAGTTTCATCACAAGAGTCACAATTTGGAGATATAATCCTATAATCACCAAATTTGGGGAGATCACCTTTCAAGTAATTGGTTAGAGTCCAAGAATAAGGCATGACTTTCATTCCCACATTTAAGGTTCTATCTTCTACATTGGCCTAGGTGGTATTATACATCCACGATTGAGGTTTAATATTTCAACAATTTGAGACAATCATCATGTTTCAACATCATGATTTCGTGCTCAAAACTGATGGGAGAGTCCCCCCTAGTCCACATGGGCTTAACCCTAAGTCATAAATCAAGTAAATCAACATAGTCATAATTTCAAATTTTTGAGATATAGGAACACAAAAGTCATTAGTCATATATAGAGGGTGATCTCAAAATACAAATAGGGTGATCATAGGAGTTAAGTTGAAACTAAGATCAATAATCATGAGTCACGATTTCATACATAAACATCAAAAGTCAATTTTGGACATCAAATTCATAGGTCCAAACATTTCTAAGATAGGGTTTAGGTTCCTACTTTAGACCTTAGGGGTGACTTAGGACTCTACCCTTCCTAAAGTTTCATTAAGTTGCCATACACATTTTTCTTGAGGTTTCTCTAACAATATCCGAGCACATTATTTTTTGTGTAATTCTTTAGCCCAGATTTTTCTCCATCTCTTAGGATGTGCGTCATTTACTTTATGTCCCAGCATTGGTCTCATGGTGACCTTCCCTCCTGGGCTTGGTCTTTGTAGTAGCCTTCTCTCATGGGCTTGGCCTCTTAGTGACCTTCCCTCCTGGGCTTGGTCTTCATGATGGCCTTCCCTTCTGGGCTTGGCCTCTTGGTAACCTTCCCTTCTAGGCTTGGTCTTCATGGTGGCCTTCCCTCCTGGGCTTGGCCTCTTGGTGACCTTCACTCATAGGCTTGGTCACATATTGTTAGTCACTTCTTCAGTGACTTTTTCTTTTGTCCCTCAGAGATGTCATAATTAGGTTTAATGAATTATACACCATGTATGTTCTTTCATGCTTTGTATACTTAATCCTTCAACTTTTTTGTGACATTCAAGGTTACCTCAATTCTTAAACTTATTGGTTAACTTACCCTTCTAGGGATAATCATCTATCGATATTTATTGAGCAAAAATCGAGCTATATATTGTGGTATCAACATTAACTTTATTGTCATGGTATTTGAGGTTGATGAATGATCTAGACCTTGGTCGTTCCAAGAAGTCAACCATAATCTATAGTTAACATCATTGTATTTCAAGATCATCATCAAATCAAGATGTCAAGATCAGTTATCAATATCATCATATACTTAACTTATTAGGGCTAGGTCAAGATTTCAAAATCATGTGGAAGTAGTTACCTTCTAAAAGTCTAAATAATCAACATGATGAGAATTTAGAGGCAGTCATAATATGGATGTGACCTAGATTAGGAGATTCATAATTCAACTACCACCCAAATCTAGCAAATTAGTCCACAATAGTCATGAGCCATCAAACATATTCAAATAGGGTGAGCAACATTTGTCACATCATACTTATTAGGGTCATGATATCGAATATCAAGATCATAATAAGGAAACTAGAGTTCAAAATTTTGCAAGATTAAATTCATAATTCATTTTCTTCCTTTTAAGATCAAGTAAGGGTAAATTTTGGTAATCGAGAAGTCAAATTAAGAAGTCAAGAGCTTGAGCATAATTGGGCGATATTGAGAGGTAGGACCATCATATTATTAAAATTTGAGTTTACAAAGAGGAATAATAGTTAATAGGGGATTTTCCTCGTGTAATGAGACTTCACATCATGATCTAGGGGTCCAAAGACATGGTCATAGTAGAGTATGTGGTATAATACATATCAATAGGGTGAGTTCACTACTACAGAAACCCCATTTGGCGTCGGTCTTTTAACCCCATTTGGCGTCGGTTTCCGACCGATGCCTATGTGGGCGCCGCTAAAGGTCGAACATTTCGGCGTCGGTTTTTTAACCAATGCCTATTTGACCTATAGGCGTCGGTCTTTTAGTATACAACCGATGCCAAAATGGTTCGCGCCACAGAAAACGGCGTCATCTAGGGCACTTTCTGCGTCGGTGATTTACTAAAAGACCGACGCCTATATTCCATGTAGCGTCGGTCTTTTAGTTGATAACCGACGCATAAAGTGTCCTAGATGACGCTGTTTTCTGTGGCGCGAACCCTTTTGGCGTCGTTTATATACCAAACGACCGACGCTTTGTTGTTTAAATAGGCGTCGGTTCGATACGAATATCCGACGCCATTTCCAGGACTGCTTTGGCCACATCAGGCGTCGGTTATCTATAAATAACCGACGTTGTATGTCTTTGCTGACGGTTTTCTATAAATAACCGACGCCTATTTATATTTTTTTTTTCATATCAGTTTGCAGGCCTGCTGTGGCTGGTCAGCAGGATGAGAACCTGCAGTTCAACTGAACTGCAGGTTTACGACATCCATTGATATCAGCCTACAAACAGGCCGCAAACCTGCAAAAGTCACAAAGAAAATTTCACACAAGTACATACATTCAGACATCAATTCAATTCTCACATTCACACATATAGAAACATTCAAATACATGTATTAACATTCAGAAATATTCATTTACAAAGTATCATTCATTATCGCTATCAACATCCCAATTATATCTTACAGTTGCCACTGCTTGTATGGCTTTTGCCCATTCTTCTCTTACTTCATTTAATGCTTCCATCGTATATGGAGCATGTATATTTTTTAAGCGTTTACCTGTAGTGTTGTCAGTTTTAAACACCTGCAAAGAGAATGATGTATATATATAAGTAATAATATAAAAATAAGATAAGATTGATATATTGCATACTAACTAATGAGACTATATATAATACCTCATGTATGGTATCGATGTCCAATGCGGCATATTTGATAATCATCTGCATAAATCGCATCACATAGTATGCGCATGCCCAGCCATTGTCTTGTGTAGCACACTATAAATTGAAACATACAAAATAATACAACTAAGCACAATTCACATCAATAATATATATATTCGAGTCGGGAACTTACTTGTACGTTCTGCCAATTTATTGGCTGGTTCTTTTTCCTTGGGACCGTTCCTCCAGCCTTTTTGAATGCATCTAAACCCCTACATGTTAATATAACACAATAAATTGCATAAGTAAATAGTAATGTAATAAAAGATGTTAACGGATATAAAAATGAAATATTTCTCACCAGAATAATGGCATTCTCATTACGTGTCCAATTTTAGGGTTCAATGTACTCCCTGCAGGATCTAGATAATAAACAGTGAATGTCCCGGGGACAATAACTAGTAACTCCCAATGTCTACCGCTAGAGGTAAGAAGTTAACAATTAATAACTCAAAATGCAAAATAAAAATGGAATTTTCTTAAGTCCAAATTATAAATAAAGTAAACTTACTTGACATTGAATGGAGCTATTATTATCGTCTTCTTTTGCTGACCAAAAATTATAAAAACATCTATACAGTATTGTTGAACATTATCAGGATCTTTAGCTACCAAACTAATCAATGATGGAATCAAAAATCCCAAATGATCAAATGCAAATTGTTTGCAATGATCTTAGACTAAGTAGCTGCAAAACATATAGGCGTATGCATTAATATATAAGAAACCAGATCACCAGATCTTACACAAGGTATATGGATGTATAAACAAGATCTCACCTTATCCATGTCTCTATCATTGATGTATTCAGCCAATCATACATAAACAGCTCAATAATATCTTGTATAAATAAAGAGCTATCGTATGATTGACCTGCATAATCTGCATCTAAAGAAATAATTATAGGGCAATGTACATTATGTGCCCGTAGCCAACATGCCATTCCCCTACAAGCAGGACCTAACGGGTATGTTAGGTCAGTTGGAACCCAATCGGGTAATGCGGGAAGTGGAAGTGGAGGCCTAGGTGCTCCTGGTGTCTTCTTTTTAACCTGTACATATAATTTCAGATCAGTTGACATCATATATACACATTAACAGTCTAAATCAATGTAAATTTATCTTACAATTTCAGTCGTGTAGACGACATCTGCTTTGGGCCACAATATCACCCCGCCTTCTACATCAGCAAGTCTATCAATATCCGGGTGGGGATATGGCAATGTAGCTTCTCTCCAATCGGGTAACACACATATCGGGCTCACACGAACGTAGCCCTGTGGCATTGGAGTCCCATGAAACATTGCCCCAGGAAGGGACGGGTAAGCCTGCGCCTCTGCAACAACGTAGTCTTGCATTCTTAAGCGGCATGGCTTCAATGCCTACAAATTTACGTAAAGAATATTATACATATATACATATCATCTTGAAAATATAACAACTTGAAAAGACTAACTACAATGTCATAAACAATACTTACAGCAGACGTGCTAGGCGATGGGTCTCCAAGATTACTCGCAGTCTGTGCATCAGGAGAAGAGTGGGTCGCCATAGGTGTATTGGAAGCCTGAGATGCCTGCCACCGCAACAATTCTTCCTTGACCTTCTCAGCAACTACATCGTTGACCTTCTTAGCAACTAAATCCTCAACTCTCTTATTCTCCTATACATGGATAAAAGAAACATTAGCTTCTTATTAATGAATTTCCTTTTGCAGTAACATTCTAAAAAAAGAATAGGTTACCTCTTCTTGAGAAAGTCCCGCTCTGGGTTTGCGCTGGGATGGCCCAAAGAATGCTTTGATGCCAACACCAGCGCCGGCACCTCTAACACGTCCAGGATGCTCTGGGTTACCCAGAGCAACTGTCAATTCATCCCTTGTGCCCTGAGGGATGAACGTGCCTTGTTTCCTCTGCTCGTGCAGCTCCCGCTAATCACCATAAACAAAAATTGGTAAGTTAACACCACAAATAATCAATATTCAAACGATTTCTCTAAGAGTTATATTTTACCATTTTTGCAGCCGCCTCAGCAGTTACAGGCTTCTTTATTTCACCCTTCTTGTTTTGCATGCCAGCTATCCAGATATCATGGCGAGGCATGCGTGTGGCAGACTCCTGAGTAGGAGCAGACTCCTGAGTAGCCGCAGACTCTGCCTGTAGTCTTTGGCGAACGCTTGCATAGCCTTTTGGACCCATAGTGTGGTCATGCACATTCAGTGCACGCCTTGCTTTTTGTGCGTCACTGAGGGCCTAGTTAGTATGCACATTAATGATTTGGTTAGTAGCACTAAATGCTAATCTTGAATAGGTGAATACAATGTATATTAATTAAATTGGGAGTGACGCCTAATACCTTGAATTCTTCAGATTTTTTTGAAGCAACAAAATTGTCCCAATCTTCTTTGTCCAAGAAGTTCCATTGTTCAAGGGTTGACTTCTTCTTCTTATCACCCTCTTTTATGTATTCTCTGTTCATATTTGTCCTATAATTCCTAAGCATCTTTCCAGCGCGTTGCATCACATTTTTACGATGCAACTTCTCATCCAATGCAAACAGATTCTGTAAAATAGAAATGTTATTAACTAGTATCCAAAATAGAATTGCAAATAATAGAATTTGTAATCTACAAAATAGAATTGCAAATAATAATAACTCACGCATAAATCCTTCCATATCAAGTCTTTTTTCCCTTGAGGAACTTTATGCCAATTGTCATACTTAACACCACAATGGCTCCGAGTGGTACACCCAAGATAGTTTACAAAATTATTGTGGTTCACTCCAATTGGATTTCCTCCATTATCAAACTCCACCACCAATTTGGATCCACTACCACTTAGCGCTAATAACTTCTTCAACAGAGTGATGCCCCTTTTCTTGTTAAGTGTTTGGTGCTGCGCATCAAGTTGCTCCAGTGCTTCAGTGGGTACAGGTGCATCAACCTAAAATTTGACAAAAACAAAACACACTAAATTAGCCCAATATAGAAATATAGGATATATGACATAACTAGAAGATAATGAATTTTATAGAAATACAGGATATGTTTTTAGAACTTACATTAGTATCCTCGCCATGCTCGTCATGGACAGCATGCTCATCATGGACTTCATGCTCATCATGGACATCATACTCATCATGGTCAGCCATCTGAAAATGTCATTTAAAATGCAAACATTTAGCATTTGTATTAACTAGAAAAAGGCAAACATTTAGCATTTGTATTAACTAGAAAAAGGCAAACATTTAGCATTTGTATTAACTAGAAAAAGGCAAACATTTAGCATTTGTATTAACATACATGTCTCTAAAATTGTGATCTTTTATCAATTAACAATCCTTCATTGTGATCTCCGCGCACATATAAGTCATCATTAGCTTCAATATTTTGTGGAGTGGGCAACCCAACTGAGAATGGACTGGAGTCATCATACTTATCATATTACTCTTCTTCATCTATAGGATCTTCAATGAACTGACTTTTACCATGAAGAACAACCGACCATTTATCATTCGCAGGATCATCGATATAGAATATTTGTTTCTCCTGTGATGCCAATATGAATGGTTCACCCTTCTCGCCAATCTTTTCAAAGTTCACCAAAGTGAAACCCAATTCATCCACTATAACTCCTTTGGTGTTATCAACCCAATTACATTTAAAGAGCGGAATTTTGAAATCTATGTAGTCAAACTCCCAAATGTCCTCAATGACACCGTAATATGACATTTTAGCTTCACGTGGACTCTTATCCTTTGCACTTGCAAAGTACATAGTCGACGCTTGAAGAGTGACCCCACTATTTTGGACGACACTCTTATCATCTTGGCGCTTTGTGTAATATGTGAATCCATTAATGTCAAACCCTTCATAAGACATAACATTCGGTTTTGGTTTAAAGGCGAGGCATTTGATAGTTTCTGTAATATCATTTGGTGTTTGAGATAGTTGATGTAAGACTTTATCTTCAAACCACTTAGTAAAAGTCGTATTATGCTCTCTAGCAAGCCACATTGAACTTGCTCGAGGATGTTGTCTCTTTATGAAATTGGTATGTTCCTCGATATAAACACTCACTTCGTCCATATTGTGTAAAATATACAAGTGAGCTTGTTCCAACTGCTCACGGCTGATTACTTTCACCCGTGATCCCAAAATTCCTTTGCCCTCCTCAATATTCTTGTCAAGTGAGCTTGTTCCAACTCTGCAAATCTAATAAACTGATCAAGACCAGATATAAACTCTGGGGTGCAACGATTACGAATGGACATCCATGATCTATCCATTCTATGATCAGAGAAAACAAGTATATATTAGGAAACAAGTATATATTAGGAAAAGATTAGGCAGCATTTCCCCACTGTTCTCTAAGTACATATGTACTTAGAGAACAAACGGCGAAATGCCAACAAACACATGTGATGTCATTCTTATATATAATAAATGTGTACCACCTATCCCATCCTTGAACACCTAATCTCACTAGTAAGTGTATAATGTGTATTGGGTTTTCAAGAAAATTTCAGCAGCATTTCCCCGCTGTTCTCTAAGTACATATGTACTTAGAGAACAAACGGGGAAATGCTACCAAAATTTTCTCGAAAACCCAATACACATTATACACTTACATCCTAAGTGAGATTAGGTGTTCAAGAACAGTCCCAAACCGGGGACTATCCAAGATTTACTCCTAATGAGTCAATCTTGGACGGGTTTCTAGGCCAACAAACACAATAATAGATATCTACAATGAAGCCGGACTCCATACAAACAGTATATAATTTAGTGATTGTTCATTCTAATTTATACCAATGTACAAGTAATATAAAAACAATGATTGTTCATATTCTAGGCCAACAAACACATGTGATGTCATTCTTATATATAATAAATGTGTACCACCTATCCCATCCTTGAACACCTAATCTCACTAGTAAGTGTATAATGTGTATTGGGTTATCGAGAAAATTTCGGCAGCATTTCCCCGATGTTCTCTAAGTACATATGTACTTAGAGAACAAATGGGGAAATGCTATGAAAATTTTCTCGAAAACCCAATACACATTATACACTTACATCCTAAGTGAGATTAGGTGTTCAAGAACAGTCCCAAACCGGGGACTATCCAAGATTTACTCCTAATGAGTCAATCTTGGACGGGTTTCTAGGCCAACAAACACAATAATAGATATCTACAATGAAGCCGGACTCCATACAAATAGTATATAATTTAGTGATTGTTCATTCTAATTTATACCAATGTACAAGTAATATAAAAAACAATGATTGTTCACATTCTAGGCCAACAAACACATGTGATGTCATTCTTATATATAATAAATGTGTACCACCTATCCCATCCTTGAACACCTAATCTCACTAGTAAGTGTATAATGTGTATTGGGTTTTCAAGAAAATTTCGGCAGCATTTCCCCGCTGTTCTCTAAGTACATATGTACTTAGAGAACAAACGGGGAAATGCTACCAAAATTTTCTCGAAAACCCAATACACATTATACACTTACATCCTAAGTGAGATTAGGTGTTCAAGAACAGTCCCAAACCGGGGACTATCCAAGATTTACTCCTAATGAGTCAATCTTGGACGGGTTTCTAGGCCAACAAATACAATAATAGATATGTACATGTTAGGGTTTCATCACAATTGATGTTAGGGTTTAAACAATGTTAGGGTTTAATCAAATCAAATTAGGATGCTATAATGGACAAGTTTAAATCAAATTAGGATTTAAATTAGGGTTCCAATAGGATTCAATTTAATTAATTTTTATGTGAAAGATGTAAAATTATAATACATACAATGGCAATGAAATGAAACCCTAATTGTATTGGAACTCATAAAAGGATGTCTCAAAGGTTGAATCTAATATATGCATCCTAAAAAAGGTATCACATCACAAATGTGCATTTCAATAATCATATTTTATTTCCTTCCAATTAGTGTGGGTGCCAAGTTTGGAATTGTTTTCTAATCATGGGTCCCTTAATTTTATTTAGGATAGAAGATAAAATCAAGGATATCAAATAGTATAAGGCGCACCCCCAAAAGTAAAAAAATGGATTTATATTATGCATCATACCAATTTAAATCATGTTAGTTAGCAGTATTTTTTTTGGATCAATTATGCTTGAGATGCAGATATTTATGTAAAGGATGGTCATTGACTCCTGAAAATGGGAATGCCACACGAACATGGATGAGAATAGGTAGATGTTTTTGAGCATGGGCTTGACATCAGCCAAGTTATGGTGTGGAACGAGGAGATGAGGCTGTTACTGAATGGAAAGAATGGCAGAGGAAGGGATTGATGCTAGTACCTTGTGAGCAGCAGAGTTAGGGCATGAGCAAGGAGACGCAGAGCAGAAACAAGGAGGAAGGAGCGGGCGGCGGCGGCGGCGACGCAGAGCAGCAGCAGGAGCAGGATCGTCGGCGAGCAGGAGCGGCAGCGAGCAGGCGGTGGCGGTGGCGGCGACGCAGAGCAACAACAGGAGTAGGATCGTCGGCGAGCAGGAGCGGCGGCGAGCAGGTGTCCAACGGCGGCAGCAGCGGCGGCGAGCAGGAGTGGTGGCGGAGAAGGGGGCGTCGGAGAAGGGGAGCTGAAGAAGAAATCACCGGAGAGAAATCGGCGGCAGCAGAGAAATAGGGAAATCGCTCGCAATGAAACAGAAGAAAGGGGAAGAGTCGGGCGATCGAGGGTTATGAAGTTCCCAAATAGCGTCGGTTGTTTAAAACAACCGACGCCTAAACATCTTTAGCGTCGGTTGTTTGAAAAAACCGACGTCCAATTGGACGATATTTTCATGAAATTATTTGGCGGGAACCACTTTCAGCGTCGGTTATACAAGGATAACCGACGCTGAAAAAGTGACACTTTTTGCGCAAATTTTCATCGCACATAGGCGTCGGTTATATACGTAGAAACCGACGCTGAAAATGACACTATTTTTTTTGATCGAAATATGGATTTTGCGGGCGACTTTACGTGTCGGTTTGTTATAAACAACCGACGCTTAATACAAAGCGGTACCCGTGTCTGGCTGGTCTTCGAATATAGACGTCGGGTTGCTTTAACAACCGACGCCTTATATGTTAGGCGTCGGTTTTCCTTAATAACCGACGCCCAGAAAAGTGACATTGAATGCTATTTCTGTAGTAGTGGTTTTTCTTTGATATGTTAGAGGTTTGATCAAAATAGGAAAACATAGCTTTAATCAACAGGGACCCCATCAAACATGGGGTATAGAACATAAGCTCCACCTTATATCACCAACATTAAGGATTTACCAAAAAAATAGAAAGACTTATATCCAATTGGATTGAGTTTGCATAAACTTTACACATGTGTACATCACTTTCACGAGTAGTTCATTTATCAAATAGGGTATTTTATATAAGATTAGATCATGGCATTATCATCTAGATCAACTTTCATGATTTCAAATCAATTTTAGTTTTCCCATGCATAAGCTACCCATAATTGAGAAATCATGTGATTAATAGTCATGACAGAAGAATCACATGAGTAGATGATAAGACTAACTATTCCTCATCTACATGGGTGGCTTAAGTAGTCCTTAAAGAAGAGGTGAGATGCTAGAAGATTCTCTAAGATTTAAGGGAAGATATGTTATGCCTTACGATGCATGGGTTTTCATTCACTTTTACAAGTCTATTTTATACTTGTTTTGTGCATTTATTAGTCACTTAATTTATCATATTTGCATAAATCATTATTATTGCCTTGTGCACTCTGTTTGCATCAAACTATGCTTATTTTATCATATTTATATTATATTATGTATTCCTCAGCCTTATACACATTTTTATGCATTGTTCAGGTGTTCCATGTACAATGAAAAGTCGGTGCCACCGACCTTCAAAGTCAGTGCCATCAAGATAGCAGTAGTGGTCGGGCAATGAGAGACTAGAAATCTCGGTTCCACTGACAACCTAGTCGGTGCCACCGAGATTGGTTCAGAGCGGTAGATCGACTACGCACATCAGCTCGGTGCCACCGACCATCACGCGTCGGTGGTATCGACTCAGTAGGAAAAGGGTGCAACCCGAGGTTGTTGGTGCCACCAACTCTGCCGGAAATCAGCAATCGTTAGATCATCCAGATCCGACGGTCCACATTATGTGGTACCATAAGTTGACCAATGACCGAAAAAAGGACGGCCAGACCTGAGGGGATCTGATTTTTTTTGCACCGCACAAAGACCGGAGAAGAGAGAGAGAGAGAGAGGAGCACGGAGTCGAGGGACATCAACTAGGATATTTGAGCACCTTTGACGGACAATTTTGCTTCCTGAAGACTGCAGAACGTGCGTTTCTCAAGGAGGATCATCCAGAACACCTTCTCTCCAGGGGTTACATGAATTTCCTTTATGTTTCCCACATTTTTCTTCTCTCTCTCCATGTATTCGCAACTGAAAACCATGCTAGGCTAAACCCCTCCTTCCCTTAGGACCCATGAGTAGCTCGGGGAATCATTGTATTGACTTTTTACATGAATTAATATATATTTCTCTTTATTCTTGGATATATAGTTGTGTTTTAAGGGATCTACCTATGCTTGATCACCATCGGTAGAGTAATAGACTAATAATTGCTCTGGAAGGAGGATTAAAGGTTAGAAAATCGCAAGTATATACTTCCTACACGTTCCTTGGGAAAGGTAATGTACGGTTAGTGGAAAGAAACCTAGAGTCTTCGATAATGCACCTAGACTAAGATATAAATTGCTACAGATGTGGAATTGGCTTAGATCTAGGTAGTGAATTGCATCGTGGAAGTGGGTAATTCAGACTACATGCTTTCTATCTAGGGTAGGAGTAAAATTTATATTAATTCAGTAGAAATAAGATATAATGAGACCCCATGGTGAAATCAGAAATCCTAAGAAATAGATCTCATTCGAATCAACCATTTTTAATTTTCTTTTATTTTATTCAAACTCAAATTCAACTTTTTAATCGGCTTAGTTGATCATACTGTAGTTAGTAGTAGTCCATGAGACTATGTCTCCCTGAGTTCAACTCAGGCCTCACATTAGCCTATATTACTTGATGTGTACACTTGCGTTCATATGCACGTATGGTTTAGCGTGTCAAGTTTTTGGCACCGTTGGCGGAGAGACGGCAAAGTTTCAGCACTATGGGTGGCCACTCTAAACCACCTTTTATTTCTTGAAATTTTATTTTAATCATTGAAATTCATTGCATACACATAGAACCAATTTCAAAATTCTCTATTGAGTACCATGACTAATTGATTCCATATTTTCAGGTACGAGTGCATGGTGTCAATACGGACCACGGACTATGGAGAATCTACACCAGAGGTCCCAGTCACTATTGAGATTCCAGTTCAAACAACTGCATTAGAAGACATACCATTGACGCTCAGGCAACAAGCAATGGGTGACAGTAATCCAGGGGCAGAGAGGACAATATGGGAGATGATAAAAGCATCTTCTTCGTCTGTATAGATAGGGCTTGTCAAGAAGAAGAATGTGAATGTAGCATAATACAAGATTGATCCAGGGCTCATTGCACTCATCAAGTCACAAGCTTTTTATGGGCACACTCATGAAGACCCAGTGGCACACATCAGCAAATTTTTGGAGTGCTGCGACATGGTTAAAGTGGATAGGTTTCCATAGACAACTATTTATCTGAAGTTGTTTCCATCATCATTGGCGGACAAGGAAAAGGCATGGCTGCACAACCTGCCAAAGGAATCGATTGAGACTTGGGATCAAATGATCGAGACGTTCTTTGAAAGGTATTTTCCTCCAGAAAAGATGAATGAGTTGGTGAGGAACATTCACAATTTCAAGCAACAGGTAGCTGAATCTTATTTCGAAGCTTGGTAGCGTTTTCAGAACATGCTCAGGAAGGTCCCTCACCATGGGATAGATCTGGAGAACTAATTCAAGTTGTTCTACTTTGGGCTCCACAAAAGTGAATGTGTCACCTTAGATAGTGCAGGCTCAGGGTTCTTTCTCAACAACTCACCTTCTATGTGTCAGGACATTTTGAAAAATATGGCAAAGAATCAGGCATGGGGTAATGAGAGAGATCATCCAGAGCAGATCAAAAGAATAGGGGAGTGTAAAGTTATCACCTTTTCAAATGAGAGGCTATACTTGATAGCAAGGAAGTAGCTAGAGAAGGATAATAATTTATTAGATGACGAAGGACAAGTGAAGTACATGCGGCGGTAAGGATATAGGAACAATGATTACTCATGGAGAAAGGATCCCAAGTGTTCTTTGAAAGACCCAAACAACTTCATGTAGGATCCAGATCAACAAAACCAACACAGGAACAATCAGCAGCAGTGACCTATATAAAGGAGAGCATAAATGAAATTCTTAACCAGATAGTGAAGTAGAATGAACAATTGATAAACAACTTCCAACGTGATCTCCAGAATCAAGGGGTGCATATGAGGAGTTTTGAGACAACATTATCTCAACTAGCGGCAGACATGGAGGCTTTGATAAAGCCTACACAGCAAGGTTTTCTAGGAAACATTGACACTCCAATAGGAAACCAGCAGGTCAAGGCCATACTACTGAGAAGTGGGAAGAAGACCTTGACTCCAAGGACTGTGGAGACTGAGGTGACCAAGCCTACTGACAGTAGTGACCCAGTGGCAAAGCCGACACAAGTAGAAATGGAGGAAGGCAACACAGGGGAAGAGCAGAATCAAGAAGCTGAAGTGGAAAAGAGAGCTTCATATGTGCCACCACATCAGAGGACACAGACGATACCGGTTCCATATCCTAACAGCTTGAAGGCAACAAAGATGGATCAGCAATTCAAGAAATTTTTAGATAGCTTTAGGAAGCTTTTCGTGAACATACTGTTGATTGAAGCGATTGAAAAAATACCATTGTATGGTAAATTTCTAAAGGATATTATTAATAAGAAGAGGAAGATTCTAGATGATGAGGAAGTTGTACTGAGAGAGCAAGTCAGTGCCTTCATTTTAGGTACACAGCCACCGAAGAGACAAGACTCAGGTTGCTTCAACATCACATGTTACATTGGGAAGACAAAGTTTGGGGATGCACTCTGTGATTCAGGGGTGAGTATCAACTTGATGCCCTTATCTACCTTCAGGAAGCTAGGTCTCAAAACGTCTAGGAAGAGCAACATGATAATCCAATTGGCAGACAACTCAATGGTGACACCATATGGTATTTGTGAGGATGTAGTTGTCAAGGTGGACTAGTTTGTTTTCCCTGCAGACTTTGTGGTGATGGAGATGCAAACTGACCATGGCAAAAATCTTTTATTAGGAAGACCCTTCCAAGCAATAGCTGGTATGATCTTAGAGATGAGCAGAGGTTGTTTGATTATGGGAATTAAGGATGACTGATTTGAGATCAATATGCCAGATAATTCAAAGTCACCCATTACTCAGGAGAAATGCAATATGATGAAGCACATGGATAGAAATATCTCTTTGTTTTTAGGAAAACCATTTTTGGATATGGCGCATGTGATGAAAAAGGTGGACAAGGGTATACTAGCTGTGGACATCATGGAGAACACTAAGGTGGCCTCACTTGCCAAGGTAGTAGGGTATCCTGACAACGAACATGAGGAATTAAGTTTATCCACTGTGGATGGGGATGGAGAGGAGACTCTAGTACAAATACATCCATAGCTCCCATTAGAAGAATATCTAATGAACCTTGTAGATGGTAGTGTACGGAGCTGGTCACTAGAAGAATGTGCAAGGCTACTGAAAACTTTGCCATGTTACTACACAAGAAACTTTGAGGATTTGGGACTGTTGCCACCACCAATGGTTTCTTCACTCCTAAGCCCACCTGAATTGGAGCTCAAGCCACTGCCACCTCATCTAAAGTATGTGTTTCTAGTTTAAGAGGAGAAGTTTTTGGTTATCATATATGCATCATTGAGTGAATCGGAAGAAGAACAATTGATTATTGTGCTAAACAGACATCAGGGTGCATTCAGGTGGATTGTGGCTGACATCAAGGGGATCTCTCCTACATTGTGCCAACACAAGATTTGGGATCTCTCCTACATTGTGCCAACACAAGATTTGGCTAGAAGAAGGAGCAAAGCCGGTCATTCAACCTCAGCATTGCTTAAATCCAATCATGATGGAGGTAGTCAAGAAGGAGGTAATCAAACTACTGTCAGCAGGTATAATTTATGCTATTTCTGATTCCATGTGGGTTAGTCCGACATAGGTAGTACCAAAGAAGGGGGAAATCACTGTCACTATAAACTCATCTAATGAATAAATAACCACTAGATTAGTGACAAGATGGCGAGTTTGCATTGATTATCACTGATTGAACACTGCCACGCTTAAGGACCAATTTCCATTACCATTCATTGATCAGATTTTGGAGCGACTCGCTGGTCGCTCCCACTTTTGTTTTCTAGATGGGTATTCAGTCTATAATTAGATTTCAATTGAACCTAAGGATCAGGAGAAGTCTACCTTCACCTACCCTTATGGCACTTTTGCATACCGCTGCATGCCGTTCGGGTTGTGTAATGCACCCACTACTTTTTAGTGGTGCACGTTGGCAATTTTCTCGAATAAGGTGGAACGATGTCTCGAGGTTTTTATGGATGATTGTTTGGTCTATGGGGCATATTTTGATGATTGTTTGAAAAATTTGGACAAGGTTTTGCAAAGGTGTGAAGACACACACTTAGTGCTTAATTGGGAAAATTGCCACATGATGGTTAGCGAGGGAATAGTACTTGGACACAAGGTGTCTAGTAAAGGATTGGAGGTGGATCCGATTAAGATAGAGGTGATTTCAAAACTTCCTCCACCAACATCGGTGAAGGCAGTTAGGAGTTCTCTAGGTCATGCTGGGTTTTATCGCTGATTTATTAAGGATTTTGCAAAAAATCTCTAAATCATTGTCTGAGCTCTTAGAAAAGGATGTTGAATTCAATTTTGATTAGAGATGTTTAAAAGCTTTTGAAATCTTGAAAGAAAAACTCATATCCGCACCAGTTGTGCATGCTCCAAATTGGAGCCAACTATTTGAACTAATGTGTGATGCATCAGATTATGTTGTGGGGGTGGTGTTGGGGAAACGCTTAGAAAAAGTTCCTACGACCATATAGTATGCATCTAAAACACTTAATGACACATAATTAAATTACACTACAACTGAAAAAGAGATTTGGGCTGTTGTCTTTGCTTTTGAGAAATTTTGGCAATATCTCATGGGAGCAAAGGTGGTGGTGTGGACCGATCATGCGGCAATTAAATATTTGTTGCAGAAGAAGGATGTTAAACCAAGATTGATTAGACGGATCCTTTTACTGTAGGAGTTTGACATTGAGGTCAAAGATAAAGTAGGGATTGAGAATGTGGTGGTTGACCACCTATCTAGACTGGAGATGGTAGATGAGAAAGATGTCAATATACCCATTCTAGAAACTTTCCCTGATGAGAAATTGTTCGCCCTTAAGCAAAGGGACCCTTGGTTTTCTGACATCGTGAATTATTTAGCTTGCAAGGAATTACCCACTGATTGGGAGTACCAAGAAAAGAATAAGTTCTTTCATTTATTGCGCTATTATTTTTGGGATGATCCTATTTTGTTGAGACAGTGTAGGGATGGAATATTGAGGAGGTGCGTACCTGAATGCGAGTATGAGAGTGTGTTGAAAGACTACCACACACTACCTATAGGTGGGCACCATGCCAATTCTAGGACAGCTGCAAAGGTTTTGGAGAGTGGTTTATACTGGACAACCCTATTCAAAGATGCATATGATTTTGTGCGTAGGTGTGATGCATGTCAGCGGTCAGGTAACATATCTAAGAGGCAGGAGATGACATTGAATGTGTTTCAAGAAGTAGAGGTATTTGATTTATTGGGTATTGATTTCATGGAACCCGTTATGTCCTCTAACTTTAACCTCTATATCTTATTGGATGTAGATTATGTGTCAAAATGGGTGGAAGCGATTCCAACCTACACCAATGATGCCAATGTCGTATGCAAATTTGTTAAGGATCACATTTTCTACAGGTTTGGAGTGTCGAGGATGATTATAAGCGATGGGGGAACTCATTTCACCAATCAGAAATTTGGGGCACACTTGAACAAATATGGAGTGGCACACTGTGTGGGTACACCCTACCACCCACAAACTCAAGGGAGGGTGGAGATTTCCAATTGTGAGATCAAAAACATTCTTGAGAAGACGGTGTCGTCTAGTAGAAAAAAATTGGAGTGAATTGTTGGTTGATGCGCTATGGGCCTATAGGACTGCCTATAAAACACCAATAGGAGCTACACCCTTTATGCTAGTCTATGGATGGGCGTTTCATCTCCCTGTGGAGTTAGAACATAAAGCTCATTGGGCGTTAAGGAGGCTCAATTTTGACCTTGATGAAGCAGGAAAGACAAGGATGCTGGAATTGAATGAACTTGATGAAATTAGGATGAATGCCTATAAGAGTTCACGATTGTACAAGGAGAGGACTAAGCAAATACATGACCAACATATAGCAAGGAGAGTCTTTTATCTAGGAGAGAATGTGTTGCTTTTTAATTCAAGGATGAAATTACACCCTGGGGAACTGAAATCTAGGTGGAGTGGGCCATTTGTCATAGAAGAAGTGTTTCCACATGGGGCGGTTAGAATCAAAGAGGGAGAGAGATCCTTCTTGGTTAATGGCCAAAGACTAAAGTACTACTTTGGAAAAAAATTCAATAGGAAGGAGCATGAGGTGAAACGTATTGCTCCTAATTGATCTCAAGATGGGATTTGTCTAGCCAAGGACATTAAACAAGGGTGCTTGTTGGGAGGCAACCCAACCATTAGGACATTTATTTCAATCCTTTAAAATATGTTGGTTTAGTAGTACTTTTTTTCATAATTTTTTTATAAATGATACCTTGACCCGTTTGTTAAGTGTGTAGGGCTATGAAGAAGTCGGTTTCACCGACTCCTAAGTCGATGGCACCGAGATCAGGTCACCAACAGGGCCAATCTGATTGGAAATAGTCGGTACCACTGACACATCAGTCTGTGGCACTGACATCTCTAAAGAAAGTGAAGAAAAATTCAAGCAGCTAACTGATAAGCCATCGGTACCACCGACACCCAAGTCGATGGCACCAACTTGGCCACCACTCCAGGCTCAGTGGGTGCATCGGTGCACCAAAAAAATGGATTGAGTCGATACCATCGACTCATCTCTCGATGCCACTGACAGAAGAAACACTGATCCATGGGTACCTTCATTAACGATCTAGATGCATCCAGATCAATGATCGGTAACACTGATCTGCCCCAGAGTTGGTGCCACTAACTGGTTGACAAATTGATATTCAAGATGGCACATCAACGGCCGTCGATGCACTGAGGCCATGGATAAGCCCCAGAGACGGGGCCACCAACTGAGCCACACCAGGGCCATGCCAAGTCTATAAAAGGGTAGGTAGTGGATTGTTTTCTCCTCACAACTTCAAGAACCACTCCTCCCCAAGTGGAAGTGACTACTTTGAGCATCCAGAAGCTTCACCGAGCTCTTCTTTTCTCAACCTCCTTCCCCGATCACTTCAACATCATGGCAAGGAGAGTAGGACCCCTGGCGGGTTGACGCCATGACCTAGGATCAGCCACCCTTTGACGGAGGTGTGGAAGGTGTACGAGGAGCTTGCTAAGAGGTTGTTTGCTCCAACAAGATATGGAGACAAACATCTATTGGAGGACATGGGCTTCAACGACAATATGGCAGTTGTCCTCAAAGGGCAAGAGTTTGATGGAGGGTCTGTGAACCCTATCTTCGGTGGGTGGCCCACATACAAGGAAATTGTGATCAAGTTCTTGGCGTCTCTGAAAGTATTTGTGATCCCTGACCCAGCACGCCCGACACGAGGTGAGTGGAGAGAAGGAAAGGTGGACTTCTATCTTTACAACACCAACTACTCCATTACCCTTTGCGTCATCAACGACATCTATGGATGGCCTCATGTGCCATGCCCCCAGCCAGAGAACGTCGACTTAAACACAATATGGAAGGATCTTGTGATAGTGCCAGAAGTTTATAAGTTAAACTGGCACCACAGCTCATTGGCGGACCTTGAGCACCCCTTTGTTCGATGCTACATCGCATGCTCACCAACACTCTCTTCGCCAAGTCTACTCAAGGGTAGGCGAAGGTCCAGTAGCTAGACTTATACTTTATCTACCAACTTTTTGAGGGGAGGTCGGTCAACTTTGGAGCCTTCTTCCTCACCCATGTGATGGTGGTGAAGCACAACATAAAGAGGGCCACACCTATCCTTTTTGGGGGACTTATCACCCCCATTTCTATCTACATAGGCTTGATATCTCTACTCTTGAGCCTTTGTAGTCCAAGCTTCACATAGACCACCTCCACTTCAAGTAGGCTGGTCTTATTTCTGTCCAACACAACACCATCTATGCAATATGTTCGGTCAGTGACACCTTCTACGAGCATCAATTACCAAATCCTATATTCAACATCAGGCAAGTTGACCACTATAGATGGCTGGACATGGATGATGACGATGAAGTAAATGATGATGAGGAGGAGCAGTCAAGTGACAACGTAGAGGAAGTGGAGCCCACCATTCCTATGACGCATCAAGTTGCTCTGCAGAAGCATCCATGACATTATGCTACATCTACATCTTCTGCCATGCCACCCTCTCAGGAAGGAGAGGAAGCTTATTCCATAGTAGGCATGTATTCCATGTTGTAGGTTATTTAGACACATCAGCAGCAGCAAACTATGTCTCGGTCAGCATTCAAGATGTCTAGGGTCGGCTATACACCAACCAGTAGGCAGTATATGAGAACAAACATATTCTCTTGGCCAACTAAGAGAACATGCATCAGTGCCTATACAGGATGGAGAACTACCAGTAGTCGTTCTTTAACTACTACTGGAGCCAGGGATACTTTGGAGGCTACCCGATGCCACTGGATATGCCTTCTTCTGATCTGACTTTCCAGGTGATGTTTCCTCCCCAGGACCCCAGCCAGCCACCACCACCACCATACTAGTCAGGTATCTATGTTCCACCTCTTAAATTGGAATTTTAACTAAGGACATAGTCATATTCAAGCTTGGGGGGGTGCTGGAACAACTTCTATCTTAGTTTTTCTTTCATTTTAGCATTTTGTTTTTATTTTGGTAAAAAATAGTTTTCTTTTCTTTTAGTTTTTCTATTATGTAGGATCCACAATCTATCTAGTGTAATTTGTGGAGAAGTAAATGCATGGTTTCATTTGAGTTTATCAATCTCTGGGTTGGGTTCAAATAAAAAAATGAGCAAATTTCAAAATTTTTGTGAGCTTATCTTCTGAGTAGTCGAGTTGCATAAATACGAAAGTGCTTGGGTGAGTCAAATGTAGGACGTGAGAACATAAATGACCATCTTAATTGTCCAAGAAGAGTGATTGACAAGGTTGTTGAGCCTAAACTGACCAAACACTAACATGAACTTAAACTAAATTTTAAGAGAGAAATCCCTTGATCACCCTGTACACAGGTCATTAGAGAGGGACATATGATTTTCTATGAAGGTTCTATCTCTTAGTTGTGTGATCTCACCCACCACATACTTTCGCCTTACACTCCACCATAAGAATATTGAGTACATGTTATCATTCTTTCTCTTGATTGCATTTGCATTGCATAGTAGATCTTGCATAATAGTTGTTTGTTTTTGCTTGCATTAGTGAAAAAAAATGAAAAAAAACATTCATGCACAAAAAAAATTCTAGTGCATGTCATGTAGTTGCATAACATCTTATTCATGTAGTTTGCATATGCATTACATATCATCTTGCAATTATTGTGTCTAGTTTCTTCTTCTCTAATATAAGAAGGTAGTGATTTTGCCCATACCCTTAAAAGAAAAAAGAAAAAAAAAGAGAAGAGAAACATTGACATAAATCAAATGTGCAGTGCAAGTGGAAGCCCAAAGCAATTCTATCATGTTGAAAGGGGGCTTGAAGAAAGAAAAAAAGAGATTGAGTATAGTGTCAGAAAGTGAGTGAGAAAGGGCATAATCCTACCTGATCATAAGGAAGAATTAGCACATGATGTTGTTTGTAGATATTTCATCTTATTTTGAGATGAGATGATTGTTGCATGCATCATTCCACCTCAATGATTAAGCATTAGGAACATTCTATAAATTCTCATCATCCTAGGTTCATCATAATTTTTTATTGCATGAATGATTTTATGTGCTCATGATTCCTCCACAGCCACCCATTCCAACTACCTGTTACTCTTATTAGTAGGCCACTCAGATGAGTTTGTCCTCATTCGTTATCTATCAGGAGAAATGCTTCCATGTAGATAGTAGGTAGAGAAAAGAGCAATGTAGATAGGAGATCACACGATGCACCAAGTATGAACTAGATGAGTCTACCATATTAACTTCTTTAACTGGTAGTGTTTCATTGATTGGGGGACAGACATCTTTTATGGAGGTTTCTGGTCGCCTAAATGGCAGTTAGTGTTCAGTGGTCAGTGAGGGCTGGTATGAGGACCGAAAGGAGGAGACTTTTTAGATGTACCTTGTGCACTTATGTCCTTCAACTGACTTATCTCAATTAGATCCAAAGGTTTTGTTGCTTGTGGATGAGCAAGGTTTAAGCTTAGGGGAGTTTGATGCACGGTTTTTGAGTCACTTTTACAGGTCTATGTTATACTTGTTTTGTACATTTATTAGTCAACTAATTGATCATATTTGCATAAATCATTATTATTAGTGTGTACACTCTGTTTGCATCAAACTATGCTTACTTTATCATATTTATATTATTTTATGTATTCCCCGACCTTATACACATTTTTATGCATTGTTCGGGTACTCCATATACAATGAAAAGTTGGTATCACCGACCTTTACAATCTGTGCCACTGAGATAGAAGCAGTGGATGGGCAATGAGAGACTAGAAATCTTGGTTCCACTGACTACCTAGTCGGTTCCACTAAGATTGGTTCAAAGCAGAATATCAATTACGCGCATCAGCTCGGTGCCACCGACCATCACACGTCAATAGTACCAACTCAGTAGGAAAAGGGCGCAACCTGAGGCTGTCGATGCCACCGACTCTGTCAGAAATCAACAATCATTAGATCATCCAGATCCGACATTCCACGTTATGTGGTACCATAAGTTGGCCAATGACCTAAAAAAGGATGGTCATACCTGAGGGGACCTGACTTTTTTGTACCGCACAAAGACTGGAGAAGAGAGCGAGAGGAGCACAGAGCTGAAGGACGTGAAATGGGAGATCCGAGCTCCTTTAACGGATGATTTTACTGCCAAAAAACCGCAGAACGTGCATTTCTCAAGGAGGATCATCTGGAACACCTTCTCTCTAGGGGTTACACAAATTTCCTTCATGTTTCCCACATTTTGCTTTTCTCTCTCCATGTATTTGCAACTGAAATCCATGTAGGGCTAAACCCATCCTTTCCTTAGGACCTGAGAGTAGCCTGGGGAATCGTTGTATCGACTTTTTACATGAATTAATATATATTTCTCTTTATTCCTGGATATATAGTTGTGTTTTAAATGATCTACCTATGCTTGATCACCATCGGTAGAGTAAGTAGACTGATAATTTCTATGGAAGGAGGATTAAAGGTTAGAAAACTACAAGTATACACTTTCCTACGTGTTCTTTAGGAAAGGTAACGTACGATTAGTGGAAATAAAACCCAGAGTCTTCGATGATGCACCTAGACTAAGATATAAATTGCTACAGACGTGGAATTGGCTTAGATCTAGGTAGTGAATTGCACCATGGAAGCGGGCAATTATGACTACAGACTTTCTATCCATGCTAGGAGTAAAATTTATATTAATTTGGTAGAAATAAGATATAATGAGACCTCATGGTGAAATCGGTAATCCTAAGGAATCCATCTCATTCGAATCAACCATTATTAATTTCTTTTATTTTGTTCGAACTCAAATTCATCTTTTTAATCGGCTTAGCTGATCATACTGTAGTTAGTAGTAGTCCCTGAGACTACCTCTCCCTGAGTTCAACTCGGGCCTCACATTGTCCTATATTACTCGATGTGGACACTTGCATTCATACGCACAGTTTTAGCATGTCACCTTACACATATATAGAGGCTTGTGTGTATGGTTCTGATACCATATGTCACAGAATTGTTTGTTACCCTAAGTCCACACTTCTAATCGATACATAGCCAAACGGTAGTCGACTTGGGCATCCGTCCATAGAATGGCACAAATATTTGACACAGGTAATATATATGTGAAAGCAGTAACAACAAGATATAGCAAGATACTTAAAGGGGATAGAGAAATGTGTACCCAATTCTTTGTCAATATAACCTATTGGTCTTTCATTTCATATCTTAGAGTCTTGAGTGCAGTGGATCTTCATTTGGCAACTAAAAATTCAATGAACAAAATATATTAATGCTAAAGCACCAAATACACTATGAAAAGGCATGTAAATAGTTTAAGACTATATAAAGGAGTTTCTTGGCTAGAAACATGATGATAGATAAAAAGGTATAAACAAGGCGTGAACACTTAATGATATTCCTTCATACAAAACATATTTTTAGGTTTCTTTATCCATTTTATCAACATAGCATAATCAATTGTGAAAGTAGTAATCATAGGAATAATAGATCAACTAAGTAAGTAGACAAGCATTCATATGAGCATATGTACCAGCAAGCCATTATCATTGTAGGGTCAAGATAAAAACATACCTTGCAAGTAGAGAAAAAGTTATGGTTCATGAGTATGATTCCTAGAGATGGACCAACTAACGGAGCTTAAATTTGGGCAATATGGAGCCTTAGATTTAGATCTAATGGTCGGGAGGGGCGTCCAGTAGGTGTCTGGTTGTTGGGCCACTAGTTCCCTATTGAGCTTGCATTGGGGGGTGGCTTGAAACCACTTGGATGGTTGTGCATTGCCTCTCAACCCTCAGGGAGTGGTCGCACGCATCCCTCAACTATAGTATATCAGTGGACATCGCCACTCACTGTTGTGGGTCCAAGGCATATGTGAGTGTTTGGGCACCAGATATGGGTTGAGACTAACCCCATCAATGACTAGGAGGTCGCCTCTCCTTCCAGGTCCACCCTACAAGTAGTTGTGGTGGTGTCGTTGCCCGAGCTCACCAGTGTTGTCGAACTGTCGAGTGCTAAGGCCTGAAAGCTTTGCTACTAAGCCACTCAGCCTCATCATCGACGTGTGGAACCATGTATGGTCTTAGATTTTCCAATTGTGGAGAGGAGAGGTGGCTCTCAAATGAGCAACCACAGTGGTGCGAGCTGCTAGAGGAGGGAAAGGAAGAGGTGGAAATTGAAGCTAGGATGTCCCAAAGGTCTCTAAAATAGAAGGGAAAGTTAGAAGGAGTCAAGAAAATACGAAAGTGGTGGAAATTGTGGACAAAGTGGTGTGCATGGTGGTGATTGGAGGTCGTAAAGCACCTTCTACACCCACAATGTGCAGAGTAAAATATGTGGGTTGATGTCGTATGAGGACTTTCATATTAGGTTTGAATATGTGGGTGTCATATCCAACTGCCAAAATACATGGATCGAGCAAAGAAGGCCTATGATTGGTTGGGTTGACATCAGTCAGATAGCCAAGGGAAACATGTAGCAAATATCAGGTTGTGCACCCCCACCCATTGGGCCCCAATCCGGCTGGCCCAGGATTCATCATAAGAGCTAAATTAGCGAGAAAATTAGGTTATGAGTTTAGGGTACTAAAACAAGCATAACTTTGTCATCTTATATCCAAATTGAGTGATATAAATGTGTTAGAAACGTGAGAAAGATCTATACAACATGAGTACTAATAGGTTAGATATATGCACATAAACACAATCAAATTTTAGAATGAAAATGTTGATGTGTGAAGTAGCTCAGAACTAGGTTTTATGTTAAAAAGGGTGTCACCACAGATACTAGTACAAAAGGCATCAAAACATATACATACATGAAATTTATGGTGAGAACAAGAGAGATGTTGAAAGTAGATATCACAATCAAAGTGTGGATTTCCAGGTTATCACAATCACTTAGTCTTGAATTGGAAGAAGTGTCACTTTATGGTCCATGAGGGAATTGTCCTAGGACAAGGTTTTAGAGAAAGGCATAAAGTTGATATGAGTAAAGTTGGATCCATAGATAAATGAATACCTCCAAGTCTATTACTAGATTGAGGAGTATTCTTGGGCATGCATACTATTATAGGTGATTTATCAAATATTTTTCAAAAATATTTAAACCTTTGTCTACTCTATCAGTCAAGTATGCTGACTTTTACTTTAATGGGAGCTTCTTGAAAGCATTTGTGAGTTTTAAAAGCTCTCTCAGAACTGCAACAATCATCCAAGCTCTAGATTGGGATCTCTCCCATTTGAGTTGATGTGCAACACAAGTGATTATGTTGTGCATGTTTTCTAGGACATAAAAATGATGAAAAGCACCATGTAATTTATTGTGTAAGAAATATGCTTGATGAAGTGCAAATCAACTACACTATTACATTAAAAGAGATGTTGATATTGTTTATGTTTTTGAAAAGTTCATATCATATTAGATAGGATCAAAGGTCATTGTGTACACCGACCATGACATAATCAAATATTCAATGACCAAGAAGGGCATGAAACCTAGGTTTCTGAGGTGGGCACTTCTATTATAGGAGTTTGACTATGAAATCATTGATAAAAAGTGAATTGAAAATGTGGTTGCAGATCATTTATCCAAAATCACCTCATGAGAAGATAGCCCCTTCCCTATCAACAATAACTATCATGTCAAAGCTTTGATGGTAGTGAAGCTTGTGAGTCCACTTTGTGCCATGGTATGTAGATATATGCAAATATTTGGCCTACTAGCAGTTACCAATGGGCATCACTTACAATCAAAAGAAGTTGTTTTCTGACTTGAAAAACTACTACTGGGATGACCTTGTATTGTTCAATAATTATGATGATAACTTCAATTGAAGATGTATACCATAGGAAGAAGTGCCAAAGATTTATATGAATGTCATTCCTAGTCTTACGGTGGAAAACTAGGTGGGTACAAAATTGTATCCAAGATTCTACAATCTGGTTTCTATTGGCCCATTCTATCCAACGATGCCCATGCCAATGAAAATTCTTGTGATGAGTTCCAACACATAGGAAATATTTTGAATAGAAGTGAGATTCCTCTTTTAGATTGGGTAGAGGTTAAAAATTTTGATGTCTATGGAATATATTATATGGGACTTTTCCCCTCATCATGCAGCAACCAGTATATCTTGGTTACAGTAGACTATGTATCTAAATCGATGGAAGTTGTCTCTACCCTCATTCACAGTTCAAAGGTTGTGATGAGGTGGTTTGAGAATGTTATCTTCCCATTGTAGGGGGTATGATGCATCATCATTAGTGATGGGGGATCCCATTCTGGGGAAAAGGTATTTTGGGGTCCTTCTACAAAAATATGGGGTGATGCACAAGGTTGCTATTCCATGTCATCCCCAAATGTCTAGGGAATTGGAAGTTTCTAACAGGAAGATAAAGTAGATTCTCAAAAAGTCTACTGGAAGGACCAAGAAAGACTGGGACATGAAGTTGTATGATGCCCTACGGGCATATCACACCACTTGCAAGACACCTATAGGGACCACTTCTTATAGGTTGATTTATGGAAAATTCCATAATCTCCCTGTAGATCTAGAGAATAAGGCTTTTTGGGCAATGAAATTCCTAAACATGGATCCTGAGCTACTCGGTATGAAAAGATTTCTACAACTGTAAGAGCTCAAAGAATTGAGTCTCCATGCATATGATAATGCTCAAATTTACAAATAGAGGACAGAGGTGTGGCATGATGCTTGCCCAAAGAGGAATGATGCAAGTGTGGGAGACAAGATTTTATTGTTAAATTCTACTATAAGGCTATTTCCTAGGACACTACAATCAAGGTGGTTTGCCCATTCACATCTACCAACATTTATCCCTCCAGAATGATGGAATTATACAGTGAGAAGTTTGGTACTTTTCATATGAATGGACACATGGTGAAAAGGTATTACGAGGATGAGGCATTCACAAGGAGAACTAAGAGTCAGTTAGAAAAACCACCACCTAAACAAGACTAGAGAATAAAATAGAGAAATCTAAGATAAAGACTACAAGTTAGCGCTTCTTGGGAGGCAACCCAAGAGGGTAATGATGCCCGCCCAAAAAGGAATGATGCAAGCATGGGAGACAATATTATATTGTTCAATTCTACTATAAGGCTATTTCCTATGAGACTACAATCAAGGTGGTTTTCTCAATCACATCAACTAAGAATTATCTCTTCAGAGTGATGGAATTATACAGTGCAAAGTCTGGTACTTTTCATGTGAATGGACACATGGTTTAAAGGTATTACAAGGATGAGGCATTCACTAGAAGAACTGAGATTCAGTTGTAAAACCCACCACCTAAAAAATATTAGAGAAGAAAATAGAGAAATTCAAGATAAAGACTACACATTAGCACTTCTTTGGAGGCAACCCAAGTTTTTGCAAACTTTCACCACAATTTCAAATTTTTGTTTTCATAATTTCATCTTCTCTAGTGCTTTGATTATCTCCTAGTTATTATTTTCCACTAATTATAGTCTTTATATTTCACTTTGTTGTTTCTTTAAAAACATAATTCTTGTGTACAAAGAATAAAATTAGTTAATGATGTAAGGTAGATATTTTGATGTCAAGAAATCTCCATTGGTGGAACTATCTAAATCGCCATCAATTGTCACACTAGTGGACTTATGACTCATCATTGGGTCACTTAGTTTGAATATTAATTGAAATGCAAGTGATTGGCCATCCATCAGTTCTAAGGCTCTAACTGGACATCGGAAGAAAGGGGACTGAGCAACCATCAAAGGGGGATGTGTCAGACTTACCATCAGTACATGATGTCATGACCCTCCATTGAGTTGCATGAGCAAGATCAGTCATCAAAAGACAGTCCAGCTTGGACATCAAATTGTAGGCTTGTACAAGCTTTGACTTTTGACATCAAAAGATATACGTCCAACCTTCCAGCAGCTTTAGAGGATTGGCAAGCCATCGATTATTGATTAATTGTTCTAATCAGCCTTCAGAAGACAACACTGAGGAACCATCAGAAGCCATCAATCTAACTTCTATTAGAAGGGATACATGTACTTCCTTCAATCTCTTACATTACATGTTGACCAGCCTTCAGAAGATCCATCTATAGTTTCCTTCGAAAGGAAATTGATACTATGGAAATAGAAAGGAATAGGGCATATACCAAAGGGGGTGTGGGGCCCATGACCGCATAAGAAGAGGGGTATAAAAGCAACAGGGGGATCGATACTTGTACCTATCTAACATGCACTTAAAATGAAGGCGGTTGAGCACTGCTAGTTTACCCCCAATCAATCCCACCTAGCCCCAATGGAAGATGAAAACTCGAACCCTTCATTCCTTCACATTTGACGCCACCATCAGAAGCAGAAGCTTCATGTCGGTGAACCCCCATTAAGATTAAATAGTAGAAACATTGGTTCAATCACCATATCTAGACCAGTGGTAGCTAGTATTCTATGTGGTAGACCCAAGGAACTCAAAGCAAGCTATCAGTAACACCATGATGGCAAGTAAGACGATAATAAGCCCCTTTCAAAACTTCTTTTTTATGTTTTCCTCTGACCTCTTTTTCCTCATGATCAA
The DNA here is from genome assembly GCA_963693085.1 of Alisma plantago-aquatica. Taxonomy (NCBI): domain Eukaryota; kingdom Viridiplantae; phylum Streptophyta; class Magnoliopsida; order Alismatales; family Alismataceae; genus Alisma; species Alisma plantago-aquatica. Next base: position 884,016,709 of record OY856413.1, on the reverse strand, counting down.
CCCTTTGAGCTGCAAGGAAGACATGGTTTCTTTTTCTTTCCTTTGATCTAGATGCTTTCACCTTTTTCCTTCAAGATCTCAGCTCCTTCACTTTTCGACCGAATAAAAAGCCCAGTTTTTCTCTAATTCTTCAGGCCATCACTTTTGGAAAAACTTCGGCTTCCAAAGCCAACTTACCACCATTCAACTCTCCTTTAGTTTAAGAAGATTTGTGGATTTCCTGGTTGTCTAGCCATTGGAAGATGATCTATGATTTTCTTCACAACCATCACTTTCTAGAATGTCACCTTCTTGATCTAGAAACCTTTGTTTTCCTCAACCATCGGGGTTTCTAAGGGTCTATTTCATCAGAAGGTTGCATCTATCTTTCCATCAATTGATCAATATGGCTAACCTTCAGTTACTGACAACCTATTTTATAACCATAAGAACACAAACCATATTGTTTTTACATCGATATCCAACCTGATCACGACTATTTGTTCAACATGTTCCATTAGTTTTCACTTACTTGTTTAATTCAATTATTTATTTGACCCTTAGTTGAGATATTTATTGCTATAAACTCTTTGCATGATATATAATTATATTGACATCCAAAATTTGTTTTAATGACAGGAAAAGCAGATAAAAAGAGGTCACACCTCTCACATTAGGTGGATAAGAGGATGAGCGAGGTGGATGTAATTAAGAAATAGCTAAGGCAAGAGGGATAGACAGGATAGAGAGGCAGAAAGATGAGGAACCTAGCTACATAAAGATACATCGAGACCCCACCCTGGAGAGTGGGAAAGAAATGTTCAAGGAAGATAGATAGAAGTGTTTAATTGATATATCCATGACGAGTCCTCAAATTTCATAGATTCTAAGGGGATAGAAACATCTGAGTACACACCCTCAATAGACTTTGGAAATCCCAAGAAGATGAATGTTTTGCACCCTTTCCCAAAATGCAACACAAATAAGTTTGCTCGAATGACAAAATAGGAAGGACATGAAGACAAGAAAGTAGGAGTTGTAACAAGCACCAGCCAGCAGCTCAGCTATCAATAGTTACCACACACTTGCACCTATCCTCAACCTTCACCCTACATCTGACGTCTCCACAAAGTCCCAACATGACAAGTACTTCATCCCCAGGGATGGTACACATATGAAGGTCTGGGAAAAAATATCCAGTGGCAAGACCCTCAAGACAACTAGATTCAGTGACAAGGACACTCTAAGAAGATTGGGAGTTTACAATAGGGTAAATGAGAATCTTGATGATGTTCCCCTCTATGAAATTTACTTTAACTATAACATCTTGTACAAATAACTCACTCTGGAGTTCATGTCCTCTATCAAGAAGCTACCAGTTCATGATGAAGAATCCAAGGAGTGTTGGGGGTTCAAACTGGCAATACAAATAGTCAAAGAGAACTATGTATTAATGTATAAATTGCTAAACTCCATATTCACAGACATAGAGGAACAAGTAGATTTAGCTAACAAGGTCAAAGGAGATGGAGATCTGGCGGTTCTCTGTCGACAAAATGTGGGAGAGACTCTCAAGAGAGGATGAACACAACTCAGGATGGTCTAAAGTGGTGAATATACATTTAGGCCTTATGAAAGTAATGCATAAATCATCGCCAATTCATTGTTCTTTCGATCAGACACTATCAACATAAATATTTTGGATCTCTGCATCATGTGGAGCATCCCATAAAAGAAGTTGTTCAACATCAAAAGAATCTTGATCGACAAACTAGCAACTCCAATTTGACCAGAAGGATCATGGGACTTCTACATGGTAGGACTCGTAACCTACATTGCACACCAACTGGGACACCCAATGGAACTCAAAAACTTCATTGTATCTGAGGGGAGAGAATGCTAGATGCTAAGTATCTAATGGTTGTGATTGTGTTAGCAAGTAAGAAAGGACAAGTACTTCTATAGGTTCCTGAGATCAAATGATTTGATCTATCTCCTTGAATTAAGCACCTATAAAAGTAATAGACTTCTATTCACATAAAATGATATTCTAAAAATGAATTTGGCATTGACATCTCTCCCTCAAATTAGTGAGAAGGCTTCTGTAGTACAAACTACTCAGCATTAAAATGAAAAAATCATAGAGCCTACAAAGAAGAAGAAATTATTATTTAGATGCCAAAGAAAATTGTCAGTGGACCCCAAAAAAAAGAAATTTCTTGCACTCAAACTAATAATAAAGGTAGAGGTTGAATAGAAGATTACTATCCCCATGGTTACCAACATTGACAAACAAGTGATTATCCCTCTTGATACTTAGCTAGAGAAGGAGGAGACATAGGCACTTTCTATAGAAGCAAGCACAGTGTCCCGCTGCATCATTCTAAAAGTTGACAAGGTTAGCAAGTCTGTGAAGACACCTCCAGATACAAAGACTAACTAAAGGAGGTTTTGACTATCAATAAGAAAGAAAACAATAAGTGGGAGGATATCAAGAAGGAACCCTCAACAAAAAGTCCACCCCAATATCCAAAGGGGTGGAAAACATCTTTCTCAAAAGCAAAAAGGGAGACAATCCATACTCACCTATAAGGGAAGAGCCCAAGAAGGAAGCGAGCTTGTATAGACCAGACGCAACATAGATGACTAAATTCATGGAGATTGGAAGAGAGATTGATGACTTATGTGAGATTTTTCGTATCTCAACTCTTAATATTTCTCATATATACTACTAAAGAAACAGCATTCAATGTCGCTTTTCTGGGCGTCGGTTATTTAGGAAAACCCACGCCTATACTACTCAACGTCGGTTATTTAGGAAAACTAACGTCTATATTCAAAGACCAGCTAGACACGGGTACCGCTTTGTATTCAGCGTCGGATGGGTATAACAAACCAACGCCTAAAATTTCCCACAAAATCCAATTTTTGAGTGAAAAAAATTTGACCCCAAAGTGTCACATACAGTGTCGGCTGTTTAACTAATAACCGAAACCTATATAAGATGAAAATTTGCACAAAAAGTTCCACTTTCGGTGTCGGTTATCCATCGATAACCGACGCTGATAATGGTTCCCACCAAATAATTTAGGGCAAAGATTGTCTAATTGGACGGCGGTGTTTTAATATCAACTGACGCTTAAAGGTAAAAAGTGTTAGTGTTGTAGATAACTGACGCTGTTTACAAACTTAATAGACCTGTATCGCCCGATCGTCTTCCCCTTTCTTCTATTTCATTGTGATAATTTTCTCCTGTGTTGCTGCTCACCGTCGCTCGCCTAAAATCGCCCCATGACCCCCGCTGATGCTCGCCGCCGCTGCTGCTGGTGCGCTTTTGCTCACCGCCACCGCACTGCTACTGGTTCTCCTGCTGCCGCCGCTCACTGCCACTGCTCTACTCTTCTCTACTGCTCTGCTCTTCTCCTGTTGCCACTGCTGCTCGTCGCTCTACTCTACTCTTTGCCTGCTCGCCGCCACTACTGCCGCCGCTCTTCTCCACGCTAGCTCCAGGTAGCCCTAGCCTCTTTGCTTCCTTCTCCCTAGCTCCTTACCAATAGAAAGCACGACCATGGTTGTGTTGGCCTACCACGGCCCTGCTGGATAGCACGACCGTGGTAGGCCAACACAGCCACGGCCGTGCTTGCTGTTGGTAAGGATATGAACAAATTTTTATGTAATGCTTTATATAAATCCTAGGATACAAACAAATCTTTTGCTTGCATATATTTGTGCTTCTAATCCTAATGTTTGACCTAATTTAGTAAATTTTGATGCATGTTGAAATAAGATTTAAACTTGTCCATTCTAGCATCCTAATTTGATTTGATTAAACCTAACATTGATGAAACCCTAACATTAATTGTGATGAAACCCTAACATTAATTGTGATGAAACCCTAACATGTACATATCTATTATTGTGTTTGTTGGCCTAGAAACCCATCCAAGATTTACTCATTAGGAGTAAATCTTGGATAGTCCCTAGTTTGAGACTGTTCTTGAACACCTAATCTCACTTAGGATGTAAGGGTATAATGTGTATTGGGTTTTCGATAAAATTTCGGTAGCATTTCCCCATTTGTTCTCTAAGTACATATGTACTTAGAGAACAGCGGGGAAATGTTGCCAAAATTTTCTTGAAAACCCAATACACATTATACACTTACTAGTCAGATTAGGTGTCCAAGGATGGGATAGGTGGTACACATTTATTATATATAAGAATGACATCACATGTGTTTGTTGGCCTAGAAACCCGTCCAAGATTTACTCATTAGGAGTAAATCTTGGATAGTCCCCAGTTTGGGACTGTTCTTGAACACCTAATCTCACTTAGAATGTAAGTGTATAATGTGTATTGGGTTTTTGAGAAAATTTCACCAGCATTTCCCCGTTTGTTCTCTAAGTACATATGTACTTAGAGAACAGCGGGGAAATGCTGTCGAAATTTTCCCGAAAACCCAATACACATTATACACTTACTAGTGAGATTAGGTGTTCAAGGATGGGATAGGTGGTACACATTTATTATATATAAGAATGACATCACATGTATTTGTTAACCGTAGACCCTAATCTTGTCCTAATATATACTTGTTTTCTCTTTGATCATAGAATGGATAGATCATGGATGTCCATTCGCAATCGCTGCACCCCAGAGTTTATATCTGGTCTTGATCAGTTTATTAGATTTGCCGAGGAACATAGGAAAGAACCTGGATATAGGTTCTACTATCCATGTAGGCATTGCAGTAACAACTTGAAAGTCAGCACTGGTGATGAAATCAAAAGTCATGTCATGTGCAACGGGATTGTACAAGGCTATACAGAATGGCACTGGCATGGAAAGATTTCAAACTCGAAACCAGTGGATGTCGATAGCAGTGCTTGGGTGGAAGAAGAAATTTCCTCCGATGACGTAGATGTGAACGAACCAGTTCCAGTAGACATCATTGATGTGATGCTGGATAGTTGTAGGGTAGAGCACACTGATCCACCTCCTATCTTTAGAAACATTGTGCATGATGCTGAGATACCGTTATACACAGGTTGTGCTAAGTTTACGAACCTTTGCGATGTGTTGAGATTGTATAAATTGAAAGCTAACAATAGATGGAGCGACAAAATCTTCACTTCATTGTTGACTTTGTTGGAAGAAATGCTTCCTGAAGGAAACGAGCTGCCAATCTCAACATACCAGGTAAAGAAATTGTTGTACCCAATGGGAATGGAGGCCAAGAAGATACACGCATGCCCGAATTATTGTGTATTATTTCAAAAGGACTATGTAGATTTGAAAGATTTTCCAAAATGTGGTGCATCACGGTATAAATACGACTTCGGGGGAGTCCAAAACTGGTTCTCCTTCCAAGGTGATGTGGTATCTACCTATAATATCACGGTTTCAACGCTTGTTTGCAAATCTGAAAGATGTGAAGAATTTGAAGTGGCATGCAGATGTTAAGAAAAATAATGATGGGATCCTACGACATGTGTCTGATTCCCCACAGTGGAAGAAGATTGATCTATTGTACCCTGAATTTGGTGAAGAAGTCAGGAATCTAAGACTTGGGCTTTGTACAGATGGGATGAATCCGTACGGGACATTGAGCAGCCAACATAGCACTTGGTCAGTCATGCTTGTTATATACAATCTTCCTCCCTGGATGTGTATGAAAAATAAGTATGTTATGTTGTCGTTGTTGATATCGGGCCCTAAACAACCCAGAAATGATATCGATGTTTATCTTGAACCTCTGATTAATGACTTAAAGAAACTTTGGGCTGAAGGTGTGATGACCTAAGATGCTTCAGTAAGAGAGACATTTCGTTTGCACGCTATGTTGTTTTGAACTATTAATGACTTTCCAGCATATGAGAATTTGTCTGGATATAGTGTCAAAGGAGCTAAAGTGTGTCCTATATGTGAAGAAAACACTGATTCAATAAGACTAAAACATGGCGGCAAGACTGTATATTTTGTTCATCGAAGGTTTCTTTCAAAATTCCATTTGTATCGTAGGAAATGCAAAGCATTCAATGGATGGAATGATGAACAGAGTGCACCTAAACCTATACCAGGGGATGTTGTTTATGAAAGAGTAAAAGACATTGTTAATGAATTTGGTAAGAAATCACAATGTAGTATGGCCACTCAGAGTGACAATTCTTCATTCAAGAAGAAGTAAATATTTTGGGATCTTCCTTATTGGAGTTCTTTGACAGTCAGGCATTGTATCGATGTAATGCACGTTGAGAAAAATGCATGTGATAACGTCATTGGTACTCTATTAAATATACCAGGTAAGACTAAACATGGGATAAAATCCAGACTGGACCTACGTGAAATGGGAATAAGGTTAGAATTAACAGAATTATGTGAAATGGGTAATAAAAGAACATACTTACCTCCCGCTTGTTACACGTTGTCTAGAAAGGAGAAGAAAGCTTTTTGTGAATGCTTGGCAAATATTAAGGTGCCACAGGGTTACTCATCCAACATCTGTAGATTGGTATCAATGAAAGATCTGAAGTTGATAGGTCTTAAATCTCATGATTGTCACACTCTAATGCAACAAATATTTCTCGTGGCAATTCGATCTATATTGCCAAAGCATGTAAGGTTTGCAATCACCAGATTTTGTTTCTTTTTCAACAGTCTATGCAGCAAAGTTATTGACCCCGATACTCTCGATAATTTGCAAAGAGAAGTGGTTGTTACCCTATGTCAACTTGAGATGTATTTCCCTCCGTCGTTCTTTGATATCATGGTACATCTTGTTGTCCACTTGACTAGGGAAGTGAAAATGTTGGGACCAGTTTTCTTGCATCGGATGTATCCCTTTGAACGATACATGAGCGTTTTTAAAGGTGATGTTCGAAACTGTTATCGACCTGAAGTGAGTATTATTGAAGGTTATGTGGCGAGAGAGGTTATGGATTTTTTCAATGACTTTCTGAGTGGTAATAACACTCTTGTTAATGACAAGAATATTGAGGAGGGCAAAGGAATTTTGGGATCACGGGTGAAAGTAATCAGCCGTGAGCAGTTGGAACAAGCTCACTTGTATATTTTACACAACATGGACGAAGTGAGTGTTTATATTGAGGAACATACCAATTTCATCAAGAGACAACATCCTTGAGCAAGTTCAATGTGGCTTGCTAGAGTGCATAACAAGACTTTTACTAAGTGGTTTGAAGATAAAGTCTTACATCAACTATCTCAAACACCAAATGATATTACAGAAACTATCAAATGTCTCGCCTTTAAACTAAAATCGAATGTTATGTCTTATGAAGGGTATGACATTAATGGGTTCACATATTATACAAAGTGCCAAGATGATAAGAGTGTCGTCCAAAATAGTGGGGTCACTCTTCAAGCATCGACTATGTATTTTGCAAGTGCAAAGGATAAGAGTCCATGTGAAGCTAAAATGTCATATTACGGTGTCATTGAAGACATATGAGAGTTTGACTACATAGATTTCAAAATTCCACTCTTTAAATGTAATTGGGTTGATAACACCAACGGAGTTATAGTGGATAAATTAGGTTTCACTTTAGTGAACTTTGAAAAGATTGGCAAGAAGGGTGAACCATTTATATTGACATTATAGGCGAAACAAGTATTCTATATTGATGATCCTGTAAATGATAAATGGTCGGTTGTTCTTCATGGTAAAAGACAGTTTATTAAAGATCCTATAGATGAAGAAGAGTACTATGATAAGTATGATGACTCCAGTCCATTCTCAGTTGGGTTGCCAACTCCACAAAATATTGATGCTAATGATGACTTATATGTGCGCGGAGATCACAATGAAGGATTGTTAATTGATAAAAGATCGCAATTTTAGAGGCATGCATGTTTATATTTTTTTATTGAAACTAAATGTTTGCTTTTTTAATATCAATATCATTTTCAGATTTGATGTTTCATTATCTTCTAGTAAATACAAATGCTAAATGTAATCATGTAGACCCACTGCCTAACACGTCTATTGTAAGTATTGTTTATGACATTGTAGCTAGTCTTTTCAAGATGATATGTTTTCAAGATGATATGTATATATGTATAACATTCTTTACATAAATTTGTAGGCGTTGAATCAATGCCGCTTAAGAATTCAAGACTATGTTGTTGCAGAGGCGCGGGCTTACCCATCCCTTCCTGGGGCAACATTTCACGGGACTCCAATGCCACAGGGCTACGTTCGTGTGAGCCTGATACGTGTATTTCCCGATTGGATGGAAGCTACATTGCCATATACCCACCCGGATATTGATACACTTGCTGAGGCAGAAGGCGGGGTGATATTTTGGCCCAAAGCAGATGTCGTCTACACTACTGAAATTATAAGATAAATTTACATTACTTTAGATTGTTAATGTGTATATATGAGGTCAATTGATCTGAAATTATATATACAGGTTAAAAAGAAGACACCCGGAGCATCTAGGCCTCCACCTCCACTTCCTACATTACCAAGTTGGGTTCCAAGTGACCTAAAATACCCGTTAGGTCCTGCTTGTAGGGGAATGGCATGTTGGCTATGGGCACATAATATACATTGCCCTATAATTGTTGCTTTAGAAGCAAATTATGCACGTCAATCATATGAAAGCTCTTTATTTATACAAGATATTATTGAGTTGTTTATATATGATTGGCTGAATACATCAATGATAGAGACATGGATAAGGTGAGATCTTGTTTATACATCTATATACCTTGTGTAAGATCTGGTGATCTGGTTTCTTATATATTAATGCATACGTAATACATGTTTTGCAGCTACTTAGTCGAAAATCAATGTAAACAATTTGCATTTGACCATGTGGGATTTTTTGATTCCATCATTGATTAGTATGGTAGCTAAAGACTCTGATAGTGTTCAACAATACTGTATAGATGCTTTTACAATTTTCATTCAGCAACAGAAGATGGCAATAATAGCTCCATTCAATGTCAAGTAAGTTTATTTTACTTATAATTTGGACTTAAGAAAATTACATTTTTATTGTGGATTTTGAGTTATTAATTTTTAACTTTTTTACCTCTAGCGGTAGGCATTGGGAGTTACTAGTTATTCTCCCTGGGACGTTCACTGTTTATTATCTAGATCTTGTGGGGAGTACATTGAATACTAAAATTGGACACGTAATGAGATTGTCATTATTCTGGTGAGAAATGTTTCATTTTTATATCCGTTAACATCTGTTATTACATTACTATTTGATTATGCAATTTACTGTGTTACATTAACATGTAGGGGTTTAGATGCATTCAAAAAGGTTGGAGGAAAGGTCCCCAGGAAAAAGAACCAGCCAATAATTTGAGAAAACGTGAAAGTAAGTTCCCGACTCCAATGTATATATTATTTATGTGAACTGTGCTTAGTTGTATTTTTTAATATTTTGTATGTTTCAATTTTTAGTGCGCTACACAAGACAACGGCTGGGCATGCGCATACTATGTGATGCGATTTATGCAGATGATTATCCAATATGCCGCATTGGACATCGATACCATACATGAGGTATTATATATAGTCTCATTAGTTAGTATGAAATATATCAATCTTATTTTTATATTATTACTTATATATATACACCATTCTCTTTGCAGGTGTTTAAAACTAACCACACTATAGGTAAACGCTTAAAAGATGTACATGCTCCATATACGATGGAAGTATTAAATAAAGTAAGAGAAGAATGGGCAAGAGCCATACAAACAGTGGGGACTGTAAGATATAATTGGGATGCTGATAGCGATGTTGAATGATAGTTTGTAAATGAATATTTCTGAATGTTTATACATGTTTGAATGTTTCTACATGTATTTGAATGTTTCTACATGTGTGAATGTGAGAATTGAATTGATGTCTGAATGTATCTACTTGTGTGAAAAATATATTTGTTGATTTTGCAGGTTTGTGGCCTATTTGTTGGCTGATATCAATGGATGTCATAAACCTATCATTCAGAAAACTGAACTGCAGGTTCTCATCCTACTGACCAGCCACAGTAGGCCTGCAAACTGATAAGAAAAAAAAATAAAACATAGGCGTCGGTTATTTATAAAAAATTGTCATCAAAGGCTTACAGCGTCGGTTATTGGATAAAAATCGCCGCCTAATGTGACAAACAACCGATCGTACAGGAAAGCATAGCCGTGGTGGAAAATGGCATCGGTATTCGTACAAAACTGACGCCTATAGTACTAAACACGGCCGTGTAGGGAAGCATGGTCGTGGCGTCTGGGAATATGGCGTCGGTTTTTTAGTTTCAAACCGACGTAGATAGTGTCCTAGATGGCGCCCTTTTTGTGGCGCGAAGCCTTTTGGTGTCGGCTTACTATAAATAATCGACGCCTATAAATGCCCTGCTGGCGCATTTTCGGTGGCGCAAAGCCTTTTGGCGTCGGTTATAAAACCGACGCCGAAGAGTTCGACCTTTAGCGGCTCCCACATAGGCGTCGCTATAGAGTCGTCGCTAAAAGGGCATAAACAACCGACGCTAAAGGTCTGTTCTGTAGTATTGATAATTGTAGATGTACAATCACTAATAGTGTAGGTCAAATGGGTCACTACGCAGATTCAACATCTGATGCAATAAATGCAACTCCTAGAAGAAACCCAAATAAAGATCAAGGAGGCATTGGCTGACACGCTCTTTGAGACAAGAGTGAGACGAGCATATGCATGAGAATGAATTGTTGCACGCCTCTAACAATGAGAGGAAATGCAAGGAGGAGGCATCAGCATCGGCGTCTGTAAAATAATCAATTGTCAAGAGGTAGGAGGTCACGAATTAAGCCAAAAATTATCCAATTGGGGAAAGAGTGGAGATGGACATTCGCATGAATATTGATATAGTGCTAGCAAATCTAGCAATTACACTTAACATGTCATCTCCATATGAAGAAGGCACCGCTAAACTCTCTGCTAAAATAGAGGTGGAAGAGTCAACAATGAATATTGGTCATTGGGAAAGATGATAATGTGCATTCCCAAACCTTGTTAGGGCATTCTACCAACAAGACAAAGGCATACACGGAGATTGAGGGACCCAACGAGAAGACTCTAATTATAAACTTCAAAAAGGGGGCCTCTTAACAAAACCTATCAAAGTTGTTTCCCTTGAGCATGTGGAAGTGACCAAAAAGAATGAAATAATGTCAAAGACTATATAAACGAGAGAAGAAGCGGGGGAGACTACCAAACATATAGTGAATGGGTTGGACTCTCTCTTTAACTACAAGGTCCATCTCCCTCCCTCATATTGTGATGCCATAGTAAAAGCATTCTTGCAAGATGAACTATTGTGAGTGGTTCTCAGACCTTAAATTTGTTCAGCGAGACTGCAACTGATTCAACTATAGAAGAAGATGAAGACAATTTGAGTTGGCTTTGTAAAGCACCAAGTAAATCAGAAAAATAAGTTTTTCCTAAGGCGAAGGTGAAATATAGCACCAATCTGACAGTTCCCCCACCACTTCCATGTAAAATGAAAGACATGGATATGACTTTGACATTTGGCATGCTACTAAGAGACATCCATGTCTAAGCTAATATTGTAGATGATAATAAACTAGGAGATGACATCATATACAATAATGAACACTACATTCTGACGAGGGACAACCTAACATCAGCATTCAAATATAAAGCATCAATTAGCAAGAAGTTTTTCAAAGTATTATGTGGTACTAACATTGAAGAATATATGCATAGAGACAAAGAAGGGCCAGTTTTCAATGCCACATCAAGATTAGATGCCCATCTATATGAAAATAATGACAAGGTACCCTCAGTTAAAGAACTACAAAAAACCCTATAGAAAACAACAAAGCTAAAGCTCACAACACTTTCTTACAAGACTTTAATCATGCCAGATCATTCTGACTGACAGATCACCACATACGAATGCAATGTTAGAGATGTACCATGCGAAAGGATGATCTTAAAAAGTGAAAAATCGAGAGTGACACAAAATATCTTGGCTCGATTGGAATGCCTAATACAAGGGGTTGAAAAATGGTACGGCTCTAATTGGACCAACTTTTGTATAAATAGTGATATCCCCCAACAACAGAAAGACTCAGGAGACATCACTTTTATTTTCCTAAGAATGATAGAGGCATTGAATAGAGGGATTCCTCTTTAGCATATAGTCAATGAGGGCTTCCATGCCCTAAGAGGGAAATACATCGTGGAAGCTGATAAACTGGGTGCCACTAACACTGAGAGAGAAACGGAAATGATTATTTTTGGTGAAAAACATAATCTTCCATCATCCCTGAACCCAAATATGCATTGGAGGCTAAAAAATAAGATACAATGCTTCATGAAGAGGTTGCAATCCTTGTGAACCATTAACACTAGGCTGAAAGGAACATGAAACAAAGATGCAACCTACCACAATCAGGAAGTTGTTAATGAACCAGTACCTACAGATCTGATTGAATCTATATTTGAAGATTTCAACATTGATGCATGCTATGAGCTATCTCTAGAAGATCTGAATTTCATTATGGAGAAAATGAAATCCTAGGAAGATGAAATTGTTACTATAAACAAAAAGGATAATGTACAAATCTTGCGGCTAGACCTCCGTGGGATACTCACTCTAGGAGGTTACATGATTGTAAGTGTCATTACTGCCTAATAGCTACTATTAGTTGACAAGCTCAAAGATGTATATATTGTTTTCTAGAAATCATGAGTGACATCATTCAAATGAGAGAAGGCTTATAGAACATCTCAAATCAAGTCGTTTGTGACTCATATTCGTCCCTATTCTTCAAAATGGCCACTAGACTTTATTATCTATTGATATAAGGGTAAAATCTATAGTTTTATACAACAGATTCAATGCAATGTTTAGCATGAAAATAACAACCTACCATAAAATAGATAACAGTGTGAATGAAAAGATGGTTGCACACACTACAAAACATATTATTGAGCTAATGAGTACAGTAGAGGTTCTTCATATGAAGACTTGAAATTTGAGAGACCACAATTCTATCATAGGATCCCACAACAAGCTCTAGGTTCTAATGATAATGATTTAGATGTCCTCTTCAGAACATTGATACTAGATATAACTGATAAGGTGGAAAGCTATCAAGATCATTATTAACACCACTTGTAAGGAACTTACACCTTGTAGATGTTAAACTCACAATGGGAATGAATGAGTTCAAATCTTTAACTTACTTGTTCTCACTAAACCTCATTTTTTGACAATCAAAAGACATAGTGTATGATAATTGGGGGGTGAAAATGTGAGTTAGGTGCGTCTTCCAGTCTATAATATTTAGCTCTGCACAATGTACATTGCATATTCTACCCTTTTGTTTCCTTATCTTCCTTTATGCAAAAAAAATGAATTATTTTAGATTTGGATTAGAATTTTTTCCTAGTTGTACATATCTTAACTAGATAGACCTTAACGAAGGAAAAATTTTGATATATAGCCAATTTTCAAACCCAATTTTCCTAGATGTTGTCCTCACTCCCAAGTATTATACCTTCTTGTCTTTAAGTTGATTTTTAGCATAATCATTGCAAGAGTGATTGGTTAAGGCTACACATTCACCTAACAAAAGTTGGTTGAGTATGTTTTTACACCATCTTTATCTCAATACACTATAGGAAATAAAAGAATGCTACTATCCCATGGAGGATTCTCTAAAATAAGGATGACTTAATATGATACACTCTTGATTGATTTCTCTAGTCTCTAAGTATAGGTTGGAAAGTGCACACATCATGCAAGATGAAACATATACCCTATCTACTACTATCCCTACATAGGGATCAAAAGAGGCTTGGCATCCCAAGCATCCTAAAAATCTTATCACCCTAAGCCATGTGAGTAAGAATAAAAGTTGATCATAAATAAAAGCATGAGATTTGCACTTGATAAGATGTTGACGGGTTCTATCAGTCGGTGTATAGCCACACTCAGTAATGTGGATAAATCGTTCCCGATAATAGAGCTTGGAAGCCAATTTTACTCATTTGTCTTTCAAAGGTGATCTCACATAGACACTTGAAACAACATATGGACTTACAGTTGAGTCCCGCCCATGCACAACTAGGTAGGTTACCCAAAAAAATAAAGTTTGGTGTGAAAGCTACCTCTACTAAGAACCATGCACGGGTAAGGCTAGGAACCAGGGACTAGAGTGAATCACGAAGGAGAAACCCTTCTTTGAAGAAGGTAGTAGTAGAGAAAAAGGGTCACACAACTCTAGATCTATGAGAATGCAACCAGAGAATACAATTTGCAAACCAAGTAGATATCATATCTTAAAGATGGAATAAGGACATGGTCAAATGCTAAAAATACTAAACTAATAAGTCCTTAACTGTCGCATGATGTTTCAATTCTATTTTTTAGCTTGAACAAAAGCTATATTTTAAGTTTTTAAGGGTTAATAAAATCCAAATTTGTGGATGTTTCATGCCTATTTTTGTCCTAAATTTCCCTTCTTAGTATATACTTTCTCTAACTTTCCTACATTTTCTTCATATTCTCCCTTATTACTTAACTAGTGCAGTAAATACTCTCTTTGTGTAGAGAAACCATTGATTGTTGGTCATACCATGAATACTGATGGCATGGGTCATTCCACGAGAAAAGTAGTTGCTTCAGTGCATGCCCTCTATTGGTTGTCACAATTGATGGCCACATCTAATCCACCTCCCGATGGCACCAACCACTTCATTGACCAAAGGAACTGCCTACTTGGCCACCCATTGGTTATCACAGCTGATGGTTACACCAAGTCCACCTACTGAAGGTTAGACATATACTTTTCCTACTGAGGCCGACCTGAGGTCTTCTCTAATGAAGCCAAGGATGATGACATTATCAATCGAAGGAAACCAAGTTAGCCTCTCTATTGATGTCTTGGTTCGACCCATCTATCAAAGATTCTACTGATCACCACCCTCTTATGATGTGACTCCTCCATCAACCGAAGGATGATCTGTCAGCCTCTCTATCAATGACTTGGCAAACCCCTTGTCTCTGATGGTTTGGTAGCGAGTTTGTTAATTAATGGAAGATCTGCATTCACTTTTCAACATGACACTTAAGCTCATGACTAGAGGTACTTCCCAGGGTTACTTGGGGTGCACGCAAAGCTCATCCATTAGTGCCTCAAGCACCATACCAGAGGCTATAAATAGCACCCCCATTATACAAAGAGGGGGTCACTCAACGCTCCACCTAGAGGATGAAGTGATGTCGTTATGCCATCTCTCTCCATAGACCTTTGGATGAGAATCAAAGAATTTCCATCAGTTCACAATAACTAAGCATGAAGTCCAAGTTTTTGTGCACCTTCATCTTCTCTAAGCTATTTCTGGAGATCTTCTTTGATAAAAGTAGACCCATACATGGATATCTAGAATCCGCACATTCAATCTGGATTCATGTCCGAAATTTTGAAGAGAAAAAAAATCAACAAACCCAGAATTTGGATCGGATTTTGGATATTGAATTTTTGATCTGAAAATTTCAAATCGAATGTCGGATATTACTGCATCCGATCCAAAAAAATCTGAATTTGACAAATATATACATATATAATTAAATAAATCATATTTATATATAGAAATATGAAAATATAGATATTTATTTCTATATATTTAAAGAAATATCATATTTTCTATATATATAATATTTACTAACACTAAATGTATACTTTTTTGTTCAGATTGGATATTTATTTGAATTTAGATATTATTCCTCGGACTGGATTTGGATGTTAACATATGATATCCATCGGATATCGGATCGGATATAGGATTGGACTTTTTTTAAAATTTTGATATCGGATATAGAAGTACATGCACCATAATGGATCCATTTATAGTTCTAGATAGAAGAATGATGATGGATTAAAAATCCATGATTCATCCACCATCATCGATGCTAGAGTAGAGAAGGAGGTCTTCACCGAGCTTCAATACCCCTCTAGTGGTTATTGTATCTGGGTTTTCTTCCTTATTTTCTCCTTCTTCTCAGTTCTGTAAATCTGCTATATCACTCACCGCCATGAGTGGCTAATTCATTTTCTTGGAATTGGAGTAGACATTAAGGTTCTCATACCATGTAAATACTTATATCCATTGATGTATATACTCTTGGTAATGTATATCTCCATGCTCTTATTTTTAATTCTTCACTTACATGATTAGCTACCATCTTGTGTTGTTTGATTGTTAATACCTCAAGCAAGTAGTATTAGCCTATATCTATGTGTTACGAAGTAGTATGAATGCAAAAGAATGTTAGAATATTAAAGCTAATGATCATATAGTTTTATGTTTATTATTTGAATGTCATCTCGAGAAAAAAAAAACAATCTTATGATCTAGATCTATCTTTAGCTTAAGAGATGAGGGAATAGACACGTGTGATGATTTCTTGTAAATGTTCCAAGGGTATTTGATGGGGGTGAGTATTGCATGTTCATGAAAGATCTTAGATGGTGAAACTTAATCCAAGTTTTCATACATCCATAATTATAAAACACACTTAAATATTTTTGTTCCATTTTTGTCGTCTTTTATTTCTTACTTTTTTTGTTGGTTACTTTGATTGTTTGAATATTACCGTTCAGCATTGAACATCTACCTTGCTTTTTATTTGGCATAACTAAGCCAATTCCTAGGATTTTACACCTGCCACTCTTGCCCTTGATATCGATCATGTTTACCACACTAGGCCCCGTTATTATTGTTTGTGCATCTAAGTATTGGGTTATAAATATAAAGTATGATTACTCTGGATCCACTCATTTCAGACGTATGGTTTAAGGCGATCAAGCATGTGCAAGTTGTAGATATAGAGAAGTCATTTTTCTATGTACTGGCAGCGGTCAAGGATAGACACATATGGGCTCTAATGTTGGAAACACGAGGACTGGACTGGGTTAACTGGGGGTGGAATGAAGTGCAGGAAAGAGATGGATTATTCTTTTCTTAATGAATTGAGAGACTGTAGGCGGATAGGCTTTGGGAAGACAAATAAAAGACCGGAACAACAATTGGTTAGGGTTTATACACTTGTTTTTTTTTTTTTTTTGAAACCAAGGGTTTATACACTTGTTGGTTAGGGAGAGACTTCGTAAAAATAATAACTTGGTTAGTGATCATCACCTGACATTATAGCCTTTACCGTGTTTGATTTTGTTTTGGTATGATCAAGTACTTAATTTGATATTTGTCAAGTACATCATGAAAATGATTTTAATTGTGTGAAACTATTCGTAGTAGACATATAAATCGGCCTAAAACAACTACTAGTGTACGAAATATTGGCTGAGAAGTGAGCTCAATAATGTAACTTCTACTTCATGACAGTTGAAGAGAAAGCATAGTCCTATGTTGTAATTTTGTAATAGTGTATATTTTTTTGTATGACAATTGACAAAATTACAATATAATAAGACTGAAGAAAGAACAACAAATAAACAAACAAAGACAACCCGGTGAGATCATTTTTGTTTTAATTTTTTATATATCACTTTTTTCCCGCGGAGAAGTGTCCCTTTACTGCATACAGCTCGTAATGCAGAACCGATGTTCCATCCTCTCCGTAGTGCTCAGCTGGGAATTGAAACAACAGCCTAGGACTAACAAACAGACTAGCTTATCTGTTCAGATTATTTTCTGTACTTAGTGTTACGACATCAATATGAAACATTCCATTTATGAAAGGAGCTATATGTAAAACTGGTGCAATTCAACCAGTTTCAGCTTTTGACACGCCTTTTTGAAAATTACAACCTCTTAATGAGTTGGACCTCACACGCTGCCAGGCTCGTGGATTTCTGGGCTTTATGCATCACTTGCGTCGCAGGAGTGCTGAAAATAGAGACAATAATTATCAGAAGTGGACGATAAAACTGCCAAAGGTTAGGGGAGTGGGCGATGATGTGAACTTGCTGTAATTGGAGGAGAAAAGGAAATAGTAGACCGCGTGATCAGTTTGCCATGATTAGGAGGCAAAATTCTAGCCATAGTTTTCCATCAGCTGCCTACTTGAAATTTGAAAAAATGTGTGCAGTAGTCCTTACGAGAGAGATTTCACCTGCAGCCGAATTTTTCACATGCAAATGACATACAAATTGCAGATAATACATCAACTCCCCAACATATATTAATTGCAATATCTAATTTCACCACAAATTACAAAAAATATATAAATTCAAGTTTTCATTCATTGTTATTTCCTTCTATTTTTTAGATGTATATAAAATTTGTACTTGTACAGACTTACAGTACATCAATATTCTTTCACAAATCTATAAATATTGTATCTTTACATTTATATTAAATTTTATATCTATATGTTTACTCGGAGAATACATTAACCATTTTTTCTTTATTTTACACAATATTACAAATTGCAATCATTGATCTCATTTTACGTGCAGTGCAAGACGTACCGTATAAGAAATACAGTACGAGACGTACAATATTGGATGAAGAGCACTCTCCCTTTAAAGTGATAGTTCCTAATGATCAGAATCGTTGATCCTATTTTACGTACAGTATAAGACGTAGAGTACACACTAGTACAAAAATGACATATAACGTCACATTTGCTGGCGTCGGTTAAAACTTAAACACCGATGCTAATATACTATGATGTCATTTTAAAACAACAACTGACACCTATACGTGAAGGTCGGCCGCTTTACAAACGACACGAGTATCGTTTTTTCTTTAACGTCGAATGGTCGAAAAAAACCAACGTCCAAAATCACAAGTGAAATATAATTTTCCAGGGAAAAAATTGTCTCCAAAATTTTCAATTCGACATCGGTTGGAGAAACACTGACGACTCATGTTCCGCGCCAAGCCCCGCAAAAGTTTTATCCCCCATATGTCATCGGTGGTTTAAAAAATAACTGACAACTAAATATCCTTTGCGAGGCAAAATTCATTCCTTATTTGGCGTCAATTTTTGCACAAGAACTGACAAGGATGTGTGTTCACGCGTTGTCCCCGTGAAAAAAAAAATCCCCCCAATTTGCCTTATCGACGTCGGTATTAGGGGATAAACTGAAAACTATGATTGTAACTCAAGAATAGTTTTTTTTGTCGGCATATGTGGATAGACATCGGTTATTATACGTTGAAACCGGCGATGAACACCTCGTCCTGGTGCAAATTTTTTTATTTGAAGTTGTAGATAGGTGTTAGTTATGAGTTTATACCAACGTCTATTATTTTTAAGCGTCGGATTTACATAATAACCGACGCCGATAATTAACTTAATAGCACCCGCGCGTGCGAGACAGACTCTTCCCCTTCTCTGTTTCATTCCCGATTCTCTGTTGCCACTCAAGCTAGTTAGGTCTCACAATTTTGTGGTCGCTCGCCGCCACCCTGTTGCTGCTGTGGAGAGGAGTTCACTGTTGCCACCGTTGTTGCTGCTGTGGAGAGGAGCTCACCGTCACCGCTGTGGAGAGGAGCTCACCACCACCGCTGAGGAGAGGATCTGCCACTCCAGTTCAGTCATTGAGGAGCTCGTCGCCGCCGCTCCAATTGCCTGTCGCCGCTTCAGTTTAGTGGTCGTTGTCGCCGCTCACTTGCCCAGTCATCTCCGCCAACGACCACAACCACAGCCCACCATCCTGTCACCGCTCGCCACCTGCTTCACCGTAGATTTAGTCATCTCCGTCGTTGTCGCTTGCCACGTGCTTCACCTCTAGATGCGACCACCTCCACCTCCGGTCACCGCCACCACATCCTTCTCTACCAGTGTGATGAGCTTTTTGTAAGATTATTATTGATTAATTAGGATATTGATTAATAAGGGTTAAATGAGGAATGAATGAACTTAGTTCAATATATAATTGTTGTCCAAAATTGTGTAGTTGATTAATAATGATTAACTAGGGTTAATGATGAATGAATGAATGTAATTAATGGATATTGCTTTCTTTCTCTCTTGTTAGTGATTGATTTAACTTATTTCAATATGTAATTGTTCTTCAAAATTGTGTAGTTGTTTATTAATGATTAATTTGGGTTAATGATGAATGAATGAACTTACCCAAATGGAAGAATGAGTTGAATTAAATGATGTTACACAAAATCTAGGATATGAAATATGATACTATGATTGTAGGTATATGAATGACAACATATATACATGTATTTTGTTGGCCTAGAAACCCGTCTGAGATTTACTCATTAGGAGTAAATCTTGGATAGTCTTTGGTTTGGGACTGTTCTTGAACACTTAATCTCACTTAAGATGTAAGTGCATAATGTGTATTTGGTTTTCATGATGTTCCTCAGCACTTCCCCGTTTGTTCTCTAAGTACATATGTCGGTGGGCATTTGCCCACGTACATCGGTGTACTTTGAGAACTGCGGGGAAATGCTACCAAAATTTCTTGAAAATCTAATACACATTATACACTTACTAGTGAGATTAGGGGATCAAGAATGGGATAGGTGGTACACATTTATTATATATAAGACCCTAAACCATAAACCCTGATCTTTGAACCCTAAACCCTAATCTTTTAACCCTAAACCCTAATATACTTGTTTTCTCTTTGATCATAGAATGGATAGATCATGGATGTCCATTCCAAATCGGTGCACCCTAGGGTTTATTTCCGGTCTTGATCAGTTTATTAGATTTGCCAAGGAACATAGGAAACAACCTAGAGATAGGTTCTACTGTCCATATAGGCATTGTGGTAACAACTTGAAAGTCAGTAATGGTCACGAAATTAAAAAATCATGTCATGTGCAACGGGATTATATAAGGCTATACAGAATGGCACTGGCATGGAGAGATTTCAAACCTGAAATCAGTGGATGTCGATAGCAGTGCTTGTGTGGAAGAAGAAATTGCCTCCGATGATGTAGATGTGAACGAACCAATTCCAATAGACATCGTTGATGTGATGTTGGATAGTTGTGGGGCCGATCCACCTCCCATGTTTAGAAACATTATGCATGATGTTGAGAGACCATTATACACAGGTTGTACTAAGTTTACGAAGCTTAGCGCTGTGTTGAGATTGTATAAATTGAAAGCTAACGATAGATTGAGCGAAAAAAGCTTCACGTCATTGTTGTCTTTATAGAAAGAAATTATTCCTGAAGGAAACGAGATGCCAATCTCAACATACCAATTAAAGAAATTTTTGTGCCCAATGGAAATGGAGGCCAATAAGATACATTCATGCCCAAATGATTGTGTATTATTTCAAAAGACTATGTGCATTTGAAATATTGTCTAAAATATGGTGCGTCAAGGTATAAAATGACGACTTCAGGAGAGTCCAAAGTTGGTTCTCCTGCCAAGATGATGTGGTATCTACCTATAATATCACAGTTTCAACATTTATTTTCCAATCCTATAGATGCAAAGAATTTGAGGTGGCATGCAGATGTTAAGAAAAATAATGATGGGATCCTACGACATGCGTATGATTCCCCACAGTGGAAGAAGATTGATTTATTGTACCCTAAATTTAATGAAGAAGTAGGGAATCTAAGACTTGGGCTTTGTACATATGGGATGAATCCGTACAGGACATTGAGCAGCCAACATAGCACTTGGCCTACTATGCTTGTTATATACAATCTTCCTCCCTGGTTGTGTATGAAAAATAAGTAGGTTATGTTATCGTTGTTGATATCGGGCCCTAAACAACCTGGAAATGATATCGATGTTTATCTTAAACCTCTCATTGATGACTTAAAGAAACTCTGGGGTGAAGGTGTGATGACCTATGATGCATCACAAAGAGAGATATTTTGTTTGCATGCTATGTTGTTTTGCACTGTTAATGACTTTCCAACATATGGGAATTTGGCTGGATATAGTGTCAAAGGATTTCAAGTGTGTCCCATATGTGAAGACAACACTGATTCAATACGACTAAAATATGGTGGCAAGACTGTATATCTTGGTCATCAAAGGTTTCTTCCAAAATTCTATCTGTACCATAGGTTGCGCAAAGCGTTCAATGGATGAAATAAGGAATGGAGTACACCTAAACCTATACCAGGGGAGGTTGTTTATGAAAGAGTAAAAGACTTTGTTAATGAATTTGGTAAGAGATCACAATGTACCATGGCCACACGAAATGACAAATCTTTATTCAAGAAGAAGTCAATATTTTGGGATCTTCCTTATTGGAGTTCTTTGGCAGTCAGGCATTGTATCGATGTCATGCACGTTGAGAAAAATGTATGTGATAGCATCATTAGTACTCTGTTGAATATACCAGGTAAGACTAAAGATGAGATAAAATCCAAAATGGACCTACATGAAATGAGAATAAGGATAAAATTTACAGATGTAGTTAGTAGCGATCGGAGAACATACTTACCTCCTACTTGTTACACGTTATCTAGAAAGGAGAAGAAAGCTTTTTGTGATTGCTTGGTAAATTTTAAGGTGCCATAGGGTTACTCATCCAACATTTGTAGATTGGTATCAATGAAAGATATGAAGTTGATAGGTCTTAAATCTCATGATTGTCACGCTTTAATGCAACAAATATTACCCATGGCAATTCGATCTATACTGTCGAAGCATGTAAGGTTTGAAATCACCAGACTTTGTTTCTTTTTCAATAGTCTGTGCAGCAAAGTTATTGATCTTGATACTCTCGATAAGTTGCAAAGAGAAGTGGTTGTTACCCTATGTCAGCTTGAGATGTATTTTCCTCCTTTATTCTTTGATATCACGGTACATCTTGTTGTCCACTTGACTAGGGAAGTGAAAATATTAGAACCAATTTTCTTACATTGGATGTATCTCTTTGAACGATACATGAGCATTTTTAAAGATGATGTTCGAAACTACTATCGACCTGAAGGGAGTATTATTGAGGGTTATGTGGCGAGAGAGGTTATGGAGTTTTGCAATGACTTTCTAAGTGGTAATAGATGCTCCTGTTAATGACAAGAATATTAAGGAGTATTCTGGCAAAGGAATTTCAGGATCACATACGAAAGTAATCAGCTGTGAGCTATTAGAACAAGCTCACTTGTATATTTTACACAACATCGACGAAGTGAGTGTTTATATCGAGAAATATACCAATTTCATCAAGAAACAATATCCATGAGCCAATTCAATGTGGCTTACTAGAGAGCATAATAAAACATTTATTAAGTGGTTTGAAGATAAAGTCTTACATCAACTATCTCAAACACCAAATAATCTTGCTGAAAATATCAAATGCCTCACCTTTAAACCAAAATTGAATGTTATGACTTATGAAGGGTTTGACATGAATGGGTTCTCATATTACACAAAGCGTCAAGATGATAAGAGTGTCGTCTAAAAAGTGGGGTCACCCTTCAAGCGTCTATATTGTTTTTTGCAAGTGTAAAGGATAAGAGTCCACATGAAGCTAAAATATCATATTACAGTTTCATTGAAGAGATATGAGAGTTTGACTACGTAGATTTTAGAATTCTGCTCTTTAAATGTAATTGGGTTGATAACACCAAAGGAGTTATAGTTGATGAATTGGATTTCACATTAGTGAATTTTGAAAAGATTGTTGAAGAGGGTAAACCATTCATATTGGCATCATAGGAAAAATAAATATTTTATATCAATGATCCTACAAATGATAAATGGTCAGTTGTTCTTCATAGTAAAATATAGTTCATTGAATATCCTATACATGTAGAAGAGTACTATGATAAGTATGATGACTCGAGTCCATTCTCAGTTGGGTTTCCAACACCACCAAATATTGAAGCTAACGATGACTTGTATGTGCGCGGAGATCACACTAAAGGAATGTTAATTGATAAAAGATTGCAGTATTGGAGGCATGTTTTTATTTTTTTATATGTTTTATTTTTCTGAATGTGAACTTTACAATATTTTATTATCGTCTAGTTGTGTTAAATGTTAAATTTTTTATTTTTTAATGACACTTTCAGATGGATGACCATGAGTATGATGAACGTGATGATAATTACCGTGAGGGTGAGGATATCAATGCGGTGCCTCACAATGTAAGTTTTAAAATATATCCTATATTTCTATCTATATGTCCATTTATAAGTTATATCTTGTAAGTGTGTTTTTTTGTCAAATTTTAGGTTGATGATGTGCCCCCTGAAGAACTTGGAGCACTTGATGAGCAGCAACAAAAATTGAAAAAGTGAGGGGCATCACTATGATGAACAAGTTACTACAACAAAGGGGCAATGGACCCAAACTGGCTGTGGATTTTGATCATGTAGGAAATTTAGTTGGAGTGAACCGCAACTCATTGATTTCATATCTTGGGGTTCTTACTCGTACCCATTGTAGTCCTAATGTAGAATCTTGGCATAAAGTTCCTAAGGGGAAGAAAGACTTAGTATGGAAAGAACTATGTGTGAGTTATTATTATTTTCAATTCTATTTTGAAGATTACTAATTTTTAGGATACCAGTTAAATATATGAAATTTTGTAGAGTATATTTGAACTGGATGAAAGTCTGCATCGTAAATGCATGATGCAGCACTGTGGGAGGGTCCTAAGGAACTGTAGGACAAATCTCACCTGAGATCACATACGAGATGTTGAGAAGAGGAAGAAGTCAGCCACTGAGCAATGGAACTACCTAGACCCCAATGACTGGGAGGAGTTTGTTGCCAAAAGAAAAATTGATGAATTCAAGGTATTAAGTGTCACTCCCAATTTAATTAATATACATTCTTATGTATTCACCTATTCAAGATTGACCTTTAGTGTTACGAACCAAATCAATGTGCTTACTAACAAGGCTATAAGCGATGTTCAAAGAGCAAGGCGCCCACTGAATGTGCATGACCACACGATGGGTCCAAAACGCTATGCAGGCGTTCACCAAACACTACAGGCCACTACTGCTACTGAGTCTGTTACTACTCAGAAGATAGGAGAGTCATCTACTGTTACTCCCGCACCTCTGCCTCGCCATGTCGTGTGGATAGCTGGAAGGAAAAACAAGAAAGGAGATATAACCAAACCCGCAACTACTGAGGCGGCTGCAAAAATGATAAAATTCAACTCTCAGAGTAATCAATATTGATTATTATGTTTACTTACCAATTTCTATTGATGGTGATTAGCGGGAACTTCATGAGCAGAGGAAACAATGCAAGTTCATCCCTGAGGGCACAAGGGATGAATTGACAGTTTCTCTTGGTAACTGAGAGCATCCTGGACGTGTTAGGGGTGTAGGCACTGGTGTGGGCATAAAAGCGTTCTTTGGGCCATCACAGCGCAAACATGTCCCAAAAGTAGGATTTTCAAAAGTTGAGGTAACCTATTCTTTTTTTAGAATGTTATTGCAAAAGGGAATTAAATAATCAAAAGCCAGTGTTTCTTTTATCCATGTATAGGTAGATGAGTTAATTGATAGGAGAGTCCATGTAGCAATGAACAAGTGGCAGGCGTCTCTTACTGCCACTCAGACAGTACCTGTGGCATGCCGCTCTTCTCCTACTATAGAGGTGGTTGGGAGTAATCCTATAGACCCACTACCTAACACGTCCGTTGTAAATATTTTATGACATAGTAGCTAGTCTTTTCAAGATAATATGTTTATATATATGTGTGTGTATATAACATACTTTACATAAATTTGTAGGGGTTGAAGCCATGCCATCTAAAACCCAAATAATTTATCGCATGCAGAGGCCGAGGCTTACCCACCCCTTCCAGGGGACATGTTTCATGGCACTCCAGTACCAGATGGTGTCGTTCGTGTGAACCTGAGACTTGTACTCTATCATTGGAGGCATCATCCATTGCCATATGCTCACCTAGATTCTAAAACACTTGGTAAAGCAGAAGGCAGAGTGATATTGGGGCCCAAAACGGATGTCGTCTATACTAATATTGTATGGTAAATTCACATTACATTAATTTGTTAACGTTTATATACGAGCTAGTCAATTGATCTGAAATTATATATATAGGTCAAAAGGAAGAAACCCGCCACAACTCGACCTCCACCTCCACCTCCTCCTGAAGTACCTAGTTGGCTTCTAAGAGACCTATATGACTTGTTAGGTCCTAATTGTAAGGTTATGGCAGTATGGATAGGCAAACATAACCCAAATTGTCCTATAAATGTTTCTATTCCGGTGGATGTTGCAGGCAAATAATACGATAACAATCTATTTATACAAGATATTTTGGAGTTGTTTCGTTATGATTGGCTGAATACATCTATGATAGAGCTATGGATATGGTGAGATCTTGTTGATATATCCATATACATTATTTTATATATTGTGATATGGTGTCTTATATATTAATATACTTAATACATGTTTTGCAACCATTTACACACGATCTGTAAAGATTTTTCATTTCCCCATGTGGAATTTCTAATTCCATCTTTGATTAGTCACGTAGATAAAGAGTCTTCATCAGTTACCTCATATTGCTCTACCGCTTTTAAATATTTTCGTAAAAAAAAAGACGGTGATAATAGCTTTATTCAATGTTGAGTAAGTTTACTTTGCTTATACTTTGGACTTAAGAAAATTATATTTTATTGTGGATTTTGAGTTATTAATTTTTAACTTTCTTACCTCTAGTGCTAAACATTGGGAGTTACTAGTTATTGTCCCTAAGACGTGGACTGTTTATTATCTAGATCCTTCGGAGAAGGAATTAGACCAGTTATATGGACACCAAATGAAAAGGCCATTATTCACGTGAGAAATCTTTAATATTTTATATCTGTTAACATCTATTATTACATTATTATTTAATAATATAATTTAATATGTTACATTAACAGGTAGGGCTTTAAGAGCGTTCAAAAAAGCTGGAGGAAACATGTCCAAGACAAAGAAACTATTACTTTGGGAGAATGTGAAAGTAATTTCCTGACTCCAATATATATATTATTTATGTAAACTATGCTTGTTTGTATTTATTAATATTTTATATGTTTCAATTTATAGTGTACTACACAAGACAACAGTTGGACATGTACATACTACGTGATGCGATATATGGACCTAATTATCAAACATGCTGCAATGGAAATCGATACCATATAACAGGTATTATATAGTCTCATTAGATAATATGAAATATATCAATCTTATTATATATTATTAATTATATATATATATATATATTATTCTCTTTGTAGATGTTTAAAACTAGTGACTTCACTATAGGTTAAAAGTTATTAGATGTACATACTCCCTCTACGATAGAAGAATTTGATGATCTAAGAGAACGATGGGCAATAGCCTTACAAGTAGTGGGAATTTTTTATTATCATTGGAATAGTGATGGCGATGATGACGATGATAATGATAAAGAATGACATTTCTAAACTTTATTGTCTTAATTATTGTTGTATTTGATGACATGTTAAACTTTGAAAGACACACTTATATATGCATGTCTGAATGAATTTTTTTGAATTGTCTTATCTATACATATGTGTGAATGTGAAGATGAATACATGAATGTTTCTACATGTGTCTGAATGTGAAAAGAGATAAAATGAATAGATTTGCAGGTTGCTACATGTGTGAATATGAAATAGAGGAATGAAAACTACATGTTTCTACATGTGTGTGATGAATCATTATATATATATATATATATATATATATATATATATATATATATATATATATATATATATATATATATATATATATATATATATGTGTGTGTGTGTGTGTGTGTGTGTGTGTGTGTGTGTGTGTGAATCAAATGTGCTTATACATGTGTGTGAATCACATGATTATAAATGTTGTCCATCCTTGTTAATTTTGCAGGTTTGTGGCCTGTTGTTGGCTAAAATTAATAGATGTTGTAAACCTATAGTTCAGAACAGGTTCTGCATCCTGCTGACCAGCTGGACAGCAAGCTTGCAAACTGATAAGAAAAAAAAAATTAAAACATAGCCGTTGGTTAACAAAAGAAACCGACAAAAAAAACTTAACTCGTCGGTTATTAATAGTTAATCGACGTCTTTATCCCTAATGGTGTCAGTTACTATTTGGTTAACTTAAAAACCATCAATAATTTTAGTTCAACGGAGTCGGTTTTTTGTTGCTAACCGACACCTATGGTTTAACCTGGGGTCAATTTTTTTTGGAATGGGATGTGACGCCGGTTATGACTCGATAACTGACGACTATGGTCCCCTGTTGGCGCGTTTTTTGGATTTGCAGTCGGGGATGACTTTGTGTCGTCGGTTATGAAACTGACGCTGAAGGCGTCTACATTTAGTGTCACCCTGTTGGGTGTCGCTTGGAAACTGATTGCTAACGTCATATTTAAGCGAAGCTAAAGGTGTTATATGTACTAATGACAAGACATACAGTACATACACACATTACAGTATACTAACATTTCGTGATAGACGAAGAATATGGGATACTCAGTTTCGGCACAAACGAAGCGACCGGCAGGATTGGCCAGAGTTGGAAATCGCACGTATTGTACTAGTACAGGAACATTGGTAGGATGGAATGAGGTCGTCGAATGTTAGTGCTAGTGCGGAAACGTACGCTGGTGGGAAAGAATGAGACGGGAGAGAGGAGTTAATTCAAGACTCTTCGGCTTATGCATGAAGTTAATTTCGTGTGGAGTTAATTCACATCAAAAAAGACTGGAACTAGATTTTGCGGACTCACGACAAAATGGGTGTGTGGACGTGTATCAAGCTGACTGTGTTGAAGCGTTACTCATTAGGAGCACCTCTGAGCTGACTGCCTACACCACAGCTTGTAGTCTACTAATATTCAGTAGTCGACCTCACTCGTCAGATTGTGCTGCATGAGGCTTCAGTGTGCTAAAAAACTGTCTAGTCAATTGCTCCAAGATTGAAGCTTGTGCTGGAGGCTGGAGACTTGATGGTGTGGGACGCCGACTGGGGCAGGAAGATGGTGGCAAACTGTTGAATGACGATGTCTGGATACGCATACGGACTATGCTTACATTAATCCTACTCTTGGTCCTAGTTATTAACTAGATAACATATAGGGTTTGAGGTTAGGTGTCGGTCTTGACCAGTGGACGAGATCACGGACGGCAAATTATAACAAACAAAGGTATGCCCATTACAGTTTGTTTGCTTATATTGATCCATTCCGACATCCCATGTTTTTTGGCTGGCTTTACCTACCCACCTAGCCCCTTCCTACCACATGGATCGATGATGGTAAAGGTGTACCTAATCCTGAAACCTGCAGAGAGAATCATGTGTGACGCATTTGTTGACGTACTACATATGTATCCATGTTATATTGTGCGGCTTTGGGAGACCAATATATGTCTACCAATATAATAAGATACTTGTGGAAGAGTAATTATGCGCACACTCTTTTTTACACCCATAGGTAAACTATTTTCAGACACGAAGGGGAGACTTCCATGTGGCACAAAGAGTACCTAGTTTCTTACAGATCCTAAAGAGAGAAAGAAGTGGGTTCCTAGCTAGCAAGGTGTAACGTATCATTACTAAAACATTATAGTAATTATTACTTAATCATTTACCTAAGAGAGACAGAGAGAGAAAGAGATAACTATATGATAGTCATAACCTTAGAGAGAGGGAGAGATAACTACATAAAGATAGTCATGATAAAATTAATATGCTTAAAGGAGGCAGGAGGAAGGAGGGGGAAGGGATTGACAAATGGAAAATTATTCTCCGTATACGTCCTCCACCAACACCCCTAATTCGAGAATGTGTGACTCGTCTAAAATCCGCACTGTGCGACACGAGCATCGAGAACGTAAAATTTATAATGCGCCTGCTCATGCATTATTATTATAAATCTTCATTGACCAATAAAGCAAAGCATGCATCATTATTACGTCCATGCAGCCACTGCATTAAAGTGACTACTCCATTGACAAATAAAGCAATGCATGCAACATTATTGCGTGCATGCAACCGCTTCACTAAAGCAATCACTATTTGCATTCATTACTCCTCTTACACATAAAATAACATTTGAAAATTTAATTTTTTTTTCACTCCCTTTATTTTTTGGCAGGATATACTATCTGATACGACTATGTACATATTTATACCAATTTCACGGCTAAGTCCAGAATCAATACTTGAATATACTCAACGTAGTGTCAAAAGATGTTAATAAATATACTAAATATAAACTAACACAGTGCGTACAGTCTGAGGTTGATTTGATTAGCAAAATTAAATACAAAGTTGGTTGTTTATTATGCTTATATAATTGTTTTTATTCATTGTACACATGTGAAAATCATCATTTCATTTTACTTAAGAATGAAAACTTAACAAAACCACAATGTCATACCAAAAAATCATTTCATTGGGTCGTGATATAGTATTTTATATAATTTAAGTCAATACATGGCACAAAACAATAATGACATACTTAATTTTATCAAAATCAAAAACTAATAAAATAAAAAAATACTTAATTATGTTTAAGATAGTACTAAAATTCATCAACAAACAGACCTAAAATAGACTAGCACAATGTGTCATATTTCAAAAAGGTATAATAAAGTATTTTTCATCAATTCTACAACTGTATAACATGCCTGATTTGAGCAAAATTATATTTTTTCATATTTTGATGATAAGTTAAAAATAAGTATTTAAATGAATTTAAAACAATACTAAGAATATAACGACATACTATAAAAAAGTTTATAGCCCAGAGCGACACGAATAACTTGGGTCATAAATTTGTTGATGTGATTGTATGGTTGCATGTCATTGCTGTAACAAATCAATATTGCCGCCTAGCCACCCACCACTAACCACCAACCGACCAATGCATTTAATTCTCACCCACAAACAACTAAAAACTCATTTCAAATTCAAAAAAAAATCAATTTCCCTCCAATTTTTCTTTTCGACTGCCCACAGTCCTATTTGTATATGTTTGACGTATGAATCGGAAATTTGTACTTAAATATGTTCAAAGAGGTATCAAAATCTATTAACAACCAGACCTGATGTAAACCAAAATAGTGCTTACATTCAGATAAATTCTATGATTACAAAAATATATTATAAAACATAGTGACCATTCATCATTGCACTACTAAAATTATGTTTCTATAAATTTTGATGATAAGTTAAAAATAAGTATTTAAATGAATTTAAAACAGTACTAAGAATATAATGACACACTATCAAAAAGTCTATAGCCCAAAACGACACGAATAACTAGGTCATAAATCTGCTAATATGACTGCATGGCTACATAGCTGTATGCATGTCACTACTGCAACAAATTAGTATGGCCGCCTAGCCACTCACCACCAACTACCAACCAACCAATGTATTTAATTCTCATCCACAAACAACTAACAACTCATTTCAAATTAAAAAAAAAATTGTTTTCCCTACAATTTTTCTTTCGGCTGCCCACAGTCCTATTTGTACAAGTTTGACGTCTGAATCAGAAACTTGTACTTAAATATGTTCAAAGCAGTACCAAAATCTATTAACAACCAGACCTGATATAAACCAAAAAAGTGTTTACAGTCAGAGAAATTATATGATTACAAAAAAATATTATAAGACATAGTAACCATTTATCATTACTCTACCAAAAGACATCCTCAATGAGAAGTGTATATAAATTAAGACAATGTTTACAATTAGAAAAAAATTTTGATTAAAAAATATATTACAAGGCACAATATCCATTCATTATATTCTAAAAACATCATAATATGTATGTATAATTTCTACATTATTGCATGTGACTCATAAATGCTCACATTTTTTATTTAAAATAAAATCAAAACTCATTTACAAATGTCAAAGCACCATAATTCATTCTGCAAAGATCAAATTTTAGTACATTACAATACCAAGTCTGGGTGACTGACCAATAGTTGAAAATAAATAAAAATTACAACGTCAATGAGTGATCCAGATGATAGGCGTTATGTGCACATGTTGAAGGTTGATGATGAAGGATGTGGTGTGGCTACAAAAATGGTCTGTTGTTATTGCCATGGTGACGGTGGAGGAGGCACGACGGGAGAGGGGTCGGTCAGAGCAGCAACCTTGGCGGGACGGCGGGCTGGCACGATGGCAGGCGGGACAAGACAACGACAAGATAGGTGCAGGTGGCGGGTTGGAGGTGACCTTGTCTTGGTCACGACGACGGGTTGGGCATGGTGGCTGGCTAGACGACGGCGGTGTCTAGGAAGGATGACGGCCAGCTGGACAACGGTAGACTAGACGTGATGGAGGAGAGGAGGAGGCAGCCAACGGGCGGTGCGGCGATGTGGAAGACGACGACACTTTTGGGTGGGACGGCGGTGGTCTGGACATGACGTGGAGGAGAGGAGGAGGCAGCCAGCGTGTGGCGCTTGGTCGGATGGGAGCGAGAGGCGGCCTCGCTAAAAAGAGGGAGAGAGTGGGGGTATGGGAGATTTTGTAGCCTCATTCCTAGTCTATCTGTTCAGCTTCTGGTACGGTTCAATTGCGAATTTGGCACAGTGCAGACAGAGTATCAGGAACATGCGAAAACCAAAAGCTACATGCATGCAAGATGCCAGTTGTGGGTTCTCGATGCCAGGGTGTAGATGTTGGTGTAATTTTTTTTAGAACAGATGTTGATGTAAATAGTGTGCTCTATATCACTACTCTTGACAAATATTCATGTATGTATTATTTGCAAGTGTATTTTTTACTTATCGTATGTAACTCATTTTTAAATATTTTCATATTGCACCGTTTATTTCATGTGATGTCAAATGTTATATTGTGTTTATTTAAAAGGCAGATATGTAAAATTAAATTAATATCTTAGGTGCAAATCTGTTAGTCGTGATATTGTCGGGCTGGAGCGAGAGGGAGCCTCGCTAAAAAGAGGGAGAGAGTGGGATATGGGGGATTTTGTAGCCTCAGTCCTAGTCTGTTTGTTCAGCTTCTCATACAGTTCAATCGTGAAATCGGCACAATACAGACAGAATATCGGGAACATGTGAAAATCAAAAGTTGCATGCGTGCAGGATGTCAGTTGCGGGTTCTCGATGTCATGGTGTAGATGTTGGTGAAAAAAAAATTAAGAACAGATGTTGGTGTAAATAGTGTGTTCTATATCACTACTCTTGACAAATATTTATGTATGTAATATTTGCAAGTGTATTTTTTATTTATCGTATGTAACTCAATTTTAAATATTTTCATATTACACCGTTTATTTCATGCGATGTCAAATGTTATATTGTATATTATTTAAAAGGCATATGTACAATTAAATTAATATCTTAGGTGCAAATCTGTTCGTGGTGATATTGGGTTTTGCTCCCTCCGATGAAACTATTCAATCAATTAGTATAAAAAGACACAGATAATTACACCATATTAACGTCCTAATTTCACTTTTGTAGTTAGATATTATTTTCTTTATGAGTCACGACAGTGGTAGTGTCTCATTGACCGACGAAAAGTCCAATCATTTTTTGGTAATCCAATCAACCACTCTATATGACACATAAAAAACCTTTTGATCTATATGACTATATGCATTCACATTCAATGCAGTCACTCCCTTGATAATCTCGCCTCCATGATTTTCCTAACAAATCTTGCAATGGCAGCAAGTTAGCAAGGATAGTGTGGATTTTAAAATGTAAAGATGATTTACGCCAAACAACTAGATGATTAAGCTGAAATAAGTCATCTTATTTCCTAATCCTATACATAGAGTAGAAATTGATGTGCTCACAAGAACGGATCCTACCACAACTACCACGTCCCCAAATGGTGACTGGATCTGGCATTGAAAGTGTGCACCCGATATGAGGTGTTAATTATGAACTATACCCTAAGCCCTAGTGGTTTCTTAGCTACAAAGGGAGTCGGTATGGTATAAAATATTATTAATATTATTAAATTCCCTTCAAGTTTTTAGGTACTTCTAAAATCTCTCTATCAGCTTTAGTCTCATTGTACTTACTTATGAATTGATTGAGGGGGGGTCCAGTTAATTGGGAACGGACACCTAAGTCCAAATATGCCTTCTATGGCTCGCAAATATATAAGACGGGATCTTCCATTGATCGATTTTGATTTGACTTAACAAACATATACACAAACATGTGTTCCCTTCCGAACCTCATCCAATTCGGTAGTAAGCAAGGCATTTCTGTTGGATCTAAATTTTTTTCCTTCCTTTTTCCTTTAAGATTTAATTGTTTTGAAAAAGTTTGCCTCACAACATTTGACCGAGTTAGTTTGATAGGTTGGGGTTCATGTGAGCGAGCGACGATGTTTTGTTTTCATAAAAATTGTTTTATTTTGTTTGGTTTCATAGAAATTTGAATTATCATTTGGAATCCCAAGAACTTCCAATAGTCTGCTTCAATTGCAATCGTAAGCTGACATTCTGGTTTACTTTAGAATACTAAAGTCCTGAAATTGGTCGAGTATACCATACTTCTTAATATAAAAAAGTGTATACATACACCAATGTCAGATAGAAGAAGTACGAGATTAATACAAAACCAGTCTGTATGCATACTATGAGTAAAGCGGTTTAACAAGATAAACTACCACTGACTAAATTTGACAACACAGATTAAACTATGTAACCTCTACACCAGAATAAAATGTGTGCCACCTTCCCGCATTTATATCTAAATATGTTAATTGTTATTGATGTCTATGTGAACCCACTGCATCACTACAACGTCGTTACATTCTTGGGACCCATATATAGCTGATACGGGAGGAAAAGGTATGGTATGAGCATTTGTCTATTAGCCCCATTCGTCTAGAAAGTGGACACATTGTATAGTAGAAGAAAAATATTATGTACACATACAAAATTGAATTGAAAGTTATCATTGTTGTTTGTAAATCTAGTGTTGCCTTATTCTATATTACTTCTTTCTTGGTGCTTTTCTAGGTTGTTTTTACCACCTGGTCTCGACATGAAGGACCTTTCTCTCCTACTCATTCTTTTACCATGACGTGTTCTTATCTCTATCTGGTTAGAGATTCCACTTTCTATACCATTTAGATTTATACCATGGTTAATATATGGTTTGACCATGTTCTCTTGTGGGTATTGAAGACAAATCGAGACATAGGATGTGATTGTATCAGCGAGCTAGATCATTGGTGAGTGTGTGTTTGGAGAAGTGGCCACTCGTATAGTTATCTCTGACCAATACTAGTGAATCCTTGACCAATAACTGATGGTCAGGGTAAATCCCTGACCAACGTACCCTCGTCAAAAGCTTGGTGACCAATAGTGGTTGGTCAAGACTTATCCCTGACCAATACATACAGAATCCTTGAGCAACTATTATATCATTAAAAAATGGTATCCTTGGCCTATACTTTATATCCAAGGCATATCCCTGAATAGTAGGAATGTGTGCATTTGTATTTTTATACATATATTTGAACATATATAGTTTCCAAAATGTACAAGAGAAATTATTCATTATCCGTCAAATGACAACACATTGAATATAACACAAAAGATCATTGCATTACTTTTCAATTATAATGTCTACATCCAAAATATGATTGCAACATCAAGTTTCTCCAAAAAGATAAGTCATTTTCTCTAATATCATTTTGACATAACATTCAAATGCATCACATGACACATCATATTGTTTTAATCATTGGTTCAAATAAAAAATAATCTTCAATGTCGTCTTCCATTCAAGTTACTTCATGCATTTCCCTAACATTACTTCCACTACTTCCAACATGAGGACTTTCTCCAGCATTTGCATCATTCCTTCTACTTTGTGGGATGTTTCCAATATCCTACATAACAAAAAGATATTATTTTTTTTCATAGCAACATATAAGTTCATAAAATGACAATCAATACAATTAATAGAATCAAAATATAATAAAATTTAATCAATAGAATTTTATATCATGTGCTGACGCATATTTTCATTATATATATCAGTCATGTATTTAATGTTGAACGTGTATATATAGATTGTAATAAAAAATACTGAAAGTAATCTTGTATATTGGATAAACGTTTTTTTCTATCAAGTTAATATGGTATCTTATTGAGCCTATGGGTACATGAGGCCAACTACCTAGACTGTAACCTGCTAAAATAAATTAATGGTAATCATACTATGATGCCATGTACTGATTATATTTTTATAAATATACAAAATCACAACATATGCTTGCATTATGATGTGTTTTATATACCTAATTGAAAGGATGCCGAAACAACCAAGAAGGGACTTAGGGGGGAGAGGGATGTTTGAGGCAAAAGAAGAAAGGACAGAGAAAAGAAAAGGATAACCGTAAAGGAGGAACTTACCAAGAGAGAACTCATACAGAATGCAGCCGAAGGTAGGAGAACCGAGAGGAACAGACAGGAATTCAGCCAGGAGAATCGTAAGCCGGCTACGAAGTTGCAGCTACCTAGGCGCACGTCGATCGGGGCGCGGCGGCTGCGGCCAGAGGCGGGCTGTGCAGCGCCGGAGACGGGCTGGGCGGCCGGAGACGGGTTGGGCGGCTAGAGGCGCGTTGGGCGGCGGTTTTCGTGTTTCGTGTGTGAGGAGCGGGACACGGGAGACGGGAGACGGAGGGGTTTGCGGACTTCGAACCGTCGCTCGTGTTTATGAAGGAACGGGAGACTAAAAAGTAAATCAAACAGCCGCTAGGTTATTGGGAAGCGAGGGAATCTTGAGAGGGAATAAATATATTTGGTCAGGGAAAAATATAACATTGGCTAGGAATAAGCCTTCAGAACTTGGTCAGGGTCGTTATCCCTGAGCAGTTATCCTTGACTTATAACGAGTTTTGTTGTAGTGTGGCATTGTTATTACCAGAATGATCATATTGACGTGCCTTTACCTCCTCAATATATAAATTCAGTTTTCTATATTCAGCTATATCTTGGAAGATTCTTACTCATTTCATGCCTTGTGATAATCTACTACAAGTTTTGTAAAATAGTAGTTGATAGCCTATTTCCGATATGAGTGAAAAAGATTCTAATTTTTAGTTTCCATCATATTTTAATCCACAATTTGACTTTAACATGAACTATAAAACTATGATGTACATGGAGGATGCATGCCATAAATGCTCATGTCAATAGGCATCCTTTATTGGGAAAAGAAAGCATCGTACCTCTCATTTTCTGTTTCATTGAACCTACCAAAGATAGGTAACGGTCTTATAGTTATATAAATAATGTCGTTGGTCATCATATCACAAATTATATGCATTGTCGTCTACAACTTTTCATACCAAGGTCCCCCACAAAGGAAATTTTTATTGCTATGGTAGTATTAACCTGTATTTTCTTAGGTATAATAAGAAACATAATATAATATATTATTGTTCTTGAACTTAGGAACTCTTTCTAAAAATTGCAAGAAACATATCAGTCTAGAACTTTATGTGTTTTTATGGAATGAATATAAAATGGTGGGTAACAAGTTAGATTGGTAACAAATTCATGAAGAAAAACCATGTCTCAAAGTATTTGTCTAGTAGCTTTGAGATAAAGGAGAAATTTTAAAGAGATTCCTTCATCAAAGAAATGCTTTCGTCATAGAAAGACTTTGCTAAGAGTTATCTTAATGGGAAAGATAGGTTGAATATGAATAACATTGTGAGAAACTTTAAACTTGAAAATTACCATAGGGAGATGCATAGGTACAATCTATTTGTCATCCTTATTATTGACATCAAGTCCTAGAGTTGCATATTCTAATGTTGCTCCTAATAACACTAAATGCATTTGTAGCTTTTAAATCCTCTACGTATTGCAATGTTTGGAAAGATTTATCGAAGTATGTGCACCAGTATATAGTAAAATGTATGGTTTCTATGGAGTCATCCTTAATATTTATACTTAATACTGGTATATCATACATTTGTTGTAAAGACTCGATCTTTATGATCAAATATTTACAAATTTTGCATCAAAAAGTATACACGATCTTTTCATTCATACAATTTTATCGACTACATGATTTTTTTTAATTATACATATACACAGAATACTAGAACTTCAATATATTTGATCGTCATCTTCTAACAGAGGGCTATCTCGTGTAGTCTCTTCTACATCTCCTCTGGTCACCTGCCCATAAGTTCCCAGAAGGAACAAAAGCCACACATGGCCCCCAATAAGGTCAGTAAAGCTGGTACATAATTGGTATTTGGAAAGAAAGACAATATGAACCTATGTACAAAGATTAAATATGACACAATGCAAATGAATGGACAATATAAGCATGTATCAAAAGGTAGCAATGGATTTTCAAATTCAACAATATTCAAGATCCAATTTTGAAGCTAGTCATTCAATTTTCAATAGTTAGAACATGTCAATGTCTAGTTTTTGGGGAAGCCATTTGTTCTCTCCTATAGAGAACGACAACACACCAACTGCAATTCCCAATATACTGAGGGACTCTATGTCCTTTAACTCTGCGCAGAGGTGTGGAAGCGTAATTCCACTAAACTATGGGCAATAACTTGTCCTTTTTTATGTTTAAAGAATGTGCTACTATTTTAAAGATTTGGTTTTGGTGGTCTTTCAAAGATTTAGGTTAAGGTACAAAATAAATTTCTACCAAGAAACCTATCTAGTCATGCATGCAATCAATTAAGGAAAAATTTTCTAAAAGATAAATAGAAATTTCGTACCTTTTTATTAAAGTATGCAAAAATTCTAAGTATTGACTCCATGGGAAACTAAAGAGAGAGATCTACAAATTTATAGAAATAATTGTTATTATATGGCTTGGAATCCATTATTTTTTTATTTCCCTTTTGTTAGTAATATAGGTGGCTAGGATTTTCTTTTTAGGAGTTTTATTTGATTGTTTCCCATTCTAGTATTTTCTAGGGTATTAACTATAGTATATACATATAATCAAAGTCTTTTCATCAAGTATAATATCATCAAACCATGTTACTAGTTTCATGGCATATCCTCAATTTAGGGTTTTAGATCCTTTTTACTTTTAAGATTCATTTTATTCTCATAAGTCGAATTATGTCTTGCTCACATATAGGTGTGGGTGTTAGTATGCTCTCATCAATATAGCTCCAGTTATGACATTCTCTCTTGTATGATGTATTTTGATTTGGTCAAATACGGTCAAGGATATGATTTGAATGGGATATTATTAATCACAATACCCCTATTGGAGAAATGTAGGGTTCAAATCACACATAGTTCCATTCATACTAGTACACTTACACTTAGGTCTCAAGTTGCATATGAACATGATTATACTAATGTATAAATAGAGTAATCCTTGTATAATTAGACAAGAAGTGTCATATTATCTTTCATTTAGAGATACGATGTTATCTAGATCAAATACGTTTTCTTCCATATAATCTATATCTAGGTTTCCATCTAGGTAAGTCAAATATTATATCCAATTATACTAGAGCATGTATATTTCTAGGGTTTGATCTTATAGTGAGGATGTAGTGTACTACATTTATGGGAAATACTAGTTTTTTACTCATCCACTATGAAGGCATAGCAATGTATGATACTACTAACATGACAGGGATTTACATACTAGAATAGGTGGTCACTATAGCAACATTCTTGTACATAACATAATTTAATATTCTATATAGACTACAGATTTCCTAGAATTACAAATAACACATAATTTACTATTTGTTATAAGGTTATTACCAAAATATTATGTGTACTAGTTAGGTTATATTCGTCAGTGGAGTAGTCTGGCCATTTCAAAGACTATGTGTATTAGAGTATTAGTCTTGGTTGTCAATGTGATTTATGTTTTATTTCTAATTTTCTTAAATGCTACATAATTGAATACAAAAATATAGGGATTACTTGCCTATGGAAGATGGATCCCTTCTAGATTGTATTCCACATAGTCAACATAGCTTTATTCAATCATGCTAGGATCAACTA
This sequence comes from Alisma plantago-aquatica, assembly GCA_963693085.1. Classification (NCBI taxonomy): domain Eukaryota; kingdom Viridiplantae; phylum Streptophyta; class Magnoliopsida; order Alismatales; family Alismataceae; genus Alisma; species Alisma plantago-aquatica. The sequence continues at coordinate 883,976,780 of OY856413.1, read as the reverse complement.
GATATGAACATGATTATATAAGTAGCTCTCATGTCCCTAGGTGATTGTAGTTATGTTCTTTAGAACATGATCGTCCCATGTAGGGTGACATATTGTCTCCATGGTTGCAAGTATGTGCATTGAGTTGCAGCTCTACCTATCAGGGATCTCAGAGGATTTCAAGATCTTCTTATTCATCATGTGGGCATCGAGCCCTATGATCTGCTGCCAAAAATCATCCCAATTTCAAGAAACACCACAGTGGAGTGATGTAGTGGGCAGTAGGTTTTTGGAGATTTAGATGAGGAGGATCCTTGTTTAGGTTGTAGAAGGAAGGCGGCCAAATTTGTTGTTGTAGGTTGTCAAGTTATTGTTGTGGCTCAGATAGATCAAGCAGGTGATAGTGATAATGGTTGTCTCTAAGTTGCAGCATAGATTTAGGGGATAGGTGATGCAGCTCTTTCACTGGTGAGGCTTCGGTGGAAAGAATCATCAACCAAAGAAGAGGGATGGGTAGGCTGAGGAGTCTGCACAAGTTGTAGATCCATAGTGATGGTGGTTTGGTATGATTGAGGTGAATAAGGCAAGATGGTTGTAGTTCTATGATCTGCAACATGTTGAAGAAGATGACCATGGATGCATGTTGAGTTGTTGTTTTCTAGTGAGGGGAGGGTCGGCAGCATCAATGGTCGTGTTGTAGGTGATATTGGTGGAAAGGTTTGAGAAGATGCAACATTAGATCTAAGGAGGAAGAAGACAAAATCATCTAGGTCTGCATTAGTGTTTTGAGAAGCTAGGGATGGTGGCAGGTGTTGCAGAGTATGCGGAAGTCATGTTTCTATCTGTGGAACCATTGGGGACTGCATTTCTTATAGAAGATAGGTTAGGCGATCTGTTTTAAGATTTGTTCAAGGTGTTTAAGGGAAATTAATGAAGAGTACCAAGACCTCTCTTACATCTAGCTTGTCATCGTGGAGAGAGGTGACCTATAATGATTACTACATTTCCTAGTGAGGGGTGATGGTGGCGTTTGGGCACAAGATGAAGATAGGTTAGGCGACTACTGAGAGTTTACAAGGTGAAGTGCACTAGGGTTTTGGATTTCCAAAGGAGGAGGAGTGGGTCTGACTAAGTGGGGAAAGGGAAGCCTCGAGAGTTTTGTAACAACCATTATAGGTAGCATTACACAGAGGGGAAACATGAGGATTCACGTTGGAGGAAGGTGAAATCATGTGTTGTTTCATTTAATTAAGTTATTAGGATAATAACTATACCTATTACCATATTTACTAATTCCATTGTAACCTTTACAAAGAAAATACAATGGTTATGATATTTTAACCATGGGTTTCATTCGAATTGAGACCTCTATCTATAGATCTAACTCAACTAGTATATAAGTATATACATAAAATTCTAGACATATAGGACATGTATTGAAATTGGTTCCAAGTCAAAGTGTAAAAGAAGAGCATTCAATGAATGCAAATTCTAACAAGGTATTGAGGCATCAATGATTCAAATTGTACTAGGTGAAGTCCAACTTATCCATGATATTTGTAAATACTTCTCATGTGAAGAAGGTGAAGTTTTTTTAAGAGAAAAATAGATTAAATACATCACTTAGCCATACGGAATCTACATAAAGAGGGATAACAACCATCACAACATACAACGATCATGGACACACACATAATCTTACAAAACTCATATTGGAATGCGAATAAGACATTTCTGCATTGATCTCTTTTCTTCGATGCTGATATAACCAGCTTTGCTTAAGAGATTCCTTTAACACGAGCATAGATCTGTAGACAAAGGGTAGTCTAAGACCTATGATCCGATGAGAGTTCACCTCTACATGCAGAGACATACAGTAAAGCAACATATCTAATCTGAATCAAAATCCGAGCTCTAGCCGAGACTAGAAGCACTGACACTCTCACGAAGGAGAGACACAAAACGTCGATGAAACGACGAGTAACAAATACTGATTAGATGGAAAGAGACCAGGATGAGTACAGCCACCGGCCAACAACAAGAAACTAAACTAAAGCACGAAAAGGAAAAGAAGATAGGGAGGAGGAGCCCAGCGCCATAGAACTTGGTAGCAGGAAGAGGATAGACAAACCGCTCACGCTTGGGGCAAACCAAAACACCGCTTGGCCCCTAATCACCGGCCAACAACCGATTATCCTCTCACCAGCGCTACGGAAAAATAGGGCCGGAAGGACCTGAAGCCCCAACGCTGGAGTCAAGGGGATCCACCGAGAGCTACGATTTGATGATGCCCTACTCCTATAGCCAAATCCTATGCGTCGTCGGGTGAGGAGAGGCCTGGGGGGAGCAAGGTAGCGCCCACCGATGGCCGCAGCCCCCTCCCCCAAGCCAGCCGCCATACGCGAAGAAGCCCTAGCCGTGTTGCTCAGGACGCCAGAGCTCCCGCTACCTCTGATTCAACCTTGATAATCTATCATAGACACTTATTTTTGAAGAAGGTGAAGTTAATTACACACAAGAATCTTAAAGGGAGGATAACTTGTATTAAGGAAGATGAAGATAAATCAAAATCATTGCATTATGAGTTGAAAGGGAGGACTTGAATGTAATTGGACCCATGTTTGGGGAAATTCTTGAATTATTATTCAAAATAGATATGGTACCCATTTTTCAGTATGTTACATTTATGCTTGACTTAAACTTTATAAAAATCTCTTTCAATTAGTACCTATAAAATGCTACTTTGCCAAGATTGTTCATACATTTTTGTCATAATAAGGTCAAATTTACTTGTGATGGTAAGTGTTATTTTATAACTTTGAATGGTGATTTTTCTAAGTAATGTGCCATTTATGGTTGAAACACAATATGAACAAATGGAAAATCTTGGGATCTACAAGACATAGTCACAAATCCAAATTGAGAAGACATTAAGAGGATTAGATATGATAGAGGAAGTGAACATTTAGAACAAGGCCTTATTTATGAAACTGTATCCATGTATAACTAATAGTGACATGGGGTGGATCGAAGAAAGAATTGGACATGATTGGCATAATAAACTAAAATTTCATAGATTGTGTCCATAATTGGTGACTAGGTGACTCTCTTAACTTCAGAGCATATGGCCAACCATAATGTCAAATACATAAATGAACCCTATCAACCTTAGATTTATATCAAAGCATATTTAAAATATAAAAAAGTATTTGGGTTTCTAGACATTTAATATCCATGGAAATATATTATGGAAACATGGTGCCAAAATTAGATATTTTGCATTCAAATTATGTGGAATATATCAATGCAAATACATTTTTTGTGCTAATTGCTGGCATGTATGCCCAGAGATCCTATCATAATGGCAAAAAAAATATTTGATTATTAATAAAAGGCAAGCTCCCAATTTATTCTATTCCATTCAGTTATGAGATAATGATGGAACATTATAAATGTCTAGAGAATCATATTACTCAATGATGTGTGTGTTCAAGTTACCAACCTTGTGGATGAGATCATATTGATATTAAGAGTACATATACATATTCTCATTATGTCCCTTATCGGTTGTTATTGTGGAAGGTCGATAGAAAACAATAACACATAAAATCAGAGTGTGAGTTGGTTGATGACTAAAACTCATTAGTCATGATATGGCAATATCAAACCAAGCACACAAATACATGTTAAAAAATAGTGTATCGGACAGACCCACCGTGAGATTGACACATGGAAGCCATTATCATGGAAGTCATAGTTAGGTCTCACAGTGATGGTGGTGTTTGTGGTTCTCAAATGTGAAATCACTGCACTCATCACATGTCATTGGGTACACTTTGACATCATCAAATGCAGTCCTAAAACATGGTTGTTATAAAGGTGATGATTGGGTGACTTTGACACATGGGGATTGACTGTGAGTGACATATATGGTATTTGTCCCTCCTACAGGAGTATGATATCCAAGGCCTCTTGATTAGCGAGACTAAGAAAAGTATGGCCATACGCATGTGAGTCAATATATGATATTGAGCTTACATATAACTCATGTTGTCTGCTTTGGTTCAAGGAACAAGATTGAATAATGATGAGGATGGTTGCTCCATGCCTCTAGTTCAATCTAGATATTAGTGACAAAGGAACTATACAAACATTGTAACACCATACACATATTGTAGGTTGAAGTTGCTCCCCAACTTTCCATTCACTTGGGTAGCAATGATGTATGACTAGGCACCGCTCATTGCTTTTGATGTCATAAGCTAGTTATGGACATTCACTACGAACGTGATATGGGACTGATAGGGTCACACACATAGGAACTCATCTAGAAGAGGAGTTTGATCTTGAATGATGATTGAATTGAATACTAAAGTGTTTAGGTATTTCAATTCATGTAGTGGATCAGCTGACTGAACTACCATACAATTGGTTCAAGTGTTGAGATAGACATTTGGAGTGTCAGGCTGATTTTATTGTACATTGGTTGGAATTATGCCTGACCTAGGCTGTGAAATGCTAGTTTCACCTGTGTGAGATGACCTTCTGGGATGGTGTGAAATGCTCATTTTGTTTGCACCAGACACCCGTTTTGGGGGTGCAATTTGGTTGTACAAAGGATTGATGCTGACATGATGTTGAGTACTAATTGGAATTGAATTGCCAACATATGTGCAGAACTGGAAGGTGTAAAATGACCATTTTTCTTAGTGAAACGACCATCTCACTGGGTGAGATGATAGTTTCAATGCACGCATGTTGCAAAACTTCTAGAATTGTTATGAAAATTCAAGATCTTTTGTTCCTTTTCACTCCCTCTTTAGTCCCACATTGGCTGGGACTGGGAACCCTGACCCTAACCCCTCCTATATATAGGGGTACTGGGGGCTTTCTAGAACACAACTACCACACAAACAATTAAGAATTAGTTGTTCTAACAATTGTTGTCCTCTCTGGTTGTAGTAACCATTAGAGCCCAGGCAAGTCCTACCCGACTAGGGAGGGAAATCCAGGGGAGAGAAACAATTGAGGATCATTGTTGTGGGAGAGAATGTTGGTGACTAGTACACCAACGGGAGGGAAAACTCATTCCTGTTCCATTCTAGCAGGACGACAGGAGTTCTACTTGGTCTGTGTGGACTTCTCTATAGGAAGGAGTCCTTTGGTTGTTGCTTGGACAACAACATCAACTTGCAATTTGTGGTGAGATCTGAGGAGCAGTTGTCAGAGTCTTATGTCCATAGAGGAGAAGTCACACGAGTCTGAGTGCATACAGGAGTTGCACAGACACCGTCCAAGACCAAGTGGGCATCTACATTATGAGGATTGTCACTGGACTTTCTCTAGAACCAAGTATATCTTTGTGAAACCATCCTTCCCATTGCATAGTTATTGACACAATCTGCTCGTTAATGTGGAATGTGTCAGTAAATTTTTTATTTCCGCTGCCTACCTAATGTCGTATTTCCCAAAAGTGGTATCAGACAAATGTCAATTAATTCTATTTTGGGATAATCAATATGATTGGATTTTGGTTTTACTGTGTTTATTTATTTCATATGATGTGAATATTTAAATTGGTTGATGTGCATGTCCATCTAAATCACCACATAAGAACCTAAACAAACAAACAGATATATATATATATATATATATATATATATGTGTGTGTGTGTGTGTGTGTGTGTGTGTGTGTGTGATATGATATATATATGCAATTTGCATGTGTCGTCATAAAATCAATTTTGATGGTGGATGTAAAGCATGGTTATGGCTAAAACCCAAGATCTGTGTGTGTATGGTTGTGGTTATTTATCCTTGTTGTTAATCAGTCTATGTATTGAGCCTCTTTCTTCTTTCCACTTGTAAATTAATACTCTTCTTCCTATTTTCCCTTGAATGTAACTTGAGGTTTCCCCATATAAAATGTAATAAGAAAAGAATATTTTTAATTTATGTTTCGACGTGAGACGATGATATGCACAAAGGCAAAACAAGCGACTTATAATACATCCTGATCGACTGGAGGACTGAGGAGGCTAGACGATAGGATGACGAACCGATTAACTGGTGGCCCAACCTACCGACTGGTGGTCCAACTGACCGACTGAAGGTGTCCAGATGATGTGTGGACCTAAAAACCAGACGACCACTTCAGAAGAGCCCAACTGAGTGACCAGGAGGTGAGAAGACCAGTTCAATAGTTGAATCGATCAACCCAGATTGGTTCGAGCACATATCTTCACCAACAACATGTTTCATGTGATGTGGACCATAGGTGGTATTAATTCCTTGTAGCTCCAAGGAATTATATTAGCATGCCCATAACCATCATTGGTGTGTTTTATTTATTGCATGTTCTCATTTTTTGTTATAGACGGTATATGATACGTACTATATATGTGGTGATTGGATAAAGTATATGTATTTTTATACATTAACTCCCTCAATTATAATATCAAGTCTTGAATGCTTTCCAAAAGCAGCCCACATGAAAAGCTCAATTGACCAAGCGTAGGTTCCGCCTCCGTGGGGTGTGTCGTCTATCTCGTATAAATGTGATGGTAATAATGTAGGTCCCACCTCCAAAAGGTGCATTATTATTGTGTCAGCTTTTGGGTCATGCTTGACTGGTGACTCTCAAAGCGTCTGGGCCCAAAAGAATGTAGATGATTATAGTAAGGGGTTGCACATATCGTCGATCCAGAATTACATATGATGCAATTGGCAAGAGTTGCCTACCTTGATGGTTGACTGTGTTTGCGGTGTTCATCGGGCCACATTTGAATCGTCTTGGATTCATCCCACTACAATATTGTACGCTACAATATTTCAAATTGATATTGAGGGCTATCAATTTGAATTAAATATTGGGAGTGATATTTAATTAAAGACCTAGCTAATATCATCAAATTTATCAAATCAAATCAAATAAAAAATGTTTTGAAAAAGGTTGCAATATTTCTTTATAGAATCAAATGCAAACACAAACACATTAAAATTGTGATCAGTCCTCAAGAAGAACAAGAAGGGATAATATTTCACAATTGGTTAAGGACTATGAGAAATGTTTTCATCAATGAGCGAAAGCTCTATGTCCTTGAAAGACCAATGCCAGAGGAACCCGCTCCAAATGTGCCTAAGGCTAAATGGATGCTTATTGGAAGCATTCCAATGCTGCCATAGACATTTTAATTCCTAATTCTATTTTGTATGAAATATGAGTTGCATGAACAATATGAAAACATGGACATTCTTGAGATGGTAACACATCTTAAGAATCATGTAAAGCAAAGAAGGTATAATGCCTCCAAAGCGCTATCTGAGTGCAAACTGACAAAGGAAAGTCCAGTAGAACCCCAGTGGTCAATATGATTGGACATGTGGAATGATTGGGATTTCTCTTAGGTTAAGAGTTGACCATGGATATGATTATGCAAGAATTGCATGAATCATATAGTCAATTCATCAAATGATTGGCAAGTTGATACCACAGCAAGGAAGAAGAAGGACAAATCCATGATGATGATCATCGGAAATGAGTCCTAGGGCAAAGGCAAGGCCAAGAAGTGTTCTGAGTCAAAGATAAAGCCCAAGTCTTTTGTGCTCAATATATGGAGAAGGCTAAGTGTAAAAGGAATCTATCCTTTTCACTTAAAGGATAAAGAAAAGAAAGTGCCACCATTGTCATCTGTTTGGACATTGGAAATAACTATCCTCTTTATATAGGATCTCAAGAAGAAGATGGGGATAGAGATCTCTACTTTAGGACCTGAGAAGTAGTAAGTTAGAACTATATGGATCAAGGGTTGACACCTCTATAGTTGGAAGTTGTCATCCATTGGCACATAATAGAATTAATGAATTGATTTTATGTACTTGCCACCAATGAATCCATCATATGTCTTGTGTGACAAGTACATTATGTTTCATTTTAAAGATATGATCTTTTATGGAAATTCCCTATGTCTTATAAACTATACTGGATAGTTGTAGAGACAAATGTGTGTGACACATATATTGAATGACTTGATAACTAAAATGAACTGAATACCTACATCACTGTCTAGAGTGCATAAACAAGAAATGAATTTCTAGAATCCATATAATGATTATCTAGACTCGTTTGGTTATTGAACCAATAGAGACATGCATGTCTTATTTTTTGTGCAATATGACAAAAGCATCTTCACTAGATGTAGTGGGATATCGACTATTCCATTAGGACTAGTACATATTGATGTATGTAAACCTTTTAGAATGAATGCTAATGGTAGTTACAATTACCTCATTATATTTACTGATGTGATCACTAGATATTGAAATTTGTATTTAATGAAATACAAGTTTGGATCAATTGAAGTGTTCAAGGATATCATAAATTAAGTACATAACTAAATTGGTAAAAGTATTAAGATACATTGATGTGATCAATGTTCAAATATTATAAACCAAGAGTTTGAGGACCTTCTGGAGAGATTGTGATAGTGTATCACATTGAACTCCACCTGAAAAATACTGATGTGTCAGAAAGAATGTGTCACACCCTGTTAAATCATGGTGAGATTATCAATAAAATCAAGCTATTTATTTTTGGCACATGCTTTACACTAAAACAATGTACCATGTAAATTGGTTCAAGAGACACCATATGAGATATGGCATGGGAAGTGTCCCAATGAGTCTTTTGTTGTGATTAGGATTGAAAGCTTGTATAAGAAAATATTTTCTTAAAAGGCTTTATCCACAAATCACATGAATATTATCTTGTTGGATACTACTTATATTCCAACTCGACAATAAAGAGTTTGTTGCTAGGATGGCTGAATTCCCAAATGGAAATTAGTTCCAAAGGAATCAGTGGGAGTAAAAGTAGAACTCAAAATGTTCGATACAAACAAGAAAACATACAACCTAAATAGGTAAAATAGGAACAAGGAGAATCACAAGTTGTTGTGGAATCTCAAGTTCCTTATGTAACACAAAGAATTCATAGTTCTAGTAGAACACACCTTGAGTTTGAAAGATTGTGATATCTTGTAACTCAAGAAAGTGGTGAGTTGATCATAGTCATGAGTCAACAACCTACCTAGAACTGTTGAGGGGCCAGAATTTGAAAAATGGCTTAAGGCCATGAGATCAATGATGGACTCCATGTAAACCAACAAGGTATGACCTTGGTGGATCCACTTGAAGGGTTAAAACCCATTGGGTGCATTTGGGTCACTGTAAGAAGACCAACATGGAAAGGTAAATTGGTTGCAAAGAGTTTCAAACTAGTTCAAAGTGTTGAACATGATGAAGTCTTTTCACCAGTTACCATTGTTAAATCCATGTGGATCATGCTTGTTGTTGTAGCTTAGTATGGCTATGAGATTTGGCATGTGGATATTAAAACTACATTCCTTAATTGGAATAATTAATAGGATGTGTACGTGAAATAGCCTAATAGTTTTATGAATCCATAAATGCAAATAAAGTCTATACAGCTACAAAGGTCAATTTGTGGATTGAAGCAAGCATCTCAGAGCTGGAATCTTCTATTTGACAAGATTGTCAAACGGTTTGGCTTGAATCAAAATGAAGATCAAATATGTGATTACAAAAGATTTAGTGGGAGCATGTTAATATTCCACATAATGATGGGGAATGACATCCTTATCGGATAAATGTCAAAACCTGGCAAGGAAAGTACCTTCTATATGAAGAGTTTAGGTGAAGCATCCTATGTTGATAGGGATCGAGGTCTATAGAGATAGATCTAGAAATATTTTTGACCTAACAAAAAGTACATACATTGACAAGATCATGAAGGGTTCAGCATGCAAGACTCAGTGAGAGAAGATGTGTCCATAATCCATGGAGTTAGTCTCTTAGGAGCCTAGTGTCCCAATTCTTATGAACAATAGGAACACATGGATAGATGTCATATGCATTCGCAATTGGATCTATAATAAATGCAATGTTATGCACTTATCCCATTATCTCATATGTATTGGACATGTTGAGAAGATATCTAGTAATCTCATATGTATTGTACATGATGAGAGGATATCCAATCATCTCATATGTATTGGATATGATGAGAAGACATATATATGCCTTCCAAGCAATCTCATATGTATTGGACATGATGAGAGGGTATTTGTCAGTTACCAGTAAGAGTCACTGGACTACCATAAAGAACATCCTTCGGTGATTGAGAAGCACTTAGAGGATTGGTTCCTTGGTTATGGTAATAAGGAAGAGTTGGATGTAAAGGGTTACACCTATGCAAGCTTCCAAACTAAAAAAATAATCGCAATCTATGTTTGGCATTAAACAAGAACTGTAAGCTAGAAAGGGTTCTGAGCTAATGATAGTTGTTTGAATCTACAAAATAAGTCAAGTATCTTTGTGTTATAAGAACAAAATAAGATACTGTATGGATCAAAAAGTTCATATGGGTGAACTTGAGTGAGGTTCCAACCATTGATGACACAGTAGAAATACTGATGAAAACAATGAAGCTACTAGTTAGGCTGGGAATCTCAGATAGCATACTATAGCACTTCCATGTCATAAGAGTAGTCGTACAACAAAGAGATGTGAAAATTACAAAATACTGACTTAAAGAAAATGTTGCTAAACCTGCTATAAAAGTACTTGCGCAGTAGAAGCATGATGGAGATGTTAGGTCACTAGGGATGAGATCCATGGGTGATTAGATCTAAGTGCAAGTGGGAGTCTATTTGTATGCATGCCCAGAGAGCCAATAATGTGATGATTGTAATGGCATAAAAATTATTTAATTATTAATAAAAGGTAAGATTTCAATTCATTATGTTCCATTAAGTTATGAGATAATGATGGAACACTATGAATGTCTAGAGAATCATATTACTTAATGACGTATGTATTCAAGTTACTAACCTTGTGGATGATATCATACCAATGTTAATAGTATATATACATATTCTCATTATATCCCTGATTGGTTGTTATTGTGAAAGGTCGATAGACAGCAATAACAAATAAGATCAAAGTGTGAGTTGGTTGATGACTCTATCTCATTAGTCATGATATGGCAATATCAAACCAACCTCACTGATACATGTTAGAGAATAGTGTATTGGACAGACCCATCATGACACTGACACATGGAAGACATCATCATGGAAGTCATAGTCAGGTCTCACAGTGATGGTGGCGGTTTTGTTCTTAAACCTGAAATCACTTCACTCATCACATGTCGTTGGGTACACTTTGACATCATCAAATGTAGTCATGAAACACGGTTGTTATGAACGTGATGATTGGGTGACTTTGACACATGGGGATTGACTGTTAAGTAATAGATATGGGATTTGTCCCTCCTACAAGAGTATGATATCCAAGGCCTCTTGATTAGTGAGATTGAGAAAAGTATGGCCATACATATGTGAGTCAATATATGATATTGAGCTTACATATATCTCATGCAGTTTGCTCTTATTGAAGGAACAAGATTGAATAATAATGAGTATGACTGCTCCATGCCTCTAGTTCAATCTGGATATCAGTGATAAAGGAAATATACAAACATTGTAACACCGTACACAGATTGTAGGTTGAAGTTGCTCCACAATTTTCCATTCACTTGGATAGCAATGATGTGCGACGAGGCACCGCTCATTGCATGTGATGTCATAAGCTAGTTATGGACATTCACTACCAATGTGATATGGGACCTATAGGGTGACAACCATAGGAACTCATGTAGAAAAGGAGTTTGTTCTTGAATGATGGTTGAATTGATTACTAAAGTGTTTAGATATTTCAATTCACGCAACGGATCAGTTGACTAGACTGCCAAACAATTGGTTCAAGTGTTAAGCATTCCTTTGGAGTGTTAGGCTGATTATATTGTACATTGGTTGGAATTCTACCTAACTTGGGCTACGAGATGCATGTTTCACCTGTGTGAGATGGCCGTATGGGATGGTCTAAGATGCCCGTATCGTTTGCACCAGATCCCCATTTTTGGGGTGCAATTTGGTTGCACAAAGGATTGGTGTTGACATCATTTTGAGTACTAATTGGAATTGAATTGTCGACATATGTGCAGAACTAGAAGGTGCGAATGATTGTTTCAAAGCATGCAAGTTGCAAAACTTCCATAATTGTTGTGAAAATTTCAAGATCTTCTTATCCTGCTTTAGTTATTCATTAGGTGGGGACTGGGAACCCCAACCCTAGCCCCTCTTATATATAGAGCGGTACTGGGGGCTTCCCAGAATATAACTGATACACAAAAAATTGAGAATCAGTTCCTCTGACAATTTTTGACCTCTGTGGTTGTGCTAACCACGAGAGCCCAGGCAAGTCCTACCCATCTAGGGAAGGATATCCATGGGATAGAAACAACTGAGCATCATTATCGTGGGAGAACATGTTGGTGACTAGTACACAAATGGGAGAGACAACTCCTTCTTGTCCATTATAGAAGGATGAAAGGAGTTCTAGTTGGTCCATGTGGACTACTCTAGAGGTAGGAGTCCTTTAGCTGATGCTAGGAGGACAATGTCAACTCACAATCTGGGGCAACATCTGAGGATCTGCTACAACAGTTGTCCGAGTCTGATGTCTATGGAGGATCATTCATACGAGTTCGAGTGCATACAGGAGCTGCCCAGATACCTTCCAAGATAGAGTATGCATTTACATCAATGAGGATTGTCACTGGACTTGCTCCAAGACCAGGTATATCTTCATGAAACAATCCTTCTCATTGCATAGTTATTGACTCGATCTGCTGGTTAATAGGAAATATGTCAATAAATTTTTTGTTTCTGTTGCCAACCTGATGTCATATTTCCCAACACTAATATCATATATTCATGACATCAAAACTAACTGTAAACTAGAAATCAAACATGTGCATGTTATATACTTTGACTACATCTTTGCTTTCTAATTGAGTGTTACTAGACAAGACGGTGAAGGTCCTTTCCATATTTCAATCACTAGAATCCTTATATTCTAAAGGAACATTCAAGACTTTTTGAAACACTAAATACTTGTTCTAGTCAAGTCTCCCAGTTAACTTAGTAAAGATAAAGGTAAAAAGTGATAATGAACTTTAATATGAAATTCTACAATCTCTTTTTTGTCACCTAAAGCGTATTTACTTTTTTGTATTTTTGACAAAAATATATCAATGCATCAAATAAAAATAAAACTGACTCCACAAGAAGTCAAAACTAAGAAAGAAGGAAAAGATATAGGAAAAGAAAAGTGTACATTAAGATATATGTATATCTATATCAAACTTCACACTAGTCGGCCATTTATTAAACCTTCCACTTTGTCTTTAAGAGACATTTGGATGTCTCTCCTTCTAAATGTTGTAAAATCTAAAAATGAATTGATCTTCTCCTTCTTGCTACTCAGTCCCTTAATTGGAAAGGGAAGAGTGGGGATGTAATTGTACACTTGTATACTATTCCAAGACATATTTGCATATCCACAAATAAAAAAACAAATGATTCATATTTTCTTCTTAATATTTGCATAACATACTCATAGAAGATAACAAGAACCCTCTATTATGTAAATGTTCTGGGTAAGAACCTTGTTAAGTAGAATTCTCCAGCATAAAATCTTGTATATGTTTAGAACTACCAAATTTTAAAGATAAATGTATTAACCAACAACAAAGTTTTTCTCTCAGATACCTCCCAAAATCTTTAACTTACTCTTCTCTTTGTGCTCCAACAGTGTCATATCATCACTCTAGTTAGAGACTTAATAGTTTTCATGATCCTTCTACAATTCCTTGAGCTGGAAGAAAACCAATCTCTATTTTGATAGATAACATACCAAGAATCTAAATTATCTTTTCCAAGTTTCTAGAAATCCCTTCCATCCATGACATGATCAAAGAAAACACCTGAATTGGTCCATGGGTCTCTCCAAAGAAGAGCATTAGCCCCATTTTTAACCACAACTTGCATTAAGGGAATCATACAAGCTCTATACTAAAGGAGCTATTTCCATAGCCATAGAGAGTTATAATTGATTCCAACCCTCTATTAAGAATATCATTCTATGTACCATTCGTGGACCCACCTAACCCACAAGTTTTCCTTCTTCATGGAAATGTTCCATATGTTTCTTGTGTCACATGTTCTATTGATTCCCATAGTGTTTCTGATAGAAAGACCCCTTTCTCTATTAGGATGAAAAATATCTTTCCATCAGATAAGATGATTGGTCATATTCATTTGGGGTCCACACAATTTAGATTTTTAATTGATCAGTTTTTTATAGATATTACTTGGAAGAGAAAACAAAGAAACCTAATAAAAGTGAAAAGAAGACAGGGTAGAAATAATAAATTCAACTATACCTAAAAATGACAAATAATTTGCTTAGAAACCCACAAGTCTCATCTTGATCTAGTCAATAATAGGATAACACATCTTCCTTCAATGTTTTCTATTGAATAACAGAATCTCAAATTCCTTGATTGGCATATCACCCACTTTAACGTTCAATATATTTTGAAATATCTACATTAGTAGCTACATTACAACAAATTATACTCTTCTCATCTATCATGATCATCCCAGTGAGATTACAAACTCTTTAAGCATGCTTGCTAGAGACACAATAGATTTTTCTTCAGCATCTGAAAACATAACAACATAGACCACAAAGATAATGTGGGAGATAGAGAATTTTTTTGATGTTTTAATACCCATGAACAAACCTTCATTAATAAAATTATTAACATTAACGGAAATTGCTTCCGTGGCAAATATAAAAAGGTACGGAGTGTGGGGTCTCCCTTCTTAATGCTTCTATATGGAAAAAATGCATCTGAAGGACCTCATTTATCAAAATTTGAAACTAATAGAATGAATAATCATAGAACTACATCTGATATAGAAGTTCATCTTGCCAGACATATAATAAGAAAGTTCCAGTTAACAAAGTCAAACACCTTCATGATACCCATTTTTACACACATGTTAGAAGACAAGCTCTTTGTGATATTGTTCATCAAGTCATTAACCCATAGTGAAGTCAAAGATAGACCTCCCTTTCATAAAAGCACTTTGAGATTTATTAATAATATAAGGCATAGTATCCTAAAGACTATCAACCAGGACCTTTAGGATCATCTTATTAAGGGCATTGCATAAAGAAATTGGCCTCCAATCCTTGATATACATGGCCTCTTTAGACTTGGGAATTAGGGAGATGAAAGTATAGTTAACCTCTTTCAGCAAATTGCCATTGGAAAAGAACTTTGAACAGCATAAATGATGTCTTTCCCTATGATATGCCAACAAACTTTATCTAGACATGGTAACTAAAATGATTAGGCAATGGGGCCTTGTCTCCATTAGAGTCTTCAAAGACTTTCTTGGTCTAATTAGTTACATACTTCATTGAATTGTGTTTTGCTTAACTTTATAAGATTCATGTAATCATTGAGAGTAGGACCATCATATCTCTTTTCTTCAAATAGATCAGAATAATAGTCATAGACATGAAAACTAATTAAGATTTTATCTATACATTGAACATTATTAATCATAAGAGAGTTACTAGCATTCCTTTATCTTTTTGTTTCTAAAGAAGCATGAAAGAACTTAGAATTACAATCGTCCACCTTTAACCATTGTACTCTAGACTTCTACTTCAAGAGGGAATCTTTAACCATATAAGATTCAATAGCTTCCTTTTTTTCCCTAACATCATCTTCAATATGAACCTCATTACTAGTATTGTCATCAACCAAGTTTTGAGTAAGAATAGCTCTAGCTCCCTTTACCTTTCTAGCATTAATAAAGTTACCAACAACTTTTTATTTCCACTTAGATAAGGAAAATATAGCATTTTTAAAATATTTATGTACTCTAAACTTATGATTACCAACAATGTCAAGCTCCCAAGCCTCCGTGTCATTATCAAAAAACCTAGGACTATTAGACCATGTATTAATAAAACAAAAAGGATTATTTTCTAGAATTCATTATTCCATATTGTAAATCTACACACATATCTCAAACACTTCTTAATCAACAATAACTCCAAGCCTAGTAAGGGCTCCATAAGACATTTGTTGAGGCATATGTGTTCCACAGGTGGGAAGGCCAGTGTACACCCATTATCATCTATATCTCTACTACTATCACGGGAAAATACTATAAGTTATTTTAGAGAACATAGGATTGGTTGTCAACTATTTTTGTAATTATGAGCGACTTTATTTGCATTCTTAACTAACACTAATTCTCCTTGAAACATGCAATAGTTTCAACTATTTATAGATATATCATGCCATAAAACTAGGTCTTTATAATTAGTTTCTTACAAAATTTAAATCATAATATATAAATAAGTACTTGTACATTCATGATTTACAACAGAAATTTTGGAATCCTACATACAAGTACTATAGTTTAAAACATAAATCAGTCATATCTACTGTTGAACCAAAAGAGGCTATCTCATATATGTCTCCTCTTAGTCTTCCATCAATCTCCTATCCATGTATATCCCAAAGGGAAAAATTCAACCACTACAAGATGCAAAGAAAACAATAGGTCATCCAATGTTGGTACTAAATCCTTATTATTGACCTACTTTAAAATTAAGGATATCAATGTAGTAAAATGTAGGCAAGGTTTCGTGGTGGACTATATGGTAGCAAAATGTTTTTTAGTTTCCACAATTAAAATAACATTATAAAGTAAATAGAAATTTTAGAATGATAGCTAATTAGAGAGCAAGGTCATAAAGCATTCAATATTCCAAATTTCAAAGTAATCAAAAAGACAACTTTATATTGGCACTTTCTGTTGGTATGTATGCCCTGAGAGCCAATCATGGGATGATTGGTGGGATACATTAAGATTGATTTTATAAACATCAAAGGCAAGCTTCCAATTCTTTCTGCTTCAGTCATATGAGATAGTGATAGAACAGATTGAATGTCTAGAGAATGACAGTACTCAATGACGTATGCCTTCAGGTTCAGGACCTGAATGATGAGATCATACGGATGCTAAGAGTTTGTACATTCTTGTTATGTCCCTAGTCAGATATCATTGTGGAAGGTAGATAGATAGCAATGACACACAAGACTAGATTGTGGTGTTTGTTGATGACAGAATCTCATTAGTCATGATATAGAGATATCAAACCAAATACATAGGTACTTGTTAGAGAACAAGTATACCAGACAGACCCACCGTGAGTTTGACACATGGAGCCATGACATGGTAGTCACAGTCAGTACTCACAGTGATGGTGGTGAGTGTGATTCTTTGACCTGAAATCACTACACTCAACACATGTCGTTGGGCACACTTTGACATCATCAAACGCAGTCCTGAAACATGGGTTGTTATAAAGGTGATGATTGGGTGGCTTTGACACATGGGGCTTTTGAGTGGTGAGTGATAGATATGGGATTTATCCCTCCTGAGGGAGTTTGATATCTAAGGCCACTTGATAAGTAGGATTGAAATAGGCGTGTGCATGCATGTGTGAATCAGTATGTGATATTGATGTCATACATATCTCTTCCAATCTACTCCGAGATCAAGAAAGTGAATGACCGTTGACAGGATGATTATTCCATGCCTTGAGTTCATTCGGGATATCAGCGAAAAAGGAATTATACATTCACTGTAACACCATTCACGGATTGTAGGATTGAAAGTTGTTCTCCAACTTTCTATTTCACTTGGGTAGCACTGATGTGTGACTAGGCACCGCTCTTTGCTTGTGAAGTCATAAGTGTTATGGACTTTCACTGCCAATGTGAAAAGGACCTGCAGGGTCACACACAAAGGATTTAACCTGGAAGAGGAGCTTTGTCCACAAGCAATGTTTAGATTGATTACTAAAGGAGTTTAGTAGTTCAATTAAACACTTAATCAATTGATAGCTCAATATCATAATGTTCAAGGTATTGGACACATAGATTGGAGTATCGGATTGATTGAAATCACAATTGACTGATTCTGCAAAACATGTACTCCCAACCGATCAGTTCATGTGATGAAACAGTCGGCTGAGCTTGGTGAACCAGTCGGCTCAAGTGTTGAGTCGATCGGCTCAAGATCAGGGTGGACTGATTACTTCAAGTGTTGAAATGATCGATTCAACTGGTGCAACCGAGCAACTTGGGAAAATAGGACTGGGGAGAATTTTCCTTTCGTTTCAATTGCCCAATTTGATTGGAAAATAGGATTGGTATTTGATACCAATTAGAAACAAAAGAAGGAAAGTCAATCGGGAATTGACCAGGACCACCAACCGACCGGTTCACTTGTGAACCGACTGGTTGAGGTGTCCCAACTGACCGGTTCACTTGTGAACCGACCGGTTCAGATCCCCAACTGATAGTTTCACTTGTGAAACGATCAGTTCTGGTTGCGAGTTGGTTGCTTTTGTGGAAAATCTCGAACCCTTCTACTCCTGCTTTTAGTCCCGCATTGCCCGGGAAAGAGAACCTTGTCCCATGACCCTCCTATATATAGGGGTATTAGGGTCTTCTCAAAGTACAACTCAGTGCAACCATTTACTCTACAAAGTTTTCGTTCTCTCTGGTTTTGGTAACTGAGAGAGAGCCCGAGCAAGTGCTACCCGAAAAGGGAGGCACAGCAAGGGAAAGACAACTGCAGTTGCAACTGGAGGCAGGAGAGTGTGTTGGTAACTAGTAGGTTAACAGGAGGGTGTGAGTCCTTCCAACTCCTTGTGGGACAAGGAGTGTGGAGTTCCAGGTGGTCCGTGTGGACTACTTCAGAGGTGGGAGGTTTCTGCCGCTCAGGAGGACAACTGTCAATCCCGAAAGTCCCGGTGAGACCAGGAGTCATCAGTCCCAGTGTGACCAGGAGCTGCACAAACACCGTCCAAGACCGGAGGCGAAGACCGCACAAGGCACGAGGTATTTTCGCCGAGAAAGCCTCGGGACAAGGTATGATTCCACAAACCATCCTTTCCTATTATATAGACGTTGACGTGTTTCCTTGTTCCGGGTTTGGGGAGAAATTTTTTGTTTCCGCTGCCTTCTCTGCCTCCCCTAAAACCCAACAGTGGTATCAGAGCCACGTCAACTGCTCTATATTTTAGGAATATTGATATGATCGATTTTGGTTTGTCACCTTTATTTATTGCATACGATGCGAATACTATTGGCTTTATGCATGTCCAATCCTAAATCCACAAATCCCAATTACATATATGATATGTATTATTAATGCATTTGATGTGTGTCGCCCTTAAATGAGTTTTGTGGTGGATGTATAGCGTGGTTATGGCCAATAAACCCTATCTGTGTATGGTTATATGTGGTTTCTTGCATCTCGGTCTGCGCACCGATCTTCCTTCTCCTATTCCTGATGTAACTCGAAATAATTCGAGATTTCTCTCCTACCTTTGCTCCCCTCAAATGTAACTCGAGGTTTCTCTTTTTACAATGTAAAATAGGATAGATTTTATTTCCTGTTATGTCGAAGAACGGCGGACATCCAGACGACAGCTGAGACGATCAGTTGATGTTCCATACGATCGGTTCAAGGAGTGAATCGATCAGTTGATGACCGGTTCGAGGAGCGAGACGAGCGGGTGGCAGCCATGATGAGATGCACGACGACCAGGCGAACCGATCGGTTGGAGGAGCCAACCAATCGGCTGGTGGCACCCAGACGACCGGGCCAGAACGAGCAAGGCATTCATGTGATGAGTTGATCTACTCGGAAGGCAAAGCACAGAGTTCATCTTGTACATGTTGCATGTGATGTATACCTAGATGACCGTGATTCCTCTTGGCTCGAGGAATCACATTAGGATGGCCATAATCATCGCTTTTATCATTTTGCATGTTTTCTGTGGGATATAGCATGTATATGATACGTACTATGTATTGTGGTGATTGGATATGTATATGTATATAAAAACCAAATCCCTCATTAAAAATATTAAGTCTTATATGCCTTCCATTAGCGGCACACATGAAAAACTCGATCGAATAAGCATAGGTTACGCCAAAGCGTGGTGCGACGTCTATCTTGTGGAAGTGTGAAGGGTAGACATGTAGGTTCTTCCAAAGCAGGGTGCATGTTTACCGTGTCGGCTTTTGGGTTAGACTTAACTGGTGATTCTTAGAGCGTCTAAGCCCAGAGGCAAGGAATGTTCATGGCAAGGTGTTGTGCATGTTCATTCATCAAGAGTTGCATATGATGCAATTGGCATGATGGCCTACCTAAATAGTCAAGATTGTGGGTGACCAGCCAAAGCTGACTCGTGACTTGATGAAATATGGATCTTGCCCACTAGAAGGTTATACGCTGCAATCTTCCAAATTGATGATGAGGGCTATCAATTTGAAGTAAAATAGTGGGAGCGATAATTAATTAAAGGTCTAATTATATCGTCAATTTTTCAAATCAATCAAATAAGTCAAAAATGAGTTTTTGGACTAAAATTGCATATTTTCCTTTTGTAGTACAAATGGCTACAAACAACAATCACTTTTCTTTGCGATCGGTCCTTGAAAAGGACAAGCTAAATGGGACAAACTTCCACGACTGGTATCAAACATTGAGAATTGTTCTCACTCAACAGCGTAAGCTCTATGTCCTGGATACTCCAATTCCAGAGGAACCCGCCCCTAATGCACCAAAGACAGAAAGGGATGCTTACAAGAAGCATTCTGATGATGCCATTGATGCAAAGTGCTTGATGTTGTGTTCTATGAACCATGAGTTGCAGAGACAACATGAGAACATGGATGTCATTGAGATGATTCAGCATCTCAGGAACATGTATGAAGATCAGGCACGGTAAGAGAGATACAATGTCTCAAGGGCGTTGTTCAAGTGTGTCATGACAGAAGGAGATCCAGTTGGTCCTCACACACTCAAGATGATTGGGTATGTGGAGAACCTGCAAAGACTGGGATTTCCACTGAGCCAAGAGTTGGCTACTGACGTGATACTGCAATCGTTGCCAGAATCCTACAGTCAGTTCGTGATGAACTACAACATGAACAACTTTGATAGGCCACTATCAGAGTTGTTGGGCATGTTGAGGACAGCCGAGATACAGATGAAGAAGGACAAGCCTAAGTCTGTGATGGTGATCACAAACAAGAAAGGCAAGTCCAAGTGCAAGGGCAAGGGCAAAGCTAAGAAAGGTTCTTATGCTAGCCAGGAGCCCAAGACATCTTCAGCTCTCAAGGCCAAGGGAGGCGTGACCAAGAAAGGAAATTGTCACCATTGTCAAAAGCCAGGACATTGGAAAAGGAATTGTCCTCTCTATCTGGAAGAACAAAAGAAGAAGGAGGCGACTAACGTATCTACTTAAAGGTGTCATGAAAGTAAACTTGTAACACTTTTTGAGGTATATGATACCAAGATGTAAAGTGTAAAGCACTCATAATTAGGGCAAGTGTTGCCGCCATAGATAGGATTACTTTAGTTTATTTTCAGCCTATAAGGCATGTAATACAGTTATGAACTGCTATTTCATATTTGCCAATAGATAGAAACACTTTATTTTTGCATATTGTGCGACAATGATGGCAATTAATAAAGTTGATTTTTCAATCTTAAAGATATGATCTTTGTGGAAATGCCTTATTTATCTTGTGGTATTTGATATGCATAAGATAAAATGATACCTAAAAGTTATAGAAAACTCAAACAATCAAATTAGCATCAATCATGAGAAATTCATTTCTAGTTTCCATGTGATGGATAAATCTAGACTCTTTTGGTTAGAGAACCAGTAAGAGACATGAATATCTTGGACATGATTAATCAATCTTCACTAAAAGTAGTGGGAGAATGATTATCCTATTAGGTATAATACATGTGATGTATTTACATACCTATTGGAACAAATGCTAATACTTCAAATGGTGTTTAGAGAAATACCAATATGGATATCTTGAAGTGTTCAAGATTATCATAGATGAAGTGCAAATTTGGTAAAGTGCTAATTCTTGATGAGATCAATGAATGAAATACTTGGACCAAGTGTTTGAGATCCTTATGAGTGATTATGATAGTGTATCATAGTGAACTCATGATTAAGGCATGGTGATCATACTCTAAGGAGTTAGAGAATGATTATCAAATAACTGAATTCTTCTTAAATAAAGAATACGCTTCACTAATAAAGGACATTAAGAATCGCAAGGAGTTGTGAGTTCTTATATCCTTGACAAATACACCTCAATTATCTATGTGATGAGTTGTTCATGTGACGAGTCAACTATCTAGATGAATATGAGGAACCGAATTTTGAGTTATGGTTTATGACCATTACATCCTAAATGACATCCATGTAAACCATAAGGTATGACCTTGATGGTAGCACTCATTGGATGAAATCCATAAGTGCAAATGAGTCTTAAGTGTTAAGACACATGGATAACATTTTGAGAAGGATGATGCTTGTTGATTTCAACTTAATGACTAAGACATTTGGCATATCGATACTAAAACAGCAGTCCTATGAGGAATAAAACAAGGATGTGTACGTGACACAACCTATAAGGTTTATGAATCCATTAATGCAAATGAAGTCTATAAGTTACAATGGACTAATCAATGTGATTGATTGAGTACAAGCAACTCATAATTGGATCTTTACTTTGATGATATAGTCAAAGGGTTTGACTGATATGTCAAAGATAAAGAAGGGATCTGTGATTTAGTGGGAGCGTGTTCACATTCCACATGTTGATGTGAAATGGAAATGTTCTAGAATGGAAATCCAAAAGTGGAAATTATCTTTAAGGAAGATAGAGATGTTTCCTATGTGATAGGAATAGAGATCTATAGAGATAGTTCTCGAAAACCTCTTGACATGTAAGGAGAAAGCATACATTGGCAATCTATACTGAAGGGTTCAGTATGCACAGATTCAGTGGGAGAAAACGTGTCCATGTTACATGGAGTTAGTATCCCAAGGCCAAGTGTTCAATTCTTATGAAGAATGGAAACACTAAGAATAGATATGGATCTATCATGTATGTAATCATCCCATTATCTTGCATGTATCGACATGGCGAGAACAAAATCCATTCATCATCTTGTATGTAGGACATGGCAATATGATGTGCTCATCCTGATAGCTCATATGTGAGACATGATGAGTGGATGTCTGTCTACTTCCAGTAAGGGTTACTGGAATACCATGAGAACTTGATAAGTACTTGAGAAGTGCTGGTTCTATGGAGATAAGGAAGAGTTCAATGTAAAGAGTTACATTGATGCGAACTTCCACCAGAAAATTAATCGCAAAATATATATAGGATGTATAAAAGTGAAAGTTTGTTGATAATTAGAAGTGTTCCAATAAAGCCATTTGAAAGGAAATGTCGAGTATCTATGTGTTAGAGAACAGCAGTGGATACTATATGGATCTGGAAGTTCATGAGATGAACTTATATTCCCCTCATTGATGACAAGTATGGAATCCTTGATCATGCAATGTGGCTAAAGGTTAGAAAAGGAATAGTAGATCGCATATTACGACACCTCCATCTCATACGTGTGACGTACAGTGAAGATATGAGAGACATGCAATATATACTGACTTTGGCAAGGTGTTGCCATTACTCACTATGTTTGCACTAGAGCACAGTAACATGTGGGACATGTTTAAAGATCACTATGAATATGATTCAAGGGTGATTGGCTCGCAGTCCAAGTGGGAGTATGTTGGTATGTATGCCCTGAGAGCCAATCATGGGATGATTGGTGGGATACATTAAGATTGATTTGATAAAAATCAAAGGTAAGCTTCCAATTCTTTCTGCTTCAGTCATATGAGATAGTGATAGAACAGATTGAATGTCTAGAGAATGACAGTACTCAATGACGTATGCATTCAGGTTCAGGACCTGAACGATGAGATCATACGGATGCTAAGAGTTTGTACATTCTTGTTATGTCCCTAGTTGGATGTCATTGTGGAAGGTAGATAGACAGCAATGACACACAAGACTAGATTGTGGTGTTGGTTGATGATAGAAACTCATTAGTCATGATATAGAGATATCAAACCAAACACATAGGTACTTGTTAGAGAACAAGTGTATCAGACAGAACCACCGTGAGTTTGACACATGGAACCATGACATGGTAGTCACAGTCAGTACTCACAGTGATGGTGGTGAGTGTGATTCTTTGACCTGAAATCACTACACTCAACACATGTCGTTGGGCACACTTTGACATCATCAAACGCAGTCCTGAAACATGGGTTGTTATAAAGGTGATGATTGGGTGGCTTTGACACATGGGGCTTTTGAGGGGTGAGTGATAGATATGGGATTTGTCCCTCCTGAGGGAGTTTGATATCCAAGGCCACTTGATGAGTAGGATTGAAATAGGCATGCATACGCATGTGTGAATCAGTATGTGATATTGATGTCATACATATCTCTTCCAATCTACTCTGAGATCAAGAAAGTGAATGAACGTTGACAGGATGATTGTTCCATGTGTCGAGTTCATTTGGGATATCAGCGACAAAGGAATTATACATTCACTCTAACACCATTCAGGGATTGTAGGATTGAAAGTTGTTCTATAACTTTCTATTTCACTTGGGTAGCACTGATGTGTGACTAGGCACCGCTCTTTGCTTGTGAAGTCATAAGTGTTATGGACTTTCACTGCCAACGTGAAAAGGACCTGCAGGGCACACACAAAGGATTTAACCTAGAAGAGGATCTTTGTCCACAAGCAATGTTTAGATTGATTACTAAAGGAGTTTAGTAGTTCAATTAAACACTCAATCAATTGATAGCTGAATATCATAATGTTCAAGGTGTTGGACACATTGATTGGAGTATCGAATTGATTGAAATTGCAATTGACTGATTCTGCACAACATGTACTCCCAACCGATCGATTCATGTGATGAACTGATAGGCTGATCTTGGTGAACCGGTCAGCTTAAGTGTTGAGCCGATCGGCTCAAGATCAGGGTGAACTGATTGCTTCAAGTGTTGAAACGGTCGATTCAACTGGTGCAACCGAGCAACTTGGGAAAATAGGACTGGGGAGAATTTTCCTTTCGTTTCAATTGCCCAATTGGATTGGGAAATAGGATTGGTATTCGATACCAATTAGAAACAAAAGAAGGAAAGTCAATCGGGAACCGACCAGGACCACCAACCGACCGGTTCATTTGTGAACTGACCGGTTAAGGTGTCCCAACCGACCGGTTCACTTGTGAACTGACCGGTTCACTTGTGAACCGACCGGTTGAGGTGTCCCAACTGACCGGTTCACTTGTGAACCAACCGGTTCAGATCCCCAACCGACCGTTTCACTTGTGAAACGATCGGTTCAGGTTGCGAGTTGGTTGCTTTTGTGGAAAATCTCGAACCCTTCTACTCCTGCTTTTAGTCCCACATTTCTCGGGATAGAGAACCTTGTCCCATGACCCTCCTATATATATAGGGGTATTGGGGGCTTCTCAAAGTACAACTCAGTGCAACCAGTTGCTCTGCAAAGTTGTCGTTCTCTCTGGTTTTGGTAATCGTGAGAGAGCCTGAGCAAGTGCTACCTGAAAAGGGAGGCACCGTAAGGGAAAGACAACTGCAGTTGCAATTGGAGGCAAGAGAGTGTGTTGGCGACTAGTACATCAACAGGAGGGTGTGAGTCCTTCCAACTCCTTGTGGGACAAGGAGTGTGGAGTTCCAGGTGGTCTGTATGGACTACTTCAGAGGCGGGAGGTTTCTGCCGCTCAGGAGGACAACTGTCAATCCCGACAGTCCTGGTGAGACCAGGAGTCGTCAGTCCCGGTGCGACTAGGAGTTGCACAGACACCATCCAAGACCGGATGTGAAGACCGCGCAAGGCGTGAGGTATTTTCACCGAGCAAGCCTCGGGACAAGGTATGATTCCACAAACCATCCTTTCCTATTATATAGATGTTGACGCGTTTCCTTGTTCTGGGTTTGGGGAGAAATTTTTTGTTTTCACTGCCTTCTTTGCCTCCCCTAAAACCCAACACTTTCATCCCATTTTAGGGTTGGCTAACTGCCATGTTCTGAGTCGCCTATGAAAGAACGAAATTATTTCCTACTATGTAACCAATACAGTAGGAGACCACTATTCTACTACCAACATATTGACCAGAAGATGAAGAGTTTTAATATGTAGAGTAATGTAGTTTTGGTATGTATGCCCAGAGATCCAATCATATGATGATTTTAATGGCATAATTTGTAAATGATTTGATTAATAATAAAGACAAGCTTCCAATTTAGTCTATTTTATTTATTTATGAGGTAATGATGTAACATAATAAATGTCTAGAGAATAATATTACTCAATGACGTATGTTTTCAAGTATGTGACTTGAACAATGAGATTATACAGATGTTAAGAATATGTACATTCTCATTATGTCCTTAATCAGATGTTACTATGGAAGGAAGATAGATAGAAGTAAGATATAAGACTAGAGTTTGTGTTGGTAGATGACAAAATCTCATTTTTCATGATATGTGATATCAAACCAAGCACATAGATACATGTTTGAGAATAATGTATCGAACAGACCCACCACGAGAGTGACACATGGAAACCATCACAATGGTAGTCATAGTCAGCTCTCATAGTGTTGGTGGTGATTGTGTTTCTTATATATGAAGTCGCTACACTCATCACATGTCGTTTGCTGAACTTTTACATCATCAAATGTGATCCTAAACAAGGGTTGCCATAACGGTGATGATTGGGTGCACTATGACACATGGGGATGATTGTGAGTGATGTAGATGGGATTTGTCCCACCTATAGGAATATGATATCCTAGGCCTCTTGATAAGCGAGACTGAGAAATACATGTCCAAGAACATGTGAGTCAATATGTGATATTGAGCTTACATATATCTCAAACAGTCTGGTTTGGTTCAAGGAACATAGAATGAATGTTGAAGAGGATGACTACTCCATGCCTCGAGTTCAATATAGATATCAGTGATAAAGGAACTATACAAACACTTAACACCAAATAGAGATTGTAGGTTGAAATTGTTATCCAACTTTCCTTTTACTTGGGTGGCATTGATGTGCGACTAGGCACCACTCTTGGCTTGTGATGTCATAATTGGTTATGGACATTCATTGTCAACCTAATATGGGACCTATAGGGTCACACACATAGGATTTAGCCTAGAAGAGGAGATTTAATCATGAATGATAATTGGATTGATTACGAAAGTGTTTAGTTATTCAATTCGAGAAACAAATCAACTGATTGGACTCCCAATCAATCGGCTCATGTGATGAAACAATTGATTGGAGTGTCAAGTTGATTGGATATTGTATTGGCTGAGTTCTACACGAACTAAGGCACCAATTGACCGGTTCACTTAGTGAACTGGTCGGCTAGGGTCATGAGATGTCTGGATCACTTCATGAGACGTCTGATTTATGGTGCAATTTGATTGAATCAAGGAGTAATGCTGACGTCATGTCATGCATTAATTGGAATAGAATTGCCAATTCATATGTGATTGGGAAACATGCAAAATGATCGGTTCACTGGGTGAACCAATCATCTCACGTGCCAACCAACCGGTTAATGCCTGGCAAACTGATCGAGTAGCCTAGAAAACCGATCGGTTCACCATTCACATGTTGTGAATTTTTCAGATTACGGTCCCTTCCACTCACACACAGAATGGGAACCCTAATCCTAACCCCTCCTATAAATAGAGAGGTACCGAGGGCTTCTCAGACACATCAATTTCCTCTGACAATTGTTTGTCTTCTCTGGTTGTGGTAATTGAGAGAACTTGAGAAAGTCCTACCTGATAAAGGGAGGGATAACAAGGGAGAACAATTGTGGGTGATCAAGTTGGTGACTAGTACACCAATAGGAGGGACAAATCCTTCTTTTCTATTCTACCAGGACGACAGGAGTTCTAGACAGTCTATGTGGACTTGATAGAGGTGTGAGGTTGTTTCCTACAGCTAGGAGGACAAAGTCAACCTGTTGTCCATGGTAGAGGCCAGGAGCTACATAAGATGTCATCCTAATGTAACTGGAAGATAGTTGTGTGACTACAACAATGAGGAGATTGTCGATGGACTTGCTCTACGACCAGGTATATTCTCAAAACCATCCTTTTGATTATATTGTTATTGACATGATCCACTAGTTTTATGGGAATATGTCGTAACAAATTTTGTTCCCACTTCCTATTCAGATGCCATATTTCCCTATAGTGGTATTAGAGTCACATCAATCTACTATATTTTGGGATAATCAATATGATCAGACTTTTAGTTTTATCATTTATTCATTTAATATGATGTGAATATTAAATGTCCAATCAAATACCACACATAATCCCAAACAAATATATATGTTATATATGATATTTACACACATCTCCCTAAAAGTGAGTTTTGATGGTGGGTGTGTAGTGTGGTTATGGCCAATAAACCTATTATCTATGCATGGTTGTGTTGTTGGTTATTGCTATTTTATCTTAGTTAGCATATCGAGTATGTACATTATTTTCCAATTGTAATAGTATTATTCTCTCTTACCTTTGCTCCCCTCAAGTGTAACTCGAGGTTTCTCTATTATCATGTAATAGTAGGATAGTTTAAAATTCTTGTTACTATGAAGACGACGAGCCTAGAAGATGGAGGATCAAGGAGGACCGATCAATTACAGGACCCAAAAGATGGTGGATCTGAGTCTATACGTTTGAGGAGACAACCAACTGACATGTCAGGAGGTGAGTCAATCGATTCACAGGTTGAACTAATCAACGACAAGCATATATTTTCATCAACAATAGGTTTCTACATGAGATGTAGACCGTAGGTTGTGGTAATTCCTTGTGACTCTAAGGAATTACATTAGAATGGCCATGACAATCATTGTTGTTTATTGCATGTTTTCATTGTGGTATATAGCAAGTATATGATATGTGTTATATATGTGGTGATCAGATAAAGTATATTTATTTATAAATACAAACTCCCTCAAATAAATATTAAGTCTTAGATGCTTTCCATTAGCAGCACACATGAAAATATTGATTGACTAAGCATGGGCACCCCACGGGTGGTGTGATGTCCATCTCGTAGAAGTGTGATGGTAATAATGTGGGCCTAAAAGCGGGGTGCATTATTATCGTGTTGGGTTTTGGGTCAGGCTTACCAGTGTGACCTTAATGAGATTAAGAGCTAGAAGCATAAAGATGATTATGGTAAGGAGTTGTGCATATAATCTATCCAAGAGTTGCATATGATGCAATTGGCAAAAGTTGCCTCCCTTGATAATAGACTATGGGTGTTGGTGTTGGATGGGTAATAGTCGAATTGTTTGGGATCTTGGCTCACAAGAAAGTTGTATGTTGTAATCTTCTAAATTGATATATTAGAAATATTTATATGAATAAAATAGTGGGAGCGACAATTAATTAAAGCATAATTGAATATCGTCAGCTTATCAAATCAAATAAAAAGGCTTTTTGACAAAATGTAATTTTCTCTTATGGATTCAAATGACAAACAAATAATTGTTGTGATCAATCCTTAGGAAGGAAAAACTCGACAAGATAAATTTCCACAATTGGTTTTGCACTTTGAGAAGGGTTCTCAATGAAGAGTGAAAGCTCTATTTTCTAGATAAACCAATGCCAAAAATACATGCTCCTGAGGTGCCTAGGGCTTGTTGGTGTGTATTTCCAGAGAGTCAATCATATGATGATTGAGATGTGGCATTAGATACCTAATTTGATTATAATAAAGGTAATTTTGTCTATTATGTTTGTTTCGTTCATGAGATGTTGACACAAACATAAGTATATGTCTAAAGAATGATGTTACTTGATGACGTATATCTTCAATTACATGACTTGAAGAATGAGATCAAACAGATGCTAAGAGAACATACATTATTGTTGTGTCCCTAGTCGGATATTAATGTGGAAGAAAAATAGACAATAGTAATACATAAGACTAGAGTGTGTGTTGGTAGATGGAAGAGTCTCATTAGTCATGATATATGATATCAAGTCACTCACACATGTACATGTTAGAGAACAGTATATCTGATAGACCCAGCGTGAGAGTGATACATGGAGACCATGGAATGATAGTTAGAACCATCTCTCATAGTGATAGTGGTGATTGTGGTTCTTAGACTTGAAGTACTACATTCATCATATGTTGTTGGGTATACTTTGACATCATCAAACATAAACTTGAAATATGGGTTGTCATAAAGGTGATGATTGGATAGCTTTAACACATGGGGATTGAATGTGGGTGATGAAGATGAGATTTGTCCCTCCTACAGGAGTTTGATATCCAAGGGCCTCTAGATAAGAGAGAATGTGAAATGTACGGTCGTACTGATGTGGTTTAATATGTGATATGTAAACTCATATGCATCCCAAATATTCTTCTCTAGTTCAAGGAACATGGATTGAATGTTGAGAAGATGACGATTCCATGCCTTGAGTTTGATTTGGATATCAGAGACAAAGGAATTATACGATTATTGTAACATTGATCATGGATTTTAGGTTGAAGTTATTATCCAACTTTGCAACTTACTTGGGTAATAATGATGTGTGACTAGGCACCACTCTTTGTGTGTGATGTCATAAGTTTGTCATGGATATTCACTCCCAATGTAATTCTAGACCTATAGGTTCAAAGCATATGTTACACTTGGATCAAAAGAGTGTATACATGAATGATGTTTACATTGATCATTAAAGGTGTTTAGGTATTCAACAAAATAATAGATCAAATGACTCAACTCGGAATTGTCAAGTTCAAATGTTGTATTGACTGATTAGAGTGTCAGGCTGATTGAAATTGAATTGGTTGATTTCTACATGACTCAAGACACCAACTGATCAGCTCACAGGGTGAATCGGTTGTCTTAGGCCAGTGAGATGATAGGTTCACTTAGTGAACATATCGGCTCGGACAGGCCAGTCGAAGGTGCTGATAATTTTCCAGAATCATGAGAAAAAGTTGAATTGTTTCACTTTTTCAATTCGATTGGTACAAGGATTAAAGTTAAACATTAATTGGAAATGAATTGCAAATTCAATTGTAGAATAGGAAACTGTCTGAAATGACTATCTAGCCAAGCGAGATGACCATCTCACGGTTTGCATGTTCTAGAACATTCATGATTTTGAACCCTTCTATTCCCACATTGATTGAGAACCATGATCCTGGCCTCTACTATAAATAGAGGGGTACTGGGGGCTCCCCAACACATACAATTGAGAATCAGTTGCTCTGGCAATTGTTGTCCTCTTTGTTTGTGGTAACCAATTGAGATCCCAAGAAATTCCAACCCATTAAAGGGAGGGATAGAAAGGGAGAGAACAACTAAGGATCGGTTGTGGAAGAGGATATCGGTGATTAGTACGTCAATGGGAGGGGAAAACTCTTTCATGTTGGCTCTAGTAGGTGGAGTTCCTGGTGGTCTGCATGGACTACTCTATAGGTGGTAGGATATTGTTTGCCACTTGGAGGACAATGTTAGCCTACAGTCTATGGTGAGACTGTAGGATCCGATGTAGACATTGTTCCAGTCTACTATCTGTGATGAAGACCAAGAGCTGCATAGACATCGTCTAAGAGCAAGTAGACGATAGTTGCACATCTACAATGACAAGGAGTATGTCACTGGACTTGCTCTAGGACCAGATATATCCTCCAAACCATCATTTCCATTATATAGTTGTTGATGTGATCCGCTGGTTTATGGGGAATATGGCAATAACTTTTTTTGTTTCCTCTGCCTGTATCTGCACCCTATTTCCCTATAGTGGTATCAGAGCCACATCAATCTACTATATTTTGGGATAATTGATATGATCATATTTTGGTTTTATTGTTTAATTATTTCATGTGATGTGAATAATTTCTTGTCCAATCAACTACCACGATAATCTCAAACTAATATATATATATATGATATATATGCAATTTACATGCATCACCCTAAAAGAGAGGTTTAATGGTGGATGTGTAGCAAGGTTATGGCCAATAACTCCTATTATATGTGAATGGTTGTGTGGTTGGTTAATCTTGTTTTATCTCGATCTACATACTGAGCCTCTATCTTATCTTCCAAGTATAAAGCTAATTCTTTCCTACCCTTGCTCCCTTCGAATGTAACTCGAGGCTTCTCTATAATCCTATAATAGTAGGATAGTTTACTTTCCTATTATGATTAAGAAGAAATATGTTCTAACGATGCCAACCGACCATCTTAGAGATGGATCAATCGGTTGGAGGACCAGAAGGATGAGCCAAACTGATTTCCTGGTGGACCCAAACGATCAAATGGAGGATCCAGCAGATGGTAGAAAGATGAATCAGATGACCAGTGAGATGACCAAATGACTGGCAAGGAGGTGAGTCAATCGGTTCAAAAGTTGAATTGATCAATCCGGATTGGCAAGCACAGATCTTCATCAACAATAGGTTTTTGCATGTGATGTAGACCTAGGTTGTGGTAGTTTCTTATTGCTCCAAGGGATTACATTAAGCTGGTCATAATAATCGCTTTTCATTTATTACATGTTTTTGTTGTGGGATATAGCATGTATATGATACATACTATATATTTTTTGATTGGATAAAGTATATGTATCTATAAATGCAAACTCCTTCAAATATAAAATATTAAGCCTCAGATGCTTTCCAATAGCAACACACATGAAAAGCTTGATTGACTAAGCATAGGTTATGCCTTTTCTTGGTGTGTTGTCTATCTCGTGGAAGTATGATGGTAGATATGTAGCTTCTTCCTTCATAGGGTGCATATCTATCGTGTTATATATCGAGTTAGGCTTAAACTGGTGATTCTTAGAGTGTCTAAGCCCAAAAGCATGTAGATGATTATGGCAAGGAGTTGTGCATATCATCTTCTAGAATTGTATATGATGCATTTGGAAAAAGTTGCCTACCTTGATAATTGACTGTGTTTTGTGGCGTTGGTCGGGCCATAGTTGAATTATCTTGGATCTGGCCGACTAGTATATTGTAAGCTGCAATATTCTAAATTGATATGTGAGGGCTATCAATTTGAACAAAATAGTGGGAGTGATACTTAATTAAAAACCTAATTGTTATCGTAAAATTTATCAAATCAAACCAAATCAAAAATGTTTTGAAAAAGTTGCAATATTCATTTGTTGAAACTAATTCCAAACACAAACATGTTTATATTGTGATAAGTCCTTTAGAAGAAACAAATGGGATAAACTTCTGACAATCTGGTTTAGGAATTTGAAAAGTGTTCTCAATGAACGAAAGCACTACGTCCCTAAAAGACCAGTTCCAGGGAAACCCGATCCAAATGTGTTTAAGGCTAAAATGGATGCTTACTTGAAGCATGCCAAAGATGCCATAGACATTGAGAACCTTATGCTATGTGTTGTATGAACTATAAGTTGCATGAACATCATGATAACATGTACATTCTCTAGATGGTAACAAATCTTAAGAATCATGTAAAGAAATCAAGGTATAATGTCTCCAAAGCATTGTATGAGTGCAAACTGATAAAGGGAGATCCAGTAAAGCCCTATTTGCTCAATATGCTTGGGCATGTGTAGTGACTGGAATTTCTCTTAAGTCAAAAGTTCACCATGGACATGATTCTACAATTTGTTGCATGAATCATATAGTCATCTTATCAAATGCTTGGCATGTTGATGACAAAGCAAGGAAGAGGAATGACAAATTTGTAATGGTGACCAGTGGAAGGCCAAGAAAAGTTTTGAGGCTAAGTTGAAGTCCAAGTCTTCTTCACTCAATTATGGATATGGGTAAGTGTAAAAGGAATATGTCCTTTTCACTTAATGGATAAGAAAAGAAAGTGCCACCATTGTCACCTGTCTAGACATTTGAAAGAACTATCCTCTTTATAGAGGATCTCAGGGAGAAGATGGAGATAAAGATCGCTACTTCAAGTTTTGAGAAGAAGCAAGCTAGAACTGTATGGAGCAAGGGTTGTTTCCTCTACAGTTGGAAGTTGGCATTCATGGACACAAAATAGAATTAGTGAATTGCTATTATGTACTTGTCATTGATGAAAACATAATATGTCTTGTGTGACAAGAACATTGTGTTTCATTTAAAAGATATGATTTGTTATGACAATGCCCTATGTCTGACAAACTATATGTGATAGTTCTAAAGACAAATATGTCTATGACACATATATTGAATGACTTGATGACTCAAACATTGAATACTTATAGCATTGTCATCTAGAGTAGATAAATGAGAAATTCATTTCTAGAATCCATATGATGTTTATCGAGACTCTTTTGGTTATTGAACCAATAGAGACATGCATATCTTATTTATTGTGCAAAATGACAAAAGCATCTTCACTATATATATTGGGAGAGTGAATATTCTATTAGGGCTCATACATATTGATGTATATAGACCTTTTAGAATGATTTCTAAAGGTGGTTACTAGTACCTCACTATATTTACTAATGAGATCATCAGATGTGGAAAATTTGTATTTATTGATATACAAGTATGAATCTCTTGAATTATTCAAGGAGATTGTGAATGAAGTATGTAACTAACATAGTAAAAGTATTAAGATACTTTGATGTGATCATGTGATCATGTTGAAATATTTTAAACCAAGAGTTTGAGAACCTTTTGAGGAGATCGTGATAAGGTATCATGATAAAATCCACCTGAAACACAATGATAATGTATCATGAAAGTGAATCAGAAAGAAGGTATCACACTCTATTAAGTTATGGTGTGCCAATTAAAATTTGGTTGATCCTATAATTTCTTTTGGCACATGCTTTACACTAAACAATGTACCATCTTAAATTGGTTCAAAATACACCATATGAGATATGCATGGGAGATGTCCCAATGTGTCTTTTAAGGTGATTAAGGATGAATACCTATATAAGAAAATTATTTAGTTAAAAATGTTTTGTCCACAGATCACATAAATGTTATTTTGTTAAGTAGTACTCTTATCCCAATCCTACAACAAAGTTATTTGTTGATCTGGATGGATGTATTCCTGAAGAAGAACTTGGTTCTAAAGGAATCAGTGGGAGTAAAAGTAGAACTCAAAATGTTCAAGATAAACAAGAAAACATTGACCCTATAGAGGTACAATGGGAACAAAGAGAATCACAAGTTGTTGTGGAATCTCACATTCATGTAACACACAGAACTCATGGTTCTAGAAGAATACACCTTGAATTTGAAAGATGATGATGTCTTATAACTCAAGAAGGTGGTAAGTTGATCATAGAGATGAGTCAACAACCTACCTAGAAATTATTAAGGGACCAGAACCTGAGAAATGGCTTGAGGCCATGAGATCCAGGATGGACTCTGTGTACACCAACAAGGTATGACCTTACCGGATCCACCTGAAGGGGTAAAACCCATAGGGTGAATTTGGGTCTTTCTAAGAAGACCAACATGGGAGGGTAAATTGGTTGCAAAGAGTTTCAAACTAGTTCAAGGTGTTGAACATGATGAAGTATTTCACCTGTTAGCATGGTTTAATCCATCTGGATCATGCTTGTTGTTGCAGCATAGTATGACTGTGAGATTTGGCATATGGATGTTAAAACTACATTCCTTAATTGGAATAATCATGAGGATGTGCATTTGACACAGTCTAAAGGTTTTATAACTTCAATAATGCAAAAAAAAGTCCATAATCTATAAAGGTCAATATGTGGATTGAAGCAAACATCTCATAGCTAGAAACTTCTATTTTATAGTCAAATAGTTTGACTTGAATCAAATGAAGATAAAATATGTGATTACAAAGATTTAGTGGGAGCATACTTACATTGCACAAATGTAAGGAATACCATCCTTATCCTACAAAAGTTAATACTTGGCTGGAAAAACCTTCTTTATGAAGGGTTTAGGAAAACAACCTATGTGATAGGATTGAGATCTATAGAGATAGATCTAGAAAGCTTCTTGAACTAAGTAAGAGAACATACATTGGCAAGATACTGAATGGTTTAGCATGCATGACTCAATTAGAGAGAACTTTTCCATGTTCAAAGGAGTTAGTCTCTTTAGAGCCTAGTATCCCAAATCTTATGAAGAATAGGAACACATTGAATATATGCCATATGCATCTGCAATTGGATCTATCCTAAATGCAATATTATATACTTATCCCATTATATCATGTGTAATGGACACGACGAGAGGATATTCAGTCATCTCATATGTATTGGACATGATGAGAGGACATATATATACCTACCTAGCAAACCTATATGTATTGGACATGAAGAGAGGGTACATGTTAGATCCCAGTGAGAATCATTGGACTACCATAAAGAACATAATTAGGTGCTCATAAAGCACTAATAGGATCAATTTCTTAGTTATGGTAATAAGGAAGAATTGGTTGTAAAGATTTACACCGATGCAAGCTTCCAAACTGACAAATTAATGATTGCAATCTAAATTTATGTTTGACATTAAACAAGAACCATAAGCTAGAAAGGGTTTTGAGCTAATGACAGTTGTTCAAATATACAAAAGAATCTGAGTATCTCTGTGTTATGAGAATAGTAGAGGATATTGTATGTATCAAGAAGTGCATATGGGTGAACTTGTGTGAGGTTCCAACCATTGATGGCACAATACAAATACTAATGACAACAATAGAGCTACTAGATTTGATGGAATCTCATATAGCATACTACAGAACTTCCATCTCATACGAGATGTCATACAATGAAGAGATGTGGAAAATTGCAAAATATCGACTTTAGCAAACGTCACTAAAGTGCTTGTGCAGTAGAAACATGATGGACATGTTAAGATCATTTGACGTATGATTCATGGGTGATTGGCTCTAAGTGCAAGTGGGTGTTTGTTGGTATGTATTCCCAGAGAGACAATCATATGATGATTGGGATGTGGCATTAAATACTTGATTTGATAATAATAAAGGTAATCCGTCTATTATGTTTGTCTCAGTCATGAGATGCTGACACAAACATAAGTAGATGTCTAAAGAATGATGTTAATAGATGATGTATGTCTTCAAATATGTGACTTGAAGAATGAGATCATACAGATTCTAAGACTATTGGTAAGGTATGCCCATAGAGCCAATCATATGATGATTAACATGGAATAATTCCCTAAAAAGATTTGATTAATATAACATATATAAAAGGCAAGCTTCCAAATCATCTATTTCACTCAGTTATGAGATAATGAGGATACATAGTGAATGTCTAGAGAATAATGTTAATCAATGATGTATGTCTTCAAGTATCTGAATTGGAAGAGATCAGATCATATAGATGTTAAGAGTACACATTTACATTCTCATTATGTCCCTAATCGGCTGTTAATGTGGAAGGTTGATAGATAACAATAATACATAACATCAGAGTGTGAGTTGGTTGATTATAGAATCTCATTTATTCATGATATGGTGATATCAAATCAAGCACACAGATTCATGTTAGAGTACAATGTATCAAACAGACCCACCTTGAGAGTGACACATGGTTGTGGTGGTCATAGTCATCTCTCATAGTGAAGGTGGTGATTGTGATTCTTAGACTTAAAATCATTACACTACACTCATGACATGTCATTGGGTACGCTTTGACATCATCAAACGCAATCCTAAAACATGGGTTGTTATAACGGTGATGATTGGGTGACTTTGACACATGGGGATAGACTGTGAGTGATAGATTTGGGAGTTGTCCCTCCTACCGGAGTATGATGTCCTGACCACTTCATAAGTGAGATTAAGAAATGCATGCACATATGAATCAATATTTGATATTGAGGTCACATTATCTCAGATAGTATGCTTTTGGTTCAAGAAACATGGATAGAATGTCGAGAGGATGACCTACCATGCCTTGAGTTCATCCTAGATATCAGACACAAAAGAATTATACAATCACTGCAATGCCTTACACAGATTGTAGGTTGAAGTTGTTCTCCAACTTTCCATTTCACTTGGGTAGCACTGATGTGTGACTAGGCATCACTCTTTGCTTGTGATGTCATAAGTTAGTTATGGGCATTCACTACCAATGTGACATGGGATCTATAGGGCCACACACATAGGAACTCATATAGAAGAGGAGTTTGATCTTGAATGTCAATTGGATCGATTACTAAAGTGTTTAGGTATTCAATTCACACAACTGATTGCTCGATTGGCTTACTAGGTCTGCCAAACGACCATATCACTGGATGAGATGTTCGTTTGGGCATCCAAACGGGTGTCTCAAGAAGGTGAGATGCACGTTTAAGGGTCAGGATGATCGATGTATGAATTGGCTTAATTCTGCCCTTGAACTGACTGGTTCAATATGATTGAACCGACCGGCTCATCTCAACTCACCAGACGGATGTATGGATGAGTGACATGGGCATCTCACTTGGGTGATATGTCCTGATTGGGTCAAACAAAGGTTCAGGATGTTTCCTGAATAGTTTTGATTGTTCTTTACTTGAGGAATAAGGAAATTAATATGAGATATTAATTGGATTCAAAATAGCCAAATTCATTTCTGATTGGGAACTGCCAAATGGCCATTTGGCCGTGTGAGACATTCGTCTCACGCACCAGATGATCGTCTGGGTGTGCGAAATAGTTGATTTGGCTGTTGCAGGTTCTGAAAATTCAAGATATTCTTATCCTTTCCACTCTCGCATATTAATCTTGTGTCGGATAGCAACTGGGAACCTTGACCCTAGTCTCTACTATAAATAGAGGGGTACTGGGGGCTTCCCAGCGAACAACACAACAAAAATAACTGAGAATCAGTTCCTCTGACAATTTTTGTCCTCTCTGGTTGTGGAAACCAAGAGAGCCCAGGAAAGTCTTACCTGAAAAGAAGGGATAGCCAGCTAGAGAGAACAACTGAGAAGTTGTCATTTTGGGAGAATGGGTCGGTGACTAGTAGACCAACGGAGAGGATAACTCCTTCATGTACATTCTTGATGAACGACAGGAGTTCTAGTTGGTCCATGTAGACTACTCTAGAGGCAGGAGTTCTTTGGATGCTGCTTGGAGAGAAAAGTCAACATGCAGTCATGGCCAAAACACTAGAATCGTTGTAGAAGTTGCGTAGAAAGCTATTTGTAGTGAAAATCGAGAGTTGCACAACCACTGTCTAAGCGAAACTTATCAGTAGTTGCAAAGAAGTAGGTTTTGTTGCTGGACTTGCTCCAAGACTAGGTATAACT
The DNA here is from genome assembly GCA_963693085.1 of Alisma plantago-aquatica. Classification (NCBI taxonomy): domain Eukaryota; kingdom Viridiplantae; phylum Streptophyta; class Magnoliopsida; order Alismatales; family Alismataceae; genus Alisma; species Alisma plantago-aquatica. The sequence continues at coordinate 883,937,520 of OY856413.1, read as the reverse complement.
TGCTAAAACCATTCTTCCTATTTCATACTAGTTTATGCGATCTTGTTGTACTTGGGAATACGGACAGATAAATTTTTGTTTCTATTGCTATACTATGTGCCCATAATTCCCAACACTGGTATTGAAGCCATGTCAATTTACTATGTTTTAGGATAATCGATATGATCATAATTTGATTTTACCATTTATTTATTGCATACGATGTGAGTATTGAAACTGCTCTCATATGCATATTCGGTCAATGACCACATAATCCCAACTATTATATATATATATATATGATATGGTATATATGCAATTTACAGGTGTCTCCCTAAAATGGTTTTGATGGTGGATGTGTAGTGTGGTTATGGCCAATACCCTTCATTTGTGTGTGGTTGCATGATTTGGTTCTTGTTTATCTCTACATACGTACCGAACCTCTACCTCCCACTTCCCAATGTAAAGTTAATGTTTTCCTACCTTTTCTCCCCTCGAATGTAACTCAAGGTTTCTCTTATTCAATATAATAAAGTAGAAATAGGATAGTTTCTTTTCTTGCAATGATGTTGGAGATGTTCATTGTCGATTGAGACGAACAGATCATGAGATGAGCTAGTCATCTAGAGGATTCTGGAGGACAGAGGATGATGGAACCAGACGACCACCTGGTGGGCCCAACCAAACATCAGGAATGAGTTCAGACATCAGTTGGATACGAGGCCAGACGACCATCCCTGGAGGCCCAACCGACCATTTCCAAACATCAATTGGAGAAGAGGACCAACCAACCGACCAAGAGGCGAGACGGTCGGTTCAAGGGTTGAACCAATCTACCTAGCTGGGAAAGCACATATCTACATCAACCGTAGGTTCATACATGTGATGTGATGATTGACCTAGGTGGTAGTAATTCCTTGTGGCTCCAAGGAATTACAAGTAGACATGGCCATAACCATCACTTTTTGTTTATATTGCATGTTTACCCTTGTGGGATATAGCATGTATATGATAAATACTATATATGTGGTAATTGGATATAGTATATATATATATATATATATATATATATCCCTCAAATCAAACATATTAAGTCTTATATGATTTCTAATAGTAATACACATGAAAAGCTTGATCGACCAAGCGTAGATTTGCACAAAGCATGGTGTGTCATCTATCTCGTGGAAGTGTGATGGTAGATATGTAAATTTGCACAAAGCACGGTGTGTATCTATTGTATTGGCTATTGGGCCGGGCTTAAATGGTGACTTGGAGAGCACAAGCCCAGAGGCATGTAGATGATCATGGAAAAGAGTTACATATATCATCTATCCAAGAGTTGCATGTGATGTAATTGGCATGATGGCCTACATAAATAATCAAGTTGTAGGCGGTCGGCAAAAGCCGACTCATGATTTGACAAAATATGGATCTTGTCCCATTACAAATTTTTTCGTTGCAATTTTCCAAATTGATATTCAAGGGTTATTGATTTGAAAAAAATAATGAGAATGATAATTAATTAAAGACCTAATTATTATCACCCAAATTTTAATCAAATCAAATCATAAGGTTGAGTTTTCTAACAAAATTGCAAATTCTTTTGTATAGCCAAATGAAAACAAAAAACAATCACTTTTCTCTAGGGTCAGTCCTTGAGAACAAAAAACTTATTTTGAACAACTTCCATGATTGGTTCAAAATGCTAAGAATTGTTCTCACGCAGGAGTGCAAGCTTTATGTCCTGGAAATGCTAGAACTAGAGGAACTTGCTCAAAATGCTCCAAAGGATGACAAGGATTCTTACAAGAAGAATATTGAAGATGTCATGGATGTCAAGTGTCTGATGCTTTGTTCAATGAACCATGAGTTGCAAAGGCAACATGAGAACATGGGGGTGATTGAGATGGTCACACATCTCAAGAACATCTACCAAGATCAGGCAAGATAGGAGAGATATGATGAATCCAAGGTGTTGTTCAAGTGCAGCATGGCAAAAGGAGATCCAGTAGGTCCTCATGTACTCAATCTCATTGGGTATGTGGAGAACCTAGCTAGACTCGGATTCCCCTTGGGTTAAGAGTTGGACACTGACGTGATTTTGAAGTCCCTTTCAGAGTCATATAGTTAGTATGTCATGAACTACAACATGAAAAATTTGACAAGTCGTTGGCAGAGTTATTGGACATATTTAGGATAGTTGAGACACAAATGAAAAAAGCCAAGCCCAAGTCTCTGATGGTGATTAGCAAGACAAAAGGGTAGTCTAAAGGCAAAGGCAAAGCTAAGAAGAGTTCTAAAGCTAGCCAGAAGCCCAAGTCTTCATATCTTTAGGCTAAAACATGGAGTAAAGAAACCAAGAGGTGATTGTCACCATCAGAGACATTGGATAAAAAAATACCCACTCTAGTTAGAGGAACTAAAGAAGAAGAAGGAAGGCATTGTGGCCTCCACTTAAAGTATAAACAACATAAGATAAATTTGATTACTTCTTCAGTTTGGTATGTGATACCAAATAGAAATCTGACATATTGATGTGCACGGTCTGACAAGAAGTAAAATCCCTCATAGAAGGATAAAGATGGACAAAGCAGATCAAGTGTTGCGGAAGACGTAATCTACATTTAAATTTATATTAGCCCAATGGACATGTAATAGAGTAATTATAACTGCTATTTCATTATGCCATTAAAGTAGAAACATTTTCTTTTTGCATCTTGTATAGACAAGGATGGTTGTCAATAAAGAATTTTGGTGTTTTTATTTCAAAGATATGATCTTGAATGGCATTACCCCTAACACATCTTGTGATATTTATGTGAATTGATCAAAAGATGAATGTTTATAATGTTTATACCAAATGATTATTGATAACTTAAGACTATCATTAGCATTAGTTATCTTATATGAATATGAGAGGTGCATGCCGAGAACACATATTTATGTTGATCTAGAATCCCTTTGTTATTGAACCTAAGGAAACGTGTGAGTCTTATTCATGAACAATATGACATGATGTCCTTCACTAGAAGTAGTGGGAGGATAAGTCTTTCATCATACCTCATTCATATGATGCATAAAGATCTAATGGAAAGAATGTTAAAGATAATTATTCATACTTTGTACCATTTACTAGTAATATGATGATATGTACTGAGTAGAATGAAAATCTTTTGAAATGTTCAAAGAGATTGTAAGTGAAGTGTGACATTGATGAAAGTATTAGGATACTTTGAAATGATCAAATAATTGAAGTATTTTACATCAATATCTTGAGAACCTTTGGGAAAAGACTATGACAATGTATCGCAAGTCAAATCCATCTGAACATGATGATGTGTCAGATTGAAGGAATTGTATCGTGATGAGTCATGATATAAATATCAATTAAATCTAATCTTATTATATCCTCATAATTATATACCTAACACCAAATAATGTATTGTCTAATGGTTTATAAGACATCATATATGATATGATTTGGGAGTGTCCCAATATGTCTAAGGGATTGAAACATACCTTGATAAAGCAGTTTCTTGAGAAAGTTTATCCATAAACCATGATTGTTGAACATTACTATTAATCCCAATCCAGTAACAAAATTGTTTTATTGATGTGGTAAGTGATTTCCTACAGAATCAGTGGGAGCAAATGTGTTTGAGGTCAACAACAAGGGTACAATGAGAATCACAAATTGTTGTGGAACCTCATGTTCATCAAGTAGTACAAAACTAAATATTCTAATGGAACACATCTAAGATTGGAGGATTGTAAATCCAACAATTCAATTGGGTTGGTCATATAGGACGATCCAACTAGTCAATTAGAAGCCTTTTTCTGGCCTATATGGAATCCATGTAAGCTAACAAGGTAGGACCTTGATAGTGACATCTGAAAGGGTAATACCTTAAGGGTACAATAGGGCCTTATGATAAAGACCTACATGGATAACATAAAAGGACATATTGGTTGAATAAATCGAGTTCAAGTTGTTGGACATGATAGAAATTCATTCACCAATAGTCAAATTTGTTGTTGTAGTTAAAATAGACCAAGAGATTTGCATATGAAGATTAAAATTGGATTCCTTAAGGGAATACATCATAGGATGTGTATGTGACACAGCCTAAAGGGTTTTATAATCTCAAGAATGCAAATGAAGTATATAGAATACAAAGCTCAATCTGGGATTGAAATAAGCAACTCAAAAATACGATCTTTTAACTTGACAAGATAGTCAAAGAGTTTGACTTGTATCAAGATAAAAGATAAAATCTGTGTTTACAAAATATTTATTGGGAGCATATATGAATATTCCACATATGATGAGGAATAACATCTCAATATTGTGAATGATTGAGAATTGGCATGAAAAACACCTTCAGCAATGAAGGATTAGGTGAAACATCTTATCAGAGAAGGATCAAGACCTATGAGATAGTGCTTGAAAGTTTCACAAATGGAATTTTAAGCACATACCATAGAAATGTGTTGAAAGAGTTTAACATGGATGGATTCAATGAGAGATAATTTGTATTAGTCTCTCATGAACCCTATATTCCTATTCTTGTGAAGAATGCAAATATCATGAATTAGATTCCATGGGCCAGCTCAATGGTGAATCTATTAAGAAAGTTATTAACAAGCTTATACCATATAATATTGTATGTATTAGACATGACAAGATGATATAAATTCCAATAACAGTTATTAGAAAGTCATTAAATATATCCATTAGTACTTGAGAAGTGAATAAGGATAGATTGCTAGTCAATGATGATAGCAAGAAAAAGGAAGAGTTGGATGTAAAGGGTTACATTGATGCAAGCTTCCATAAATGACAAATTTGTTCGCATATTAAAATATGTTTTGATTTTAATAGACAAAAGGATATGATTAGTTGGAAAGGTTCCAAACTAATAGTCATTAATACTATTCTACATTTGAATCCAAGTATACTTGTGTTATGAACACAGAGTGATATTGTACTGATCTAAAGGTTCATGTGATGAACTTATAGATGTTACAACCATTGATGACTCAGTAGAAGTATTGTGACAACAATGGAGTTGATAGTTAGGAAAGGAATATCAGATACCATATTAAGATAGTTTCATCACAGAGTAAAGAGATAATAAACATGCAATATACTTACTATAAGCAAAGTGTTGATAACCTGCTGAAAAAGGCACTAGTGCAGCAGAAGCATGTTGGACATGTTTAGATCACTAAGGATGAGATCTGTTGGTGATTGGCTCTAAGTGCAAGTGGGAGTTTGTTGGTAAGGTATGCCCACAAAGCTAATAATATGATGATTGACATGGCATAATTACTTAAAAGGATTTGATTAATAATAACATATATATAAGGCAAGCTTATAATCCATCTGTTTCACTAAGTTATGAGACAATGAGGATACAGAGTGAATATCTAGGAACAATGTTACTCGATGACGTATGTATTCAAGTACATGACTTGGAAGAGATGAGATCATACAGATGTTAAGAGTACACATTTACATTCTCATTAAGTCTCTGGTCAGCTTTATTGTGGAAGGTTGATAGACAACAATAATACATAAGATCAGAGTGTGTGAGTTGGTTCATGACAGAATCTCATTTAGTCATAATATGGCGATATCAAACCAAGAACACAGATACATGTTAGAGAACAGTGTGTCAGATAGACCCACCTTGAGAGTGACACATGGTTTTAGTGGTCACAATCATCTCTCATAGTGAAGGTGGTGATTGTGATTCTTTGACCTAAAATCACTGCATTCATCACATGTCGTTGGGTATGCTTTGACATCATAAAATACAGTCCTGAAACATGGGTTGTTATAACGGTGATGATTGGGGGACTTTGACACATGGGGATAGACTGTGAGTGATAGATATGGGATTTGTCCATCCTACTGGAGTATGATGTCCTGGCCACTTGATAAGTGAGACTGAGAAATGCATGTCCATGCACATGTGAATCAATATATAATATTGAGGTCACATTATCTTAGATAGTCTGCTCTAGGTTCAAGAAACATGGATAGAATGTTGAGAGGATGACCTACCATGCCTTGAGTTCATCCTGGATATCAGAGACAAAGGAATTATACACTCACTACAATACCTTACACAGATTGTAGGTTGAAGATGTTTTCCAACTTTCCATTTCACTTGGGTAGCACTGATGTGAGACTAGGCACCACTCTCTGCTTGTGATGTCATAAGTTAGTTATGGACATTCACTGCCAACATGACATGGGACCAATAGGGTCACACACATAGGAACTCATCTAGAAGTTTGATCTTGAATGGCAATTGGATTGATTACTAAAGTGTTTAGGTATTCTATTCATACAATTGATTGCTCGAATGGTAAGCCAGGTCTGCCAAATGACCATCTCATTGGGTGAGATGGCCATTTGGGAAGCAGACGGGCATCTCACAAAGGTGAGACGGACGTTTTGGGTTAAGCCAATCGATGTACGAATTGGCTTAATTCTTCCCTTGAACCGGCCGGTTCAATATGAGTGAACCAACTGGCTCATCTCAACTCACCAGACGGTCATATGGGTTAGTGAGATGGGAATCTCGCTTGGTTGAGATGGCATGGTTGGGTTGAACGAAGGTTTGAGATGTTTCCCGAATAGTTTGGTTTGTTCTTTACTTGAGGAACAAGGAAATTAATATGAGATATTAATTAGATTTGGATAACCAAATTCATTTTTTATTGGAACTATCAAATGACTATTTGGCAATGTGATACGACTGTCTGATGAACCATACGATCGTTTGGGTGTGAGAAACGAACATTTTGGCTGTTGCAAGTTGTGAAAATTCAAGATCTTCTGGTCTTTTTCACTCATGCATATTAATCCCATATCGGATAGCAACTGGGAACCTTGACCCTAGTCTCTACTATAATTAGAGGGGTATTGGGGGGCTTCCTAGAGAACAACACAACCTAAATAACTGAGAATCAGTTCTTCTGAAAATTGTAATCCTCTTTGGTTGTGATAACCAAGAGATCTTGGGCAAGTCATACTTGAAAAGGAGGGATAACTAAAGGGAGAGAACAACTGAGAAGTTGTCATTGTGGGAGAGCAGGTTGGTGACTAGTACACCAACGGGGAGTACAACTCCTTCTTATCCATTATTTGTGAATGATAGGAGTTTTGGTTGGTCTATGTGGACTACTCTAGAAGCAGGAGTCCTTTGGATGCTTCTCAGAGAGCAAAGTCAACCTGCAGTCCATGGCCAAACCACCAGAATCCCTACAAAGGTTGCATAGATAGATGTTCGTGGTGAAGACCAGAAGTTGCACATCCACCATCTAAGAGCAACTTATCAGCAGTTGCAAAGAAGCGGGGTTTCGCTGCACTTGCTCCAAGACCATGTATAACATCTTAAAGCCATCCTTCATATTTCATAGTAGTTGACGTGATCTTGTTGTACTAGAGAATATGGATAGATATTTTTTTTTCTACTAATATAATCTATGCTCATATTTCCCAACAAAGAGTACATACATTCTTATTATGTCCTTATTTGAATATTACTATGGAAGCAAAATAGACAATAATAATACATAAGACTAGAGTGTGTGTTGACTGATGATAGTGTCTCATTAGTCATGATATATGATATCAAGTCACTCACACACGTACATGTTAGAGAACAGTGGATCGAACAGATCCACTATGAGAGTGATACGTGGAGACCATGGAATGGTAGTCAGAATCATCTCTCATAGTGATAATGGTGATTGTGGTTCTTAGACCTGAAGTTGCTACATTCATCACATGTCGTTGGGTATACTTTGTCATCATCAAATGTAATCCTAAAATATGAGTTGCCATAAAGGTGATGATTGGGTAGCTTTGACACATGGGGACTGAGTGTGAGTGATGAAGATGGGATTTGTCCCTCCTATAGGAGTTTGATATCTAGGGGTCTCTTGATAAGAGAGATTGTTAAATATATGGTCAAACAGATGTGGTTCAATATGTGATATGTGAACTCATATGCATCTTAGACAATTTTCTCTAGTTCAAGGAACATAGATTGAATGTTGAGAGGATGATGATTTCATGACTAGAGTTTAATTCGGATATCAAAGACAAAGGAATTATATGATTACTTTAACACTAATCATGAATTATAGGTTGAATTTGTTCTCAAACTTTCTAAATTATTTGGGAAGCAATGATGTGTGACTAGGCACCGCTCTTGGCTTGTGATGTCATAAGTTGTTATGGACATTCACATCCAACGTAATTCTGGACCTATAACATCACACGCATAGGATACATTTGGATTAAAGGAGTTTATTCATAAATGATGTTTAGATTGATTACTAAATGTGCTTAGATATTCAACTAAACAATAGATCAACAGACTGGACTCATAATCGTCAAGTTCAAGTATTGGGCTGACTTATTGGAATGTTAGGTTGGTTGAAAATTGAATTGGCTAATTTATGCATGACTCGGGACATCAACTGCTCGCCTCACAGGGTGAACCAGTCAGCTCAGGTTGGTGAGACGACTGGTTCACCTAGTGAACCGATTGACTCAGGTTCGTGATACGACCATTTTACCTAGTGAACTGATCGGCTCGGACTAGTCAGCCATAGGTTCTGGTGATTTCCCAAATCATGAGAAAAGGTTGAATCATTTCACTTGTTCAAATTGATTGGTACAAGGATTAATGTTAGAGATTAATTAGAAGCAAATTGGAATTCAATTGCAGAATAGGAAATTATGTAAAATGATTGTCTTGCTAAGTGAGATGACCATCTCACACATGAGATGACCGTTTCGCTATGCGAGACAACTGTCTTGAGGTTTGCATGTTCTAGGACATTCATGATTCTAGACCCTTCTACTCCCACATAGATTGGGAACCATCACCTTGGCCTCTACTATAAATAGAGGGGTATTAGGGACTTAGCAACACACAATTGAGAATCAATTGCTCTGACAATTGTTGTCCTCTCTGGTTGTGGTAACCAATAGAGAGCCCAAGCTAGTCCTACCCATTGAAGGGAGAGATAGAAAAGGAGATAACAACTAAGGGTTAGTTGTGGGAGAGCATGTCGGCGACTGGTACATCGACAGGAGGGGACAACTATTTCACATTGGATCCATTAGTGCAACGTGGAGTTCTTGGTGGTCTGTGTGAAATAATCTAGAGGTGGGAGATCATTGTCTGCCGCTTGGAGGACAACATCAACCTCCAATATGTGGCGAGACCACAGGAGCCACAGAAGACGTTGTTCCAGTCTAGTGTCTGTGGTGAAGACCACGAGCTGCACAGATATCGTCCAAGAGAAACTAGACGACACTTGCACATCTACAATGATGAAGAGTATGTCGTTGGAGTTGCTCCAAGACCAGGTATATCCTTGAAACCATCCTTTCCATTATATAGTTGTTGATGTGATCCGTTGGTTTATGGGGAATATGGCAATTTTTTTTTTGCTGGCTATATTTGTGCCCTATTTCCCTACATGGCTCAAGTGGATGTTTACTAGAAGCATGCCAATTATGCCTTAGACATAAAGCACCTTATACTAAGTTGTATGAACTATGAGTTGCATGAGCAGTGTGAAGACATGAGGACTCTTGAGATGGTGACACGTCTTAGGAATATGAACCATTACCTCACAAAGCAAGAAAGCTACAATGTCTCAAAGGCACTCTTTGAGTGTAAGATGGTAGAGGGAGACTCGGTAGAGGCTAATGTTCTCAATATGATTGGGCATGTGGATCATCTAGAAGTACTGGGATTGCCTATGAGCCAAAAGTTGGCCGCGGATATGATTACGCAATCATTGCCTGAATCATATAGCCATCTTATTTAGTTCTATCACTTGACTAATGTGGCCAGACTGTTGTCGAATTTGCTTGGATACTGACAACTGTTGAAGAAAGAATGAAGAAGGACACATTTGTGATGGTGATCAGTGGAGTTGAGTCCAAGGATGAAAGCAAGGCCGTGAAGAGTTCTAAGGCTAAGCTCAAATCCAGATTTTCAACACTCAAGACAAGGAGAAAGAAAAGTACAAGAGGAATTAGACCTTTATACTTGAAGGAATTCAAGAAGAAGAAAATGGGGATAGAGATCACCACTTCAGGTATATATGTTATTGAGATAAACTTATCTACTTATTCATCATGGGTACTTGATATCAAATGTGGATCTCACATATTCTCAAATATGTAGGATCTAAAAATAAGTAGGTCTTTAGGAAAGGGCGAGGTTGAAGTGTGAGTCGCAAATGGAGCAAGAGTTGTTGTCAGTGTAGTTGGAACCTATAGTTTATCTCTTCCCTCATGCAGTGGTAGATCTAGAAAGTTTCCATAGGGGGGATGAGTTATATGACTCACCAATGATATGGCTTTTGATTTTATAATATAGTAAATTGATACATAATATATTGATCTAATCTACTAAAATTTTGTGTGTAATCAACCAGTATATATTCACTTCATTGTCTTCATCCAAAACATCTAAATAATATACCATTATCCACAGTAAAGTATTGAATTTTGTCAAATTTTGCATATGATAATGTTTTAAGATAAATGAATTGCTTCGTTACATGTGTTTCTTGAATGTTGACCCAAAAATAAGTACAAATATAAGATGAGACTCAAACCCAGGGCTAACAAGAAGATATTAAGGCATATACCAATTGAGCTACAAGTTTAGTTAAGAACTTTTCCCGCATTAGGTATATAATATTTGTGTGACCTGAGTGAGTGAGGTAAAAATAGAGAGCATGGGATTCAAACCCAGGATAGTGGATACACTATAAGGCTCATTTACCATCCGATCTAACTATTTTGCGGTGTTGATTAACAACACAACACATTATTGTTATACTTCTATGTTGTTATATTTACATATACATTACATTTTTAGTTTTTTCTGGGGGGGCTAGAGCCCCGACACACACCCCCAGCTATGCCCCTACCCACAAGGCTTGTAATAGAGTTAGTGAACTGCTATTATGTACCTTCCATAAATAGGAACATCATTTTTGTATATTGTATGGACAAGGATGCATATGATTTTATATTAAGAATGGTCGATGTTCTATTTTAGAAGATGGGATCTTTTATGGAAGTGCCCCAATGTCTTATGATCTTTATTTTCTAGATCTAAAGGCATATGCTTATAATGTAAATACCAAAAGACTAAAACTCAGCAACTCAAACAAAATGTACCTTTGGCATTGTTGTCTAGGACACATAAATGACATATCACATATCTAGACTCTATAAAAATGGTTATCTAGACTTTTTTATTTTGAATCAATAGAGACATGTAAATCATGTTTATTGGGCAATATGACTAAGACCCCTTTCACTAGTAACAATGAGAGGGCTAGTGATCTATCAGGACTCATAAAAATTGATGTATGTGGGCCTTTTAAAACCACTGCTAGAGGTGGGTATCAGTACTTCATTACCTTCATTGATGACTTCTTTAGGTACTATTATGTTTACTTGATGAAACATAAGTCAGAAACCCTTAACGGGTTCAAGGACTTTATGAATGAAGTACAGAACCAACTTGGAAAAAGAATTGAAGCATTTCCTTCTGATCAAGATGGAGAATATTTAAGCCAAGAGTTTGAAGACCTTAGACCCATGGGACCGTATCTTAATGGACCCTACTTGGAACACCTCATCATCATGGTGTATCAGAAAGAAGGAACCACACATTGCTAGATATAGTGCAATCAATGATGAGTTTAGCTAAGCTTCCGACTACCTTATGGGGTTATGCTCTAGAAACTATGTGTTACACTAAATCGCGTACCATCTAAATCAATTCAAAAGACACCATTTGAGATATGGTATGGGAAGCATGACAATGTGTCTTTTATGAGATTTGGGGATGTGAAGCTTATGTAAGGAAAATGTTTCCTAAAAAGATTGGCCATAGATCTGATAAATGTTATTTTGTTAGATATCCTAAGGAGATTAAAGGGTGTTACTTTTATTCCCTATCTGACAACAAAGTGTTTGTTTCTAGAGATGTTGTATTCCTGGAAAAGGAATTAGTGGGAGAAAGTGTCACTCGAAGAGGTTTGAGACCAATAAGAAAGCATTGAACTGATACACGTATAAGAGGAACAAAGAGAATCACAAAGTATTGTGGAATCTCAAATTCCTCTAGTAATACAGGAACCTCATAGATTGAGTAGAACACGGCTTAAACCTAAAAGATTTGGTTATCTTGTGACATAGAAAGGTTGTGAGTTGGTAAAAATGATGAGCCAATTACCTATATCGAATCTACTGAGGGACCAGAGTCTGAGAAATTGCTTGAGTCCATGAGATTTGGTATGGAATCCATGTATACCAACAAGGTATGGACCTTGGTGGATCCACCTGAAGAGGTAAAACCCATAGGGTGCAAGTGGGTCTTCAAGAAGAAGACCGACATGGATGGTAAAGTACAAACATATAAGGGAAGATTGGTTGCAAAGGGTTTCAGATAAGTTCAATGTGTTGACTATGATGAAACCTTTCCTCTAGAGGCCATGGTTAAGTCCATCTAGATCATGCTTTTTATTGTAGCTTATCATGACTATGAGATTTGGAAGATGGATGTAAAAATGGCATTCCTTAATGGGATTCTTGTTTAGGATGTATACATGACACAACCTAAGGGTTTCATAAATCCAAAGGATGCAAATAAAGTCTATAAGCTACAAAGGTCAATCTATATATTGAAGAAAGCATATCGGAGGTAGAATCTTCATTTTGACAAGATAGTCAAAGGGTTTGGATTTAGTCAAAATGAAGATGAACCTTGTGTGTACAAGAAGGTTAGTGGGAGCATAGTGACATTCCTCATATTGTATGTAAATGACTTACTATTAATGGAGAATGACATCCCTACTTTATAGAAGGTAAAGACATGGTTGAGAAATATGTTTTCTATGAAAGACTTGGGAGAAGCATCCTACATCTTGGGGATCATGATCTATAGAGATAGATCTAGAAGTCCTCTTGTACTAAGTCAAAGCACATACATTGACAAAGTGTTGAAGTGTTTTAGCATGGAGATCTCAAAGAGAGGAAACTTGCCCATGCATCATGGAGTTACCATCTCAAAAGCCCAGTCCTAGTTCTTGTGAAGAAAGGGAACGTGTGACTTTGATTTCATATGCATCACCAATTGGATCAATCATGTATGCAATGTTGTGCATCCGTTCTAATGTCTCATATGCCTTGAGTATGATGAGAAGATATTAGTCAGATCCAGGTGATGCTCATTAGACAGCTATGAAGAACATCCTTAAGTACTTGAGAAGAACTTAGGATCAATTCCTCATCTACGATAGAGAAGAAGAGTTGGTGGTAAAGGGTTACACTAATGCTAGTTTCCAAACTGACAAATATGATTACAAATCACAATCAAGATTCGTGTTTTGCCTAAACAACGGAGATGTGAGTTAGAAAAGTTCCAAGCATGAGAAAGTTGTTGATTCTATAACATAGGTTGAGTATATTGTTGCATTGAATGCGGCAAAGGAGGGTGTATGGATCAAGAAGTTCATCTCTGAACTTGGGGTTGTTTTGAGCATCAACGATACAATTAAGATATATTGTGACAACAATGGAGATATTGCACAAGAAAAGGAACCCAGATCACATCATCATTCCAAGCATATACAAAGGTGGTTCCACCTTATAAGAAAGATCATATAATGAGGAGATGTAAAGATTTGTAGAGTACCAACTAAGAACAATATTGCTAACCCCTTGACAAAGGCACTTTCATAACAGAAGCATGATGGACATGTTAAATCACTTGGGATAAGATTCATGGGTGAGTGCCTCTAAGTGAAAGTGGGAGTTTGTTAGTATGTATGCCCAGAGATAAAATCATATGATGATTATAATGGCATAATTTGTAAAAGATTTGATTAATAATAAAGGCAAGCTTCCAATTTATTATGTTTTGTTCAGTTATGAGATAATGGTGTAACATAATAAATGTCTAGAGAATGATATTACTCAATGACATATGTCTTCAAGTATGTGACTTGAACAATGAGATCATATGGATGTTAAGATTAAATACATTCTAATGATGTCCCAAGTCAGATGTTATTGTAGAAAGTTGATGGACAGTAGTAATACATAAAACTAGAGTGTGTGTTGGATGATGACAGAATCTCATCAGTCATGATATGTGATATCAAACCAAGGACATAGATACATGTTAGAGAATAGTGTATCAAACAGAACCACCATGATACTAACACATGGGAACCATTACAATGGTAGTAGTAGTCAACTCTCACAGTGTTGGTGTTAATTGTGATTTTTAGACTGGAAGTCACTACACTCATCACATATCATTCGGTGACCTTTAACATCATCAAAAATAATCATGAATAAGGGTTGTCATAACGGTTATGATTGGGTGCACTATGACACATGGGGATGATTGTGAATGGTGTAGATAGGATTTTTCCCTCCTACAAGAGTATGATATCATATGCCTCTTGATAAGCGAGACTGAGAAATGCATGGCCATGAACATGTGAGTCAATATGTGATATTGAGCTTACATATATCTCAGACAGTTTGCTCTGGTTCAAGGAACATAGATTGAGTGTTGAAGAGGATGACTACTCCTTTCCTCGAGTTTAACCTAGATATTATGATAAAGGAAATATACAAACACTGTAACACCAAACATAGATTGTAGGTTGAAGTTGTTCTCCAACTTTCCATTTACTTGGGTAGCATTGATGTGTGACTAGGCACCAGTCCTTGCTTGTGATGTCATAACTGGTTATGGGCATTCACTACCAATGTAATATGGGACCTATAGGGTCACACACATAGAAACGGACCTAGACGAGGAGTTTTGATCATGAATGATAATTAGATTGATTACTGAAGTGTTTAAGTATTCAATTTAAGCAACAAATCAACTGACTGGACTCCCAACTGATCGGATCATGTGATGAAATGATCGGTTGGAGTGTTACGTTGATTGGATATTATATTGGTTGAGTTCTACATGAATTGAGGCACCAACTGACTGGTTCACTTAGTAAATTGATTGACTGGGTCATGAGATGACTGGCTCGCTTCACGAAATGCCCAATTTGTGGTGTAATTCTATTATATCAAGGATTAGTGATAACATCATAACTTGCATTTATTAGAATAGAATTGTTAATTCATAAGCAATTGGGAAACATGTGAAATGACTAGTTCTTTGGGTGAACCAATCGGCTTGTGTGCTAATCAACTAGTTTTCCTGGTGAATCGATCAGTTCCCCATTTGTAGGTTGCAAATTTTTGAGATCTCGCTCCCTTCCACTCCCACATAGATTGGGAACCCTGACCCTAACCCCTCCTATTAATAGAGGGATACTGGGGGATTCTCAGACATATCAATTGCCTCTGACAATTGTTTTTCTTTGTGGTTGTGGTAATTGAGAGAACTCGAGAAATTCCTACCTGGTAAAGGGAGGGATAGCAAGGGAGAACAATTGTGGGAGAGAAATTTGGTGACTAGTATACTAATGGGAGGGACAACTCCTTCTTGTCTAGTCTAGCTGGAAGATAGGAGTTCTAGGTGTTCTGTGTGGACTTCCATAGAGGCATGGAGGTCGTTGCCTTCCCCTAGGAAGACAATGTCAATCTACTGTATGTGGTAGAGACCAGGAGCTACAGAACACATCGTCCCGATGCAACTAGAAGGCATCTATGTGACTACAATGATGAGGAGATTGTGGTTGGACTTTCTCTAGAACCAGGTATATCCTCAAAACCATTCATTCCATTATATAGTTATTAACGAGATTTGTGGGTTTTATGGGAATATGGTAGTAAAATTTTGTATTTTCGTTGCCTATTATGGTGCCATATTTTCCTTCATATAGTGGAACTAAACTTGGTTGATGGAGTTCCTCCTAGTTTCCACATGTGTTGATGGGTCTTTGGTGATTTGTTAACCCTCTAAGCTTTGGATGGAGATTGAACCCTTCTAAAGGTAGTTGCATGAGGTGGTCATACTTGATTCATATTTGTATTATTGAAGGGATCATGCCAAGTTTAAAAACACATCAGTTTAGGACATTGGCCAAGTTCATTGATCATGTACATTGGATCTGGCCATGTTTGATGATCCTAAGATGGCCTGTTAAGTCTTTGAGGACAACCAAAGATGATCTCCATAGTAAGTTAGTAAAAGGTCTTCTAGATTCATTGTGATATTGCAATTCATTATTTATAAGAGGGTGCCACTGTCGATGGTCTCAACTCCTTTGTGGTCTTTATATAGGGTGAAGGTTGAGTCCTTTCATCTTCAGTCTATGGTATACTATAATGGATTGATATAATATGTGGTGAGGACATTAGAGCTTCAATTTGTAGATTCACTAGTATTGTTGCAGGTATTCATAAGTGTAGTGATGGTTTATGGTAAGGTTTGAGTTGTTTTGTTGCCTTCAATGTGCAAAGGAATGGGAGGAGTTGTTTTAGATTGATGAGTATCATTAGGTAGGGGTTGGTAATGATGGCTAGGATACCGAGTTGTAGTTCTATGGGGGTGGTTGATTTCCTATGTGTATGTATATTCATCTACAATTTAGAAGACATGGGAGGCTTTATAGGATGGAGAGAAGATGTCAGGGTCTTTATTTCATTATGAGAGGCACTAGGAAGTTAGGAGGGGATTAGATGATGGTAATGGAATCGAATTAGTTATTTCTTGTCATGTCATAAGTTAGTTACGGACATTCACTGCCAACATAACCTGGGACCAATAGGGTCACACACATAGGAAGTCATCTAGAAGAGGAGTTTGATCTTGAATGACAATTGGATTGATTATTAAATTGTTTAGGTATTCAATTCATGCAACTGATTGCTCGATTGGAAGACTAGGTCTGTCAAATGACCATCTCACTGGGTGAGATGGCCATTTGGGCAGTAGACGGGTGTCTCACAAAGGTGAGATGGTTGTTTTGGGGTTAGGCTGATCGATGTACGAATTGGCTTAATTTTGCCCTTGAACTGACCGGTTCAATATGAGTGAACCAAATGGCTCATCTCAACTCACCAGATGGTCGTCTGGGTGAGTGAGATGGGCCTCTTTCTTGGGTGAGGCAGCCTGGTTGGTTCGAATGAAGGTTTGAGATGTTTCTCGAATAGTTTGGTTTGTTCTTTACTTGAGGAACAAGGAAATTAATATGAGATATTAATTGGATTTGTAATAGCCAAATTCATTTTTTATTGGAAATTGTCAAATGGTCGTTTGACAATGTGATATGACCGTCTGATGCACCATACGATCATTTGGGTGTGTGAAATGGACATTTTTGCTGTTGCAGGTTGTAAAAGTTCAAGATCTTCTGGTCCTTTTCACTCCTACATATTAATCCTGTATCGGGTAGCAACTGGGAACCTTGACCCTGGTCTCTACTATAACTAGAGGGGTACTAGGGGGATTCTCAGAGAACAACACAACATAAACAACTGAGAATCAATTCTTCTAACAACTATAATCCTCTCTAGTTGTGGTAACTAAAAGATCTCGGGCAAGTCCTACTTGAAAAGGAGGGATAACCAATGGGAGAGAACAACTGAGAAGTTGTCATTGTGGGAGAGCAGGTTGGTGACTAGTAAACCAATGGGGAGGACAACTCCTTCTTATCCATTCTTCGTGAATGATAGGAGTTCTGGTTGGTCTGTGTGGACTACTCTAGAGGAATGAGTCCTTTGACTACTGCTCAGAGAGAAAAGTCAACATGCAGTCTGTGGCCAGACCACTGGAGTCACTACAGAGGTTGTGTAGATAGTTTTTTGTGGTGAAGACCACGAGCTGCACAACCACCATCCAAGAGCAACTTATCAACAGTTACAAAGAAATGGGTTTTGTCACTGCACTTTCTCCAGGACCATGTATAACTCGTTAAAACCATCCTTCCTATTTTATAGTAGTTGATGCAATCTTATTGTACTGGAGAATACGGATAGAGATTTTTCTTTCTGCTAATATAATATGTTCCCGTATTTCCCAACAAAGAGTACATACATTCTTGTTATGTCCCTAGTCAGATATTATTGTGGAAGAAAAATAGACAATAGTAATACATAAGACTAGAGTGTGTATTGAATGATGATATTGTCTCATTAGTTACGATATATGATATCAAGTCACTCACACAGGTACATGTTAGAGAACAGTGTATCTCACAGACCCACTATGAGAATGATGTGTGGAAACCATGGAATGGTAGTCAGAATCATCTCTCATAGTGATAGTGGTGATTGTGGTTCTTAGACCTAAAGTTTCTTCATTCATCACATGTCATTGGGTATACTTTGACATCATCAAATGTAATCCTAAAATATGGGTTTCCATAAAGGTGATGATTGGGTAGCTTTGACACATGGGGATTGAGTGTGAGTGATGAAGATGGGATTTGTCCCTCCTATAGGAGTTTGATATCTAGGGGCCTCTTGATAAGCGATATTGTTAAATATACGGTCGTACAGACAATTTTCTCTAGTTCAAGGAACATAGATTGAATGTTGAGAGGATGATGATTCCATGCCTCGAGTTCAATTTGGATATCAGAGACAAAGGAACTATACGATCACTGTAACACTAATCATGAATTTTAGGTTGAATTTGTTCTCAAACTTTCTAAATTACATGGGAAGCAATGATGTGTGATTAGGCACTGCTCTTGGCTTGTGATGTCATAAGTTTGTTATGGACATTCACGGCCAACGTAATTCTGGGCCTATAGGATCACAGGCATAGGATACACTTGGATTAAAGGAGTTTATTCATAAATGGTGTTTAGATTGATTACTAAAGGTGTTTAGGAATTCAACTAAACAATAGATCAATTGATAAAATCATAATCGTCAAGTTCAAGTGTTGGACTGAATTATTGGATTGTCAGGTTGATTGAAAATTGAATTGGCTGATTTATGCATAACTCAGGACACCAACTGATTGGCTCACAGGGTGAACCAGTCAGCTCAGGATGGTGAGATGACCGGTTCACCTAGTGAACTGATCGACTCAGACCCGTGAGACAACTAGTTCACTTAGTGAACCGATCAGCTTAGACTGGCTAGTCGTAGGTTCTGGTGATTTTCCCAAATCATGAGACAACATTGAATCATTTCACTGGTTCAATTTGATTGGTACAAGGATTAATGTTAGAGATTAATTATAAGCAGATTGGAATTCAATTGCAGAATAGGAAATTATGTGAAATGATCATCTCACTAAGCAAGATGATTGTCTCATGCACGAGATGAATGTTTTTCTATGCAAGACAACTGTCTTGGAGTTTGCATGTTCTAGGACATTCATGATTCTGGACCCTTCTACTCCCACGTCGATTGGGAACCATAACCCTGGCCTCTACTATAAATAGAGGGGTACACAAATGAGAATCAATTGCTCTGACAATTGTTGTCCTCTGTGGTTGTGGTAACCAATAGAGAGCCCAAGCTAGTCCTAGCCGTTAAAAGGAGAGATAACAAGGGAGATAACAACAGAGGATCAGTTGTGGGAGAGCATGTCGGCGACTAGTACATCAACAGGAGGGGACAACTCCTTCCCATTGGCTCTGTTAGCACAACATGGAGTTATCAGTGGTCTATTTGGACTAATGTAGAAGCGGGAGGTCGTTGTTTGTCGCTTGGAGGACAACATCAGCCTACAATATGTGGTGAGACCATAGGATCCACTACAGATGTTGCTCCAGTCTACTATTCATGGTGAAGACCACGAGTTGCACAAACACCATCCAAGAGCAACTAGATGACACTTGCACGTCTACAATGATGAGGAGTATGTCATTGGACTTGCCCCAGGACCAAGTATATCCTTCAAATCATCCTTTCCATTATATAGTTGTTGATGTGATCCGCTGGTTTATGGGGAATATGGCAATATTTTTTTTGTTGGCTATATTTGTGCCCTATTTCCCTACATGGCTCAAATGGATGTTTGCTAGAAGCATGCCAATTATGCCTTAGACATAAAGCACCTTATGCTAAGTTGTATGAACTGTGAGTTGCATGAGCAGTGTGAAGACATGGGGATTCTTGAGATGGTAGCACATCTTAGGAAAATGAACCATTAACTCACAAAACAAGAAGGCTACAGTGTCTCAAAGGCACTCTTTGAGTGTAAGATGATAGAGGGAGACTCAGTAGATGCTCATGTTCTCAATATGATTGGGTGTGTGGATCATCTAAAAGTATTGGGATTGCCTATGATCCAAAAGTTGGCCACGGATATGATTGTGCAATCATTGCCTGAATCATATCGCCAACTTATTGAGTTCTATCACTTGAATAATGTGGCCAGACTGCTATCAGATTTGCTTGGATGATGACAACTATTGAATCAAGAATGAAGAAGGACAAATCTGTGAGGATGATCAATGGAGTTGAGTCAAGGATGAAAGCAAGGCTGTAAAGAGTTATGAGGCTAAGCTCAAATCTAGATCTTCAACACTCAAGACAAGAAGAAAGAAAAGTACAAGAGGAATTTGACCTTTATACTTGAAGGAATTTAAGAAGAAGAAGATGGGGATAGAGATCTCCACTTTAGGTATATATGTTATTGAGACAAACTTATCTACTTATTCATCATTGGTACTTGATATCGAATGTGGATCTCACATATTCTCAAATAGGTCGGATCTAAAAAGAATTAGGCCTTTGGGAATGGGTGAGGTTGAAGTGTGAGTCACAAATAGAGCAAGAGTTGTGGCCACTATAGTTGGAACCTATAGTTTATCACTTCCCACAAGCAGTGGCAGATCTAGAAAGTTACCATAGGGGAACTGAGTTATATGACTCACCAATGATATGGATTTTGATTTTATAATATAGTAAATTGATACATAATATATTGATCTAATATACTAAAAGTTTTTTTGTTATCAACCATTATATATTCACTTCATTGTATGCATCCAAAACATCTAAAAAATATACCATTAGCTACAATAAAGTATTGAATTTTGTCAAATTTTGCATATGATAATGTTTTAATATAAATGAAATGCTTAGTTACATGTGTTTCTTGAATGTTGACCCAAAAATAAGCACAACTCTTAGATGAGACTCAAACCCAGGGCTAATAAGGAGATATTAAGGCATCTACCGACTGGCCTACAAGTTTAGTTAAGAACTTTTCCCGCATTAGGTATATGATCTTTGTGTGACATGAGTGAGTGAGGCAAAAATAGAGAGCCTGGGATTCGAACCCAGGATAGTGGATACATTGTAAGTCTCATTTTACATCTGAGCTAACTATTTTGTGGTGTTTATTAACAACATAGCACATTATTGTTATACTTCTATGTTGATATATTTACATATACGTTACATTTTTTAGTTTTTTTTTGGGGTGGGGGCTAGAGCCCCGGCAACCCCCCCCCAGCTACGCCCCTGTCCATAGGGCTTGTAGTAGAGTTAGTGAACTACTATTATGTACCTTCCATAAATAGGAAGATCATTTTTGTATCTTGTATGGACAAGGATGCATATGAATTTTATATTAAGAATGGTCGATGTTCTATTTCAAAAGATGGGATCTTTTATGGAAGTGCCCCAATGTCTTATGGTCTTTATTTGCTAGATCTAAAGGCAGATTCTTATAATGTAAATACCAAAAGACTAAATTCAACAACTCAAACAAAACATACCTTTGGCATTGTTGTCTAGGGCACATAAATGAGATATCGTGTATCTAGAGTCCATAAAAATGGTTATTTGGACTTTTTGATTTTGAATCAATAGAGACATGTGAATCTTGTTTATTGGGCAAGATAAATAAGACCCCTTTCACTGGTAACAATGAGAGGGCTAGTGATCTATTAGGAATCATACAAACTGATGTATGTGGGCCTTTTTAAACAACCACTAGAGTTGGTATCAATACTTCATTACCTTCATTGATGACTTCGATAGGTACAATTATGTTTACATTATGAAACATAAGTTAGAAACTATTGACAGGTTCAAGGAGTTTATGAATGAAGTACAGAACCAACTTGGAAAAATAATTAAGGCACTTCCTTCTGATCAAGATGGAGAATACTTAAGCCAAGAGTTTGAAGACCTTCTAAGACCCATGGGATTGTATCTCAATGGACCCCACATGGAACACCTCATCATCATGGTGTATAAAAAAGAAGGAATCACACATTTTTGGATATGGTGCAATCAATGATGAGTTAAGCTAAGCTTCCGACTACCTTATGGGGTTATGCTCTAGAAATTTCCATGTTACAATAAATTGTGTACCATCTAAATCAGTTCAAAAGACACCATATGAGATATGGTATGGGAAGCATGACAATGTGTCTTTTATGAGATTTGGGAATGTGAAGCTTATGTAAGGAAAATGTTTCTTGAAAAGCTTGGCCCTAGATCTGATAAATGTTATTTTGTTGGATATCCTAAGGAGACTAAAGGATATTACTTTTACTCCCTATCTGACAACAAAGTGTTTGTTTCTAGAGATGTTGTATTCCTAGAAAAGGAATTAGTGGGAGAAAGTGGCACTCGAAGAGATTTGAGACCAACAAGAAAGCATTGAACTGATAGATGTACAAGAGGAACAAAGGGAATCACAAAGTTTTGTGGAATGTCAAATTCCTCTAGTAACACAGGAACCTCATAGATCTAGTAGAAAATGTCTTGAACCTGAAAGATTTGGTAATCTTGTGACTCAAAAAGGTAGTGAGTTGGTTATAGATGATGAGCCAATAACCTATCAAGAAGCTACTGAGGGACCAGAGTTTGAGAAATAACTTGAGTCCATGACATCTGATATGAAATCCATGTATACCATTAAGGTATGGACCCAGGTGGATCCACCTGAAGGGGTAAAACCCATAGGGTGCAAGTGGGTCTTCAAGAAGAAGACCAACATGGATGGTAAAGTACAAATCTATAAGGGAAGATTAGTTGCAAAGGGTTTTAGACAAGTTCAAGTTGTTGACTGTGACAAAACCTTTCCTCTAGTGGACATGGTTAAGTCCATCGGGATCATGCTTTTTATTGCAGCATATCATGACTATGAGATTTGGCAGATGGATGTTAAAACTGCATTCCTTAACGGGATTCTTCTTGAGGATGTGTACATGACACAACCTGAGGGTTTTATAAATCCAAAGGATGAAAATAAATTCTATAAGCTACAAATGTCAATCTATGTATTGAAGAAAGAATATAGGAGCTAGAATCTTCATTTTCATGAGATAGTTAAAGGGTTTGGCTTTAGTCAAAATGAAGATGAACCTTGTGTGTATAAGAAGGTTAGTGGGAGAGTAGTGGCATTCCTCATATTGTATGTAGATGATTTACTATTGATGGGGAATGTCATCCCTACTTTATAGAAGGTAAAGACATGGTTGGGAAATATGTTTTCTATGAAAGACTTGGGAGAAGCATCCTATATCTTGGGGATCATGATCTATAGAGATAAATCTAGAAGGCTTCTTGGACTAAGTCAAAGCACATACATTGACAAAGTGTTGAAGAATTTTAGCATGGAGAGTTTAAAGAGAGGAAACTTTCCCATGCGAAATGGAGTTACCATCTCAAAAGTTCAAAGTCCTAGTTATTCTGAATAAAGGGAATGTGTGAGTTTGATTCCATATGCATCAACAATTGGATCAATCATGTATGCAATGTTGTGCATCCATTCCGATGTCTCATATGCCTTGAGTATGATAAGAAGATATCAGTCAGATCCAGGTGATGCTCACTGGACAGTTTTGAAGAACATCCTTCAGTACTTGAGAATAACTAAGGATCAATTCCTCATCTACGGTAGAGAAGAAGAGTTGGTGGTAAAGGATTACACGGATGCTAGTTTCCAAACTGACAAAGATGATTACATATCGTAATCAAGATTCATGTTTTTCCTAAATAATGGAGATGTTAGTTAGAAAGTTCCAAGCAAGAGACATTTGTTGATTCTATAATATAGGCCGAGTAAATTGTTGCATTGAATGCGGCAAAGGAGGTTGAATGGATCAAGAAGTTCATCTCTGAACTTGGGGTTGTTCCGAGCATCAACGATTCAATTGAGCTATATTGTGACAATAGTGGAGCTATTGCACAAGATAAGGAACCCAGATCACATCAGTGTTTCAAGCATATACAAAGACAGTTCCACCTCATAATAGAGATCATATAGTGAGGAGATGTGAAGATTTGCGGAGTACCAACTGAGAAAAATATTGCTAACCCCTTGACAAAGTCACATTCATAATGGAAGCATGGTGGACATGTTAAATCACTTGGGATAAGATTCATGGGTGAGTACCTTTAAGTGAAAATGAGAGTTTGTTGGTATGTATGCCCAGAGAGACAATCATATGATGATTGTAATGGCAGAATTTGTAAAAGATTTGACTAATAATAAAGGCAAGCTTCCAATTTATTATGTTTTATTTAGTTATGAGATAATTATGTAACATAATAAATGTCTATAGAATGATATTACTCAATGATGTATGTCTTCAAGTACGTGACTTGAACAATGCGATCATATGGATGTTAAGAGTATATACATTCTAATGATGTCCCTAGTCAGATGTTATTGTAGAAGGTTGACAGATAGCAGTAATACATAAGAATAGAGTGTATATTGGTTGATGACAGAATCTTATCAGTCATGATATGTGATATCAAACCAAGCACATAGATACATGTTAGAGAATAGTGTATCGAACAGACCCATCTTGATACTGACACATGGGAACCATTACAATGGTAGTAGCAGTCAACTCTCATTGTGTTGGTGGTAATTTTGGTTCTTAGACCAAAATTCATTACACTCATCACATATCAATTGGCGACCTTTGACATTATCAAACACAATCATGAATAAGGGTTGCCATAACGGTTATGATTGGGTGCACTATGACACATGGGGATGACTGTTAGTGGTGTAGATAGGATTTTTCCCTCCTACAAGAGTATGATATCATAGGCCTCTTGATAAGCGAGATTGAGAAATGCATGGCCATGCACATGTGAGTCAATATGTGATATTGAGCTTACATATATCTCAGACAGTTTTCTCTGGTTCAAGGAACATAGATTGAGTGTTGAAGAGGATGACTACTCCTTGTCTGGAGTTTAATCTAGATATTAGTGATAAAGGAACTATACAAACATTGTAACACCGAACACAGATTGTAGGTTGAAGTTGTTCTCCAACTTTCCATTTACTTGGGTAGCATTGATGTGCGACTAGGCACCAATCCTTGCTTGTGATATCATAATTGGTTATGAACATTCACTGCCAATGTAATATGGGACCTATAGGGTCACATATATAGCAACTGACCTAGATGAGGAGTTTTGATCATGAATGATAATTGGATTGTTTACTGAAGTGTTTAAGTGTTCAATTCAAGCAACAAATCAACTTACTAGAATCCCAACCGATTGGATCATGTGATGAAATGATCGGTTGGAGTGCTGTGTTGATTGGATATTATATTGGTTGAGTTCTACATGAATTGAGGCACCAATTGACTGGTTCACTTAGTGAACCGATCAACTGGGTCATGAGATGACCAGCTCGCTTTCATCTTTAGTTTATGGTATACTATAATGGATTGATATAATATGTGGTGAGGAAATTAGAGCTTCGATTTGTAGATCCACTAGTGTTGTTGCAGGTATTCATAAGTGAAGTAATGATAGTTTATGGTGAGGTTTGAGGTTGTTATGTTGCCTTCAATGTGTAAAGGAATGGGAGGAGTTGTTTTAGATTGATGGGTCTCATTAGGTAGGGGTTGGTAATGATGTCTAGGATACCAAGCCGTAGTTCTATGGAGGCAGTTGATTTCCTATGTGTGTATATTCATCTGCAATTTGAAGACATGGGGGGTTTTATAGGTTGGAGAGAAGATGTTAGGGTCTTTGTTTCATTATGAGAGGTACTAGGCAGTTAGGAGGGGATGGGATGATGGTAATGGAATCCAATTAGTTATTGCATGGAGTCTTTGCACTACTAATATGGGTGCACCTACCTATAAGTTTTATTTAATTTAGAAATGAGATTGTATATGTGCACTACAAACTTGGTGTTCCTCTCTTCCTAATAGCCAAAAACTATATTCGGGAGGGTTGTGTACTCTTAGAAAATGTTGAGTAATTTTTAGTCTAATATGATGGTGGTATTATCTCATGTATCCAAGTAAATATAGTAATTTTCACTCTCCCCTCCACATTTTTCCAATTTTCTTGAAATTTTACCATGTGTTCAGTTTCATATGGTCAAAGTTATAACTTGTAACTCCTCTAGTTATGATACAAGGATGGTTAGATGAATTGTTATCACAAATAAATCATTTATCTTAATATCTATAAATACAATTAATATTTAATTTCATTGATTTAAAATCCATTAGATGTAAATCCAAGATGTATATCTAAATTCAAGGTCAAATCAAGACAAGTAGAGACAGTCAACTTCAATTTACACCTAATTGACATGAAACATATTCATGGAGATAAATTGAAAATAAGTGTGTAAATACTTCTCAAGTAAGGAGAATGTGCTCATTTATGCAAGGAAACTTTAATTATTGAATGATATGATTATTGATCAAGTTAATCAACTTAGAATAAACGATCACTTTCTAAATGAACTCAAGTTTAAGGAAAATGTGAATTATAGCTCCAAATAGAATTAGTACCCATAATGTAGTATGTTACAGTTGTCCTCCAACATCAATAGCCTAAAAGCATTCAAGAAGCATGTACAATCAAAGGACCAATGTTCTACTATCATCCAGCCTCTCACCTACCATTTCAAGAATAAGGTAACCACCATAGAGGAATCCCAAAGATATAGAAGCATCATTGTCACATGAGAAACAAGTAAAGAATGGAGGATCAAACACAAGATAAGAGGCAAGAGGGAGAAGAAGTGAAAAAGGTTTCTCACAGTGCCTCTTAGTACTTGCATCAAGCTTCCAATGGATCAAGTGAGAGTGAATATAATGAGTTTAACATAGATCTTAGGGCAAGATCAAGTGAAGGTAATGAGTTGAATGAGGTAAGAGAATGAACTTTCTAAAGGTGTTACTTTCCTCACGTTCCTCTTAGTTCTTATAAGTGTAACAAGTAAACATTTCTAAGATTGTTAATAATTAGTATGAATAAACAAATAAACTTTAACATGTCAACCTTTACTTGTTAGAGGATATTGACAATCCTAATAAACCTAACCTTGATCTAGAGTTGACATATAATGGTGCAGTAGAATAATATTTATCTTAGTCAATTTAATTCTCTCAAATATTAGATTGTTAATTTTCTTGCTAAGATAGATGCTTTAGAGTCTCAAACTCTTCATGTTTAGTAGAGAAAGTGAACTTTTAGTACGTTTGATATAAAAGGATACTCAATTTACTACATATTTATGCTTGGAGTGTAATCTAGTTCATGTTAATGATTATGTTGCTAAACATTCCACTACTATTACTTCTCTCCCTCATGATGACCATATACTTAGAGCTTATTTGCAAAAGTCTCATAAAATTAGAAGGAACCTTGATGAGATCCCACATCATTATACCAACAAATTGGTAGGAACAGAATAGAATATGATAGTTATAGGGAAATAGGGTGGTGGAATAGGAAGTGGAAACAAAAATATTATGTCATATTTCCCATTAAACCAGCGGATTGCATCAACAACTATATAATGAGAAGGATGGTTTTAAGGATATACCTGATCCTAGATCAAGTCTAGTGACGTCTCCTCATCGTTGTAGATGTGCAATTGTCTTCTAGTTGGACTAGGACTCATCTTAATGTTGTGCCTTCTAGTCTACACCACAGACTGTAGCCTCGCGGCATCTGTAGCAGCTCCTCTCGCCACTGACTACTAGTTGACATTGTCCTCCTTAGCAATGGGAAAAGGCCACATCGCCTCTAGAGAAGTCCACATGGACCACCTAGAACTCTTGTCGTCTTGCTATCTCGTTGTCTAGTCATCAACTTGCTCTCCCACAATAATGATCCTCAGTTGTTCTCTCTCATTTCTATCCCTCCCTAGTCGGGTAGGACTTGCTTGGGATATCTTGGTTACCACAACCAGAGAGGACAATAATTGTCAGAGCAACTGATTCTCAATTGTTTGTGTTGTGCTCTAGGAAGCCCCCAGTACCCCTCTATTAATATGAGGGGTTTGGGTTAGGGTTCCCAGTCTGTGTGAGAGTGGAGGGACCAGAAGATCTTGAATTTTCATAACCTGTGACCACCAAAATAGTTGTCTAGCATGCAAGATTGTCATATCATACTGTAAGATGGTCGTTTTGCACTTTCCCAGTCCCACACGAAATTGGCAATTCATTTTCAATTAATGCTAAATGTTAATTCCTTACATCAATAGCATTGTGCAATCAAAATGATCATATTTTTTCATGAATCCCAAAAATTACTAGAACCTTCCTTCGGCCCAACAGAGTTGATCAGTTCACCAGGTGAATCAGTCGTCTCGCTCTTCCTGATCCGATCGATTCACCCAATGAGATGATTGGTTGGAAACAATTTCATGCAGAACTTCACTAGTTCAATTCCAATCAGCCTGACACTCCAAACGTCCATCTTAACACTTGAGCCAATTGTTTAGCACTCCAAATGACCATCTCACTATGTGAACCAATTGTTTGGCAGTGCAGTCATCTGATTTGGTGCATGAATTGAATGCCTAAATATTTTAGTAATTAATTCAATCATCATTCAAGATTAAACTCCTCTTCTAGGTCAAGACCTATATGGGTGACCCTATAGGTCCCATATTACGTTGGTAGTGAATATCCATAACAATTTATGACAACACAAGCAATGAGCGGTGCCTAGTCGCACACCAATTCTATCCAAGTAAATGGAAAGTTGGGGAACAACTTCAACCTACAATCTATGTTTGGTGTTATAGTGTTTGTATAATTCCTTTGTCTCTGATATCCAGATTGAACTTGAGGCATGGAGTAGTCATCCTCTTCAACATATGATCTTGTTTCTTGAACCACAGCAGACTATATGAGATAAATGTAAGCTCGATATCACATATTGACTCACATGTGCATGGCCATGCATTTCCCAGTCTTGCTAATCAAGAAGCCTAGGATATCATACTCCTATAGGAGGGAAAAAATTCCATTTCTATCACTCACAATCAGTCCCCATGTGTCACAATCACCTAATAATCACCATTCTGACAACCCATGTTTTAGGATTGTGTTTGATGTCGTTAAAGCATACTGAACGACATGTGATGAGTGTAGTGAGTTTAGGTCTAACAACCACAACCACCACCATCACTGTGAGAGTTGACTATAACTACCATAGTAATGGCTTTCATGTGTCAGTCTCATAGTGGGTCTGTCTGATATACTATTCTCAATCATGTATTTGTGTGCTTGGTTTGATATTTCCATGTCATGACTAATGAGACTCTATCATCAACCAACTCACACTATGATCTTATGTGTCATTGTTTTCTATCAACCTTCCACAATAACAACTAATCAGGGACATAATGAGAATATGTATGTACTCTTAACATCTGTTTGATCTCATTTCCTCAAGTCATGTACTTGAAAACATACGTCATTGAGTAATATTATTCTCTAGACATTTATAATGTTACATAATTATCTCATAACTAGATTAAATAGAATAAATTGTAAGCTTGTCTTTATTTATTAATCAAATCATTTACAAGTTATGACATTACAATCATCATATGATTGTCTCTCTGGGCATACATACCAATAGACTCCCACTTGCACTTAGAGAGAATCACCCACAAATCGTATTCTAAGTGATCTAACATGTACATCATGCTTCTACTATGAAAGTGCCTTAGTCAAGGGGTCAGTAATATTTTTCTCAATTGGTACTCTACAAAACTTTACATCTCCTCATTGTATGATCTCTCATATGAGATGGAACCATCTTTGTATGTGCTTTGAGCGTTGACGCAATCTAGGTTCCTTATCTTGTACAGTAGCTCCATTGTTGTCACAATACAACTCGATTGTGTCGTTGATGCTTGGAACAACCCCAAGTTATCTAATGAACCTATTGATCCATACAGCCTCCTTCATTGCATTCAATACAGCAATATACTCGGCCTCTACTATAGAATCGGAAATTGTTTCTTGTTTGGAACCTTCCACTTTATAGGTCCATTATTGAGGCAAAACACAAATCTTGATTGTGATTTGTAATCATCTTTGTCAATCTAGAAGCTTGCATCGTTGTAACCTTTTACCATCAACTCTTCCTCTCCGCCATAGACCAAAAATTGATCCTTAGTTCTTCTCAAGTACTTGAGAATGTTCTTCTGGGCTATCTAGTGAGCATCACCTGGATATTACTGATATTTTCTCATCATGCTCAAAGAATATGAGACGTCTGGATGGATACACAACATTACATACATGATTGATCCAATTGCTGAGGCATATGGAATCAAACTCATGTATTCCCTTTCTTCATAAGAACTGGGACATTGAACTTTAAGATGGTCACTCCATGTAGCATGGCCAGGTTTCCTCTCTTTAGTTCTCCATGATGAACCACTTCAACACTTTGTTAATGTATGTGCTTTGACTTAGTCCAAGAAGCCTCTTGGATCTATCTCTATAGATCTTTATCCCTGAGATGTATGATGCTTCTCCCAAGTCTTTCATAGAAAATGTATTTCCCATCCATGTCATTACCTTTTATAAAGTATGGATGTCATTCCCCATCAATAATATGTCATATATACACAATTTTAGGAATGTCATTGTGCTCCCACTAACCTTTTTTAGACACAAGGTTCATCTTCATTTTGAATAAATCCATACTCTTTGATTGTCTCATCAGAACAAAGATTCTAGCTCTAAGATGCTTGCTTCAATCCATAGATTGACTTTTTTAGCTTACAGACCTTATTTGCAAACTTTGGATTTATAAAACCTTCAGGTTTTGTCATGTACACATCCTTAAGAATATTAACATTAAATAATTTGGTTTTAACATCCATATATCAAATCATATAGTCATGATAAGCTATAATAGCAAGCATGATCTTGATTGACTTAACCATGGCTATTAGAGAAAAGGTTGTGTCATAGTTAGCACATTGAACTTGTCTGAAACTCTTTATAACCATTATACCCTTATAGGTTTAAACTTTACATCCATGTCAGTATTCTTCTTGAAGACCCACTTGCACCCTATGGGTTTCTCCCCTTCAGGTGGATCCACTAAAGTCCATACTTGGTTGGTATACATAGATTCCATCTCATATCTCATGGCATCAAGCGATTTCTCATATTTTGGTCCTTAAATAGCATCTAGATAGGTTATTGGATCATTATCTATGACCAATTCACTGCCATCCTGAGTCACAAGGTATCCAAATCTCTCATGTTCAAGGCATGTCCTATTAGATCTATGAGGTTCATGTGTTACTTGAGGATTTTGAGATTCCACAACACTTTGTGATTCTCTTTGTTCCTCTTGTACATCTAGTGGTTCAATGTTTTCTTTTTGGTCTTGAACCTCTTCAAGTTCCACTTACCTCCCATTGATTCCTTTGGAAATAAACTCCTTTTCTAGGAATACAACATCTCTGGCAACAAACACTTTGTTGTCAAATGGATGATACAAGTAGTATCACATGGTTTCTTTGGGATATCCAACAAAGTAGCATTTATCAAATCTAGGGCCAAGCTTGTCAAGAAACATTTTCTTGACATAAGCTTCACACTCCCAAATCCTCATAAAGGACATTTTGGGATGCTTCTCAGACCATATCTCATATGGTGTCTTTTGAACCAATTTATATGGTACTCGATTTGGTGTAAACATGACAGTTTCTAAAGCATACACCCATAAGATAGTTGGAAGCTTGGCTAAACTCATCATAGATTGCACCATATCCAATAATATGCAATTCTTTCTTTTTGATACACCATTATGCTGAGGTGTTCCAGGTGGAGTCCATTGGGATATGATCCCATGGGCTTTAAGAAGGTTCTCAAACTCTTGGTTTAAGTATTCTCCACCTCGATTGGAACAAAGTGCCTTAATAATTTTATAAAGTTGGTTTTGTACTTCTTTCATAAACTCCTTGAACGTTTCAAGAGTTTCTGACTTGTGTTTCATTAAATAAACATAGCCATACCTACTAAAGTCATCAGTGAAGGTAATGAAGTACTGATACTCACCTCTAGTAGTTGTTC
This sequence comes from Alisma plantago-aquatica, assembly GCA_963693085.1. Classification (NCBI taxonomy): domain Eukaryota; kingdom Viridiplantae; phylum Streptophyta; class Magnoliopsida; order Alismatales; family Alismataceae; genus Alisma; species Alisma plantago-aquatica. Next base: position 883,905,225 of record OY856413.1, on the reverse strand, counting down.
TAAAAGGTCCACATACATCAGTATGAGTCCTAATAGATCATTAGCATTTTCATTGTTACTGGTGAAAGGAGTCTTAGCCATATTTCCCAACAAATAAGATTCACATGTCTCTATTGATTCAAAATCAAAAGAGTCCAGATAACCATATTTATGGAGTTTAGATATGTGATTCTCATTTATGTGCCCTAGACGATAATGCCAAAGGTATGTCTTGTTTGAGTTGTTGAGTTTTATCCTTTTGGTATTTACATTACAAACATATGTCTTTATATCTAACAAATAAAGACCATAAGACATTGGGGCACTGCCATAAAATATCCCATCTTTTGAAGTAGAACATCGACCATTTTTATATGTAATTCAAATGCATTTGTATCCATACAAGATACAGAAATGATACTTCTATTTATAGCAGGTACACAAGAGTAGTTCATTAACTCTATTATAAGCCTTGTGGGCAAATATAAATTGTAGGTTCCAACTATGTTGGCTGCAACTCTTGTGCCATTAGCAACTCAAAATTCCACCTCACCTTTTCCCAAAGGCGTACTTCCTTTTAGATCCTACATATGAGAATATATATGAGATCCACATTCGATATCTAGTACTCATGATGAAGAAGTAGATATGTTTATCTCAATAACGTATATACCTGAAGTGGAGATCACCATCCCCATCCTCTTCTTCTTGGATGCCTTCAAGTACAAAGGATAAGTTCCTCTTGCACTTTTCTTTCTCCTTATCTTGAGTGTTGAAGATTTAGATTTGGACTTGACCTCTAAACTTTTCTTGTTCTTACCTTTATCCTTGGATTCTTCTTCATTGATCACCATCACGGGCTTGTCCTTCTTCAATTTTACTTCAGCATGAATCAACATGGCAAGCAAGTCTGACATCTGGTCAGCCACATTATTCACATGATAACATGTAATAAAGAGGTTGTATGATTCTGGTATTGATTTCATAATCATATTTGTGGCCAACTCTTGGCTCTATGTGTATCCTAGTTCTTCAAGATGATACACATGTACAATCATATTGAGCACATATTCTTCTACTGAGGTTCCCTCTGTTAGCTTAGACTCAAGTAGCACCTTTTTAATATTGTCTCTTTCTTGATTTGTAAGGCCAAGTGTTACTTACTTGAGATGTGTTACCATCTCAAGAATTCTCATGTCCTCGCATTACTAATGCAACTCATAGTTCATGTAGCTGACCATAAGGTACTTTATCTCTAAGACATCATTGGCATTCTTCCAGTAAGCATCTACTTGTGCCCTAGACGCATCAGGAGCAGGTATTTCTGGCACTGGTTTGTCAACGATGTGGAGCTTGCACTCTTCATTGAGAACCCTTCTCAAAGTCCAAAACCAGTCGTGGATATTTTTCCCATCAAGTTTGTCCTTCTTAAGGACTGATCGCAATATGGATTTGTTCGTCATTTGATTCTACAATAAAAAATTTTGCATTTGTCAAAAACTTTAGATTTTATTTGATTTGAAAATTTTGATGATATTAATTAGGTCTTTAATTATTATCACTCCCACTATTTTATTCAAATTGATATCCCTCACATATCAATTCAGAATATTGCAGCGTAAAATATTCTAGTGGACCAAGATCCACATTTCATAAAATCATGAGTCAGCTTTTGTTGATTGCCCATGACTTAACTATTTTTGGTAGGCAACTTTTGCCAATTGCATCTATATGAAACTATTGGATAGATGATATGCACAACTCTTTTTCATGATCATATGTATGCCTCTAGGCTTAGACTCTATAAGAATCACCATCTAAGCCTGACCCAAAACTCAACACGATAATAATGCATCCCACTTGTGTGGATCCTACATGACTACCATCACACTTCCATGAAATAGATGACACATTACACTTTTGCATATCCTATGCTTGGTCAATCAACCTTTTCATGTGTATTTCTATTAGAAAGCATCTAATACTTAATATTTAACTGAGAGAGTTTGTATTTATAAATACATATACTTTATCCGATCACCACATATATAGTGTGTATCATATACATGTTATATCCCACAACAAAAACATACAATAAACTAAAGCTATGGTTATGGCTAGCCTAATGTAATGTCTTGGAGCCACAAGGAATTACCACATCCTAGGTCTACATCATATGCAGAAACCTATTGTTGATGGAGAACCGTGTTTGCCAATTCGGGTTGATCGGTTCAAACCTTAAACTGATTGGCTCACCACCTGTCTAGTCATTTGGTTGTCTCGTCGATCATCTAGTCCTATCCACCATATGTTGGCTCCTCCAGCTAATTGGTTGGGTCTACTATTCGGTCGGTTTGTCTCATCCTTTGGTCCTCCATCCAGTCGATTCATCTTTAGGAGAGTCAGTTGGCATCATCAGAACGTCCTTCTTCTTTGTCATAACAAGAAAGTAAACTATCCTACTTTTACATGATTATAGAGAAACCTCGAGTTACATTCGAGGGGAGAAAGGGTAGGAAAGAATTATCTTTACATTGGGAAGATAAGGGGAGGCTTGGTATGCAGACCGCAATAAAAGGATTAACCAATCATACAACCATGCACAGATAATAGAGGTTATTGGCCATGACTATGCTACAGATCCACCATCAAAACCGCTTTTAGGGTGACACGTGTAAATTGCATATATATATATATATATATGGGATTATTGTGGTATTTTATTGGATAGGAAATTATTCGCATCATATGCAATAATAGAATGAAAAAACTAAAAATCTGATCATATTGATTATCCCAAAATATAGTAGATTGACATGGCTATGATACCACTTTATGGAAATAGGGTGACAAAATAGGCAGCGGAAATAAAAAAATGTATGCCATGTTTTTCGTTAAACTAGTGGATTGCATCAACAACTATATAATGGGAAGGATGGTTTTGAAGATATACCTCATCTTGGAGCAAGTCCAGTGACATCTTCTCATTGTTGTAGATGCACAAATGTCTTTTAGTTGTGGTGGGACTCATCTGAATGATGTGCCTCCTGGTCTACACCATGGATTGCAGCCTCGAACGTTGTCTACAGCAGCTCCTATGGCTAAGGATTGTTGGTTGATGTTGTCCTCCTTAGTGGTAGGAAAAGGCCACCACTCCACTAAAGAGAGTCCACACGGACCACCTAGAACTCTTGTCATCCTTCTAGAATGGGAAGGAAGGAGTTGTCCCTCCCATTGGCATATTAGTCACCAACTTGCTCTCCCAGAACAATGATCCTCAATTGTTCTCTCTCATTTCTATCCCTCCCTAGTCGGGTAGGACTTGCTTGGGTTCTCTTTATTACCACAACCAGAGAGGACAGTAATTGTCAGAGCAACTAATTCTCAATTGTCTGTGTTGTGATCTGGGAAGCCCCCAGTATCCCTCTATTTATGAGAGGGGTTTGGGTTAGGGTTCCCAGTTTGTGTGGGAGTGGAAGGGACCGGAAGATCTTGAATTTTCGCAACCTACGACCACCAAAATAGCCATCTAGAAACCAAGATAGTCATTTGGCATGTGAGATGCTCATCTCGTACTGTGAGATGATCATTTTACAGATTCCCAATTGCACACAAAATTGGCAGTTCATTTGCAATTAATGTTAAACATTAATTCCTTGTATCAATAGAATTGTGCAATTGAAATGATTGTATTTTTCTCATGAATCTAGAAAGTTACTAGAACCTTCCTTCGGTCCAATCGATCTGATCAGTTCATCGGGTGAATGGGTCATCTCGCTTTGCCTGAGCCAATCGGTTCACCCAGTGAGCCGATTAGTTGGAACTAGTTTTGTGTAGAACTTCATCAATTCAGTTCCAATGAACCTAACACTCCTAATGTCTGTTTCAACACTTGAGTTGATTATTTGACACTCCAAGTGGTCATCTGATTGTGTGACTCTATCATTTGGTAGTGCAGTTAGATGATTTGTTGTGTGAATTGAATACCTAAACATTTTAGTAATCAATTCAATCATCATTTAAGATGAAACTCGTAGTCTAGGTAAGACCTATGTGTGTGACCCTATAGGTCCCATATTATGTTGGCAGTGAATGTCCATAACAATAAATGACATCACAAGCAATGAATGGTGCCTAGTCGCGCATCAATGCTACTCAAGTAAATGGAAAGTGGGGAACAACTTCAACCTACAATCTATACTTGGTGTTACAGTGTTTGTATAATTCCTTTATCTCTGATATCCAGATAGAACTTGAGGCATGGAGTAGTCAACCTCTTCAACATTCAATCTTGTTTCTTGAACCAGAGCATACTATTTGAGATATATCACATATTGACTCACATGTGGATGGCCATGCATTTCTTAATCTCTCTAATCAAGAGGCCTAAGATATCATACTCTTTTAGGAGGGACAAATATCATTTCTATCACTCATAGTCAGTCCCCATGTGTCACAGTCGCCCAATCATCACCTTTATAACAACCCATGTTTTAGTATTATGTTTGATGACATCAAAGCATACCGAACGACATGTGATGAGTGTAGTGATTTCAGGACTAAGAACCACAACCACCACCATCACTATCACTATGAGAGTTGACAATGACTACCATAGTAATAACTTCCATGTCTTAGTCTCATGGTGGGTATGTCTAATACACTATTCTTAAACATGTATCTGTGTGCTTGGTTTGATATTTCCATATCATGACTAATGAGACTCTGTCATCAACCAACTCACACTCTGATCTTATGTGTCATTTTTGTCTATCAACCTTCCACAATAACAACTGATCAAGGTCCTAATGAGAATATATATGTACTCTTAACATCTGTATGATCGCATTTCCTCAAGTCACATACTTGAAGACATACGTCATTGAGTAATATTATTCTCTAGATATTTATAATGTTACATCATTATCTCATAATTGAATTAAATAGAATAAATTAGAAGTTTGTCTTCATCTATTAATCAAATCATTTACAAGTTATGCCATTACAATCATCATATGATTGGCTCTCTGGTTATACATACCAACAATAGTATATATGAATACACATGTGATGAGGGTTCTTCTACAACCCGTGGAGAATCATGTAGTTCCCAAGCCAAGAGTGTTTTCAACTAATGAAAGAAAAATGGGAATCAAGAAGAACATTATTTAAGTTCCCAAGCTAACTCCAAGCCCAAGAATTTGAACGGGATGCAGCCTTTTTCTATGAAGGAAATTGTGGATGGATTGTAGATAATGTATTCTCAAATCACATGATGGTAGTGAAAGGATAATCTAATTCATTTAAGAATAATAAATGTAGTTTTGTGATTTTGAATAAAATGGTGAAGGTGAAGTAATAGGTGATGTTGATAAATCAGTGCATCAACAACGTACTCCATGTTTATGGCCTACATCACAATCCTATTTGTGTTATCAAATTATGAGATACTATATATGTGGTTTTACTTACATTACGTGAATGCCTCTTACTAGTCTCTATTACTGTAAATGATGTATATAAGTAACATATGAATGGTAATTTTTATATTATTGTGATTATCTCTTTAAAACCTAATTTTGGTAAAGTTAAGTTGTTTGTAAAAACTAAATATATTTATGTCATAGACTATTTAGCCATAAAAACATGAAGAAATTGAAGAAGAAGAAAATTAAAAAGGACTTGATAAAAGGACTTCATAAATTGAACCGTATGAAAGGTGAGGAATGTTAACCTTGCAGGCAAGGAAATAAAGTGAAACCTTATTTCAGATCCAAAGGAGCTTAGGACCAAGAGATATCCAAAATTTCTTCACATTGATCCTTTTTGACCAAAGTGCACACAATCACTTGGAGGTGGAAATATGGTCTTGTAATTCTAGATTGTTATTATGTATTTTTATGAACTTGCTTGTTGTTTCCAAAAGTGATGCTCTTACAAGTAGAAAATGGAGCTTCTTGTAGAATACTTTCCATTTTTAATGACCATGGGGAAGAATTTCAAAAAAAAATTATTTCAATCTTTCTTAGATGAATTTGGTTGCACCCATTACTTCTTTACTCCTAGAACACTTTGATAAAATGGGGTTGTATAGAGGTGGAACCTCTCTTTGTAATGAATGGCTATGATACACTAAAAACATTTTGGTTCAAATCTATGAACTCCACATTCTATATTCCAAATCATGTTTTAACTCATTTTCTTTATTAAAAATGCCAATTATTTATGGTTTGATATAATGTCTTTCGTATATTTTGTTCACATCTTCGGTTTCTCTTGATTTGCTCTATATACCATTGACATACTGGACAAGTTCAATGTGAAATATTGAAACATGGAAAAGTTGAGGAAAAGTCTTGATAATATATGCTTTTCTTAGGTATCTTATCACATAGACTTTGGAGCAAGAAAGTCATCAATGGATTATATGTTAATCTCACATGGAACTACACTATTTTAATCCCTCAACAAAATGAAAAGGTAATTCTATCTTTGATGTTGATATTTGGTTTCAACTATATGAAAATAGCCTCAAAAGTAAGTTTAATTGAGTGAATAATTTTGCTACTTGGGAAAGTATATGTAAATGATTTAGACATCATAAAAGTTGACAATTTTGTTAAGAAAAATGTTTGTCCAATGCAAATTCAATATGCTCACATTGGCATCTAGAAACCTCAGTTTGCATTTTACAAGAGTAGGACCCTACAGTCTCATCCCAAACCTAATAGTCCAAAATCGTTAGTTTGATACTCAATTGCAAACTACACCCTAATTACAACTTGAACAACATAGTTGATGTAAAGAAGTGCTAAACACCCTTTTAGTAAAAATTCTGAACAAAAGACTAATGAATAGCATCAGAATAAAATAACAATGACTATATTCAATTATATAAAGGGTACATCAAAATTATCTCAATAAGGGTGTACATAATATATACAACAAAATATGGATCTTAAGATAGAGGGAAACTAAACTATATCAATTTGTCTCCAAGAAATAACCTAAGGGATGGGTCCAAGATGAAAGGATGAACTCCTTATCCCTAATCTTAGGTTGGTCCATCATGTCCAGCTACACACTCTGATCCTAAACCTGGGTGGTTGGGATCACCTAGAAAGAGGAGAAATAAAGTATCTATCAATTAAAATAATAAGGACAATTATAAACCAAAATGTGCCATGATAAAGATTTACTATGCTAAGAGGGTCAAAAATATGAGGCATGTAATAAATAAGAAGTTTGCCATGATAAATAATAATAAAGTTTCATGCATGAATAACATTATGACTACAAAAACTAATATAGGGTTGAGGCACCTACCTAACCTCAACCAATAGATGAGGGAGTGTAACACATTACCAAACATCCAAATATATATAAAAATGGGGAGAGTAATCACATTCCCCTGGGAGAAATAACACATGCCCAACTATGGGTGGTTGTATACATGTACACCACATTAGTTATTTAGTCAATAATTCATCTTGCTAAGTAAATTAAATTGGCAGAGTGGAAATAAAATCAATATAGCAGTGGGGTTCAAAACCCACAAAGTAATTGAAGTAAAGGTTCCACAAGAAGACAATAAAAGATTAAAGGATAAGACTATGCCTCATTGGAAATATTAGGGTTGGATATCCAAATGCCCAACTGAAGGAACAAGTGTACACACTCATACATAAATAGGGTTGCACATACATAGGATCGCACATACCTTAATATAGAGTCCTAATCATCACTTTCACCAACTAGCTTGTATCTAAGACCATTTTCTCCTAATTACAAAAATATACGTATGCATTAGGGTTTCATATATCATAAAGTGTAAGTAAACCCTAATTTTTTACTTTCTAAGAAAAACTTCAATTTAGGACTCAAAACTAGGACTAATCGATCAATTGGATTCTCCTGATTAAGAAAACATATTTATTTATTATTTTTGGAGTTAAAATAAATTAGTTATCATTTTGGGTTTTGTATAATTAAAATGATATTTACAATAAACATCAAAATGGGGATGCAAAACAATACTTAAAACTAGAAAATCAGATTCCTTGTGATGAATCCTTTCCAAAACATATTTTTGCTCAATTTTCTGAGGTCGTATGTAATTTCTATGAATATTATCATACTGACCAATCAGGGAGCAGAGAACCATAGGCGTGACAATCATTTAAATCAAATATTATTCTGATGTAAATAAATCGGAAAATGACAAGAGGACTTTACACACGCTTGACACATTAATCAAAGGGGCAGGGGAAAAAGTTTCATTTAGATATAAAATGAAGCTTGTGGTAGATAGATCAAAGGTGTGTGTGAATTCCCAAAAGTAACCTTGCAAGATTAATCAATCTATTGAAATGGTGGGGGCACCTAGGTCTTTTTAAGACCTGGGATCTTCCTCTTCATGACCCGTGAGCGTGGTGTGAGCACGTCATCTGGAGGTGGAACTCTAACCAACAACTCAAGGAAAACATCTGTTCACGTGAACCTGAGACTTCCATCACCTTCCTCGCTCTACGACGAGGCTAGAGAGCCAAGTTTTGAGGTCAATCAAGCACTGGGGCTCTATGTCGCTACTGTCACAAAACTGGGAGGAAGTCGAGATGGCCAAAACTCTGAAACATTGAGGGTGGAGGAGAAGCACACATCCGCGAGGATTCTGTGAAGTCGAAGACATCACCTCATGAGGAAAAGGGAAGCTATGTTCACAATTCGTCAGAAAGTAGCAAGAAATAGGATCAAACCAACTAAAAACAAGGAGTTATGCCTCAATTAAGGTCTCAAATGCCTTTGTGGAGTCGAGGCGAGGTCACCGATAAAACATATGCGGATGGAGAAGCATCGAAACGTATGAATGTTGAATCACCGATGAGGGATCAACCTGAGCTATAGGACCCGGTGTTTCAAGAAAACTCAAGGCAAATGGGCAATGGGAAAGTAAAGGAGAATGGTTGAGGATGCTCACCGTGTTTGTAATCAAACTAGGGTGAGCGGAACTATGAGAACTTGACTGTCATCACCGAAGATGGAGCAGGAGCATGTAGGGGGGCTTTGGGGTAGAAAGGGTGAAATTGGAAGAGGAGGAATTGGTGATGATAGATAGCTCTTTAGGGCCTCTTATATAGGGTGAGGAGCATCGTAGTGGCATCTATAAACCTCCATCAGAGAACAGTTGTGAGCCCGATTTGGGCATTTCATCAAATGGGTGATATAGAGAATGATTTAGGGCTCATTCAAAATGGCAGAGAGAAACGAAGCTAAAGGATGAAGAATCTCGTCAAATGGTCGAGTAATGAGGAAGAACAAAACTGGGAAAGAAGACATTGTGAAATGGTCTCTGATTCACAGGAAGAGCGGAGGTAGAGGATAAGTGTAGAGAAGTCGGATGGTGGTGGTTGCATGCTAGTAAATAAAACAAGAAACAGGCATGTGACAGGGGTTAAATGTTGAACCTTAGGTTACATTGGTGCATTAATGAAATAGAATTAAAAACCATAGTCAAACTATATACAAAATCGTTTAATTCATTTAGAGGGTCAAACATTGACCAAATGACCTCAAATTTGGACCATAGGCTAATATTAATGTCTAGAATAATGCTATACAATGAGATTTTCGTTTTATACAAGATTTAACCCTTAACCACTATATTGGCCATTAATATATATATATATATGGTTGTTCATTCATTGCCCGCGCGGGTAGTCTGGATTTTGCTACCCAGCAGCCAAAAAAGTAACTATTCTGGCCAGAAAAGTAACCCTGCTATCAAAAAAGTAACTATATTGATCAAAAAGTAACTATGCGACTAAAAAAGTAACTCTGTACAAAATATACAGCAGATATATATGTATCCGTGTTTTAAAATTTGTTGTTGCAAACGTAACTATCTATGCATGAAACTTAGCCGTTTGCAAGGTAAAGTAACCCTCTACATGTCAAAAGTAACCAACTTGAAAAAAAGTAACCGAAATGGTGGGCGGGTAGCTACCCGCGCGGGCAATAAAGATGGGCCATATATATATATATATATATATATATATATATATATATATATATATATATATATATATATATATATATATATATATATATATATATATATATATATATATATATATATATATATATATATATATATGTAATAAAATGGTGAATAAATATAAAATGGTTTTCTAATTAAATATTTGGGTGAATATTCAAGATAGGCAACATATATTAATTTCAAGTGTCATATATCACCACATTATTCTCTTATAAGCTTTATTACCACATAGGAGGGGGGAGAAAGGAAAAGAGGACTATTCTCTTGTTAACTAACTCAGTACCACTTTATTCCTCATTGCTTATCCCAAAATCCATAAAACTCTAAATTAATATAATCTACTAATTGTCGCTCATTAGTTTTCATTTTGCATTATTAGACTCTAATTAAAACACTAATTGAGGTATTTGTGCACAAAATCATTCATTGTAATAAATATGAGTCAAATATAATTCAAACCACTAAGTATTGCTCAATTTCAACATTGAGGACAAAGTGGATAGAAAAGATAGAGAAATTTTGGAAAAGGGCCAAAAAGGATATAAAGGGAAGGAAAAGCTTGGAAATGGATAAAATTCCAAATAAATATGAGTTTCAGTATTACAACACTCCCCCCCTTAAAGAATATTTTATCCCCAAAATCTCAACAAGAGGGAAGGGTGAGTATGTAGCATCCCAACCCTAAGAAACTAGGTGGTTACTTCTAATCTATGGTACTTCACATGCTCTACTCATAAGTCAGGTTCTCATGGTACACTAAGGGTTCCATTTTATTATTACCTTTTATCAAATATAACACAATTAACATTTTTGGCTTATTAGCATTATCTTCATTATGAAATTACGTCATCTTGATTTAATATTTTATTAATTATGTCAGGTTATATTCACATTGTTGTCAAAAGAATTACATCTCAACATGCACAACTCATATGTATTTCCCTTATTTATACCATTAAGAGTTTTAAGCACAATTAGAGTTTACTCAATTATCTCAATTTATATATTAGATCACAAATCCTTAATAACTTGGTCTTATACTCCATTATCCTCTTGTTATAACCAGATATAATTATATCAAATTATTTTGTATGAAATAGATAATATTATCCAACAAGTTGTTAAGTCTACAATTAATCCAAATATGCCACATATATTACACATTGTCACATTACCTATCATACTCACATTTATGTCATCATTAATCATTCTCTCCTTTTTATTCACTTCCCATTTCAAATTATGTATATTTAGCAACAGATTAGGCATACAAGTAAATTTATGTAAACACAGTTATTGATTATCATAATTGAGTCATTATATGTATTTTAGTGAATAAGATGGAACACACTACATATTAATGAATTGATTCATATACCAAGTTATGATTAGGTGATTAATGAGGTGTGTATTAGAGAACAAGGTGATATGCATTACATGTATTGATAACTTGGTTTAATAATGATTGGGTGGTTGTATACCATTTATGTGCATCAATGTATGTTACATGATTATGTCACCTAATGTTATTAATGTATCATGAAAGGCATTAAATATGTATAGGTTAAGGTTAGATGATTACTACTTAGGGTTTAGATCAACATAATCATTATATGTCAGCTATGCATTCTTAGCATGCATTAGTTCTATTTATCTTACTCATCAAATCATTAGGGTGACATGGTCAATATTATGTGTATTCACAATTAGTGAGTTACTCGTATTATGTGCATTCAGTATTTGTTGGGGTTCAAGCATATTAACTATTCATTAGATGACTTATTATAAATTTATTAGTATATAAACAAACATGTTAAAGTATAACTATAATATGTTTGGTCAATACTAATCATATAAGATCACTAATCTCTTGTCTATGGAGTTAGGGTTTCTAAAATCAGAGTAGCTAGATTTCAATGTGTTGTAGGACTCCATCCCCTTAAAAGGATTTTGTCCTCGAAATCAATAATTCCAAAATCAATCAAGGGATCACCACACTGCTACTACTACTTCTCCACTTAAAAGGGTTGACCTGCCAAGTCAATCTAAACTAGAGGTAAAAGAGTGAGTCTATTTAAACCATGTATAAGATCTAACACTTAATTGTTTTACTATTCACTATTACCAAACTTCAAGGGCTAGTATAAGGGTAGACTACTTCCAAACATGTATAATCTAAGACTCCTATAAGGAACTTACGGGACATAAGATGATTTTATTTGGGTAACCAAATCATCATATTAGGTTCCTAAGGATACTCAACATTGAGGCTATTTGCATAAAGGTATGTTATTTTAGACAATCAGTATCAGCTCAGGCTAGGTCGGTGTCATATGGATTCGGGAGTCCTCATAAACCAAGCTAGTGGTGCTGAGGAAAATCTTGTCAGCCCCCAGATCCTGGCCCTTTCTAAGAACCCTTACTTTCAACTTATGTCCTAATAGCTACCTAACAGGCCCATCACCTAAAGGTTAATTAAAGATATTTCTAATATGAAAATTGTATGATCCTAAATCAACCTTTCATCATAGGTCAATTATAACGTGAACGTCTCGACTAAAGGGGAACTATGTAAGATAAGGGTTCTATCTAGGGAGACAAATTGAAATAATCAAGATTCTGACAACCATGGGCTCTGATACCATTTTTTAGAGAAGTGATAAACACCCCTTTCCTAATAATGGTAAACAAAAGACCAATGAATAGCATCGAAATAAAATAACAATGACTATTTTCAATTATATAAAGGGTACATCAAAATTATCCCAATAAGGGTGAACATGATATATATAATAAAATATGAATCTTGAGATAGAGGGAAACTAAACTATATCAATCTATATCCAAGAAATAACTTAAGGGATGGATCCAAGATGATTGGATGAACTCCTTATCCCTAATCTTAGGTTGGTCCATCATGCTCCAACTATGCACTCTGATCCTAAACCTGGGTGGTTGGGATCACCCAGCAAGAGGAGAAATAAAGTATGTGTTAATTAAAAGAATAAGGAAAATTATAAACCAAAATGTGTCATGATAAATATTTACTATGCTAAGAGGGTCAAAAGTATGAGGCATGTAATAAATAAGAAGTTTGTCATGATAAATAATAATAAAGTTGCATGAATGAATAACATTATGACTACAAAAACTAATATAAGGCTAAGGCACCTACCTAACCTCAACCAATAGGTGAGGGAGAGTAACACATTCCCAAACACCTAAATATATATAAAATTGGGGAGAGTAATTACATTCCCCTAGGCAAAATAACACATGCCCAACTATGGGTGGTTGTACACATGTACACTACATTAGTTATATAGTCAATAATTCATCATGCTGAGTAAATTAAATTGGTAGAGTGGAAATAAAAGCAATATAGCAGTGGGGTTCAAAACCCACAAATTAATTGAAGTAAAGGTACCAAAAGAAGGCAATAAAAAGATTAAAGGCTAAGACTATGCCTCATTGGAAATATTAGGGTTGGATATCCAAATGCCAAACTGAAGGAACATGTGTACACACTCATATATAAATAGGGTTGCACATACATAGGATCGCACATACCTTAATGTAGAGTGTTAATCATCACTTTCACCAACTAGCTTGTATCCAAGACCAATTTTATTCTTATTTTTTTGGTAACCCAAGAGACTTGTAAGGCTTTCGCTGAGCCCAACCTGGGGAGCTCGGTCCCTCCTGTAAGGAGCATAGCCCATTAAGTCATGCAGAGGTCGGCTGCGCTACGGAAGAAACAATTCCGAACAACACCACCGGGGGGATTCGAACCAGGGACCCTTCGTGAGGGGCCCCGTGCTGTGACCACATGAGCTACTACTCATCGGCTTATTACAAATATATCATAAATATATGCATTAGGGTTTCATATATCATAAAGTGTAAGTAAACCCTAATTTTGGACCTTTTAGGAAAACCTTTGGTTTAGGACTCAAAACTAGGACCAATTGATCAATTGGATTCTCCTAATTAAGAAAACATATTTATTTATTAATTTTGGAGTTAAAATGAACTAGTTATCAATTTTAGGGTTTTTATATAATTAAAATGATGTTTATAACAAACATCAAAATAGGGATGCAAAACAATACTTAAAAACTACAAAATCAGATTCCTTGTGAAAAATCCTTTCCAAAACATATTTTTGCTCAATTCTGAGGTCGCATGTAATTTCTATGAATTCATACAGACCAATTAGGGAGCAGAGAGGCATACGCGTGATAATCATTTAAATTGAATATTATTCTAATGTAAATAAACTGTAAAATGACAAAAGGACTTTACACATGCTTAACACATTAATCAAAGGGGCAGGGGTAAAAGTGTCATTTGAGATATAAAGCAAAGCTCGTGATTGATAGATCAAAGGTGCGCATGAATTCCCAAAAGTAACCTTGTGAGATTAATTAATTGATTGAAATGGTGGGGGCACCTAGGTCTTTTCAAGACCTGGGATCTTCCTTTTTGTGAGTCGTGATCAGGGCATGAGCACGCCGTTTGGAGGTGGAACTCTAACAAACAAGTCAAGGAAAACATCCGTTCACGGGAAGCAGAGACTTCCATCACCTTCCTCGCTCCAAGACGAGGCCAGAGAGCCAATTTTTGGGGTTAGGTGGGCACTAGGGCTCTATGTCGTTGTTGCCGCAAAACTGGGAGGAAGTCGAGATGGCCAAAACTTCGAAACAGTGGGGGTGGAGGACAAGCATGCATTTGCGAGGATTCTGCAAAGTCAAAGACATCACCTCATGAGGAAAAGGGAAGCTATGTTCACAATTCGTCAGAAAGCAGTGAGAAACAGGGGAAGAGAAAACCACAATCAAACCCACTAAACAAATAAGGAGTTAAGCCTCAACTAAGGTCTCGAATGCCTTCGTGGAGTCAAGATTGTTGGGATTTGTGGAGAAAACATGTGCGGCGGAAGCGATAAAATCCACGCAACCCGTAACAGGATCTCATCGATAACAGCGTATTCGGAAATAGGTTTGCGGGATATACCTTATCGCGGAGCAAGTCCGGCGATGTCCCGCTGCACGACGGTGCAACACTGCTTGTCAAACACGGACGGATCTTCTCTCCCGTTCGCTGTCGCAGGTTGATCCGGCAATGCTCCTCTGCGGCAGTGATGTACGTTGCTCGCAGCACGTACAGGTGGTCGTCGACGTCCTCCAAACGCAGGCGTCAAGGCGTCTGCGTCTCTACTTCGTCCACGCGGATGGACGGAACTCCACGTCGCGCTTCTCAAGCCGGCGGGAAGGAGTGTGTCTCTGCGGCGGCGTGCTAGTGCCGCGTTGCTCTCCTTTCTCTCCTAAGGACGACGACGGCTAGGTTTTGTACGTTAGAATAACCTAAAAGCGTCTCTCTATATCTTATATAGATATCGGCCGTCTATCCTCCTTTAAATAGGATAAGAAGAGAAGTAGGGTTTCCTAAACCCATCGGTAAACAGAAACGTTGCGTTAATTAAAACGCTCGTGGATTAATTAGAATATTTCGGAATTCATTAATTAACCAAATAATCGCATTAATTGATTAATTAATATCCGACTCCATGCAATCGCTTGGGATGGCTCTACGGGCATACATATACCAACAGACTCCCACTTGCACTTAGAGCCAGTCACTCCAATATTATTCTAATCGATTACATAAAAATTTTAGTAATCAATGTGATTCGAAGCAATTTCAATCAAATCCACAATTATACTCCTATTCCAACACATCCTGTGCGTGTGACCCGGTAGGCTCCAAATTACGTTGGCAGTGATATCCATAATCATATTATGATTTCACAAGCAATGATTGGTATCTAGCAAGACTTCATTGCTACCCAAGTAATTGGAGAAGTTGGAGAACAACTTAACCTATCATACATGACTGGTGTTACAGTGATTGTACAGTTCCTTTGTCGCTGATATCCGGATTGAACTCAAGTCATGGAATTGTTATCCTCTTCAATGTTCAATCCATGTTCCTTGAACTAGAGCAGACTGTCTGAGATATATGTAAGCTCAATATCACATATTGAATCACATCAGCATGGCCATGCATTTCTCAGTCTCGCTTATCAAGTGGCCGGAATATCAAACTCCCGTAGGAAGGACAAATTCCATCTACATCACTCACAGTCATCCCCATGTGTCACAGTGCACCCAAGCACCATCTTTATAGCAATCCTTATTCAGGACCATGATGGATGATGTCAAAGTACACCGAACGTCATGTGATAAGTGTAGTGACTTCAGGTCTAAGAACCACAATCACCACCATCATTATGAGATGTGACTCTAACTACCAATCATGGTATCCATGTGTCACTCTCAAGGTGGGTCTATCCGATACACTGTTCTCTAACAAGTATCTATGTATTTGGTTTGATATCTCCATATCATGGATAATGAGATTCTTCCATCAACCAACATACATTCTAATCTTATGTGTTATTGATGTCTATGGATATTTCCACAATAACAACCGATTAGGGACAAAACAAGAATACATACTCTTAGCATACATATGATCTCACTGTTCAGGTCATCAATCCGAAGACATATGTCATTGAGTATATTATTCTATAGACATCTATAAGTTTTATGGTCATCTCACAGTATAAAACACAAACATATAGATTGGAAACTTGCCTTTATTGATATGATCAATATAGTATTACAAATCGTTTACATAGTATCCCATTACAATCATCGAATGATAGTCTGTATGGGCATACATACCAACAGATTCCCACTTGCACTTATACCCAATCACCCATGAATCTCAATCCAAGTGATCGAACATGCCCGTCATGTTTCTGCTGTGAAAGTGCTTTTGTGAGCGGGTCAGCCACATTGCTTTCTGTAGGTACTCTGCAAATCTTCACATCTCCTCGTTGTACGATCTCTCGTATGAGATGGAACCTCCGTAGAATATGTTTGGAACGTTGGTGCGATCTTGGTTCTTTAGCTTGTGCAATTGCTCCATTGTTGTCGCAAAACAACTCAATTGCATCACCAGTGCTTGGAACCACTCCAAGTTCAGAAATGAACTTCTTGATCCACACAGCTTCCTTTGCAGCATTAGATGCGGCAATATATTCGGCCTCTGTTGTAGAATCTGCAACCGTCTCTTGCTTGGAACTCTTCTAGCTCACAGCTCTGTTGTTCAGGCAAAACACAAATCCAGATTGCGATCTGTAGTCATCTTTGTCAGTTTGGAAGCTAGCATCGGTGTAACCCTTTACTACGAGCTCTTCCTCACCACCGTATACCAAGAATTGATCCTTAGTCCTTCTCAAGTACTTTAGGATGTTCTTTACGGCTGTCCAGTGACATTCACCTGGATCTGACTGATACCGGCTCGTCATGCTCAAAGCATATGATACATCAGGACGAGTACATAACATCGCGTACATGATAGATCCAATTGCTGATGCATATGGAATCTTACTCATGCGTGCTCGTTCATCACATGAACTAGGACATTGGGATTCAGAGATCGTAACCCCATGGGACATGGGCAAGTTACCTCTCTTAGAACCCTCCATGCTAAACCTCTTTAGCACCTTGTCAATGTATGTGCTCTGGCTTAGGCCTAGAAGCCTTCTAGATCTATCTCTATAGATCTTGATCCCTAGTATATAGGATGCTTCACCTAAATCCTTCATAGAGAAAGTCTTCCCTAGCCAACCTTTTACTGTCTGAAGAGTAGGGATGTCATTTCCCATCAATAGTATGTCATCCACATACCATATGAGAAATACGACTGTGCTCCCACTAACCTTTTTGTAAACACAAGGTTCATCTTCATTTTGACTAAAGCCAAACTTTTTGACTTCTTCATCAAAACGTAGATTCCAGCTCCGAGATGCTTGCTTCAATCCATAGATTGACCTTTGTAGCTTACAGACTTTATTGGCTTCCTTTGGATCGATAAAACCCTCAGGTTGTGTCATTTACACATCCTCGAGTAAATTCCCATTAAGGAATGCTGTTTTAACATCCATCTGCCAAATCTCATAGTCATGATAAGCTGCAATGGCAAGCATGATCCTGATGGATTTAACCATGGCAACTGGTGAGAAGGTCTCGTCATAATCAACACCTTGAATTTGACGGAATCCTTTCGCAACCAATCTACCTTTATAGGTTTGAACATTTCCATCCATGTCAGTCTTCTTCTTGAAGACCCACTTGCACCCTATGGGTCTTACCCCTTCGGGTGGATCCACCAAGGTCCATACCTTGTTGGTGTACATGGATTCCATCTCAGATCTCATGGCTTCGAGCCATTTCTCAGATTCTGGTCCCTTAGTAGCTTCTAGATAGGAAGTTGGCTCATCTGCTATGCCCAATTCGTCACTGTCTTGAGTTACGAGAAATCCAAATCTCTCAGGCTCAATTCGTGTCCTACTAGACCTACGAGGTTCCTGTGTTACATTTGGAACTTGAAATTCCACAACAACTTGTGAGTCCTCATGTTCCTTATGTACCTCCTCAGGTTCTCTACTTTCTTGTTGGTCTCGAACTTCTTCGAACTCTACATTCCTCCCACTAATTCCTTTGGAAATAAATTCCTTTTCAAGAAATACAGCAGTCCTAGCAACAAACACTTTGTTGTCAGTTGGTGTGTAGAAGTAGTATCCCCGAGTTTCCTTGGGGTATCCAACAAAAAGGCATTTTTCCGATTTGGGTCCAAGCTTTTCAGGAAATTGTTTCCTAACATAAGCTTCACATCCCCAAATCTTTAACATAGACAAATTGGGACGATTCCCATTCCATATCTCATATGGTGTCTTTTGAACCGATTTGGAAGGTACACGGTTAAGTGTAAATGCTACAGTTTCAAGAGCATATCCCCAGAAAGATATTGGAAGTTCAGCTGAACTCATCATTGATCGTACCATGTCTAATAATGTACGATTCCTTCTTTCTGACACACCATTATGTTGTGGTGTACCAGGTGGAGTCCATTGTGATACAATACCACGGTCTCTCAGAAGGTCCTCAAACTCTTGGCTTAAGTATTCACCACCTCGATCTGAACGGAGTGCTTTAATACTCTTACCAAGTTGCTTCTCCACTTCATTCATGAAAGTCTTGAACATTTCAAGAGTTTCTGACTTGTGTTTCATAAGATATACATAGCCGTACCTACTGAGGTCATCAGTGAAGGTAATGAAGTATTGATAGCCTCCTCTAGCATTTGATCTAAAAGGTCCACATACATCAGTATGTATGAGCCCTAGCAGATCACTGGCTCTCTCACTGTGTCCAGTGAAAGGAGTCTTGGTCATCTTCCCTAATAAACATGCCTCGCATGTCTCTAATGATTCAAAATCAAAAGAGTCTAGATAACCATCCTTATGGAGTCTAGATATGCGCTTCTCGTTTATGTGCCCAAGACGACAATGCCATAAGAATGTTTTGTTTGAGCTGTCAAGTTTTAGCCTTTTAGTATTTACGTTATATATGCTAGTCTCAAGTTCTAACAAGTAGATGCCATAAGACATAGGGGCATTGCCATAAAAGATCTCATCTTTAGAAATAGAAATAATTCCATTCTTAATGTGAAATTCAAATCCTCTCTTGTCCATACAAGATATAGAAATAATATTTCTATTAATGGCAGGTACATAATAGCAATTCTCTAATTCTATTACAAGGCCCGTAGGCAAAGATAAACTAATAACTCCAACTGCGGTGGCAGCAACTCTTGCTCCATTAGCGACCCGCAGCTCGACTTGGCCCTTTCGTAAAGGCTTACTTCTTATCAGATCCTGCATATTAGAACATATGTGAGATCCACATTCGGTATCTAGTACCCATGATGAAGAAGTATTTAAGTTTATCTCAATAACGTATATACCTGAAGTGGAGATCTCTATCCCCTGCTTCTTCTTCCTTAGTTCCTCCAGGTAGAGAGGACAGTTTCTTTTCCAATGTCCAGGCTGGTGACAATGGTGACAACTGCCTTCTTTGGAGATCCCACCTTTAGCTTTGAGCGCGGATGACTTTGGCTTCTGCCCGGCTTTAGAACTTTTCTTAGCCTTGCCTTTGCCTTTTGACTTTCCCTTTGTCTTGCTGATCATCATCACAGACTTGGGCTTGTCTTTCTTCATCTGTGCTTCGGCTGTCCTCAACATGCCCAACAATTCTGACAACGGCTTGTCAAAATTGTTCATGTTGTAGTTCATGACAAAATGATTATATGATTTAGGCAACGATTGTAGAATCACATCAGTGGCCAACTCTTGACCTAGGGGAAATCCCAGCTTGGATAGGCTTTCCATGTACCCAATCAAGGTGAGTATATGGGTGCCAACTGAGTCTCCCTCTTTCATCTTGCTTTTGAACAACGCCTTTGAGACATCATATCTCTCCTGTCTTGCTTGATGTTGATACATGTTCTTGAGATGTGTTACCATCTCCATGACATTCATGTTCTCATGTTGCTCTTGCAACTCATAGTTCATTGAGCACAACATTAGGCACTTGACATCCACGGCATCATCAAGGTGCTTCTTGTAAGCATCCTTTTCAGCCTTGGGCGCATTTACGGCGGGCTCCTCTGGCTCTGGTGTTTCAAGGACATAGAGCTTACGCTCATGTGTGAGAACAATTCTCAATGTCCTAAACCAGTTTTGAAAGTTGGTTCCGGTAAGTTTGTCCTTCTCAAGGACCGATCGCAATGAGAACGTGTGAGTGTTGTTTGCCATTTGATTGCTACAAAAGAAAAAATTTGCATTTAGTCCAAAATATTTTGACTTGTAAAGATTTGATAAACGAGATTAATTAGGCCTTTAATTAATTACGCTCCCACTATTTTATTCAAATTGATAGCCCTCACTATCAACTCGGAAGATTGCAACGCACAACCTTCTAGTGAGCCAAGACCCAAAATAATTGGATCAATGCCCAGCCAACGCCGGCGTCAAAGACCAAATACTAAGGTAGGCAACTTTTGCCAATTGCATCATATGCAACTCTTGGATAGATGATCATACACAACTCCTTGCCATGATGCATCTGTGTGCCTCTAGGTACTTGATCCTATCAAGGTTCCCTAGTTAAGTCCAACCCATAAGCCAACACGATGAGTGTGCACCCTGCGGAGGCAGACCCACACACCCACCATCACACTTCCACGAGATAGACAGTGTACCACGCGGAGGCGTGCCCACACATAGTCGATCAAGCTTTTCATGTGTGTTGCTTTATGGAAGGCAACTTAAACTTAATATTATTAATTGAGGGATTTTATTAATACATATATATATATATATCCAAACACCACATACTTATAGTACATATCATATACTACTATATCCACAACCACAAACGATAGACATGCAATCACAAATACATCAGTTATGGCCATACTATTGTAATCCTTTGGAGAAACAAAGGATTACGGTCCACCTATGGTCTTATGCATCTCATGCAACACCTGTGAAAACAACCTGTAAGCCTATAATGATCAACATTACAATGAACAACTTCATGGATGCTTCGTGAGGTTGGAATGTCAAGTTGCTTCTTGGAATGGGATCTTCTTGTTGCTTCTCCATGGACGCTCCTTGGAGTGGGATCTTCAGGTTGCTTCTTGGAATTAGATCTTCATGGTGCTTCTCCATGGACACTCCTTGGAGTTGGATCTTCAGGTTGCCTCCTTACATCAAGATTACAAAGACTAAAACTAATCCTATCTTTATTACATCATATGATTACAAAATTAAAGAGAAAGAATTAATTACACTTTGAAATAAGAGATGAGGCTCGGCATGCAAGCCGAATACATTATACAAAGGATCCATATGCAACGATTATACATCCATAACATTCACAAACAACCATATCCACAAGATCAACATCCACATCCATTCACAACATTCACAAAAGGGGATACTAGGCCATAACCGTGCATGCACTCACCACATAAAACAGATTTTAAAGGCGACGTGTATGCTATCATAGGTATATCTACATATACGTATATACATATTAAAATTGCAGTACTTTTAATGCGGGACAATCCCCATTAAATGAATTTTGACTCCCACGCAGACAATGCGGGGTACACATGGGTATCGCCCCTGTGCGGGGATCCCGCTGCCCGGTCAGCGGGCGGGGGTCGAGGGGAGGCCGCCCCTCGCGGGGTCTCAGGGGCAGAGCCCCTAAAAGGTCTACGGAATTTTACTTCCGTGCACTTAGGAAAATCACTATTTTCCACAGTCGACCCCGTCCAAAACGTCAAAAACAATAGCCTGCGGCGTATGTGGAATTAGGTTTAGATTTGCACATTAACAGGTTTAATTCGCATCGTATGCAACATAAAACAGTATACAGCGATTCGATCATATCGAAACGAATCCAAATACGCCGTAGATCGACGCTGCTCTGATACCACTATTGGGATTTGTGGAGAAAACATGCGCGGCGGAAGCGATAAAATCCACGCAACCCGTAACAGGATCTCGTCGATAACAGCGTATTCGGAAATAGGTTTGCGGGATATACCTTATCGTGGAGCAAGTCCGGCGATGTCCCGCTGCACGACGGTGCAACACTGCTTGTCAAACACGGACGGATCTTCTCTCCCGTTCGCTGTCGCAGGTTGATCCGGCAATGCTCCTCTGCGGCAGTGATGTACGTTGCTCACAGCACGTACAGGTGGTCGTTGACGTCCTCCGAACGCAGGCGTCAAGGCGTCTGCATCTCTACTTCGTCCACGCGGATGGACGGAACTCCACGTCGCGCTTCTCAAGCCGGCGGGAAGGAGCGTGTCTCTGCGGCGGCGTGCTAGCGCCGCGTTGCTCTCCTTTCTCTCCTAAGGACGACGACGGCTAGGTTTTGTACGTGAGAATAACCTAAAAGCGTCTCTCTATATCTTATATAGATATCGGCCGTCTATCCTCCTTTAAATAGGATAAGAAGAGAAGTAGGGTTTCCTAAACCCATCGGTAAACAGAAACGTTGCGTTAATTAAAACGCTCGTGGATTAATTAGAATATTTCGGAATTCATTAATTAACCAAATCATCGCATTAATTGATTAATTAATATCCGACTCCATGCAATCGCTTGGGATGGCTCTACGGGCATACATATACCAACAAAGATGAGGTCATCGGTAACAACTATGCAGAAGGAGAAGTGTCGAAACGTTAGAGCGTTGAATCACCAATGAGGGATCAACCTGAGCTATAGGACCCAGCATTTTGGGAAAACTCAAGGCAAACTGGCAATGGGAAAGTAAAGGAGAACAGTTGAGGATGTTCACCGTGTTTGTAATTGAACTGGTGTGAAAGGCACTATGAGTACTCGACCGTCATCGTCAGAGATGGAGGAGGAGTAGGTTGGGGGCCTTTGAGGAAGAAGGGGTAAAATTGGAAGAGGAGGAGGAATTGGTGATGATAGACGGTGCTTTAAGGCCTCTTATATAGGGGAGAGGAGCATTGTAGTGGTATTTGTAAACCTCCATCAGAGAACGGTCGCGAGCCTAATTTGGGCATTTCATCAAATGGGCGAGATAAAGAATGATTTAGGGCTCATTTGAAATGGCATAGAGAAAAAAATCTAAAGGGGAAAGAATCTTGTCAAATTGTCAAGTAATGAGGAAGAATGGAACCGGGAAAGAAGACATTGTGAAATAGTCTCTGATTCACAGGCAGAGCGGAGGTAGAGGGTAAGTGTAGAGTCGTCAAATGGTTGATCGGACTATGGTGGTGGCATGTAAGTAAAGAAAACAAGAAACATGAGCATGACAAGGGTTAAATGTTGAACCTTAGTTTACATTGGCGCATTAATGAAATCGAATTAAAAACCATAGTCAAACTATATACAAAGAGTCAAACATTAACCAAATGGCCTAAAATTTGGACCATAGGGTAATGTTAATGTTTAGAATAATTCTATACAATTAATTTTTTGTTTTATACATGATTTAATCCTTAACCAGTATATTGACCAGTAATATATATATTTACGTTTTTTTTGTCGGTATATATATTTTACGTATTGAAAGGGTGAATTAATATAAAAAGGTTTTCTATTAAATCTTTGGGTGAATATTCAAGATAGGCAACATATATTAATTTCAAGTGTCGTATCTCATCACATTATTCTCTTTTAAGTTTTATTGCCACCTAGGAGGAGAGAGAAAAGTAAAGAGGATTATTCTCTCGTAACTAACTCAATACCACTTTATTTTGCATTCCTTGTCCCAAAAGTCATAAAAACTCTAAATTAATATAATCTACTAATTGTCTCTCATTTGTGGTCATTTTGCATTATTAGACTCTAATTAAAATACTAAGTGAGGTATTTGTGCACAAACCCATTCATTGTAATAAATATGAGTCAAATATTTTTCAAACCACTAAGTATTGCTCAATTTCAACATTGGGGACAAAGAGGATAGAAAAGATAAAAAAATTTAGGAAACAGGCCAAAAAGCATATAAAGGGAAGGAAAAGCTTGGAAATGGGTAAAATTGCAAATAAATTCGAGTTTCAGTATGTTACAGCTGAAATAGTTGTTATTATCTATTGTATTCTCCATCATTTGAAGGTTCAATGGTCTACGTAAATTCTACATACCATGATATGTTTGATTCTAATCTAAACACACATGAACCCATCCCTCTACCATAAGTTGATATTTGGTTTCTTTTAGAATCATCATCAACAATCTTTTTTGGTGAACTCTAGTATATATAAAACTAGAAGGGAACTATGATTTGTGAGACTTTGATCAAGAAATCTTTTCTTAATAGTTGTCCATCCACTTCTTCTACCCCTAGACCTAGCTTCAGCTCCTACCAAATCCATCATATACCAAATCAAAACATCATGCCTAACCATCCACCTAATTCTGATGACTTTTCTATATCTAATGAGAAAACTATTTTATTATGAATCAGCATCATTAGTTTGGAAAATTCATTGAACACCTTAATTAAACCACTTTTCACATTCATGATTGTTTATCTCATATTATGTAAAACATAAATATGTATTGAACCTGTTCCTATTCTACATATCCAATTTCCTACCAAACCTTATCTCCTTCTACTAATTTTGCCTCATGTGCATATTGTAACGTATAAAATCTTAGTCTTTTGACCCTAATGACTCTATCTCCATGATTATGAGGTTAGTATAATTGGTTCCTTAGATTTGACCAAACAAGAATAAAGATATAACTTAATGAATATTGTTATTGCATATAACATATAAAGTAACATAAGGTTTTATAAGCAACATTCCATATTAACAAAATTACTTAATTAAGTGCTAACATGTAAGCAAATTCATTAAATATGTTGCATGTATTTCCTTTTCTTATTGATAAGCACATAGTGGCTAAACATGTTTAATAAGAGGTATAATATGCTTTGGAATAACATTGGTGTTTTATGTCCATAAATATGAATAATGTACCATTATCTAAATAAATATTTAATTAATGGACTTAATATGATAAATAAGCAAAACATGGAATTTTTTTCACAATAATAAGCAGACCCTTTTTGGTAACAATGTGGAGATAGTAGGACTATAAATAATAAATGACAATGGTAATAATATAATGTTATAATAGTATATACGTGGTGAATCTGAAACTCTAATTGTGTTAGAACTTATAAAAGGATATCTCAAAATTCAAATCTAATGAGAAATTTGGGTTTCTTGAACCAATTCTCTTGGGTGCCAAGTTTCACATTAAATAAATAATCCTATATAACCAAATTTGTTATGGGTAAGAAAATATGAATTTTGTTCCAAAATATTCACTAATATGTTTAATAACTTCATAAGTGGAAACAAATCTCAAATCAGAATCTACATGCCAAAGTTGGTCTAGGTGCCAATTTCCATTAGAAGGACACTCCTAGATACCTGAATATAAATAGGAAAGGAAAGAGTATAGAAGTGTCCTAAGATGAGTGGGATTTGATTTATTTGTCTTGCTTTCATATAGTTTTGTATTTATTTTGTTGTCACATTGAATATTCGGATTTATATCTGTGTCACGCTATAGATTTGTACATTCCCAAATTTGACTACATTTGGGGGGGGCATCCCTGTTGTTCTTTTAAGATCGAACGATCTAGGGTTGTTGCCTTCCTTGCACCTTTTCTAGAAACTGACCACATAGTACCAAAAGATTTTATTTTCACAATTTCTCCCTCTTCGCGACACCTTTCTATGAGATTTCTTTGTTGTCGCTTCTATTTTTTATTCTGAATCTAATGATCCCTAAATGGAACCCTAAATGTCACTATTTAAGAAAGCCATAAATCAAGTATCGCAACCCCTCCCCTTCAGCTTGTAGACTCTAGTTCAACACACTCTGTCTTTACCCGGGCGTTCAAAAACACCCTTTGAACATCAAGAAACCCTTCCTCAGCCTCAATTTCTCCTATATACCTCCCTTGTTGTGGCCTCCAATGCTACTTTGTCATTGGTGATGGTAGCCTCTACCTGACATCTCTTACCATCTCCATTCAATTCCTTGCTCCAGAGTCATCTTGACGTGATTGGGAAGTTATGCATGGTCCTATCTTATTTTGTTTTTCATCTAGTTGGTCTCCCCAACTCGAGTAGTTGACATGTTCTAGAACTACTTCTCCATGGCATTCTCGACCTTCCCCCAAGTCAAAAATGATGCCCGCGAGTTTGGAGAATTCCTACAAAGTGTCTGTTGTAGTCCTTTGGTCTTGGTTGCATGATAATCATTATTTCATGATTTGTGGCCATTCTAGTAATGGTGAAGGTCCTCGTTGTGTCCCTGGTACTCCACAAGTTTCCACCTCGAGGTCGTTGGATCCTTAAGAACCTCAAGATCAAGATTATGATGCTAGAATCCATAGTTTTTCACTAAGTGACGAGTTGGCAAGATTGAATTTGTGGCTAAAAATAACTTCTTTGTTGTTTTCATTCAGAACAATCAAGGTATTGGAACCCTCGATTTGTCTTTGTATTGATTTCGTATTTGTCACGCTAGGTATGGGCAGGATTGTCTTTTTTCCTTTTATTTTGTTTAATATCACATGATTTCCAATCAATGTGGATGTATTGATATACCCGGATATGTTGTATGGATACAAATCATGTGTGGAGGGTATTTTGATAATTGATCGAAGGAGATTTGTTTAATAAATCAGTTATTCGTGTTATCTTATATAATTCATAATAAATTATATATAACTCAAAATGAAAAACAAAATATGTCTTTGAATAACGAAGTTATTCTCTATCCAATGGTTTTTATTTCGTCATCTAATTCCAATATAATAAATATGTGATTTTTAAGGATTTTCCAAATTGGATATAACTTCTAAAAATTAATATTTAATAATCTATAGGTCAGAAAAATAAAATAAAATATGATATGAATTCTTAATAATCTAAAATATTGTCTGGTTTTCATAACTTAATTCATTAATAATAACAAGGTAATTTTTAGGGTTTATACAATTTATGTAAACCTAGCCCTAATCTTATGTATGCCTTTAATAGGTTGTTTGTGGATTGAGATGTAATTAGGATTTTAATATTGGACATATGTACACTTCATGTGAGGTATGTTTCATTCCCTATTCATCATATTGAGCAATCACCTATATTCTCTTTATCTCTTGGTCCAATGGACAAATTAGCCTACATGATTTCTTTCTCTTCTGAGAATTTATTTCGTGTGAAAGACTCTAAGTTGATTTTGAGCTTGTGATCATCTTATATATAACTTGTTCATTTCATTCCATGTAGAAACCCTAATTGGAATATGTGATATCCTAATCTTCTTGTGGTGGAATTTTATTATATTTGAAGTATCTTAATTGTGGAAATTTTTGAAGATTTATTTATGGGTCCTTGGACCCCACTTTACTTTAGTTGGATGTTCTCATCCTTTGCATGAACATAACTATATTTTGTTCTTGCTTGCACTATTTGCGTGAGTGATTGATTAGTTATAACTAGAAGTAGTGACACCATATTTATTTGAAGCATTGAGGTTTTAGTCCTCCTGATGATGCACTGAGGTTTTGGCCCTCCTATGATATATTATATTTTGGGCACTGAGGTTTTAGTCATCCCGTTGTTGCACTGAGGTTATAGTCCTCCTGCAAAATTTATATTATTTGGCACTAAGGTTTTAGCCTTCCTGCCCTTGGCATGGAATCTATGGATTCCTACCCTACTTTTTAGTATATGCTAGTCTTTTTATTACTCGCCACACAACTATTTATGATTATGTATTATTATTGTGATATTGTTTTAGAGCAAGAAATCTCGTATTCCTGGTTATCATCTTTTTGAAATTCATACTCTCTTTTGATATCCACTTCGATAGTACTTTTCCTCTTCTATAGGAAGCCTTGGTATAATTGATGTCTTGTTTCCTAAATGTTGCTCAATCCCCATTTGAATATGCTCATACCGGCTTTTATGCTGATAATTTCCATTTTTATCTTCTCTTTTGAGGTATGCTTCCAACCCTGGGTGTAGGATATGGAGGAAATGGCATGTAGACGTGGACCTGGCTTATGGAGATGACTCTTGATGCGACATAGATTTGAGATACCAGGACATCCCTCTACTTAAATCCTGAGGTTGTTGATTTCATGTAAACCCCAAGTGGGAGAATATTTTGCAATCTTATATAAATTGAATATATTCATGATTTATTATTTTATTACTACATTTTGGTCTTTTGTATACCATCATTTGAGCAATGAAACAAAAAATTTCACCTATTCTAGCATACCTTTTTAGTGTGTTTGGAATGGATGAATTTGTTCCTAAAATTAAGTAGGGAGTGGATCCCCTATGTGGTTGCACTCCTTACACATATGATAAGATTGCCCTACACTCAACCCTAACTCCTTCGCATAACTTACTATTGATACTTTACCATTATCTTTTAACCGACACTACTCCACCTTCACCTGCATAGGTTGTTCCATCCATTCGTATCCATATAGATCTTTTTGGATATTATTGGGTGCCTACCCCTACCTACTAGAAAGACCAAGAACATGTGGAATGGAGTTTCATGACATGGCCTTTTAGTTGTTTGTGTGATAAGAATGTAGTAAAACTAACAAACTACTAAGTATTGAAAGTCATTTTGCAAAAAAAAATGAATAAAAGAAAAGCTTCCATCCATACATATTGTCTCATAGTATCCTTAATGTAATCAAAATTGTGTGGAAAAACTAAATATACATAAGGAAAGATGATGGAGATATCACAAAAATCTTGTGTGAGCATCATTGAACATGCTATAGCACACAACTATGAGCTTAATTTTACAATCCATACACAGAAGAATGATAAGAAAACATAAATTTGACTTAGTAATAAAAACACTAATCAAGAAATGAATAAAATTGGTTTTTAGGGTTTCTAAATTATTTTCTACTTTTGTATAATAAACTTGATTTGATATTTTATTCTATCAGTTTTTGTCTTCTTCTTTGCAGCATGTTTGTATTTTTCTATTTCCAAACCTCTAATGTTGTTTCTATTTTCTAGAAGTAAATAAAATATATGCAATTTATAATGAAAAGTAAACATGCATCTATCTAAAATGTATAAAAACCTTAAAGGAAAGTAAAAATACACTACAACAAGTGAAAACATTAATGCAAAAAATAGAGAATAAGAATTAAAAGTGTGCATATAAAGGTATGGGGGAAATCATTAACTAGTTGACATTACCTACCCCACACACTTATGACCTAAAATAGGGCGTAAGAGTACTAATAGATTACACAAGCAATCTAGTGATATACAAGTGGTAGGTACAATGTCATAGTATATTGTAAGTCAGTTGCAACCGATCTCATGGGATATCAGCTCAGTTTGGTGAACTTCTCTTTCTATGTGTATTGGCATCAACCATGAAAGTGTTGAACTTATATTTCCATTCTAAGGAAATTATATCCTCATGGATCTCTACATTGAGTATGTTAAACTCATGATCGTGTCCATATTTACGTTTGCTAAACATAGAAAAGGTTACAACAACTCAACCAATTGGATGTGATACTTGTCGTCTATCACTACACGGACTGAGATATTCAAGTGTCATGGCCTTATTCCCAGTGTAGGTTATAGGTATTAGGAAGTATCTAGTTCATTCTCAAATTATGCCTAGGACAGTAGGTCATGCATCCTCTTAGACTCATCCATAGAGGAATAATGGCATAGACTACCCTTTATTATGTATATACCATGATTCATCTTGTCCTCCTCTAACACCTTTACTTTATCTACTTGTGTAATCTACAGATAAACCTCAACTAAACTATGCTATTGGTAAATTTAGGTTTCTCCCCAGCAAATTAAGACACTCATATGACTATCTGATGTTAATAATGAACATTAAATGATGTTTGCAATAGTTGTATTGGCTGATGAAATGAAATTCTTGCCTAATTTGCATTCACAATGTCATTCATCATATGACCTATCATGGTTTACATAGGATTGCAAGTGTTTAAGCCTTCATATTTATCTATTGACAAGGTTTAATTAGATCTTGAATTCACATGGCATCTCTAACAAAAAATCATAAATGATGTCACCCAAATCATCCATGATTACCTATTGATTAGAATAGTAAATAATGTAGAAAATTGGCTTTACGTGAGCTATGTGGCAACCTAGATTTTGTCCCTACAAATCTCACATCATAAGCTATGATACCACCAATTATGGCACACTTAACTTTGAATAAATATCAAACAAATGACAAAAGGTAATGGTCACAAATTTAAAACTATATCACAACCCCAAATCTTAATAGAAAATATATTCGACAGAGCATTTAACGTCTAAACACAAAGTCAAAAACCCATAAAGACAATTTTCCAATTGTGTATTTCTAAACTCTACACTTAATGGTACATTTATAGTATATATAATAGTAAATACAACCCATAGCATTATGTTAATCTAGCATAAAAATTGTAGTTCATTCCATTTCGTACGACATGTAATGCACATACGTGGCTCGGTACCTAAATAGCTTTTGTAAATTCTATGATCCTACTTCCTCGTGTTCATGTACTGTTAAAGGAACTAAAAATAAGTTTTCTGCTAAGTCAAAGCATTTTTCATGGCATTTTCTATTTATCTTTTTGTTGAAAGTAAATATAAAGAATTTATTTGAATATCAAATATTTTAACTTAATAATATAGGAACATATACAGTCATACAAGAAACAAATGGAACTCATGGATCTCAAAGGAAATCAAACTTCAGGAACTAAACTATATTTCTACAAAAATGACTTCAAGTTAAATTACTAGTTATTGCAAACAAAATAAATACTAATCCAAACTCGCCCAAAAGGTTGTGTCAGGGCGTAGTTAATAGTTAGCACCCAAATTTATCCAGATCCCAATAATTAGGTTGATTTTTTTAATGTAGCTTATATCATTCAGCAAATTCTAAACTCAAAGCTATTCTTGGAATTTGGTGATGAAAATCAGCTTAAAATGCATGTGGATATACATGCAGAGATGAGGGATGTAGTCAAGGAAATGATCTCCCCCTTTAAATTTTACTATATATATTTGTTCCATTCTAACTATCTTGTACAACATATGTTTAAGACAACATAAATGTTGTCTTTTGGTGGGACTTAGGTTCAAGGCTTATAGATTCCTTTCATTACATGTTATCTCGTATTTATTTTCTTTTCTACAAGGTCATGCCAATATTTTTAAATTACACTAAGCTCATTGCATGCCTAATAAGAATTCAAGAGAACCCTCTACTTTTGTAGAGAATTTGAAACATCCTCTATTTTCTAATATATTCTAAGCAACCCCTATGTTAGCAAAGTGTCTAAGAAGTTAACAAACTAGTGGATCTCGGGGATGAACCAATGCTTTTGTTTAAAAGGTGCATGTCAATTATATATATGCTCTTATTATATGTTAGTTGCTAAAGTTTGACTCGTTAGGATGTCCTTTCTCAAATATGAAGATCAAAATACTTCACAATGTTTGTGCTTGAAATACGTGATCATATAAGTATAGATGGAAATTTGATTGCCTTCTCATCTCTAGCAACTAACTCTCCTAAGAAAATTAGTAACGCGTTTAGATTTTATCTTTATTAGCAACAAGTTCCATCCATATTTTCATTAAACTAAAGTAGGTGTATGGTATTGAGAATATCTAGAAAAATTGACTCAACGTATGGCGTACTTTTCTCTCACATGGTAAAGTTTAGAATAGAATAGGTTATATAATACTACAGTTACGTAATTCTTAGCTAATCATCGCCATGGTACTAATGTCGTTGGTATTGGACAAAATTTTGTTGATTTTATCGATGTCGAGAGCTAGGCAGTATCCTCATTTTACAATATCTTCGACATTTCGTCGGACTTGTCCACATTTCCCCATATATCGATGAAGTTGGCTCAATTCCATTTAAAAATTCTACAATGTCCTCGACATTTGTCCAAGTTGTCGACACTCTTTGATATTTTCTGGAGCTTCTTGCATGAGGGGGGTAAAAAGTATTGGAGCTTGAGGTAAGACAATTTGATGTTATTCTTTATTAATTTAAGCTAATATTAATGGATTGAACCCCTCTTTGTTAGATCTATCATAGATTTACACCATTTTTATGTAGCTTATTTACTATCATAAACTTTACATATGGAAGAACTCTGCAGTCTTGAGACAACCTTATGTAATCGTGTATTTTTCTACACATGTAAACATGTATGGATGGTTATACGTAAACATATATTGTGTTTTTAGTTAGATTTGATAAAATCTATCAATTTTCATCACAAAATGAATAATTTTTAATTTAAGTTTTGTCAAAGTTATGTCAAAATTTGGTTGTAAAAATCATCGATGTTTATTCAACATTTTCACAAACTTCCATGTCCACACCTATCGAAGTGTGGTTCAAAGTTAAAGTCATATTCCATGATCATGGCATAAGCGTTTTGAATTTATTTACAACCTAGTGGATTCTTTACATAGATTTTGGTAGACAGATTGAATAGATCGTTTTCATAATAGTGGTTCCAGGTATATAGGCAAACTTCATCAATCATTTTTAATGTCTAAATGCGTTTTACAAACTGAGAAAACCTCATTGCTTCACTTGGCCAGCCAAGTAACACACTACACCTGTTGTGATCCACCTTAAGGTATATTTTAGCTCCTAGGTTTTTCACTTTTTATTTTCATTTTCTCAACTGCAAATGTTTCATGGTGTAAACCATAATAAAATTATATGCTTATCTTGTAACATTTAACAAATCCCCAAATTAAGATTGTGCATCCCTCTTCCCATGGCAAAATCGTGAGTCCACCCTTGTGGTGATGGATCGACGGCAGTGGCGGAGCCAGAACTTAACGAAGGGGTAGGCACCTTATAGCTGCAGCTAAGTAGGTAGGGCACACTGTAAGGTAACACATATTTTTCCCCAAAATCTGTAGCAAATACAACTCAATCGGTGTACATTTTGGCAGGTACGGGTGGGACACGTGCCCACCTGTGCCTCCATGTGGCTACGCCACTGATCGACGGTGCAGTCGTACCAGGGAAGAAATTATAGCAACCCTTTCAGTTAGCTTCCGGTTTTGATTGGCTCACACCTGTCTGCTGTTCAAGAAGCACATGCTCTTGTTAGGATTTCAATTCCTTGCATCGTCGTAAAGGATCAAGAAAGAAGCTAACTCAGCTATGATGATTAGCATTATCTGGTTGTTTCGTGCGTTTATGGATCTTCTTCGCCGTTGTCACAATTGGTACGCAGTGCTTACACTCAGCGTTGTTGACACTCGGTCTCTATGTTTTTTTTTTTTTGACAGCACACTCGGTCTCTATGTTTAACTCCATACAGCATCATTGTGTGAACTATGCAAGCAGCAATGATGCCTCGTGAACCAACTAATTTCCCGTCAAGTGTATGCGAGTTGCTAGCTTCTGCAACTAATAAACTAGTACATATGCACGCTTCATAGATCCGGGACGTCATTCAGACGTCAGGACGTTTTTGGATAACACCTTGTTTAGAAGATGGTCGCATAGAAAAAACAAAATGTACGTCAATCGAATGCGCACGTCACAGGATTCTTTCATGATTATGGGTTAGATACCCTATAAACATCAATTGAAGGGTTTGGGGTTCTGGACGGAGTAGCTGGCTGGCTAAAGCCTAGCAAGATGGGGTGTCGGAATGGACTACAGAAAACGTAGTCTGTGTTGTGTGTTTGTTTGTAAATCTGCCGCGTCGTTACTGGTCATGATCAGCGCCATATAAACAACCAAAAGACTCTGTATTGGCTCTTAGTTTGTAATATTGGACCGTGGTCACCGGTCAAGACCAACAACAAATATATAGCCGAAAGACCCCACAAAGCCCATGCTTAAAAATATAACCAAGCGTAGCAAGCCGACACGGCCTAGACAGGTCCGAATCCCCCTACATGGCTACATCATCCTTCCAACTGCTTAACACCAGCGCATTGCGGCACTGCCCCCACTGCCACCGGGCCGGCTTCCCGTTAAAGTCTCCAGCACAAATTTCTTCTCCGGTACTTACAAACATACGAATAAAGAACAGTTGTATTTAGTTAGGTCGGAGGAAAATTATCACAGACGACATGTGGGTTTTCGTTTTTGATGTCCCAAATAACCTTACAAACATCACTAATAAGACAAGTCGTTACATTAGCATGGCATTCATAACCGCTAAGTCGTATGCGTTTGATACACAATAGTTCTCAAGAAGCGCACTGGTTGTGTTTACTCCATAAATTTATATAACTATAATACATTTTAGTATGTAGCAGAGCTTGCGATAACAGGAATTGGAGTATGATATAACAGCACTGATGAACTTTGACGTATACAGTAGCAGATAAGTACTTTGACTATGGTATAACAGTGTTGCTTGATTATAATGTAAAAACAGAATATACGAATGTCACATAGTGTCGTATAACAGAACAATAATTCTACTAAGCGGCTTAACTACCACCTTAACTGGCTGAAGCAGGTGTAAGCAACATTTACAGTCACTAACACGCACACATACAAATATAGAGAGAAATTAGAATATAAACAATAGTATAGACCGTGCCATACACTCCATTAATGAACATGCATCCCACATGTCATCTGGACTGGTGAAGACTCCCCTCCATAATGCACGAGCATCTTGAGGCTCACCCACTAAGCTTACCAATTGGGCTAACTGAGAAGCACATAGTCAAGTCTTGTTTACATATCAAAATAGCTGTTTTAAAAAAATCCACCTTTGATTTTCATTACTATGACAAATGTATATAAACATGAGCCTATTTAGAAAATTGTAAGGCACTCAACCAAGAATAACAAAATCGATACAAAGTTATCCAAATGCATTTATATTGTTGTTTTTAGGTACATGACATATAAATGACCAAAAGAGTTCCAACTTTTCATTTCAAAAGTTCATATAATGTTTAAGATCAATAATTTGAATTTTCAAAATAGTGATTAGATGAAACATTCCGACATTTAGCTAGGAATGAGATCATATCTGGGAATAAGGTATCTAAAATAATTGTTCTATGCAACCCATTCATTAAATCAGAATATATAACAACCAACATAGAAGCAACAATATGTTAGATAAAGATAGAACTGACAAGTTAATTAAAGATCCAGTAGTATTGCATGGCACATCACTTAAACGGTCATTGAACGATATATTAATGCAGCCTAATTTGAAGTTAAGTTACGTGATATAAAATTACAGTAGCCTCGGTTGGAAGTTGCCAAGATGAAAATTACTGTAGCCTAACATCAGACCATGGAGTGTCCTAGAACAGCGCATATTATGAAGTATGTTCGACTCTAGACGATAGAAAAGACCATGCTTAGAGTAGACGTCTCTTCTTTGAAAGATTTTCAAAGATCCCTCTCACATCTGCAGCAGTTACGGGTCTTGACGAGTCACAAGAGTGCTGCAAAGTTGTTGTAACAAGTATTGCAGTTAGTATCCAAAACTGCCAGCATTGAAAGCTGAGACAGAACTGGAAAAAAAAAAGTGACTTCTGAAGACAATCAAACTGATTTGCGGACTTTTCCAATTGTAAGAAGACCCGTAAACAACAATTCCATAGCATGAGCAAAAAAGGTAAACTTTATGTTCAACTAAATTTATAAGGTATACACCATTTTTGTCATCCGTCATTATTAAAGCAGAAAGTTAGACATGACCTTCCCCTTCCCTATAGATTCATCTGTAGTAAATTATTGCACATTTCAGATTCCTGCCCCTGGGACCAACCCTGCATATGGATTGCATTGCCCAGGCATACGTGCTACCTGACAATCAAGATAACAATGTGGCAATAAACTTCATAGCTTTGTTAAAATTAGATAAAAGTCATGCTATCTTTTCCTCTATCAACCATATTGTAATGGAAACAGGTTTTAGAACCACTCTTGTGTAACTTGGACCTTGGTAAAGTGCAGGCTTCCCTGAGAGAGTCGCCAAATGGTGTCCACCTAAGTCGGCTAGTCCATGACACACTAACTTCCATATACTGAAAGTGCAACTTCCAACTAGGTGATCCACAGTCAAAAGTTCTACATTCAGGATACATTCAGCGACACTGAAAATTTTCCAATTCTGGGATTATGTGGGAAATTCTGGCTAAAAGTACAGTCAACTTGCGGAGGGATCAAGAAGAAATTGGACTGTGAACACAGAGACAAACACGCACACTCACACATCATATATATAGGTGTATACATATCACATTACATATACACATTTTACACCACACCACACTGCCATATTTGAAGTCGTCACTTCCAAATAGACATCTAACATTTGAAATTATGTTCAGCTAAGCTGAAAATTCTATATTCAGGAATTATGCATGATACTCGGGCAAAAAGGTTGCACAGAAAAAGTTAGGGGGGAATGGATCACGTGCACGCACACACATCATACTACAAACAGTGATATATTACCCATGCACACACATGTTAACACCAAAAATCTATTCTAAGGCACGCAACTTAAATTGCAGGAGGTGTGGAAAACACGTATAACAGGGGAGAACCCCTAAAACGTGAATAGTTAATGAATAATACATCGATAAAATTCATTTTTCAAAAAATGGGAGTTATTTGGACTCACATACCGCTGGTGAAAGTCGTGTTTTAAGAACTTGGAACTACTATAGAATATGCAGGTTGCCTATTTCTAGAATAGCAATTCTAACTATTGAGCTCTTGACAAGAATATATCCACTTAGCCTGGTGTAAGGGCCTTCCAGATTTGTTTCTCCCAGGATGCAGTGATGTAGATTTCTAACGGTAGTATTGAGTTTCCTATAATGTTTCTGTATCTGTAGAAGTGAATGCGGATCGTATTCATTACATTTTTCTCTTGAAATCTCAAAATGTTCAAGAATTGCTCTCCTCTCTCCTCTCCTATTTCCTCTACTCCTTGTACGCTGACTTCTGTTTCCTTATTGTTACAGAGATGGACTGATAGCTTTCATTCAGACCTTAATTACTATTTGCAATTTTTTTCACCTAAATGATTCACTAATCATTTAAGATCCATGTAAGTATAATATCTCCTGTATATAGGAGATCGTGTACTTAAGCACATTAAAAAAAACTCTTCAACTTTTACGAAAAAGGCAATTGTTCACAATTTCAGGTCACCTGGACTTTTCACAATTTTGTCTGCTTTTTCATTTTTTTTTTAGATTTTCGCGAGTTTTCACGATTATTCTGTTTTAAAGTCGCTTGCTCTTTTTTTACAAAACCATGTACAAAGAACCCCCAACCCATACTCCAAGCAGTGTATGTTGTCGTACCGTCCTTCCCTCTTCCTCCTTTTCTTCTCTAAAGCTGTGTCCTTATCCTTTTCTTCTTTCCAACTACTTGTCATCCTCCTTGTTATCCCTTCACCCCACTTCTTTTCTATTACTGATGTGTTGGGTCCTCTCGTTATGTGCCTTTTTTTTACTTATTGTTTCTGTTTCGCAACCTCTTTCAATTGTCTCCCCCCTTCGTCCTATCACTGCCTCCTCTATTTCCTTATTCCCCCTCTTCCCTACAGTTGCACTTCTTCTCCCTCAACTTATCTTGTTGTGTTCTTTCATGTTTCCAATTTCTAAATTGTGGTGACTTGTGGCTTTATCAACCCAAAGGCATCAACGCAATGTAAGTACTCATAGAAGGTGGAAGAAGGAAGTCTTCTACAAGTCATTCACACAAATCTAACAATTATGTATATGTATATTCCATAGATATACACTTAATTTCCAATATATTGAAACTCTTCCTTTATCTATCATTGTATGTAATTATGTATAATCAAAAGCTATTTGGTAGTCTGATCTTCAAATCGAAGTTGAATTTTATTTTCTTTTGTGAGTAAGAATATAATTATGCTATTAAACTTTTTTAACATAATGGAATTTATAATTGATTCTCTATGAGCCTTGAACGAATATTGTATTCACTTTTCATATGCAGGGATCAAAACTTGTATGTTTTCATCACATATAATAAATCTAATTACCTAAGTTCAATTAATCATGTGAGGTAATTTCAATAATACACAACCCAATAGTATAGATTTACTAGGTAAACTATTGTCTAAAAAATTAAATTAAAAAAAACAAAAATTGGGGAAACATAGCTTGGGAAATTGTAGATATGAGTTGAAGTTTAAGAGTTTTTCATGTTAATATTTTTCAATTCTTTTCAATATGTTAATGACCTAATGAACAATTTTGAAGAGATAAATATGCATGAGATGGCATCTTCATATTTGCATGGCAGAAGTTCACATGATAGTGATTAAAGCTTTGGAAGTAGGTATGGCAAAGTTCACTAATCCATACCGAATCGATTCAGAATCTGAACCACAATTTGTGAATTTTGAGGGGTTGGCGATTGCAGAACTGTCCAGCAAATCAGGCATCTATTGCGGAGGAACGCACAATATAATTGTGGATAACCACAGATTCTCTAGGGTTCCATTTTAATCCGCAGCGAAATGTAATTTTGCTAGACCTCGTGTCTCTTTGTGGCGCAGCGGCGGATAGTTCCTCCCTTTAACGTCCATGTTGCTCTCGGCACAATCCAATCCGCGACAGGACTTCATCCTCCCCGCTCCAGTCCTCCTCCCTGGTTCCTCCTCTTCTCAATAAAGGCTTTGCTTTAAGGTCCTAGGTGATGCTTGCAAAGACAAGAAGCATCACCTGCCACAGCTTATATCCTTGCAGAGTAGGTGACGAGGTCTTCAACGACATCTATGTGGTTCCCCTTTGGCTTCGCACTTGCCTTTCTGCACCTCTTCCTTACCTTCGACATGCCCACACACTACCTCTGCGAATTCTACCGCCTCACGTGGTGGAACGTGTAACCCACAGAAGGGTCTCGCCGCTAGACATCACTCTGGATTCCCTTCGTGTATCCCATCGATGGACACCCATTGACCTAGAGCTTCTTAGTGCGTGCTCTAGGGTGACTCGTTGCAACGGGAGACTTAAAAGAAAGCATCTCAATGTTGATGGACGTGGCCATATTTCCTAAGGGTATGTTGTGCATGAAATGGTTGCTACTGGGATTCTAGCAAGGTTTGCCCCTCCTAGAGCTCAGCAAGAGTCGTCAGGTTGTGCCAACAGCAGTGAGTAGAGCAGCGGATGTTATATCCTCTAGAATTGACAACTGTTACTGGAATTTCTTTAACCTTTTAGTTGATAACTCACTTATTAGATCAAACTTGTGCAATTCTATTGTAATCATCCATTTTAGGCCATTCTTCAAGTTTTCAAAAGGTCATTGGACCATGATACTGGTGGAATTATAATTCCTATGAATTCCTATAAAATTCAATGCCAATATACAAGATTTTAGTATTGTATAGCATTCACAAATTGTTGCTCTATGCATTTATAACCCACAAAGTATCGATTGATGAAATATTGACTAGTTGTGAACTTGTTTGATTAATGATGGTTGCCCTGTGATTCTCCATTGCTTTAAATTGTACAAGACTTAATTGTTGGTCCCAAAAAAATTCAACTATTGTGTATATATGCAATGCATTGGCTTACGACTCAAGTTGGATTTTTGCAAAACGTATTAACTTCAAGCTACAATGCATACATGTAATGTTATGGCAAGCGGGTCGGACTTTCCAAATGCGATCAGATTTTTGTGGATCGGATTGACATTGATTTTTTTACGTGAGCTCTTCAGGTTTGGATCAGATTCAAGCTGCATGGTTGTGGGTCAATTCCGAGTTCGGTTCTAATTGGCAAAAATCCAACTTGTTGCCATGCCTAGTTAGAAGAGTGAGGCTAAGACAAGGATGTGTTGTTAAACTAATATAAACTTCACATCTAGTCAATGCAAACTTATCCATGCCCTTGGTACATAGCAACAAGTTGTTTGCAACCGCTACTATAACAAGAATATGGGGGCTAGAAGAATCACAAGACTCAAAGCCCACATTAGGAATGAAACAAGGTATAAAAATTGCATGCAACCATTACAACAAGAATATAAAGGGTTGGTAGAATCGCAAGACTTAAATCCTGCAATGTTGCAATAGGAATGTTACCACGTTCAAGAAATGCCCTTGGAGTGAGAGGTGACACTAGGAAGATGGTGAAAGTTGAGAAAGAGGTCTGCAAGTAGCAACAAGGTTTGTTTAGGTAGTGTTTTTGTACAGTGTCAGGACAAGAGAGAAATATGTTCTAGCATCAGTTTGGACTCTGATATGAATCGTCATCAACACCATGACAACCATGTAGGGTCGCATGTATGGGAAGATCATGAAAGATTCTATAAGGGTTTCATGGGAAAGGAATAATGGGATGCTTACATGAGGGGTGATGGTTTGTCAAATTATGAATTTGTTGGGGGCAAGGGAATTGGTGCT
Source organism: Alisma plantago-aquatica (assembly GCA_963693085.1). NCBI lineage: Eukaryota > Viridiplantae > Streptophyta > Magnoliopsida > Alismatales > Alismataceae > Alisma > Alisma plantago-aquatica. The sequence continues at coordinate 883,864,212 of OY856413.1, read as the reverse complement.
TGTGTAGGTACATCTTTTGAATAAGAAGAGTTGCACATGTTATTCGTGTGAGAGATCACAGTAGTTGGTAATCTGCTCACGTAAACAAAGGGATCATAGATATCCTACTAACACAATAGGTAGGTTAGATGAGTCAACTAATAAAAAGCCACATGAAGCACAATAGATTTTGATAGACATGTTCTTTGTGCTTAGACAGGGTTGGTAAGGTTCAATGTATCTTCTTTTGTCCATGGAATCCATGTACATATGACTTTGGAGCGATGTATCATGCATCAGTGTGAACTATGAGGTCAGCTAACCTAGGGGTGAAAGCTGCCATTGCATATGAGTTGGCTGAAATATTTATATTTCATAGCAAAAGGCTAAGATTCATATTGATGAGTCTGGTTAATTTAGTTAATTTAGTTATTTGAGTCTATTTGTATATAGACCCAAGTGTGTCTTGGCCCATGGACCCAAGTGTGTCTTGGCCCATTAGTTCAATCTAAAGTTTGTACGCTTCCCCCTTCTATATATAGAAGAGGGATTCCTCTTATCAAATATATCGCATAGCCTGCTTTTACTTTACAACATGATATCACAGCATAGACCCTAACCCTAGAGAAAGAAAAAAAAGAGTGCATCCGCCTGTGGGTGGCTGATGCCTCTTCTTGACTTGGTCACCCATCAGGCATCTCCTGGCTTTCATGCTTGTCATCTCTCTTTCTACTTCCGTATAAAATCCAACTTGTCTACACTTATCGTCGGGATGCAACAGAGACGCCATCTATGAATCCCCTGTCGTCTTCACCCGGTTTTGCCAAATTTTCTTTTCATCTCTTCATCATCCCTGTGATGCCTGCAAATCCTATGAACATCTACTGCTCCATGAAATCACACATGGAGATCTATGTGATCATGATTTCCCTAACATCAAGCACGGCAGGCGCACAAAGTGAATTTGAAAAAACGGAATTATACAACCGCCGCAAGCCTAAGTCGAGAAAGCTCCCTTCTATGGCACTTCGTGTGCCCATGCTTTGGTTGTAATCGTGAGTGGGTATGCACAATAATCCGACTATTATGCTCTTGGGGACCAAAATTTGTACTCAATTCACAAACAGATGAGGATATAATCTGATGTCAGCCCAACGCTTAAAAGGTTTGTTATGATGGCGTGCTAACGGATGATGTATTCAAGAAAAAGCAAATTTTGCCTTTCGATTTTATATTGCTTCCTCTGTTGAATTACCGTCGGTTGCCACCTTAGTAGGATATTGGCCAAATACTTTCCCGACCAATCAACATGGGGCCTTGATTTGGTATGCCTACATGGTGGTACCATAAAATATTGCATTCAGCACCATGAATGGAGTGGCCATGATGTACATTGATTGAGCATGAATTAATTGGTGACCTCATAAAGATGGGAGTCTTCCACTAATACGACCGCTGTCACCCGGTTAAGCATCACCTATCAGCATCTCCATGGCTGATTCATCGGTAATGTATAATAATATGCAATTAAATCTGCAAGTTTACACGTTTGTAATCCACGATCACTTTTTGCATCGTCAACTATCGTATCATGTTGTCCCTTGCCATCGTACAAAATTTCGATCGAAATTGTGAAATTTCGACTGAAATTTCAGATTTTTTTCAATCGGACATCGAAACGCTGGTACGCAGGGATATGTCCGTCATTTAGCGAAATATTTCGCACTGTGGGCGAAATTTCACAAAACTGGAGGGGTTTCGTTGCAAAAAGCCCAGTTTGGGCCTTCAAATCGCGAAATTGCTGCGAAACGCAGTCACTGTTTCGCGAATCAGTGTTCCGCGGACTGTTGCTGCTGGAGTTTGGCGATTTTGGCGATTTTCTTGGGATTTCTTGCTCCCGGAGGCTTCTCTACTTGATTCTAAGGTATGTAACCCCTCTTCCTAGCCCATCTATTCCTCCTCTTTCTAACTCTACTCTCATTTAGACATAGCGTAATAAGAACTCCGAAAATCCTAAATTTCTAAGTGAGATTTCTCTTTAAAAACTCAAGATCTTGAAGTGAAACTTGTACATCTAAGAAACAATAGTGTGAAATACATACAACTACACTTGTTTTGAAAATCTAATCAATATATTTCATATTTATACACAAAATGGCTAAAACAGCTTTTTTTAAATTGAAATTTCTTATACTTTTTTATTTTTCGCTTATGTAACCCTAAATATATTACACTAGTAGACTTATACCATAAATGCTAACTAATTTCAGTATTACAAGTTCAATTTGTATATTTATAACAATTTAAATATTAATTTCAGACCTTAAATTAAACAAATATTATAAAATTGAATTAATAAAAATAAAAATGATGAACTACTTAGTTATACATTGACCTTCTAAGTTTCTAACATGCAATTTTAGGCTTTAGTAACTAGTTATGGTTTATTTACATGTGTTGACTTGATGTGATTATTTTTTCATGTTTTTATTTTTCTAAATTGCAGTAGATGGGTTCTTCATCTGGTGATAGTGATGGTGGAGGAAGAAATGATGGTGGTACTAGAAAGGCAAAAGTCATTGATTTTGCATGGGCTCATTGTGAGCAAGTTCCTGGCACTAAGCAACAAGTGATTTGCAAATATTGTACCAAGAAAATAGGCGGTGGGGGGATTATAAGATTCAAGTCCCACATTGTTGGCGGTGACAGGAACGTGGCAATGTGCAAGCAATGTCCTCAAGGAGTGAGAGACGACTTCAGGGAAATGATAAGTCAGAAGAGAAACATTCGTCAACATCAACAAGAACTTGACCAACTCGCGGTTGATACCCTCTTTGAGTATGGGAGAGGAGGTTCTTCTGCCGAGTCTGACTCAGATGTAGATTATTCTGAAGGTTATATCACCTCCCAACAACATCGCATGTATCGCAGGGCGCTTAGAGATTCCAAAAGGCAAGCACGGGAGAGAGAACAACATGATTCATATAGGAGGGGCATTGGCCCATCTGTTTTTGAGCATGGTGGAGGCAGTGGTGCAGGTCATACGGCTGGTTACCGTTCAGGAAGAGCATCCATCCCCACGGTTGACTTAGGAGATGATAGTGATATGCCTGCCCAAGTGAAAAGAAAGAAAGGGACAATTGATAGCCTATTCAGATCTCACAGCACAACAAGAGGTAGGTTGGGTGTAGATGTAGACGTGCCAGGTATGAGAAGGTCAAAACCAGTACAACAGAAGTTGAAATCTATGTTTTCTGGTGCAAAGAATAAGGTTGGCAAAGCAGTTGGTAAATTATTCTTTGCCCATGGGATCCCTGCACACGTGGCTACTGAGCCATACTTACAACACCTCTTGAGAACTGCAGGGGAGGCTGGACCGGGTGTTAAAGCCCCCACTGCATATGAGCTTATGAATGTCTACCTTCCTGAACAAAAATTGGAGATCCAAAAATGGATTGAGGATAAGAAGCAAAGGTAACTAAGCTTATTTCTTTATTGTCCATTCCATTCTTGATTGTTGAAGTCTTCAAGACTTTAAGGTTTTAACTCTACATCTACTTTTTGTTTGTTGTACTTGTAGGTGGGAATCTTATGGTGTGACATTAATGGCTGGTGGTTGGACATCTGGAACTAGAAAACAGATCATCAACTTTCTTGCCTACTGTAATGGATCCGCCATTTTCCTTGGATCTGTAGATGCTTCCACTGAGGTTCGGAGTGCTACATACATATCTAAATTGATGAAAAGGTATATCAAAGAGGTTGGTGTGGAAAATGTGATTCAAATTGTAACTGATAATGGAGCCAATTTCAAGAAAGCTGGAAAGTCTTTGATGGATAAGTTTCCAATCTATTGGATTCCTTGTGCAGCTCACTGCATTGATTTGATTTTGAAAGATATAGGTGAGTCATATATGATATATGTTTGACTCCTTGACTCCTTGTATTCCAATTTCCAATTCCAAATGACTTATAGTGTCATTATTTGATTTCATACTCTGTTTTGTTCAAATGTAGGTGGGTTGTCGCATGTGAAAATTTTGATCATTGAAGCCAGGACAATCACAAGCTTCATATACAATCGCTCATTTCTTTTAGCTGCTATGAGGAGGAAGGAGTATTATGGTGGTGACTTGGTGCGACCAGGAGTCACCCGTTTTGCTACCAATTTTTTGGCGTTGCAAAGTCTAAAATCAAAGAGAGATGGGTTGAGAAAATTATTTTCCGGAGTTGAATGGTCACTGAAGGAAAGTAAGACAGTCGCAGGGGGCAAGATAGAAGACATTGTGAACAGTAGGAGCTTCTGGGAGAGGGTTAATAAAATTCTTAGAATCATGGAACCAATAGTGAAGGTGCTCAGGTTGGTGGATGGAGATAAGTCGCCAACCATTCCCTACTTGTATGAAGCAATGACCCTGATGACAGATTCAATATCAAAAGTTGTTCCAAGAGGAAGTTCCCAATAGAAGAAAATTATAAGGAAGCGGTGGGAGAAAATGCTTTTGCACCCTATGCACAAAGCTGGTGAGCATAACTGATACTTATTCAATAATTATATACATTTCTATATCTTGATAACTTATGACACATTCAATACAAGACAATTTTATTTATAGCCATTTCTATTTCTTGTAGCTCATTACTTGAACCCTAGATTCCAATACAAATACAAGTTAGGGTTCAAGAGCGACTTCATGGCAGCTATTAAAGAAGTTGTGGAGAAACTTGTCACCACATTTGAAGAGAGGGTGATTATTATGGACCAGGTAATACATATATTCTGGAACTCTGTATTTACTAATTATTGAGAAAAAAATCAGATTTTATTGCCCTTGACCTTATCAATGTTGTCATGTTAATTTGCAGTTGAGGCAGTTCAGAGAAGCCATTGGATGCTTTGCGCATCCAAGCGCTATTGCTGACAGAGAGAAAAAGTTGTTCCATGTGAGTGGTGGTCATGGCATGGCACAGGTTGTGAAGAACTACGTCGAATTGCTGTGAGAATTCTATCACAAACAGCTGTTGCAGGTGGTTGCGAAAGAAATTGGTCCACATTCAACCTCATTCATAGCAAAAGACGGAACAGACTTGGTGCACAATGTCTAAATGACTTGGTATACGTTCACTATAACATGAGGTTGAGGGCAAAAGATCTTAGAGAGCCCGAATTTAGAGAAGTGGACCTCTCTGTCATCCATGATCCACTTGATATTGCTTTTACCTTTAGTGGTGGTAATGAGAATATTGATCCAGAGGATAATCCATTGCAACAATGGATGACTAATGTTGGTGGTGCCCCAATTTTAGATAGAAATGATGGCGGGCCGGATCCCACTGTTGAAGCAACATTCATGCCTAGCACTAGAGTAGAAGAAGAGACAGCTACAAGAGACCGCAGCCCTGTACAAAAATTTGAAGAAGAAGAACAACACATTCAAGATGAGATGGATATTGCACAGGCAGTTGAAGGTGGAACTCGTTCTAGTAGCCACTCTTCCTAATCTGATGGTGGTGGTGATGATGATCTTGACGACGATGATGATGATGCACCTGATGATGATGATGATGGTGATGGTGATGACCAAGAAGGTAATGATAATAATGAAGAGTGGGCAGGATTTGAGAATGACAATGATGATCGACCTTATCTCTCTGCCCCTAGGGCTGAAGTTGCACCTGCTGAAACTCAAATTCCATTTGTTGATAGTACATTCCAAAGAAGAAAAACTAGAGGTACAAAAGAATATATTGGCACACCATAAGGTCCAACACCGTCACCACCACCTCTAGCTATTCTTCCAGCTCCTCAATACCAAAGTGATTGTATTTCTAATTTGGCTGAATCAGTTGGGAGCATGAGTATTTCAGACAGGGATTCATCTTCTATTGTTGATTCTTTATTTGGGTACCCTCATGCACCACAAACACAACCTGCAATCGCACAACCACCACAACAAGATCCCTATAACTATGGCTATGGTTATGGTGGGAGTCATGGGACTTATAATTATGGTGATGATTATTCTTCTTCTTCTAGAAGTATACAAGTACAACCAGGCTATATGTATGGAGGATACAATGACCCACTGATGCAAGGTTATTCTTACACTGGAGAACATGTTCATATGGAATCTAATGATGGTGGGCAAACTTGGCAAGGATACCGTGAAGTTTTGTATGTTCCTCCATTAGCTGTTGCTCCTCCAGCTCCAATTGTTTCACAACCATCTATTGATCAAGCAAAAGCACTTGAGGAATTTTTCCTAAAACATGGGATGATGCAGTTTGTGTCTAACGAGATCTACCAAGAGCATGTTGAGACATATAACCGCGTGTATAGAAATGATATGAGTTGGGCAACATATGTTGATAGTATCAATGAGCATATGTATGGTCAACAACGAGGAGGACAACAACCACCACGACACTCAAGCTTCAACTAGGACTGTTGGTCTCTTAGTCCTACTCTGTAAGACTTATGGAACATCATAATGTGTAAGTTTGTTAGTTTATAATTTGTTTTATATATCATAAGTTGTAATATGTAAGTTGGTAACGGTACTTTGTACTTTGTAGTACTCTTGTCTAGTAGTGTAGTTGTTTTAACTTGAAGTTTGCAAGTTTGTAACAGTCTAACTGTCTAACAGACTTTGTCATTTTTGTCCATTTGTGCACTCACTCATCAAGACATGGATCCCACCCTAACCTCTAAACATATAAATTTATCATATAATCTAGTGTATCTATGTCAAGACATTGTGTATGCAAAAATTCATAGTTTAATTCCTTCATTTTGTCATCGAAATTCTGTTGATATTATTCAGCTTCCTTCACTTACAAATGTGGGAGACCCCCCCCAATATCCAATATGAAATATTATTGCATATTTGAGTAGATCTTGGCATTTAGATCATCCTGGTAAATTTTCATGATTTAATTCACTTATTTGGTCGCCGAAATCGTTAGGGCCGTAAATATCGAAATTTAGTGCAAAATTTCAAAAAATTTCTGTTTCTGGGCCATCGGACACGGCATCGAAATCGGACATTTAATTCTATGTCCCTTGCGATCATACCAGCTGGTTCAGTTTCGTCTGATTTAATTTCAATACACATCATCCTACCATTTGGTTAACGCCATGGTTTGGAACCTTACAAACTACAAGATTTGTTGCATACTCATCGGACATGCTTAGTATGTGAACAAAGGTGCCACATCTGAGCCCGCCACTGATGAAGTCTACGCTCAGGACATTCACTTTTTCTCTACTAGAGTACGATTCCTATTGGCAACTAACGACAAAACTATTGCTAACCGCATCCAGGAAGCATGTAGCAAAATTCAGCATCTACAGCCTTCAGTCCATGCTCGTGGCCCTACAACTCCAGCACGAACGCACGATCGCCAGTTCAAATCATCTCAAATCAGCGATCTCCTACTAAATCCAAGTACCAGCCCCTATTGGATTTTATCCATCATGGTATCCATATCTTGGATATTTGTGCTTGATTTCTCTTTGAAAATTTTTGCATAGCTTATTTCCCAAGGACTCTGCCCCCAAACTCCCGCGTGGAGCGGCATCCTCTGGACTCTTGTCCATTGAGAGGCGGGCAGCACACCTCTTTAATTGAAGGTTGCGCAACAAACCCTCTGACAGTGCTACAACCTATGCTTTTCTGAAGTGTTTCTTTATCATTGTCCACCCCAACCACTCTTGGTTCCTTCCATGGCTGGTATAAGGGGGAGAAATGGAGGAGAGATGAGACAAAGGAGAGGAAGATTATATTTTATTGCTCTATATATTTGTGGCTTCTTGAAGAACTTGTGGACTTGTACTATTGATATATGCATCTAAAAGTATTTACATGTTATATGCTTCTTGGAGAACTTACTATCTAGAGCTTCATGTCTACTGCTTGCTTGTTTAAATCGATGGTCTTCTATCCAACTATGTCGACTCTACTTTCTAATTGTCCATTTTCTATTTGCGTGTTGTCATTGTATGTGCCTTGGGCATGTAGACTTTCTAAACTGTGAACGAGCACTCTCTGACTTTTCTATTCTTTCTGTTGTGAATCAACACTCTCTAGACTTTTCTACAGTGAACCAGCACTCTTTGAACTGCGATGATAGCAACTGCAATGAAGACTCTGACGCCCATAGTTGTTAAGGCGGCAAGGCACTAGAGTTGGACGCCTTGCACCAAGGTGTGACTAAGGGGTTGTTTGGGTACTGTATTTCAGTGGGGGATTGTAGTTAGACACAGCATTCTAAACACAACGATGGTAAAGACGGGGTTTGGATATTTTGTGAAGTAGTCCGTGATTACATGCACTTTGGCAACGGTATTCTCACGCGTTCAACTGCAGCCTTCAAAATCACGTCAATTTCGGCATGATTCGGAACGACTGCGGCACACGGACTCGCGAGTCCCACCCCAACTCATCCTTTTTTTCTCCTCGCTCAGCATCCTCTTTCCCTGCTTCCTCTTCATGTTGTCCCGCCTCCAACTCCTCTACTACCTTTGCCCATCCCCGACGTTTCTTCCTACTGTCCGGACTCCTCTTCTATCTTTGTCCATCTCTATCTTCCTTCCTTGTCGTCTCTTCCTGTTGTGCCACCTCTAGTTCCTCTTCTACCTTCATCCATCGTTGTTTGTGGTCTCTTCCCGTTGCCGCCTCTGACTTCTCTTCTACCACCATCCATCCCTATCCTCCTTTTCGTCCATCCTCTCTTCCTGTTGCCGCCTTCGACTCCTCTTCTACCTCCTTCCATCCCTATCTTCCTTCCCCGCAGTCTCTTCATGTTGTTCCGCTGACGACTCCTCTTTTACCTCCGTCTATCCCTCCTCTGTTCCTGCTCAGCCCTATCTTCGTCTATGGATCTATGGCTTGCAACAGAACATTTTGGTCTCTGCTTCTCTGTCTCCTTGCACATTAATTTCTGCAAGTCCCTCTTTCCACCACCAATTTTTTCATCGTTCCTCTTCTACTATTTGGCATCTCATATGTCTGTCGCATTCTGGGTCGCTGGTAGGTTTGCTAGTAAAATACCTTCAATCCAAATTTGGTCACACAAACGACGATGAGTGCTTTATTGTAATCTTGAGGAGAAACATTTTTGTATGGGATATTCTTGTATGCACTAGGCTTATTTTTGTTTTAGTTTCTATGTTTTTTTAGTCTATCTCTCTGTTTGCAAACTGACTAGGGATTCTTTCATGTTTCATCTTGAGGGAGAGTATTAGAGTCTGGTCAATTAAGTTATTTGAGTTTGTTTGTATATGGCCCAAGTGTGTTTGACCCATTAGGGTTCAGTCTAAAGTTTGTACGCTTCCCCCTTCTATATAAAGGAAGGGGATTCTTCTTATCAAATACATCGCATAGCCTTCTTGTACTTTACAACAATTCAAAATGGCTAAGATGAGAGGGTAAAAAAACATGTCTTATTCCATTTCCATCTTATCTAAAATTACAACAAGGGTGATGTTCCCTATGCTAATATTATTTAGTGTATTTGTAGGCTACCCGAGTAATGGGTAAATATGATGTATGTCGGGTGGACTTCTAAGAACAACAAATTCGTAGTCAATCTTCTACTATATATATATATATATATATATATATATATATATATATATATATATATATATATATTGTCGTAATCCAATCTATTCCCTAAGTTTATTGATGCTTGTGATCAATTTCAGCGATTGAGTTACATGTCAATATTGACCTCATACATACATTAAAATCAGGTTCTGCAATGTTGTTCAGAATATGATTGATAATGGATATGATTATTAGGCATTAGGTGAGCAAGTATGACTAAGAATCTAGTTTATTAGGCTCTTTGTACAGTCCACTACAACAAATTGATAATAAAAGGACATGGGTATGTTTTATGTTTACATAATTATTCTATAAGAGTTCTAAAATTTTATGTCGATCCAAATATCCATGTTCAATTGATGTAATGTAGGTAAGCTTCCACATATACCATTGATCACTAAAGCTATGACAATCACAGGCTTCATTTACAACCACACCTTCCTATAACAATCACCAGATATGCCTAAAACTTTTTGGCATTTCAAATTCCTAAGGCCAAGAAGAAAAGCTTATTAATGAAACTAAGCGGAATTCAAGAGACAATGCATGACTAAATTGAGAAAACTCAGTGAATGCAATAGGAACATTTAAGATAGATAAAAAGATTGAGTATAATGGAGCATATAGCAAAGTGCTCCTGTTGGTGGATGAAAACAAGACCACAACCATTTTATGGTTCTATAGGACCATGACAAAGTTAAAAGAGAGATTAACAGGTTGGCCTCCAAATAGATGCATACTGCCTTAGAATTACATGGCAGCAATTAGACAAGATGATTTTGCATCCTCTGCATAAAGTTGTTTAGGAGGTTGTATAACCATCTTGTGTTTTGAATTTATTTGCAATTTTTGTTCAGTTTTGTTTTTTTATGTGAAAAAAGGGAGGAGGTTGTCTGTGTGTTACCTGAGCAAATCCTTCTATATATTAGAGGGAGCATTTACAGAAATGACACTAATCCCTTGTGGGTCAACAAACTTGGCCTTTTATCTAATTAATGAATCAATTTATTCTCGAACATTCCTTCTCAAGCTAGAGCATGGAAGAATCCAATGTCTAGCTTGCAAACAAGAGAATAGTAATTTTCACTCACCCTCAAACTCTCAACCAAGTGCACGAGAACTTCCCCTTAAACAAATAGCTTGGTACATAGGTACGAAACATGTGATACAAAATAGGGCCTTGATCAAGAGTGTGCAGCTAGAACATGAGTAGGTCACAAACTGCAAGGAGTAGTCCTCATCTTTGTCAATAATGCCATTGAGTACTCCAGAGTGTTAGTTCAGAGTAGACCAATTCCTACATGGACAGTAGCAGGTAGTTCCGTACTTGACATGCATAACAAATTTCAAACATAGTTAGAAAAGACAACGTAGCGAGACAATGAACTTTTTCATGATCGACAGATGGCTAAAAAAAGTACACAAGTAGAGAGTCAAGTAGCACAACTCCAAAATGTACAGCTAACCGGCAGCTGAAGTTCCATATTCAACTTTCATAAGAATAATCATCTTTGCTCTCATCTCTAACCCCCTCCCCTCTTTTATATCTTCCACTCACCCTAACTACATGTACAATCATGAAAGAAGATGGGGTGCACATGATCAGCTCCCCCTTGTCAAGCTAATGACAAAAGAATTGAGTGGGAGGAGAAACAAAGACCCCATATATAAGAAGATTGTAACAATAAGAGTAAGTGTAGTAACATTAACATGGATAACAGGATAGGCATCATGAACGAGCAAATGACAAAGGATTTCAAAATTAGTTTTTTTTTTTAGTTTACCATAAGATAGGCGAGCTACTGAGAGAAGCATGTGCCTATAGCAGGGAGCCATAACTTTAAAAAAGACAAGGACGTTGAGAGAAGTGTGGACTTTGGTTGTTGGGGGGGTGGGGGGGCGGCTTAGATTAGTGTGTGTGAAGTTTTAAAATCAATAATAGCCAAGATGACATAAGGGATGATGAAACTCAAAATGATGAGAATAAAATGACAAAAGGTTGAACTTCCTATTGGCTCAACCCAGCTAAACAAATCAAGGACAGCCCTCTTCTATGAACATGAGCCATGACTTTGTAGGCATGAGCAATCAACTGCAGTGAGGAGAGAATTGTATTGCCGGATTGCCCGTATACTTCCTCTGTGGAAGGATATTTTGGGCATCGATAATAGTACATTGTTTCCATTGATGCCAACCCCACTAAGGAATAGCACAGCAATGGGATATGGTCGCTCACACAACAATGCTACAAGGCTATCCACCCCTAAAAGGTAGCAATGGTGTCGTGCGACGATTACTGCAGGAAATGTTCTAAAAAGGTGTGGTATGCATCTAGCCAGGGTACTATACGGAGGATATGCATAATGCAGGCACATATGCGGATATACAAACTTTTTAAATTTAATCATATGAGAGCATGAAATTATCTATTAAAAGAGCAATGTATACATGTAAACTTTTAAATATACATGTAAAGTTAAATGTATGTATATATGTACAAATACATCTATGTATATGTGAGTGGGTGTTTATGTATACAAGTAGTTTGATGTATAACTTACCAAGATAATTGATTAAAAATACACATGTATAGCATTTATACAATAAGCGGCCGCTTATGTGCCGCATGTGCAGCCAGGGCCGCATAGTAGTCCACATAGCCATATGCGGTCAGAACAGCTGGCCAAACACATGCAATCACATGGACAGCATGCAAGAACTCTAACTGCAACTCCACGAAGGTAACATGGCATACTACAGCGGTGGCTACAATGTCTTCCCTTGATGGCAAGGGTGACAAGGTTCCCTAATGCAGAAGGAAGAACGGGTAGATCACATTGAAGCAGGTGCCAAGTGAGGGGACAAGTTGGTGATGAAGCACCAGCAAAGATCTTCTAAGGTGAAGACCACCCATTTGCTGGAGCAAGGGGAAAGGCCTCAAGAGAGCAAGTTATCCCTTGTCTCACTGTTCCCCTCTTAACATAGATAGGTAGCAATTAGCATTGAAGGGGAGGACTAAATAGTGTTTGTAGACATACCAAAGAGATAGGACAGTGTCACAGTCGCCTTCCAAGAGACTTCATCTCCTGATTTTCTCTTACAAGTTAAAATAGAGTTAGGATTTCATGACCGATGCTTTGATACCATGTGGGAGAAAAATGCTACGCATACCGATGCAAACCCTACTATACATAGAAGAGGTGGCATTACAAGACTTGCCACCAAACCATGATGTGCCAACAATCTTGGACCCATTTAGCTTAAGAAAATTGATCAATAAACTAACTTGTTTTCTAACAATTTACATCATTATCTTAAAGATGTAATTATTTTAAGAACTCCATGTACTAATGGTGAAAGTCTAAGACAGAATATGAATGTCATGATACTAAAGATGGGTAAAACAAGTGATGTCTGATTCAGATTGCCAAGAAGGAATTTCAGACAAGTTATGTCTGGTGGCATTACAAGACTTGCACCAAACCATGATGTGCCAACAAGCTCGGACCCATTTAACTTAAGAAAATTGATCAATAAACTAACTAATTTTCTAACAATTTACATCATTATCTTAATGATGTAGTTATTTTAAGAACTCCATGTACAAATGGTGAAAGTCTAGGACGGAATATGAATGTTATGATACTAAAGATGGCAAAACAAGTGATGTCTGACTCAGATTGCCAAGAATAATTTCAGACAAGTTATGTCTGGTTCAAAATGCCAAGAAAGATTTCTCAGACAAGTACTTGTGTATGACCCCAGCCTCAACAATTGAAGCTCTAAGATCAAGGTGACTTAGTCAACCAATTCCTAAGAAGCGAGTTGGCTAGAATTAGAGGAATAGAGAATGTTTTCAATCGAAGGAGAAAGACGTTGAGTCTGCTCCAGAAGTACATGATCAATCATGCCAGCCACATGCCTCGCAAGGGTCTGAAACCAACCTATAGAATGGAGATATCTTTTAGAAAACGAGAATAAAGTTGATGACTTCCCTATATCAGTGTCCAGCAACTTGATAGGAGAAATCGCTCCTTAAGAAAACACCAAGTTGATTTGCTACTGTGAACATGCACAGACGAAAAAAACATATATCCAAAATGTGTTGGTGTAACTTCTGCACTGTGCACAAGGAACACTGAAACCACCTATTTGGAAAATATCCAAACTATCCGACAAGTAGTCCAAGAAACAACAAAACTACTCACCAAGGCTCAGTTCAGTATTCTTAAGCAAGAACTTTCTTGGGCTATGCTCTTATTGCAAAAAAAAAAAAAGATAAGATTCTGTTCACTCTACTTTTTGCAAATGTTGTTGTCTATTCAATAAGAGAGCGTTCATATTGTTTTCAGAATAAAGCCATTTCAAACAGCAAGCAGCTATTATACCTCTTAGTACAATGGTGAGGGACAAAAGGTGGTCCAACACACTTTTGTAATGTCTATATAATGAGCTCTCTTACAGAGGGCTCCACAACCATGTCAAACGTAGTAAACTCTTTGTTTTAATAAATCAAGCATCAGTTCCAACTACAACAAGAATTCACAGTAAACAAGCAATGCGTACCAGAAAGGATGTGAGTTCATTCTTCATGTCAGCAATCCCGTTCAGAATTTCAATCTTTTGAACATGATCTAACCCATTGATAAAATTCATTGCATCACCTTCCTGTTTCTCCATGTTTTCAGCTCGCCTCTGCTTTGCAACCTTCTCATATTCCTCTATAGAATCCTCTTTGTCAATGAGATAGCCAATTCCCTTCTTTAGATAAAAATCACAACAGGTACCACACCTGCAAAGTTTGTCCCTCCATGTCTTTGAAAGAAATAATGGCCTCTTATCCTCAGAGCTTGGTGTTGCAGTATTCAAATCTAACCCAAGAATACACTTATCTGTGTCTATGCTTTTTAAGCTTGTTGCATTCCCCTGTGAAACTAACCCCGAACTTTCAGTACCGAAGGAGCCTTGTTCAGAGAGGGTGGCAGGATCACTTCCTGAGGGACAGCCAATAGAACTTTCATGATGAGATGATCCATTTTCTATACTCTGAGGAGCATTAATCTGCTCATCCAAATTAATACTTTTGTCTTCGTCAGTTACTGTTTTGCTGAGAACTCTAGGTACAAACATGGATGCAGGATAATGATTTAAAAAGGAAACCGTCAGTGAACATTCCTGACAGATGAAGTCATCATAAGATGGTTCCCCTTCCTCATCTTTGGGTATCTGTCGAAAAAATGACAATAGTGAGTAAAGTCATAAAAACAATATCAAAGACTAAGCATATTGAAAATTGTACCGTAACAGAATATGGTTCAACCATGGTTGTACAGGCAGCCCCTTGAGGTCCACATCCTAGGCACCCATCCCAACTAGGTCTTCTGGACAGCCGCTTGGGCGCTTATGTGGGCCCCCCCAGGCAACTAATGGGCCAAAATCGGGCCTGATCCAAACCTATCTTTTTTTCTATTTAACCAGAATAACCAATTTAAGGAATTTTGCTACGACTTTCTTCTTTCTTTCTGTTTTAGATGTCAAATACAGTTTCCTTTTTGGTTATTTCTTCTTTTCCCTCCCACTATTCCCTGGTTTTTTTTCCTATTTATCCGCCAAGCAGCAATGTTGCTGCTATACAATATTTTTTTTTGCTTTTGTTCTTTTTTCTCTCCCACAATTCTCTGTTTTTTTTTGTTCCACAAAAAAGCAACATTTCTGCCCCATTTTTCTTCTTCCTCCCATGCTTCTTACTTTCTCTGCTACTGATTCCATTCTTCTTTTTAACATTCCTCCCTTTCCCATTACTGTTTTCTTTCTCCCAAATTTCATCCTCGTCCTACTGATTCGTATATATTTCTTAGGTTAATATATACTATATAAAGACATTAAATATATTAGACAAAATACATAAGAATGTCTAGGCCCCCTGTTCATATATATTTCTTAGCAATGTTGCTGCTATACAATGTTTTTGCTTTTGTTCTTTTTCTCTCTCCCACAATTTTCTGTTTGTTTTTCTTTTTGTTCAACAAAAAGCAACATTTCTGCGCCCATTCTTCTTATTCCTCCCATGCTTCCTACTTTCTCGGTTACTAATTCTATTCTTCTTTTTTATTTCCTCCCTTTCCTGTTACTGTTTTCTTTTCTCCCAAATTTCATCCTCATCCTACTGATTCATATATATTTCTTAGGTTAATATATATTATATAAAAATTATATATATTAAACAAAACACATAAGAAGTTCTAGGCCCCCTGCTCACCCCCAAGGACAGGTAGATCTACTAGCCAACTAGAGTTTAACACATGACGACATGGTAATCACTATAATAGAAGTCGTAAATCATCCTCTGAAAAAGTTTAGCCCCAGTGTAATACGCTAGTGACTCCATTGGCAATCACTATAACAGAAGTCGTAAATCATCCTCTGCAAAACTTCAACCCGTGTAATACACTAGTGACCCCAGTTCGTTGGAGAAATAATCCTCACTAATCCTCCTGATGGAGGTGAGGTGAACATCCTGGTAAAGACAAATTAAAAAGTAGCAGGTCATCTTGCAAATGCAGTTTTCTCCAATTAACTTTGATATTAACTTCAAAGCTAGAGCATGGGGGTCTAGAGTCTAGACACTAATCAATTCCACTGATACTTATGATCACTGGTTTGCTACTACTTAAGACCCAGATTCCCAAACTTGTAGCGTACTTGTCTGACTCAACAGTTCTGCAATGAGTTCAAAGTTGTTTTCTACAGTAGTCAAATGATCAAATATCCAGGATTTGAATCCCAGTGAATGCCTGGACAATGTTTCATGTGAAATAATAAGTGGGCTAAGGTCAAGACCAGCAATTCAGCAGACTTCATAGCACAGCCAGTGAAATGCATCTAGCGCCATTTATTACATGTACCGTATTATGGTGTACTTATATATGCATATTTTAGATGTGTGAATAAAGAAGAACAAATAGGTAAAGCATGCTCTAGACCGTCGTGACCCAGAACCAAATGGAATAAAATGGGACACACATACAAACTGTGCACTCTGAGCAGTTGGTTCTTTCCTATTGGGATTGATTGTCTTAAGGCATGGGGTGATGATGGGCCTCGCTTCACCCACTCCATCCCTGTGATGAGAATGCAAATACATATGCACATTAAACATATCAATCTTGCAAGGTCATAGGAGCCGATTGAAACAGCCATCTGGCTGAAGTATAAATAAAATAATTTAACAATGGTTCTAATTATACAGACAGCCAACTAAGCAGTTTGGATAAATGCACACCTTCGCCTAGGAATCTTGCTGCTGAGTTGTAGTGTACTAGTATCCATTTTAAGGGGTTGATGTTAACATGATGCTTTTTAAGTATTTTTATTCTCAATTTCAGGTTACATATCATAGACCCATGTCCTGTAGGCATGTGCCCGGGGCAGGGGCAGGGGCAGGAACAGGAGCCATCTAGCCTGTTCCAGGAAACTTGCTGCCCCTGTAGGCTTCAAGGGTGATGTTAGGACTCTGGTGCTGATATTAGAGGACTGAGGATCTGGTTTCCATTTTTAAAACCTCAGTGCCCCTGCTATCCCTGAAAGGAAGAAAATGAAGAATCCGGGCACCCTTGTTGCCCAATCCAGCCTCTGGAGAACCTTACACATCTGGAAAACTCAGTTATATTATATACCACAAGATGATGATACGGAAACGTACTAGCAGATATCACATAAGTGTGATTCAATAAATGGGTTGATTCCCTGTGCAAGCTACAAAGATCAATAGACACCTTCATAGGCACGTATCTGAAGACAACGCCGTAAATATCATATGATTATTTTAATGCAAGTATACAGCTGCTAGAAGGGAAAATGTGCATAGATTCAGCATACCTCCTCATTAGCTTCCAGCCCAATATGAGTTTCATGATACCAGTCTTCACAGACACAACATTGTATCATCTCGATTTGCTCTTCTGTCTCAGGATCAGGATAAGGACGATGACATGTGCAGTAGACACCCTGGAAATTCTGGTTGTAACAGTTTTCTGGATTTTCAGAATCTTTACCAGCAAAAAGTTTGCAGGAAAACACACCAAACTTTGAATTCCCACAATCACATTTGAAATTCCTCTTTGTCCACAATTCTACCATCTGAATCAAGAAACAAACAGATTATTTTGCAATACATAATAGCAAAATATGAAATCAGATAATTTGCTATATTGAAGGAGCTTTGATGGGCATGAATTGTTAACTTGATAGGTTGTGTCGGGTGGCTCAAAGGCATGCTACAGTTTAGTTTCTCCACTCGATTGTATGGCTAGTTGCACAAAACAACCTCAATTGGGCAACTTGGCTGTTTTACCAAAACAAGCAATATATCTAGCCAGAATGTGTCTCATAATTTAGAATCTATATCACATTCTTAATTGAGAATCTATATCATGTCCTTCAATTAATATGACACAGGGATCGGCGGTAATGACAGTACAAAAAAAGAATTTACAATGCTTATCTAATGACTCCAATATATGTGAGTCTGAAATTGTAATCATTGAATGGTTTAGGATATTGTTGGGATTTATTTAATTCAAGTAGTTCAACATTTGTGTGTCGTGCCAAAGAATTCATTCACACTCCAGCCAAACAGGTTACAGGTACACATTAATCATAACTACTAAGCAATAACGCATTATACCACTTAATTGCATAGGAATTATTCACTTTAGTCAATGAGTATGTACCACAATTACCCGTCCAACAGAAGGTTGCATGTCAGAACCAGATTGAGCAAAGCAACGAGATGTGTTCAGACACATGTACCATTCGAGAATACATACACAAATCTAATGTTGGAACCCATGTTTAAAATGTCGATTTTGATGTCGTTTCGGTTGCTCCAGAAATAGAAATTTCGATATTTTATGCTTTTTCGACACAAGATTTTGATGCAAATTTTGACGTTTTCGATGACCAAATAAAGGAATTTAGTCGTGATTTTTTACCATGATGATCTATATACATAAATACACCTAATTATACAATAATATCATATGTTGGTATAGGGTAGGGGGCTCCTACATTTTTTAGTGAAAATACACAAAACTGTTTCGATCAGGATTTCGATGATGCAATGTATACATACATATATTCTTATGTAATAACATGTTAGATCTTATATTTTGGATTGAATTAACTCAGGGGGGTCTCCCACATTTATTTAGGATTTTTAAGATTTTTTATAAAATTATAATGCAGTAAAAAAAATCGAAATTTCGGCTATTTGGACCAGTCCATTTCGATGTCTGGTAGTGGTCAAAACCGAAATTTCGACCGAAATTTTAAACCATGGTTGGAACATAATGATCCTAAAAGCCTGGATAAAGAAGGGTGGGTGGCAGGGGAGCATGGACATTTTCCATAGGCTGTCGTGTCCGTGTCCAACATGGACACGCCATGGACACGCGTGGACACATGGTGGAGACAGTCCAAACTTCTCCAAGTAGCCCAATTTTTTTATCAGGAGTTGGACATGTGCCAGACACGTCTTGGGCACAGTAGGACACAACCCATCACTGGTTAAGAAGGGGAAACACCTTGTTGGACATAAACTTCCTACTCACCACTCTCAATACCCATGTCTCCCCCTCATCACATTACCACCTAGGCAACTACTCCTCTTCCTTCACATATAGACTCTGGCATCTCCTCTTTCTCCACTCATTGTTGCTGATCTCTCCTTTACCTTCAATACCTATGTTCTATTTGTCCACCACCACCAACAACAACAACCTTCTTTCCCCCTCTTCTTCCTGGCTCTAAATCTACATCAATTTATTCACTTCCTTCTATAAATAACAACATACCTCCTCTTTTTGTTTGTTATCGACCACCATCACTATCTTTTTAGTGTTTAAATTTAGATGCACAACTTTTTTTAATGTAAGTTCATACTTGTAGTTTTTTGTGAATAAAATTTCTCTTGCTTTGACTATTATTGTGTTCATAGTGTGGACATGTTTGATAAGATGACTTTATAGATTAATTTCATGATGTGTGATGTGTGCAATGTGTGTTCGAACAGGCTTCTTCCTTTTCGTGTTTATTACATAAATATAACATAAATGTCCTTTAGTTTTGTAAATTGTCATGTTTCGTTTCCGTGTTTGTATTTGTGTATGTGTTCGTGTCCATGCTTCCTAGGTGGGTGGTAGGTTGACAACTAGCCATAAAAATTTCACGCTTGTCGTGACATTGATCCTATAATGTTTCATGTTGGAGAGTTCTTAGCTAATTAGTTTTCGTTGCTAAAGATATGATGTTGGAAAACACCCTTTTCAAGAACATATTACATTTTCGTTGCTAAAGATATGATATTGGCAAACACCCTTTTCAAGAAAAGAGGTTCACATTTAGTGACTTTCAAGAACGGGCCAACTGATTACATGGTAAAAAGGCAGTCAAAGAATACAAAGGTTTATATAGAGACCACGTGAGAAGAAGTCGCAGGCCAACATAGGTTGGTGGATTTATATATAAACATGAAGATAAACACCTGGATAGAAGAGCCCAGTTATGCAAACTTGACAGAGAGAAGACAATGACATTTTATGATAAACTTATCAAATAAGGCACTTGGAGCTTGGATTTTGAAGTGAATTCAATGTGGTATAATAAGAGCACCTAATAACAAGAGTTGCCCAAAAAAATGTGAGAGAATCAATAGGTCACAGGCCACCCTCAAAAAGAGACATTTTTGGTGGAATAACAAATTACAAAAGGCTACAAAACTAACTGTGAAATCTTCTCAGAGGTTACTCGAGACAATGTAGCTTTCCAAACATATGATCTAAAAAGAAGGAGAAAGCCAAAAAAGCAAGTCAAGAGGCCAGGATTAAACAATCCAAGAGACATATCATAAGTTGGTAACTAGAGAAGGTGAATAGGATATATATATAGAATGGGGCAAAATATAGGAAGAAAAAGATCCCAGCCAAGTGAAATTGTATCAAGAATGAAGATGGCAGTGTTGGTAATAGACAATAACATCAAAAATCAAATACGAATTTACTTCCATAAGTTTTGGGATGGAGATACTTTCATATTGTTGAAGGTTCATGTTATAGTGTTAGAGACATCACCTAAACATGGCAAGTAACACAATCAAAAGTTAAAAATGCTTTAAAATATGAAAATGGAAAAGGCATGCAAGTCACAAGGTATACCTATTGATATATGGAAGAGTATGAAAAAAAAAAGTTGTGTGGTTAAGAACTTTCTACAATAAGATTATAAGGTATGAGTGGAGAAATAATATCATAGAACAAGGGAGATGTTCAAAGTCGCAAGAACTAAAGAGGCATCAAGCTAATATGTCATACTACAAGCTTCATGAGATGGTTATTAAGAAAAGACTAAGATATGTAATGCAAAACTAAAAAAATCAGTTTGGTTTTGGGCCTAAAAGATCCACAACAAATGATATCTTTTTTTAATAAGAAGGCTTGTGAAGAAGTATAGAGAAAACTGAAGAGATATTCATATGGCTTGATTTGG
This sequence comes from Alisma plantago-aquatica, assembly GCA_963693085.1. NCBI lineage: Eukaryota > Viridiplantae > Streptophyta > Magnoliopsida > Alismatales > Alismataceae > Alisma > Alisma plantago-aquatica. Next base: position 883,843,078 of record OY856413.1, on the reverse strand, counting down.
AAAACCTTGTGATCAAGAACTTAGGAAAGTGCTTCAGCCAGTTTGTAGAGTGTCTCAATCCAATATAATTGACTTGAATAAACATGTGTACTATAATTTAATTGTCAACATCAAGACTGACACCAAGGTTTCTTATTACAGTCAGGGAACATCAAGGATCAGCTCTTATAGCCCATATTGATTTGTTTTTGTTATAGATCAGCTAACTTAGTTTGTTCATGATGATATGTGTTGGTGTATGTTATTTGCCAATAGTTCAACGTTGATTGATGATACAAAAGCTAAATTTAATTACAAAGTTGAACTAAAAAGATATGTGCTGGAATCTTATAGAATTAAGATCGATAGAAGCAGTCCAAGATGGGGCAACCTGTAGGTTAGATTCTTGATTTGTAACCGAGAGGTCTCAGGTTCAAGCCCTGATGACGACAAGAATAGAATCGCCAAATTAAAAAAAATAAATAGAAAGCAATCATTGCAGGTTTGGTCATTCTGGAATTGGTGCCAAATTAGATGAAGTAGGTGTGCCAAAAACATGATGAGATTCATTACTTGGATAATGATAATTCATATGGATGGTCATCCTAGGGCGTGTTTTGAGGGAGTCATTTTAGAAGAGTCCGACACCCAACATAAAATTAAAATATGCACCAGTTGAAATGAGCAATGTAATAAAGATTAAAAAGTCAAAAAAAGTGTGTCAAAAAAACATGGTAACAATCTGTCAAGACATATTTTGTGATGTACAGACTTAATTGAATGTTCAGTGGTAATTGCCTTCTCCCAACATTACTGCAGAGGCTTTTGAAGTGGAAGTCAAACGCTTCGTTTTTCTATGGAAGAAAAGAATGTACAATGAAAGATGGAAAAATGTGTCGAGCCTAATAGAGAATGGATATTTCAAGTAGCCAGTAGTTGGCTCCCCTTGCGTAAATAGTGGGGTGTCTTCAGATGATCCAAAGTACGCAACTGTTTAGGCCTCCACAATTAAAGATTGAATTCCATTGATTTAAGTTTGTTCTCAATCGGCCTGTAGTTGCATTAGATAGTGAGTGGGTCAGTCTGGTTCGACAAATCTCAAGGCAACTAATAGCTGGGGGGAGATGTCCCTCATTATCAAAATTTGAAGTCGATCTTGGCATGGTTCGGGTTGAAGCTTAGGATGTGTTAGGAGTAGCATCTGATGCAACTACGAGGTAGGCTAATAGCAATCCTCATCACAAGAATTGCACATAGTGGGGAGCTTAATTGGCACATTGTCGTACACTACTACACATGGTGTAATCTTTCCTACCGTTACATAAGTGATTTGGCAATTTGGGTATGCATATTGATGTTGTTTGTGATCAGTTAGTTGTTTCCATGTTTGGTTGAGCATACTTAATCGTTGTACTGAGGAAATATGTGACTTAATTGTTGATGTTTGCATGGTCATATTAAACATAGATATGGCATTATGCCACAAACTTGTAAACAACAACACTATAAAGACAGTAGAAAGCCAATTGCTATAAGTTTTTATGTCATAAAATTTTTGTATCCCAACTCCCAAGGCCGACGTAATATGGAATTAAAGCTTTAGATTTGTATTGAATTAGGAATAGCATTAGAAAAACAGAAATGATTATCAACACACACACACACACACACAAAGAAAAAGATGTAGCTAGAATGTAATTAACACCTTCAATCAGTAAATTAATAAAGACTAGGAAGCATTCCATAAATGGTAGTCTATCTAGATATATTCCCAACATATATTGCCTCAATAGTTTTGTTAGAGAGTCTGTTTATTAGTTATTTATATTGTCCTTGTAATATGGGCCTCACTGTGTCTTGGCCCATTAGGGTTTAGTTAAGTTTGTATGCTTCCCTATTGTCCTATTTATAGGAGCAGGGTTTCTCCTATCTAATACAACGATTTGCCTTCTTTTATTATTTGACATGGTATCAGAGCAGCGATCTTGAGCCGCCGTCGTACGTGAGAGAGAGAAACAAGAGGGAGATGTAGCCGGCGGGCGGCCACCCTTCTTCCTTGTGGGTCGGCTGCCCGCAGGCTGTTCCATGGTCTCCGAGGCTATTTCTTTCATTTTCTGCTGCTCCGGGCGTCCTTTCCTTCAGCGCTACAGTACTGCTACAGTATTGCCGCGCCGCTGCAGTGCATCTGCTACAGTACGCTTCTACAGTAGCGTCGCCCACCCCTCCGCAGCCCTCAATCCACCTCTAATCCCCTAATAACCTCTATCCTTGTGGCCTAATCCACCACAAGCCCCTCCGTCTAGCACGCTTCCGAAATCTCCGGACAACCTCGGTAACTTTCCAGTTCTAGCACGTTGACAGAGTAACGGGATTCATCTTCTCTATCTGTCTGCGCCTCATGGTGGAGTGATTAATCCTCCATGTTGGCATAGATTTTTTTTCTCTATTTGCTGCCCCTACGTGGGTTTTTCTAAGATCCATGCGTGTTGTCGGTTGCCTCCTCCACCTATTTGCCTACAGAAAAACTTTGCCTTTACCATTGTTTTTTTGACTCTCCACACCAACCACTCTTTTACTCCTTCCGTGCTTGGTGTGAGGGGGAGAATAGAGGAGAAAGAGTAGAGGAAGAGAGAGGACACTTATATTGACACTATGTGCTGCCTATTTAGTTTTTCACATCTGGAGTTTATTTGTGCTGCCTATTTAGTTGATGTCTTCTATCCGGCTACGTCTTCTACTGTTGTGTTGCCAATACTCTTTGGCTTGTCCATGCCTTGTGCATGTCGACACGTCTGTGCTCTGTTTTGCACGTTGACTTCTACTGCCTACTGTTGTGTGCAGCACTCTCTGGTTTGTCCGTACTTTATTTGTACGTCAACTACTACTGCTACCTGTGATCCAGCACCCTCTGGACTTTGCTGCCTGTGACCCGGCACTCTCTAGGATGCGACGTTAGCCACTATGTTGAAGACCATGTTGTTGTGATGCTTACTACTGCTCCAGATTCTACTATGATGATCAAGAAGCTTCTTTGACCTGCTTACCTGCTTGCTTGGAGTATCTACTTGAGGGGGAGTTTCGGAGTGTATGAGTATTTGTGTGCTTTATTGTAATATTGAGGGGGAGCAATTTCTTGTATGGGCTTGGTTTATCCTTTTATTTCTGTCTATTTGTTTTCTAGTTTGACTCTCTATCTGCAAGCTGATTTGGGATTCTCCCAACTTCAGCTTGAGGGGGAGTGTTAGAGAGTCTGTTTATTAGTTATTTATATTGTCCTTGTAATATGGGCCTCATTGTGTCTTGGCCCATTAGGGTTTAGTTAAGTTTGTATGCTTCCCTGTTCTCCTATTTATAGGAGCAGGGTTTCTCCTATCTAATACTACGATTTGCCTTCTTTTATTATTTGACAAATTTTTAAGTACATGGAGGAGCACGCTCCTCATCTAGAAAAATGCTTCTCTCTCTACAATTCGAAATTACCAATCTCTAGTGAAGAGAAGACAAAAGAGTCATTGAAGAATGGTAGTGCCTCTAGGGTCCAACGCAGAAACAAGAGGGGGCTAAATCCGAATAATGGAGCAAACAAATTGGACGGCCCATTGGTAGAAGTGGGATGAGTGGCAAAACCCCAAGCAACAACTTCTTAAAGGCTTTGTGCATCAACAGTGAGTAATCTAGAAGACTCTTCACACCATAGTCACAATAATAGTTTGACATTTTTAAAAAATCGTGTTTTAAAAAATTCCCCCAATCATATGTGGCGGCCAAATAACTTCCAATTCCTAAATATTTCATTATGTTCCCGTATTGTTCCTGAATTACTCACATTTTAGGTATTTTTCCAATTCATACTGTTTAAGACTCTAATTTGTGTTCAAATGTGTGAAATTGTTAAACATTGGGGGTTTTGCGTCTGAATTTTCAAATATGTATATAAGAAGGTTTTTATGTACATACACATTTACTTCCAAATGTGCATGTAGATGACAGGTTGTGTTGATTTTTCCCAACATTTTCCAAAAGTGTTGACCATACTTTTAGTGTGTTGACCACTTTTTACCCAAACTTTGAGCATAATTCCCGAATTCCAAAGTTTTCAGCTCAAGCAAACATATAATTAGTCCCGAATTCGTGACCATGCTTCACACAAAGTGGAGGCTCCTATTGTGCATGAGGAACAGAGTTGTCTTTCTCAAGCATCAAACTAAGGAGGTGACACCATTTCGCTTTTTCACTCCATACGTGGTATGATCACTGAAGGCCTAACTCTCAACAGGGATAAAACCACCTCAGACTAGTCCAAGGTGATTCCCATCTTTCTCAAAAGGAAGACGTTCGAGGAATTCCATGAAGGTTGGATCTGCCAATAGTTATGCCCAGATGTTCTTCCAACATAATGAAGGAGGCTATAGTCACTTGTCAGACTACCATCGACAACCAAGCAGGAGTTAATTTTAAAGGTGTGTCGTGGTCCACAAGTGTGCAGCATGTTCCACTAGAGTGCTCGACAATCCTGATGCGGGTATATCTATCAAACCAAGGTCTTCCTTGGATGGTTGAAACCTTTGGACACTTGACGAGTACCATCGGGTTGTCGTTGATCACAAATCAAGAGCTCTTGGCCACAAGCGTCTTGACAACACTCTAGTCTGCATGAAAATGTTAGTGGTCGAACAACCACGACAAAAAACTCAAGTTGAACTCATGGCAAGGAATTTGGTTTCTTGGGAGATTAAAAATATCTCCCAACAGTGTATGCACATGAGCAGCATGGCATTTAAGCACCATACAATGTTGTCTTTGCACACTAGGTGGTTTGTAAGGCCTTATTTTGACGCAAGTAGGAAATGCAAGCCCCAGCCAAACCTCGAGATCCTGATGATGTTTCTTTCACACTAGAGTCTGAGCATTCGACGGGTATTTCAACATGTTCCAAGTGATGAATCCTTTCCTTATAAGCTTTGAACCAGTCTAATTGCTCGATGTGAATCTGTTGTGTGGGCTTCCTCTTAATAAATAAGTTAGAGAGTTTGTTTACTTATGTTATTTAGTCTCTTTGTAATATGGACCCAAGTGTATCTTGGCCCATTAGGGTTTAGTTTGAGTCTGTATGCTTCCCTGTTTTCCTATATATAGAAGCATGGTTGTCACTTATCAAAATATTGATTAGCATGGTTTAGGTTGAGTCTGTACGCTTCCATTTTTCCTGGTTACTTTCGTTATAACTTCCAACTGCAGCCGCAAAATCCACTTTAGCCACTGTTACCAATATCCCCCTTCCTGTTGTTGCAAAACCCTCCATTATTGTAACATACTCAATTCTGGGCTTATAGGTTAATCCTCCATTCTTCTAGGCCCCGATTCAACTATGTTGTGACCCAGTCTCGCTTCATTCATTTTCTCGATCCTTCTTCATTCGACACATATTAGTACCCACAATTACCTATTTTAGGATAGAATTGACTTTGTCGGGATCTAGCATTTCTATTTGACTGATTAATATCCCGTGTACATGAAATCTTAGGATGTAATAACCCTAATAATTATATTATAAGAAAGTGGTGAATAATGATGATAAATTATAATCTCGATCATAACTAAAAACCCTAGTATGACCCTAGGATCTCAGAGTGAGAGAATTTGAAGTGACTCAAAAGGATTTCCCTATTTGACCATCACGATGAGCTTTTAACCCTAATTAAATGATTAAGTACATAATGTGGTAAATATAATACAAATAATCTCAAATTGTAAAATTAAGTCCAAATTCATTTTCCTCACATCCAAGTTAGCTAACCCTCAAAGTTTGGGGTCGTTTGGACATCAAATATCCCCTTTTTTTGGACCCTAATAGGCTATATATGATTTAACCTATAGTTTAGGCCGATTTAAATCGATTTTATGTGTCACGGCCAAGACTTTGGTCCAAGGCTGGATTTCTTTCTGTCACTCTGGCGCCCGGGTCAGGTAGCCGGGTAATCGGGTAGTGGGACTTAGTCGTCCCCTACCTCCGGCTTCCTCACGCGCGCTCGAGATGTACAGCGCCGAGGTCTTTCGTTGGTCGCTCTCCCACGCTAGGCTGAACCATTCATCGTGATTTCTTCGCCAACAAACTCCTATCTCTCTCCCAAATCCAACGAACCTTTACTCACCATGTGTGGCGCCCTAAATCAAAAACACCCTTTTAGGGCCTCGGGCAGCCGTCGCTGCCTTTCCCCTTTTCCACCGATTCCCCACCTCAGAGCCACCGCACCTTCTCTTTCGCTCCAGAATTGATCCATGGCACCACCTTACCAGTTCTCTTCAACTAATTGCTCGCCTGGGTGCTTTGGAGCCGTTGCCAGTGTCGATCTTCTTCTCCGGTGAAAACGACGAGCAGCCGTTGTACTCCCCATCTCGGTCCAATCACTTTTGAGGTAACCCTATAGGACCCTCGTTCTTTCCTTAGGTGCACTTGTATTATCGTGCTTCGCTCTCATTCACCGGGTCGACTAGCGTCGCCGGTCTCCCCTATTTTGTCACGCCGTCGAGAAGGATTCCGCAAGTCCTTGGCTTATGTAACTCGAACAAATCCATCAGGGGTGATTAGCAGAACACCTGCATTTGTCGCGTGTCGTGGCGTAGATGGGATCTCCCCACCATATCCGATGGCACCCATCCAAGTTTTGGATCATTGTTTCTCCAAACTCAAGCCACACTGGTTCTGTGATCGGCGACGGATTTTCTTTGGTCTCACTGGTGTCTCTGGTTTCTGGCCTTGCACAGCCTGTCTCCTCGCGAACATGGGTTCTGGCTAAGTCATAGCGTCGCGGCCATTTCTCGTTGTGTTCCCCTCACTGCGGTCAGTACCAGGTCCCTCCTTGGTCGTCACCGTCATGGGACTCATCTCGACCCCAGCAACCTCAAGACCACAGTGGTAGTTCTCCAGGTCCAGGGTGAAGAGACGAAGGTAGTGAGCTTTGTGCTCCTTCGCCTGGGGTCTTGGATCGGAAGGTCACCTTGACCCTGAGCTCTGTGGAGCAAGCATGGCGTAGAACGCAGGGATTTCAATCCCTGGGACGAAAGTCGAGTTCTGCCCATGTGGCCAAAGTATTCTTGTCACGCCCATGAGGGCATATTGGAGATTTTGGATTTAGTCTGACTCTGTTGACCCGAATTTAGGTTCCATCTATTTTTGTATAGTTCACGCGACAGAGAGCCTTGATGATTCACATGATATTCAGGGGTAAATTCAATATTTGACAATTCATTTTCGTATTTAGTCAGAAATGATTTAAACTTGTAAAATTCATAAGTAATTACTGGTTTATCCAAATAATACATATAATTATGTTTTTGAGATCAGAAAAATACGACTGATTTATTGGGACAGGTTTCACGACCAGATTTGCAACCTACAGTAGGGTCGATTTATAAGCAAGGGATTTAATGCATTTTATATTAATTGAATGCACATATATTGTGACTAGGTTGAGACAACCCTGACCCTGAACTTAGGAGGTGTTACTGAATATCTAGGTCTGATCATAAGGTATGTACATCCTCTATTTTATTTTGAGCATTATTTGACTGAATCCATATACATTTTAATGAGGCATCTCTTGAACTGTTATTTCTCTTAGAAATCTATTATTCATGGACATTTATAATTCCTGATATGAATCTCTTTTGTTCTTGTGATTATTAAATTGACATGTTTATATGGGTCCTTGGACCCCTCCTGCTATGTTGTCTTCTATTTTATATTGACTAAAATGATAATCTTGCCACTCTATTTTAGCATGTTGCGTGTTTGACTAGAATATCTAGAATAGCGATACTTATGTACAACCATACTTATATAGGGTGTGCGTTTCCACCCTTGTTTATTTAACATGGGATGAGCTTATAAAGAGAGATTTTGAATCTCTACATCTCAATCAGAATATGACCCATGATAGAGCTGAATGGAAACGAAGGATCCATGTAGCCGACCCCAACATAGTTGGGATTGAGGCTTAGATGATGATGATGATGATGATGATCCTTTGGTGTTATGGCCGTGTTTTAGGTATATTTAGTCTACACATGCAAATATTTGTTGTTTTAATATGAATCTATGGATGATTGTTATGGCAAGACACTCTTTATTATCATGCCTGGAATCTGAATTTTAATATGCCTCATTTCTCTTGTTATAATTCTTTTGAACTTACCTAGCTTGCAAATAGCCCCTTCTTGTGGGAACATCTCTTTTTGTACCTTTAACCCAATATAATGCCCAAAGTGTTTATTATATGTGCATACTCAGCTTTTGCTGACCTATACACTATTCCCTATGTTCTGGGTGTTGTTCCTTTCCACCCCGGTGTAGGTACATTAGAAGACAAGGATGCTAAAAGATATGGACGTGGATATTAAGGATAGCTTGGGATAGTTGGTTGCCCTCTGCAACCGGCCTTATGTGTTCTTAGGTGTATACTTTTTATTTTATTTTTCGTCCCACCTTATATGGTGAGGAATTATTGTACAAAGAAAATTTTGTAATTGTGTAATAGTTTTGTTTCCGCTGCTTATTCATTATCATGCTCTGTAATATGTACCATTTGAGAAATGAATAAAATTCCTCCTTTCCTTCTTACCTTTTGGTATTTTTGGGATTGGATGGAATAATTCTTCAATTCAGTGAAGAGTGGATCCTCTATAGGGTCTCACTCTTTACACTTATCATAACCCCAACCCAGCCCACCCACATCACCCCCACTCTCCCCTACCGTCATCAACTGCCCCACTACTCTGTTTGCTACTTCATGTTGTGCTCCAGCCTGGGCCCTCTATAAGGCTTCTCGCCCTCTACAAGACATTTTGTGCGTTTGTTGCTCGTCTCCCAAGAAAATATTATATTATTACTGAACGACAGTCGATCATCACATTGATGCGGCCTCTCTCTTTAAGGAGTTGTTGATTACCCATTCAATGGTCACATATATGCCAAAGATTTATTTTTTATAATCTTGAGTTGCTTATCCTTTCCTCTTAAATCACTTACTGCAGTTGTCATCTTTTTTTGTGCCTGAGCCAGCATGCTTTGTGTTGTGTATTATACACACTATCCCATCTGTTTCAGTTTACCGAACATGCGCCTCTCATAGTGAATGTCTAGACTCTATTATCCATATTACTCTTCTATCAATCTAGAAGTGTAAATGTTGATGTAATAGTCTTTTTCCACCCTGAACACCGCTACATATTGTGTGTTGTCTTCTATGACACTGCATACTTGTGTTATTACTCTTCTAATTTTGCTCATTGAGCTCCTACTCACTTTGATATGTTGTCTTATTTTTCCACCCCAACCACTTTCGATTCTTTCTGTGGTTGGTGTGAGTGGGAGAAATAGAGGAGAGATGAGATGAGATGGAGGAGACAAGAGGAAGTTTTATATCTATTAATTATGCTTCTTATGCTTCTTGGAGCGCTTCATATCTGGAGCTTGTTTCTGCTTCCGTTGTCTGTTGGTCTGTTAATGGTCTTCTATCCGGTTACGTCCACTTTACTTGTTGTGCGCCGGCACTTTCTAGCCTGTCTGTGCTTTGTGCACGTTGACTCTCTACTTGTCCATGCTTTCTGTGCATGTTGACTTTCTGCTACTGTGATCCAGCACTCTTTGGTTCGCCTGTGTTCTGTTTGCATGTTAACTACTACTGTTGTTGTGACCCAGCATTCTCTGGGATGCGCTGTTAGCGACTGCAATGAAGACCAGGATACTTTGATGCTTAATTCTGCTCCAAATAACACCATGATGATCGAGAAGCATCTGTGACCTGCTTGCTTGCTATAGAGCATTTACTTGAGGGGGAGTGTCTGAGTATTTGAGCTCTTTATTATAATATTGAGGGGGAGAAAATTCGTGTGTGGGCTTGGTTTCTCATTTTATTGTCTTTATTTTTTAGTCTTGCCTCTCTGTTTGCAAGCTAACTTGGGATTCTCCCAAGCTTCAGCTTGAGGAGGACTGTTAAGAGAGTTTGTTTACTTATGTTATTTAATCTCTTTGTATTATGAGCCCAAGTGTGTTTTGGCCCATTATGGTTTAATTTGAGTTCGTAAGCCTCCTTGTTTTCCTTTATATAGGAGCATGGTTGTCTCTTATCAATATATCAATTAGCCTTTTTTTTACTCTGACAAAATACATTAGGGGTCTCCAGTGTGGCGTTAATGTAAGGAATTTTTTATGTGGCATTATGAATTAGTTATTAAATACTAGTAATGTTTTGAAATTGGTGGAATAAAAAGTGAGAGGCAATGGCCACTTAAGCTTTCAGTGGATGTTATTTGAGAAAATTATGCTTAAAATTTTATACATTTTTGTATATTATTAATATCCATACATGTATAGATGAGAAAACATCTTAAATGATAAATATATAGACAGCATAGTAGTACTTATTGCATTATCTAGTGTAAATGGTTAGTTTGCAAACATTTTTTTGATATAGTGAAATTGATTACATTCATTGCTTGTGAGCCATATGGCATTGACATGAAGAAGAAATAACACCGACTGCATATGAAAAACTCAAGAACACAAATAAGATATCCCAAGAACTCATAACGAAGAGTGAATAAAGCTTTTCTACGTATATAATGTATATAATTACATATATATATATACATATATATCTACTTATGAATCTGCAACAGTATATTGTTTGCACTTCAAATCAGATACAATTATATGCCATACCATATATTATGTTCAAATGAAAAATTGTTCAATGTTATTGTGTGTGATAAGAGTAATTAGTTTATTATGTATATGGGCACAAGTATACGTGACCAATTGGGGTTTGAGTCCACCTGTAAGTGTTTCCCTCTCCCATATATAGGAGTAGGGTTTTGTCTAATAATATCATCTCATTAGCCTCCAAGTTATTTTCCGCATGGTATCAGAGCAAAGATTCAAAGCCCTAGCTAACAAGTAAGAGGGAACAAAGAGAGAAATCTAGCCAGCAAGCAGCCATCCTTTCTTTGATGGTGTGTTGCCTGCAGGCCTCCCTGCCACACGAATTCCTTTTCTCTTAAGATCTCATGTTGCATGCCAACAACAACATTAGATCCTCTACTAGCGACATCCACTAAAGCATCCCTTCCCCATCATTGTTGACATCTACAAACATACAAGCAACCACCTCTCCTGGCTTCGACCGTCCTAGCTCGGCTAGATTTTCACTAATTTTTGCAATCAACCTTCATGTCCCACAATTGATGCCCCTTATCCTGAAATAGTTTTTTTGATGAGCCTAATTGTTGCCACTAACGGAAGCCCTCTCGGAGCGGACAGGGAAAACCCTCAAGTGCTCCAAGTTCTAGAATGTCCTTTCACCTATTTGCGGTTGGTGTTCAAAATGGATCTTGTCCGTAGTATGGATGCTCCTAGGCTATACACCCTCATTATCCATCGTTGACATCCCCTACAAGTTCATCCCGCAGGTAGAAGCTACTGTGGAGGGAACGGTAGCATAGTCCTAGAAATCTTCTTTATTTACTTGTACAACGATAGCATAATCCTCGACTCGGCCATTGTCATTTGGATTCGATATTCCACTCCATGCGAACAGACCTTGCCCTACATCTCGATGACATTTCACTGTGTATAAAAAAAGAAAGAAAAATTGGTGCCCCCATTGGAAATCCATTCATCGCACACAGAAGAGAGGCCAACATCGTGACCCTCTGCCACCAGCCATCACCAATTAGATCACAACACGACAATCAAGTCACCGCCATAGTAACAAGTTCGAGATTCGAAAACTTTTCGGCTGGCTAGAAAACATCGGAATTTGAAAAAAATCAAGAAAAATCGTGAAACAATCGATAAATTTCGATCAAACTTCGGTCAACTATTCGGAAATAATCGAGAATAAGTCGGCCATATAAGTATATATACATATGTATGTATGTATATACATATATATAAATGTATGTATATATGTATATACATACATATCTGATACATGTAACTATTAAAGGTCCCAAGACATATAATCCTAGTGAGTGAAAAAGTAGGAAAAGAAGTAAAGAATAGTTAAGTAATAACAATGAACTATCTGGAGTAGGGGTTGGAGATTTAGTGTATATCAGGAGTTTTATGTACATTGTTTGGCAAAAAAAAGAGCAAGCGGCTTGAAAGAGAAAAATCGTGAAAATTCACGAAGAATCGTAAAAATCGTTTGAATTGCGAAAATGAGGGATAAATTGTAAAAAGTTGTAAAAAATCGGCAACTGGCGTATTAATCGTGATGAACATTCAGGAGCCTATATGATGCGATGATTTTGAGTCGCATTTATAGACTTGTTTGATATGTGTTTTATGCATTTATTAGTCATTTTCATGGTAAATGTTGCATAATTCATTCATTTTGGTCTATGCTACTTCTTTATGTCAAATTCCCTTTATTTCAGCATTTTGAGTATTAATTATCAAAAATATACATTTTGTGTGGACTTGTGTGGTTTCGTGTGTTAATTTCAGGAAAAATAAGTACCTGCTACCGTCGATACCATCGACGGTGGTCGATACTATCGACACGACCACAGGCGCACAGCCGCAAGGACCAGAAGAAAGTCGATACTATCGACAGGGATGTCGATGGTATCGAGATACCATCAGGTTGCGGACAAAAATGAGGTCGATACTATCGACACAAAGTCGATACCATCGACCCAGGAGGCTACAGTGACGGAAAAGGACAACCTTAGAGTGCCGATAGTATCGAGATGACATCAGTCGCGAGGAAGGAAAGAAAAGCTAACCGGCCGCTATCACGCAGGGTCGATACCATCGACCCGCGTCGATGGTATCGACACCGTCAGATACTTGTTGGCTTTGTAATGATCTAAATCGGACGGTTGTGGTTAATGGAGGACCTAATTGCGGGATTATACCTAATGACGGCGCCCAAGAGGGAATCATCACGTCATTAGCCGTTGCACACATCCCGGAGAGCAAGGAGAGAAGAACGGAGCACGAGAACACGCCCCAGCCGATCCGGACGTTGAAGAAGACGATTTCCACCACCGAAAGGCGGAGAACGCGTATTCCACGCCAAGGATCGCTTGGATCTTCTCCGTTCTTGGGTTTAACCACTCAATCACGTTTTTCTTCATGTTTCCCTTTTTCTTCTCCACGTTGTATTCTGAGATGAACATGCGGGGCTAATCCCCTTTGTCTTTAGGACCGGGAGTAGCTGGGAATTCATTGTATGACGATTTTATCATAGTAATTCATATATTATCTCTTAAATCCGTGGTATAATTTCGTTTTCTCAAATATATTGTTATGCTTGATCACCGTAATAATAATCTAACGCTCTTAATTGCTTTGAAAGAAGAATTAATGGTTGAAAAGAGACGGAATTTACATTAATTGACAAATCCCTTGAACAAGGTGGTGTAAAATAAATGGTGGATACCGAGAGGTCGTTTTTAATGCACCCAGTTTAGGGTATAGGTTACTACGACGGTGGAACCGACCTAGACATAGGTAGTGAATTGTACCACGACAGTGGGCAATGCTGATTTCAGGCCACTACCCGGATAGAGAGATAAAATTGAGTAACTATATAGAATTTAATACAATGAAAACCCGCCGTGAAACCGCAATCCTAAAGATCTCCTTTTGAATTGATTAAACCAAAATTTAATCGATTGCTTGTTTTGTTTTATTTTTATTTTTCTTTTAATTTAGACAACAACTCTCAACTATTTAATCGGCTTAGCTGATCGCGAGTAGTTAGGAGTCTCTGACGATTTCATGAATCCCTGTGTTCGACTCGGGCCTCACAAAGGCATGTATTACTTCGACGCGTTCACTTGCGTTTCTGAGCACGATAAAATCTGTGTCAAGTTTTTGGCGTCGTTAACGGGGATACGGCGAATTGTCGGCACTACGAGTGCTACAAGCGGCCACTCTAGGCCACATTTTTTTATTTCAAAAATTCATAATCCATTTTCTAAATATTTGCAATTGTCAAGCACTGTACTAAATTTAATTTTTCTATTTGCAGGTATTGTGCTTGGTGCAGACACGTAGTACAGACTACACAAGGCACGTACCAGAGGTTCCACTGACGGGACCTGACGACGAGGAAGGCCACAATCAAGACCATTTAGAAGAAACAGATTCAGAACCTGAACAAGAAGAGACGGACGAGCCACAGATAATATGGGAGAAAATCAAGGCTTCTTCCTCATCCGCTTCCAAAGGGCCGATCAAGAAACAAGCAGTGAATATTCCGACATACAAGATTGATCTGGCTTTAATCAACTTGGTGAAGTCCAATGCTTTCCATGGGCTCAAAAATGAAGACCCCGTCGCACATATCAGTCAATTTGTGGAGAATTGTGATATGATAAAAATCGACAGATTTCCACAAGATGTGCTCTACTTGAAGCTCTTCCCAAGTTCTCTAGCGGGAAATGCGCGCGAATGGTTACACAACTTGGACGATGAATACGTGGAGTCTTGGGACCACATGGTGGAGGTTTACTTCGAGAGGTTCTTTCCGCCCGAGAAAACCAATGACATGATCAGAAAGATCCACAACTTCACCCAACAAGCAGGAGAGACCTATTCTGAGACCTGGGAAAGGTTTCAGATCATGCTCAGGCGATGCCCGCATCACGGGCATGATAAGGAGACACAAGTCAAGATCTTCTATTTTGCTCTCTCCGAGCATGATAGAAGCAACCTTGATTCAGCCGGCTCTGGATTTTTCTTGAATAACACGGACACAAGATGTTGGGAAATCCTAAAGAACATGGCTAAGAAACAATCGTGGGGCGAAAGAGGCGTCGTGGAGCAGGTTTGAGTGGCAGGTGAATCTAAAGCACTCAAGGAGCTGAATGAGAAGATGGATCTTCTCGCAAAGAAACTGCTTGCAAAGGAGGATACTGAGTCTGAGGATGAGGCTCAAGTTAAATTCAAGAGGCAGCAGCAAGGCTACAGGAATAACGACTATTCATGGAGGAAAGACAAGAAGTTCTCCTGGAAGGATCCAAATAACTTCTTGCAGGATCCAGATGCCAAACCCCAGCCAGTAGCGGAGGATAAGAGCACAGAGATGCTCAATCAAGTGATAAAGCAAAATCAACTCATGACTACTTTCGGCCAGCAACTAAAGCAACAAGGGGAGTTTATGAACCAATTTGGGCAGACACTGCAGAGCCATGGGGCTCAAATGAGGACAATAGAGACATCTATGGCACAAATGGCAGCGGAGATAGCCAGTTTGAAGAAGCCGGCGCATCCAGGTTTCCCGGGAAATACTAATGTTCCAGGAGGAAACCAGCAAGCGAAGGCCATCTTGTTAAGAAGTGGCAAGAAATTGTTAAATCTCAGGGCCGATGAAACAAGCAAACCCCAAGCAGAAATTGAAGGTGAGGCCATTGAGGAGCTGCCCGTACCGGTTACAGAACCAGTTGATGACACAGCCGCGGATGCTACTGAAGATCCTATTGCAGAGGAGGAGGAGCCTCAGAAAAGGACACCCTATGTGCCACCGCATCAAAGGGCACAGGCTGTCCCGGTCCCTTATCCGAACAGTGCTAAGGCGAGGAAGGTAGATGCCCAATTCAAAAAGTTCTTAGACAGTTTCAGAAAGCTTTCAGTCAACATCCCTCTATTAGAAACTATTGAGCAAATCCCTTCTTACGGAAAATTTCTGAAAGACATCATCACCAAGAAGAGAAAGATTCTGGATACAGAGGTTGTTGTGCTTAAGGAGCAGGTGTGTGCCTTCATCATGGGCACATTGCCACCAAAGAGGCAAGATCCGGGTTGTTTCAACATTTCTTGCTACATCGGGAAAGTCAAATTTGGTGAAGCACTATGTGACTCAGGGGCGAGCATTAATTTGATGCCCCTTTCTACATTCAAGAAGTTGGGATTAAAAGAGTCACGGCCAAGCAACATGACTATCCAATTGGCGGACAATTCAGTGGTAAAGTTGTATGAGATTTGTGAAGACGTGTTAGTGAAAGTGGATCGATTTGTATTTCCAGCAGATTTTGTCGTCATGGAGATGCAAGACGAACAAGGCAATGAGCTCCTTCTCGGACGACCATTCCAAGCTACAGCCGACATGATACTTGAGATGGGGAGAGGTCGTTTGACCTTAGGTATAGCCGATGACCGATTTGAGATGGTCATGCCTTCCAGCGTCACTTCACCTAAATCCAAGGAGCAATGCCACATGGTAAAACATTTTGATAATAATATCTCACTTTGTCTAGGAAAGCCATTTCTAGATATGGCTCATGTAATGACCAAGGTGGACAAGGGGACTTTGACTGTAGACATCATGGAGCAGACCCGAATGATGAGGATGAGAACATTCCTCCCTCTACGGAGGATGATGCTATAGCAAATTCAGTTTTTGATGCATATCCGGAGCTACTACTAGAGGCTTGTTTAGTCAATATCACTCATGATTGGATGAGAAGCAAATCACTCAAGGAGTGCGCCAAGATGTTTCAGATGTTGCCATGCTTCTATGCGAGGTATTATGAAGATTTAGGTGAACTTCCCCCACCGCTTCAATCATCCTTAATCAGCCCGCCGGAGTTGGAGTTAAAGCCACTGCCACCACACCTCAAGTACGCTTTTCTAGCTGAGGAAGACAAGTTACCTGACATCTTTTCTGCATATTTGAGTGCGGAAGAGGAGGACCAGTTGTTGATAGTGCTGAAGAACCACCGGGGAGCATTTAGGTGGTCTGTTGCAGATATCAAGGGGATTTCCCCTACTTTGTGTCAGCATAAGATTCGGCTCGAGGAGGGAGCCAAGCCGGTGATTCAACCGCAACGTCGACTGAATCCGAGCATGATGGAGGTTGTGAAGGAGGTGATCAAGCTTCTCTCCGCACCGCAGGTATTATCTATGCGATTTCAGACTCGACATGGGTGAGTCCCACGCAGGTAGTCCCTAAAAAGGGGGGAATAACTGTTACTCAAAATATTTTAAATGAACCTGTCACCACCCGCTTGGTAACCAGGTGGCGAGTTTGTATAGATTACCGACGTCTTAATGCCGTTACGCTAAAGGATCACTTTCCTCTTCCATTTATTGATCAAATTCTAGAGCGCTTAGCCGGCCGATCACACTTTTGTTTTCTGGACGGGTATTCGGGGTACAATCAAATTTCGATTGATCCTAAGGACCAAGAGAAATCTACTTTCACTTGTCCCTATGGAACTTTCGCGTATCGCCGCATGCCCTTTGGATTATGCAATGCACCAGCGACTTTTCAGCGTTGTATGCTCGCCATTTTTTCTGATATGGTAGAACGCTGTCTAGAGGTCTTTATGGATGATTTTTCGATTTATGGTGCTTCTTTTGATGAATGCCTCTATAATCTGGATAAGGTGTTACAAAGATGCGAGGACACACATTTGGTCCTCAACTGGGAGAAATGTCATATGATGGTGACTGAAGGGATAGTGCTGGGACATAAGGTGTCCAGCAAAGGTTTGGAGGTAGATCTGGTAAAAATTGAAGTAATTTCTAAGTTACCCCCACCAAATTCGGTAAAAGGGGTAAGAAGCTTCTTAGGCCACGCCGGATTTTATCGTCGGTTCATAAAAGATTTTTCAAAAATCGCCAAACCTCTATCCGAGCTTCTCGAGAAGGATGTCGTCTTTGATTTCAATGACAAATGTTTACACGCGTTCAACGTGCTGAAGGAGAAATTGATTTCTGCACCGATTGTTCAAACACCGGATTGGACTAAGCCGTTTGAACTCATGTGTGATGCATCTGATTTCGCTGTAGGAGCTGTGTTGGGACAGCGGGTAGACAATAAACCCGCCGTGATTTTTTATGCCTCTAAGACTTTGAATGATGCCCAACTAAATTACACGACTACTGAAAAAGAATTGCTTGTTGTTGTTTTCGCTTTTGAAAAAATTCGGCAGTATTTAGTTGGATCGAAAGTAGTAGTTTGGACTGACCACGCCGCTATTAAATATTTGATGGAGAAAAAAGATGCAAAACCTAGATTGATTAGGTGGATCTTGCTCTTACAAGAATTTGATATCGAAATCAAAGACAAGGCGGGGATTGAAAATGTTGTAGCGGATCATTTGTCTAGGTTAGAGAGGGTAGATGAAAAAGATTTACACATACCCATAACCGAGACATTTCCAAATGAACAACTTTTGAAAGTCAATTCTAAAGATCCGTGGTTTTCATATATCGTGAATTATCTTGCTTGCAGGATCATCCCCGATGATTGGACATATCAAGAGAAGAAAAAAAATTTCCATTCTCTACGGTATTATTTTAGGGATGACCCCATTCTTTTGAAGCAATGCAGGGATGGTGTCCTACGCAGGTGTGTACCTGAGGTGGAATACGAGAGTGTTCTTCGTCATTGCCACACTCTACCTACGGGCGGACACCATGCGAGCTCTCGTACGGCTGCCAAAGTATTGGAAAGTGGCCTATATTGGCCTACCTTGTTCTGAGACGCCTATGAGTTCGTGAGGCAATGTGATTCATGCCAAAGAGCAGGTAACATCAAAGAGACAAGAGATGCCTCTAAATGTTTTCCAAGAGGTTGAGGTATTTGATCTATGGGGTATAGATTTCATGGGACCCTTTGTGTCCTCCAATTCGAATTTATATATCCTTTTAGCTGTTGATTATGTGTCGAAGTGGGTAGAAGCAATACCCACAAGGACTAACGATTCTACTGTAGTGTGCAGGTTCGTTAAGGAAAACATCTTATGCAGGTTTGGAGTGCCCCGAATGATCATTAGTGATGGGGGTACGCACTTTAAGAATCAAAAGTTCTCGACACTATTGAGGAAATACGGGGTCAAACATAACATTGGTACCCCGTATCACCCGCAAACTCAAGGACAGGTGGAGGTCTCCAATCGCGAAATTAAGAAGATCTTGGAGCGTACAGTGGCTTCCACGAGGAAGAATTGGAGTGCCTTACTACCGGACGCATTGTGGGCATATAGGACGGCATACAAGACACATATAGGCACCACGCCTTTTAGGTTGGCGTACGGTCGGGCCTGTCACTTACCGGTGGAGTTAGAGCACAAAGCACATTGGGCGTTGAGAAAGCTCAACTTGAGTTATGATGAAGCGGGGAAGAAGCGATTACTTGAATTAAATGAATTGGATGAGCTGCGAATGACTGCATATGAGAACTCTCGGATATACAAGGAGCGCACTAAGTTGATCCACGATCGCCACATTCAGATGCGCACCTTCA
This sequence comes from Alisma plantago-aquatica, assembly GCA_963693085.1. Lineage (NCBI taxonomy): Eukaryota > Viridiplantae > Streptophyta > Magnoliopsida > Alismatales > Alismataceae > Alisma > Alisma plantago-aquatica. The sequence goes on along the minus strand of OY856413.1, from coordinate 883,823,831 downwards.
AGAAAGGAGATCGTGTGCTTTTATTCAATTCAAGGCTGAAGTTGCATCCTGGGAAGCTTAAATCCCGATGGAGTGGGCCATTCACGGTAGAAGAGGTCAAACCACATGGCGCAATCATGGTGCGCGATGGCGAGACTACATTTTTGGTGAATGGACAGAGGTTGAAGTTATACTTTGGTGAAGATTACACGAGGAAGGTGAATGAGGTCAAACTCATTTCACTTTCGGATACATAATGTGCTTCAAGTCGTCTAGCCTAAGACGTTAAATAAGGGCGCTTGTTAGGAGGCAACCCAACCATTGGTACTTTAGTTTAGTTCATTTACATTCGTAGTTTGATTTGTTTTAACTTAGTTTGTAGTGTAAAAAAGATACCGTGATCGTTTGCTGCATGTGCAAGGCTGAGGCAGAGTCGATACCATCGACCCTTGTGTCGATGGTATCGACCATGGTACAGGTTGGCGACTGCAGAAATCGCACTACGTCGATACCATCGACGGCCTCGTCGATGGTATCGACCCACCAACAGGCAGATCGCAAGCAGAGGTCGATGGTATCGACATGGGTGTCGATACTATCGATATCTCTGGAGATTTTCAGAACGAATCGTCTCAGGAAAGTCGATACCATCGACAGGCGTGTCAATGGTATCGACACATTTATGCAAAGAAGGTGGCGGCCGGGCCTCGCGAGGGTTTGCCCTAATCAGAGAGTCGATACTATCGACTCGCGTCGATAGTATCGACGCGCCACGTCAACGATCCGCGAGGAAAGATCAACAGCGATCGCAGCAACTAAGAAGTCGATCTGGGGGACGGGTCGATACCATCGACTCACGTCGATAGTATCGACGCGTCAGCAATCCGGGCCCCGCAGATCCAGCCATCGACAACCGTCGATACTCACGGAGGTACGGATCGTGCTACCCGAGTCGATACCATCGACTCGCGTCGATGGTATTGACGGGCGGACAGTAGCGCCGGCCACAGCTATATATGAGGAGTATTTGCGTCAGATGACATCACACCTCCAGTGCAACTCTCCTTCACTTGTGCCGAGCGTGTTCCAGAGCTATCCAAGCCCGACGACGAGCATCACCGAGCAACGTTCTTCATCGAGCGGAGATTCGTTTCTCCGATCGTCACCGAGCTCCCTTTCTATTCCCCTTTCTCTCGCAATCATGGTGCACGTAGCTGGTGCGTCGTCTTCACGCGCGAACCCGATGGACATCCCGGAGTTAGTGCCACCTCCGACCACGTCAGTTGCACGCCCGCGGCTGATTCGTCCATCCGCGGAGGTGAAGAAGATATACGAGGAGATTCTAAAGAGGAAGATTGAGCCGACCCGTTATGTTGAACGGGAAACCATCCGCAACCTTGGGTTCGAAGCAAACCTTTACTACGTCCTGAAGGGACAGGCCCAACACACGGGAAGACGGCCTGACGAGCTGGAGTTTCATGCAGATGGCCAGCCGTTCTTCGGCGAGTGGCCTACTTACAAGGAGTTGGTGGCTGAGTTCATGGCGTCACTGGACGTCTGCGTTGTGCCCAACGACGTCATAGCCACCGACCGCGAGTGGATCAAGGGCCGGGTGTCTTTCCGGCTGTACAACATCGACTACACCATTACACTCCGACAGTTCAACAAGATTTTCAACTGGAATCACTCGCAACATGATTACCGGCGACCGGACAACCGCACCGACTATGATGCAATTTTCGCTGAGCTGGTTACGGTGCCGTCGGGCAAGTCAGTGAGCTACCATAATGCTGCGGTAGCTGATTTCGAGCACCCCTTCGTCCGGATACTGCACCGGATGCTGAGTTCTACATTGTTTGCTCGGGGTGATTTGGCCCTCAGCAAGTTTCACGAGACGAACTTATTCTTCTTGTATAAACTCCTGAAGCGTCAAGAATGCAATTGGGGCGCCTTCATTTTGCAGCGGGTTTTGGCGGTGAAGAGGAGTACACGGAAAGCGCCAATTCACTTTGGCGGGCTTATCACCAAGCTGGCCTTCTACCTTGGGTTGAATTTCCAGCAGCTTACTCCTCTCTCCACCAGGAGCAAGGTGAACTTGCAACATCTTCACCGCTCCAACCTCATACTTCTTCGAGATGGCTTGGCGTATGCGCACTGCCACGTCAACCATGCTTACCAGGAATGCTCGCTTCCCGATCCAGTCTTCAACATCGAAAGAGTGCAACACTTCCGATGGCCTATCATAGCCATCAGTGACTCCGATGAAGACGGCGGCAACGACGACGACGGCAATGACGATGAGGTTGAAGAGGAAGAGGAGGCCTTCACACCTCTTCGGGCTCGAGTGGCACCACGGAAGCGTCCTCGGATGCATCCGGGTGCATCTTCATCATCTCAGCCTCCGCCACCTCCACCGCCCTCCCAGCCAAGCGAGGATGCCTACTCGATGCAGGGCATGTATGCTATGCTGCAAGACATACAGCAGACGCAGCAGCATCACATGGCGATGTACACTGGTATTCATGACACTACAAACCGGTTACTGGATAATCAAAGGGCAATGTTCGAGAACGAGCGTCTTCTCCTCGACAACCAACAACAAATTCATGATCGGTTGCAACGGATGGAGATGCAACAGCAGCCCTTCTACGACCACTATTGGAGCCAAAATTACTTTGGAGGCTATCCACAACCTTCACCTAGGGCCCAATTTGATCCAAGCTTCCAGGGGGAGTATCCGTCTTGGGACCCTACGGCTCCGCAGTACCCGCCTCCACCTGAAGAGTAAAAGCGGTATCTCTGTTCCAACCTTCAAGATTGTTTTTGACAATGAGGCCATAGTCGAATTCAAGCTTAGGGGGGTGTTGGAACAGCTCTATCTTTTATTTTCTCTGTTTTTAGTTTTATTGCTTTTGTTTCTTGTCATTTGTTTCCTGCAATTTTAGTTTGTTTTTAGGATCCACATTCTATCTAGTGTAATCGTGGATGTCTTTAATCTTGAGTCATCTCAGTTGCATGTGCATGGAATTAAGGGGAAAACTAAAAAAAATTGAGTGTTCAGAAGCTTGAGTGTTGTTCAACTGAGATCACTTAACTTAGAAAATGATTGGTTTTGTCAACTTTAAAACAGAAAATCATAACTGTATATTCCTAAAGATTCATGAAAGTGGACGAAATTGGTTGTTTGAGCCTAAACTGACCAAATGATAATGAGACTCTAATTTGAAGTAAGAGAGAAAAACCTCTTAACTACTACACAGGTCAGTAAGGAGGGACACATAATATTTTTTTCAAAGGTTCAGTCAATTAGTCTTGTGATCTGTCCACCTCATTGCTTTTCACAATCCACCAAGACTTGGAAGTGAAGTACGGTTTTAACCTTTTTGATTGCATGGCATGTAGATAGGACTTGCATTGCAACCACCTTCATATGTTTTGCATGAAAAATAAAAAAATAGAATAGGTATACATGCACATTATCTTTAGGTGCATGTCATTTAGTTGCATTCATAACTCTTATGCATAAAGTATATCATGTACCTCATTTCTTCTTTAATGGTGAATTAAATTGTTCCATACCTTCTAAATAGTGCAAATTTACGAGTTATTAAAAAAAATATAAGCCCAATAAAGTATTCATTGTCAATTATGGATATAAGGGGTTGGAAAAAAAAGAGAAGAAAAATCTGAAAAACATCTGGAATTGAAAAAAAAAGTTATTTAGAAGCAAGTAGAACAAGAAGGAGAAAGGAACGCAATCTCACCTACATTTTAAGATGAGTGAGTACATGATGTAGCTTAATTAGATATCCATCTTGTTTTGAGACGGATTGTTAGTGCATGCATCATTCCACCCAATCTTAGGCATTAGGGCATATTTCATGTGCATTTGCATAAGTTAGGGCACTTTTATTTTATGCATGTTGAAACCGTATAATGCTTCCACTTCTTCCATGAGCCACCCATTCCATCCACCCGTTGCTCGGATTGGTAGGCCACCGTGAATTTCTCCTTACTAGTGAATATCAGGAGAACTGCTTCCATGTAGATGGTAGCTAGGGCGAGCAACGTAGTATAGGAGATCACAAGATGCACTAAGTCTGGACCGGCGAATTTTATTATGTTAACTGCCTTATGTGATAGTGTTCATCAGTTTGAGGTTGATATCTTTTATGGATGATTACTGTCGCCTTTAGGGTAATTATCATTCTGTGGTTAGCAAGGGTCGGTATGCAAATGTCCGGTGGGAGTCATATGGGATGTTTGTTGTGATGCTTTGTTCTTTAGTTGACTCTGGCAATTCTATTCTAAGGTTTAGTTGCTCGAGGGCGAGCAATGTTCAAGCTTAGGGGAGTTTGATGCGATGATTTTGAGTCGCATTTATAGACTTGTTTGATATGTGTTTTATGCATTCATTAGTCATTTTCATGGTTAATGTTGCATAATTCATTCATTTTGGTCTATTCTACTTCTTTATGTCAAATTCCCTTTATTTCAGCATTTTGAGTATTAATTATCAAAAATATACATTTTGTGTGGACTTATGTGGTTTCGTGTGTTAATTTCAGGAAAAACAAGTATCTGCTACCGTCGATACCATCGACAGTGGTCGATACTATCGACACGACCATAGGCGCACAACCGCAAGGACCAGAAGAAAGTCGATACTATCGACAGGGATGTCGATGGTATCGAGATACCATCAGGTTGCGAACGAAAATGAGGTCGATACTATCGGCACAAAGTCGACACCATCGACCCAGGAGGCTACAGTGACGGAAAAGGACAACAACCGACGCCTTAGAGTGTCGATAGTATCGAGATGAAATCAGTCGCGAGGAAGGAAAGAAAAGCTTACCGGCCGCTATCACGCAGGGTCGATACCATCGACCCGCGTCGATGGTATCGACACCGTCAGATACTTGTTGGCTTTGTAATGATCTAAATCGGACGGTTGTGGTTAATGGAGGACCTAATTGCGGGATTATACCTAATGACGGCGCCCAAGAGGGAATCATCACGTCATTAGCCGTTGCATACATCCCGGAGAGCAAGGAGAGAAGAACGGAGCACGAGAGCACGCCCCAGCCGATCCGGACGCTGAAGAAGACGATTTCCACCACCGAAAGGCGGGAGAACGTGTATTACACGCCAAGGATCGCTTGGATCTTCTCCGTTCTTGGGTTTAACCACTCAATCACGTTTTTCTTCATGTTTCCCTTTTTCTTCTCCACGTATTCTGAGATGAACATGCGGGGCTAATCCCCTTTGTCTTTGAGACCGGGAGTAGCCCGGGAATTCATTGTATGACGATTTTATCATAGTAATTCATATCTTATCTCTTAAATCCGTGGTATAATTTTGTTTTCTCAAATATATTGTTATGCTTGATCACCATAATAATAATCTAACGCTCTTAATTGCTTTGAAAGAAGAATTAATGGTTGAAAAGAGACGGAATTTACATTAATTGACAAATCCTGTGAACAAGGTGGTGTAAAATTAATGGTGGATACCGAGAGGTCGTTTTTAATGCACCTAGTTTAGGGTATAGGTTACTACGACGGTGGAACCGACCTAGACATAGGTAGTGAATTGTACCACGACAGTGGGCAATTCTGATTTCAGGCCACTACCCGGATAGAGAGATAAAATTGAGTAACTATATAGAATTTAATACAATGAAAACCCGCGGTGAAACCGCAATCCTAAAGATCTCCTTTTGAATTGATTAAACCAACATTTAATTGATTGCTTGTTTTGTTTTGTTTTTATTTTTCTTTTAATTTAGACAACAACTCTCAACTATTTAATCGGCTTAGCTGATCGCGAGTAGTTAGTAGGAGTCTCCGACGATTTCACGTATCTCTGTGTTCGACTCGGGCCTCACAAAGGCATGTATTACTTCGACGCGTTCACTTGCGTTTCTGCACACGATAAAATCTGCGTCACTATAACATCGTAAAAAATCATCGATTTTTCGTAAAATTCGGAGACTTGTCACTATGGTCACCGCAAAGCATCTCAGACCATATTATTCCTATATCGGTGCATCATACTTGTTTAGGCAGCTAGGCAGTCCTTCCCACCAAAGGGAAGCCTAGGGGGCTAGGCGGGAGCCTAGGAATTTCTACGTGTTCTTCATATTTGTTTATATTACATACATAAAAATGATTGTGCTTATACATTTAGTGTATTGGTTGTCCCTAAGCTTAATCTATCCTAACTTTACCAACATCACACATGTCATTACCTAAGCTAGACAAATTATGCATTAATTTGACCTAACATGATCTAAATTGGACCTATTTTGCAATCAACCTTCATGTCCCACTACCAATGCCCCTTTTCCTAAAATAGTTTTTTTTATGAGCATAACTATTGCCACAAGCGGCAGCCTCTCATAGAGGACAGGGAAAACCCTCAAGTGCTTCAAGTTCTAGAACATCCTTTTACCTATCTGCGATTGGTATTCAAAATGGATCTTGTCCATAGTATGGATGATCCTAGGCTACACGCCCTCATTATCCCTCGTTGACATCCCCTACAAGTTCATCCCGCTTGTAGAAGCTATCATGGAGGGAACGGTTGCATAATCCTACAAATCTTGTTTATTTACTTGTACAACGATAGCATAATCCTCGAGTCGGCCATTTTCATTTGGATTTGATATTCCATTCCATGCGGACAGACCTTACCCTACATCTAGATGACATTTCACCGTGTGTATTAAAAAAAATGGTGCCCCATTGGAAATCCATTTATGGCACACAGAATAGAGGTCAACATTGTGACCCTCTGCCACGAGCCATCACCAGTTAGATCACAACACGACGATCAAATCACCGTAAAGTATCTCAGACCATATTATTCCTATATCGGTGCATCATACTTGTGTAGGCGGCTAGGCAGTCTTTCCCAGAAAGGGAAGCCTAGGGGGCTAGGTGGGAGCCTAGGCATTTCTAGGCGTTCTTCAGATTTGTTTATATTACATACACATAAATGATTTTGCATATATATTTAGTGATATTCAAATATATGCATCATTGTGTACATTTGTATTGGTTGTCCCTAAGCTTAATCTATCATTACTTCACCAACATCACACCTGTCATTACCTAAGCTAGACCTATTCTGCATTAATTTGACTTAACATGAACTAAATTGGACCTAATTTCACTTAGTTTGCCTAATCTGAACTAAGTCATAACATGACCTAATCAGACACAACTTCCCCTAGTTTGTCATACATTGACCAAAATGAGCCCTAATTTGGCAAAATCAGACCTGATTCCCCCTAAATAAGACATGTTTCCCCCAAATCAGACCTAATCTGCCCAAATTAGATCTGATTTGGCCTAAATCAGACAGATTTCTTCCCTAAAATAATTAAACCTGATCATGTTTGACCAAATTCAGACCTAATCCATGTTAATATGGTTTTTAATTATCTAATTTGGGCCTAAAAGGCCTTAGGCATTCACTTTAGCTATCTAAAACCCTAGGCGTCTAGTTTAAGGCGGCCCACCTAGGGCCTAGGCGAAAGCCTGGATAACTACGGTACATCCATTATCAGGCCTCTCCACTCAGTGGCCACTTCTTCAACTTTACCAATTTTGTGAAATTTATGGTGAATTTCCCATCTAAAATTGTTGTCGACCTTTTATGGGGGGGCTCAACCCTAGTCCCTACCATGGGGCAACCTCCCCTCGACTTACCATCACGATGGGTCACACCCCCCAGTCCCCCCAACAATACTATGTCAATTTACCAACATCCCTCTTACTATTATCCACACACATCACAACCACTCTTTTGTTCTTGATGGTTGGTCTGAGGGAGAGATAGAGAGAAAAGAAGATCATTAATCTGTACATGTTGTTCGTTCTTGTATATTCATCCTTGTTTTGCTGACACCTACTATAGCTCATCTTTTCTATAGCAGCAAGTCTCAGACATGTTGCCCACCTACTATAGCGCAATATTCTTATAGTAGTACTCTTATCCCAACTATTGTGTATCATTCCAATGATGGTGCTTCTTACACGGAACTACTTCGGCGACAATGATAAGTTGATAACTAATGACTTCTACACATATTTCCCAGCATCTACAGTGCTCTAGATGCTCGTTAAAGTTTCAAAAAATTATTCATGATTGCTCCTACTAGATCAATGATCATCAATCTCATGGGAAGTCTGCTATGCTATAACTACTTCTACCATGGAGTTACCTTAATTAGGGGTAGAAGACCTACTTACTGTCTACTTTTGGGAGTTTTGGATTGCCTCCATTATTGTATTACAAAAATCAAGGGAGATCAATTTCTGTATGGGCTATTATTAGTTTTTTCATGTATCAAAAAGTTGGATATGTGTTTTACCTATGCTCCAACTTGAGGGGGTGTTAGAGTTATTAGTTTATTATGTATATGGGCCCAAGTATACTTGGCCCACTATGGTTTGAGTCCACCTGTAAGTGTTCCCCTTTCCTATATACAAGAGTGGTGTTTTGTCTAATAATATCATATCACTAGCCTCCATCTTATTTTCCATAGTATCTATTATACACATATCTATATCATTAGGATTAGTTTTTGCTTACATATAGTATAGTACACAAATGCATCTATCCTTAAATTTATACATCATTGTTGAAGAAGAAACCCATTAAACGGCCTAGTGATCAGTTAAGTGGCCATTTAAGTGGGCAGGCGGCAAAAAATGTGCAGTTGCCTAAGGTCAGTTGAGACCTAAATCAGACATCTATGGACCTTGGACGCTTAAGCAAGACTTCTGTTGCTGCTTGGACCGCTTTTAAAACATTGTAAGTTGGATTGACTTTTAAGCTTCAATGATTACATAAATTGTGAATCAAAATACACTCATATAAACCTGAGCTTTCAGCAGTCAACTGTCAATTTTTACTTTTTTTTTGGAAAGTCGCCACTATCAATCTCGACATAGTGGTTCAATGAAGAAAGAGATTGATCATCCATCACTAACACCAACTTGGATCTATGGTGAGGTTGTCAAGGAAAAAAATGGTGTCAATTATTTTGCCTTCTTGGCAATGATGAACAAGGGAAGCAACTCCCATCCCTCCATAAAAAAATGAGTAATCGTCAAGGCATAACTTGTTGCATATGACTAGCTAGCATCAGTGCATGCTCCCTGACAATTGTGGCTAATATCCACACTCATTAATGGTTGGCATGATTCTGTTTTAGTATATGTATATATCCCATTACAATAGTTAATCAGTTTATTAGAATGGTAATTGGAAGTTAAAGTTGACATTATTTGGATTGTTATATATTCTCAATTTCCAATACTTTCTTTTATGCTATAGTTCTGTAAATAGGAAAATTAAGTATGTGGTGATGATTCTTATTGGTAAATCTCACTATACAACCATGTTCATTGTTATAACTTATAATCATTGCATCTATGAGTTCGGCAACTTCACTTCACATGTCTTGTCGTGAATCGTGATTACATAAAGAACAATTTCCTAAGAAGGTCATAGAACAGACACTCTAAATGACCAACTTTTAATAAGAGTTTCTAAGAGAAAGCCCTTCATCCATTGATGGATTGTCTACACCCTACTATTATTTATAGATATTGGTGGTTATTCACATAGTCACAAATTCGGTATTCGGGATACGTACGGTGGAGCTGAAAAAATCGGATTCGGGAATTATGCGGGAAATTCGGATAAAAAATGGTAAAAGTACGGTCAAATTCGGTCAAAGTACGGTCAACTATTTGGGAAAAAGTCGGCAAAAAGTCGGCAATATATATATATATATATATATATATATATATATATATATATATATATATATGTATGTATGTATATATGTATAGATATATACATATATATATATATATATGTATGTATGTATATATGTATAGATATATACATATATACATATATATGTATATATATATACATGTATACATATATACATATATATGTATATATATACATGTATACATATACATATATATACGCATGTATATATATACATGTATATATACACATATATATACATGTATATATGTATACATGTATATATGTATACATATATATATATACACACACACACACATATATATACACACACACACATATATATATACATATATATATGTATACATATATATTACATATATACATATATACATATATAGATATACATATATATACATATATACATATATATATAGAGAGATATGTATATATATAATATATGTGTATGTATATTTATATGTATGTATATACTTTGGACATATATATATATACACATATGTATATACTTTGGACATATATATATATACACATATGTATATACTTTGGACATATTATATATATATATATATATATATATATATATATATATATATATATATATATACACACATATGTATATACTTTGCACATATATATAGCACCGTACAGTAGCGAATAAAACGGGAAAAAAACGTTTAAAACGTGAATAAAACGCGTATAATACGGCAGAACAGTATTAAACGACCGTCACATACGGCAGTTGAATTATACGCGTTTAAAACGCGAATTTTTGAAAAAAAACGCCGATTATTGTGACTATGGTTATTCATGCAGAAAGGGAATGTATTCCTATCAAAAATTAAACTGATTACGGTGGTGATAAGGTGATGCAATCCAGCTAGTCCATTTCTTCAGTACTCCTTATCCAATTTCTTCATCTCTCTAGACTAGAATGGGGTTCCCTCCTTTCCCATTGGAAAAAATCTTCATGTTTGCTCACAGAAATATTGGTTGACAATAGATCCCCCTTCTAGGTGAACTTTCCTTCCTCCCACACTAGCCCAAAAATAATCATCTCATCTACAAATTTTAGAAGCTCAAATTGACAAAAATTATAGAAAAGTGTCATATTCCCATACTTTTCCATATATATTATAGTTCCTATAAATTGGGAATTTCACAAACTTACGCTCCTCATTGGTAAATCCCTCTGTCTAATTAGGTCCATTCCTTACAAGTCAAAATGTCGTAGATTTACACTTGTAAGTTAGCCCCAACTAGTAAGCATGTCAGTTTGCTAGCCTCATGCTAGCCACACATTGCAGGTTCAAACCTTGATCGGAGCACTAGAGAGGGTTAAATAAAACCTTAAGTATAGACTCCTTCCCGATACAATAAGACGATCACCAAAAGAAAAATCCAACTGCTTTGCCTCACATGTCTTGGCATGTTAGCATCAAGGATAGTTTCCTTGAAAGGTCAAAAAGTAGACAACTGGGGTGCCAACAAAGCGATGCTACCTAGCAAATCTAGTTCTTCAGTTCCCCTTGTCCATTTTCTTCATCTATCTGAACTAAAATGACACTTCTACATGTGCCATCAAATAAAGATCTTCGTGTTTGCTTAGGAAAAATTGGTTTTATTTTTTCAAATTTCATTTTTGTTTTATCAATAACAAGACTTGGATTTTCAGATCCGAGATATACATTTTGACATTCCAATCCCATACCCTTAATCATGTCAAATTGTTGTTAGATCAAAATATCCTCTCTAAAATGGTGTTGCCAAGGAGTTTGATTTTATCTTTTACTCCCTTCCATCAAGGCAATCTTTCAGACAAATCTGAAAATATTTCTTTGATTATAACTGATTACATGTTTCCATGGGGCACTGGACACAGCTAGATTCTATTTTAGGCAATTCAATAGATATCAAGTTTCGTGTCATATAAGTGCAATCAGTTAAGGCAATATGAGGTATAGCTCATGCCTAAATACAGCGATTTGCACAAAAATGGTATTTACACTAACACATCCCTGGCAGAATTTAGCGGAATTGAAATAAAACAGATATAAGGCGCACAATCTCCAGAGTCGTCACAGAATAAAAGATGCAGTCAGCTGTGAATTTAGATACGCAAAGCACTGAAAGTGTCTGGCACCTATAGGCTATGAAGAGAAATAAGAGTTCAAAGAATACTTAAATCCTTTAAAATAACAAAAGCATAGAATCTGCACCATATAAACAATTAAAGGAACGGAAGAAACGCCGCGAGTCAATACCTCATGACCGTCGTGGCAGGAGATACTACAGGCAGTGCAGACCCCCGCATTACCAGCAGGAACGCAAGTCAGACACGAGAAGATGGCCTGCCGCTTCATGTACCCCCTCGAGTAGGTGCACTCCTTGCCTTCGTCTCCTCCTAGAACCATGTCAGCTTCCTTCGCACACCGAATAGCAACCGATTGACTTGATTAGGCAAAGAAAAGGGGTAAAGAGGTGCCAGCAAAAGTTTTGCAAAAATTGAGTATGAATACCAGCTCGGCCGCTTCCATGTCCTCGATGTATTCGTTGATCGTCACTGTGTTCTCGACCTCATCGTCAAAAGCATCCGCCATGGTGCTTGGTAAAACAGAGACCGTCAGCAGCAGATTTGGCGCGCGCCCAAAATTCTTCGAAGAGGGGAGCCAAAAGGAAACCCTAGATCGTTGTCGAACGGGGGAGACGGAAGATGGAAGATGGAAGACGGAAAAAAGGGGAAACCTTTAGCCTGGACAAAGCCCTAGACTACGGAAGGCATCGCATCGGAGAAGGGGAGACAGGAAAAGCAAAAGAGGCAACTGGAGAGGAGCGCTGAGGACAGAAGTGGGTTTTGTTCGTATAAATGGTGGGTGTGGTTGTGGGCAAGTGAGATGCACGAGTGTGCGTTTAAGTGCGTGCTGCAGAGGCTATCGGTTTCCCGCCAAAAAGCATCACGTTTTAGGTCCATGGGAAATGGGAATGCCGACGCGACGATGCCGTTGGACCTGGCCGTTTACTACATGAGTGGTGGGGTTTGGCATAGATTTGCTTTAGGGCCTGTTTGGTGGGGTTTGGCATAGATTTGCTTTAGGGCCTGTTTGGTAGGGTGTAGCCCGACGACAAAGTGCGTGTTTGATGTATATTTTTACATTGCGAACTCACATAATTACACCCTACTACACCCAACCAATATTTGTGATGTGAGGATTGGGCTTGGACAGAGTTAGATTTCATAGTGCTGCTAATTGTTCGTTAGTACTTCGGTAATTGCATAGTGCTGCAAATCGCTCATTAGTACTTCCGTCAGCTCCGTGTCACTTTGGGAATTGCGTTTCGCGGTCTTGTATGTGAATAAAGACCCTGATCATTTACCCGGTTCTTGGAATGATCAATTGCTCATGTGGAAAAAAAGAAAGAAGAGAAAGAATAGTATTTTTTTTCATATTTTGGTATTATGTTATGATTTTTTTATGAAATAAAAAGCAGTAAACTCATCACAACTATATTTTCTAACAAGACAAATGTTAATATACTTTGAGATAATAATAACTAAGAGAAGTACAAATAATAGATGAAAAATATAAAATTCATAGTACTCAAGGGTGTCGTACATCAAAAATATTAGTACAGCAAATTATTAGTACTGTCATATGCAAATATTAGTACTCTCATACTGTGGAGTACATTACCCATACTTTTGAGACATTACTCCAGTACTCGTGTTTTGATATATATTACTAGTGTTTTGATTTATATTACTATTGTTTAGGTGTATTGTATCTTGTGTAAACATTAGTATTGTACCCTAAATAAGATTAATGTATCCCAAAATATTGGTAATATACTCAGGTACATAAATAATAGGGGTGCAACACCCGCGATGTGGGGTGTGTTACCCCCATTTCAAAGGTACAATGCAAATGTTTATTTGTTGATATACTTTACCTAAAGCACGAGTACTAAACCCCAAAATGAGAGTGATGTGGAGAATAATGTAACCCAAAACATTAATATCATACTCGCACAAATAAACAAGAGGGATATTGTACATGTATTTTGGGTACATTACTTTCGTTTTGGATGTATTTTACGAACATGTACTTATTGATGTATTGTACCCCAAAACACAGGTAATGTACCCAAAATAAAATATTATACTTATAACATGAGTATTATATTTTTTTCTTTTTTAAATATATCAAAATTGATTTTGTTGGAAAGAATCTTTTATAATGAATGTGATATTTTATTTTATCAAAAACTTCGTATTAATTGGAATTGATGACGAAAATTTTTTTTTCTCCTTTCTTTCTCATGCTTCCCTCCTCATTAAATATATATAATGACAAGTGTACAGCAGCACCCGATTTCAAGATCGAGGTGAGTATGCGGTTGGGTTGTGTAATTGTCTAGCACTTTTCATTCTTATCTATTTTATATGTTTTTTCAAATCGGACAAGATCACGAATTTAGATAAAAATTGGCAACACTAATTCAATTTATCTATTTTATGTAACGACTAAAATATTGATCTTCATAACTATGGTCCATAAATTGGTGAATGATCGACTATAGAAGCCCAATAGAGCAAGATATCCCCCTAGGACCAGCAAACCACGGTACATTGAACAATATGTCTCATAATTATGTAGACTAAGTATAGATTGATCTTGAGACATCTCTGTTAATCGTAGCATGACTATCACTGCACGGTGGCGGAGGCACGTATTGGCCTCTGAGGCATATGCCTCATTCTATTTTTGCAAAAAATTGAAGCAACGCAACACAAACTGAAATTCAACTACTCGTATGAGTAAATGTCGAAGGAAAATATCCCTCGTGACTTTTGTTTATCTCCGTCGTGTCTTTTTTTAATCTCCATCGCGAAACTTGTTGTAGTTTTTCTCGGTGTATTTCCAAAAATGAAAAATCCAACAACTATTATAATAATATCTTGATTACTTACGGACAGAAGGGTAGAAACCTCAATGCCAGGGTCATATTAGGGACCTATGAGGGCAAAGCCTTAGCAAAATCCGTTGGTTAGTGCTGGATATGAATTGGACAATTTGTTTACTAGTAACTACTTTCTATTTGTGTAATTTTAGCAGACCAGTCTATTTTTTATTCTAATTCGATAATTGTTGCATTTTGTTTCAAGTCCGCTTAATGTGGAGTTCGTTCTAAATGGCACGGTAACGGTTCATTTGCTTTCCGACTTTGTACCTTTCAGTCCCCTCTCTTTCCTAATCTGTTTCACTTGTAGTTCCTATTCAAATTTCTATTGAAATTGTTTAGGTATGTATAAAAAGTATTATTATTACTTTGAAGTGAAGTACCTCCACAAGGACGGAGGGAGAGGGGGGCAGTCGGGGTCTTGCCCCCCCTCAAAATTTAAAAATTGTGTAATTAAATAAATATCAATCAACTCCTAATCAAATATTATCAATTAACTTGTAATTTTTTTTCTTACTTTTCGAAACGTTAGCTATTTTGTTTCTTTTTTTTATTAGAATCCTATCTTGTTTTTCAACCATCCTTTTCTCATCCATAAATATACATATAACTTATAGCAATAGCTTTTAAAAGAAATGTGATTTTAGCAGCTAGTTTCACATTAATACAAAAGAGGTATTCAACAAACTAAAATTAAATTATAGTAACACCGGTCATAGTTAACCAAGAAAATCAAACTCAAGTTTTTAATTGATGAGATCATTTAATAATATGTGACACTTCTCTGGTATTTTAAGCATCCTTAATTCGTGGAAATTCAAATTAATTTATTAAACCGAACTTTCCCTCAATCTTGCACTGACTTATTGTGGAAGTTAGAATGCGTTTATATGGTACATGCAAATATTTTTTGGATTACTAGCACAACTAAAATAAAATTTCCTCAACAAAAAACTCTAGAAGTTGAAGGTATTCCTTAGCACACAGTCCAAGGTGAGTCATCTCCTTAATTACTTTGTATACACATATGCTAAATATAAAATTTTGCTTTGAAGAAAAAGTTATTTGTCCGTTATACTCTATTTTCCTAATCTTTTTCTAATCCATATACAAAACTAACTCTGACTTTGACAAAACTGTATAAAAAATACTACTAGTCCAAGATCATATGTCACAAGATGTAAACAAAAATAGAGAGATACACCATGTTAGACACCATCATTGTTTAGTTCTTAACGAACATAGTTCATTGACAAAGTAAAAATAGGAACAACTACATATATACATATGTGTCGAGGAGTCCTCACATATATATTAATAATAATTTGTTTGGGTTTTTTAGATGGTGAAAAAGGTACAAATATATCTTTATATTTTATTTATTGTTTTTTCATATTGTTGCATCTCAATAGAATACATAATGTTGTTCATATATTATTTATTTGTTAAATCACACTTAAGACAATGCATGTGTGATTTATCCTTTAGAATATTTAGTTAGATAAAATTTATGCTATGAGAATCCAAAAGTACAAGTCAAATAATCACTTGTAAAAATGTTGTCAGTTCGTTTTTTGCATATAATTTTTTCAGATTAAAAAATTTGACCATGCCCCCCAACCTCAAATTGCTCACTCTGTCCCTTTACCTCCAGTTCCTTCTAGAGGCTTTGACATTGGTCATCAAGAGATGCTGTAAAAAAATGACCAATGCATCAAATGCTCCCTCACATTACAACTTTTTTTGTTCATTATGTAAGTGGTTAATTATTGTTGTTCTTTAAAGTCAAATTCGTTAAGAAGAAGTTGAGCTATAATGGATCCTAGTAGGATTGACGTATGAGAGTTATCAATGTCTTGCTGAAAGGATAAGAAGTTTGCTTTTGTTCCATGACATATGTGAGTGCTGGAGAAACAATGTGTTGGTGTTCCTCGCACTATAATTATCCATAAGATGATGGTCAAGAGGTAATTGTAGTCCATGTCCAAGATTCAAATATGTATATTGAGCCATCTTTTCTTCAATACTTTTTTTTATATTTTTTCTAGTTTATATTGCTTTATCGGTTGATTTGTTTCTCTTTTTATCTTTACTTGTGTTCAATATTCATTTAAACAGGCTCCCATCAAATATGAAGAAAATATTAATTAAAAGAGATCAAATTGAACCATCAACCCCTAAATAAGAAATATGGCTTGGTAACAGAGTGGATGATGTTGGTCCAATTCTATGACCAAAATATGAAAGTGCAATTGTCTAATTTAATTATAATGTGTAAGATATAACAAAGGGTCCTAGAGTCCTATTAGAAAAACTCAAGTTTGGTAATGGAATGCAAAGGTTTCAGAATATGTGGCCTAACAAAGATGATTGATTTATGTTGTGCAAGATGATTTTTTATTAATCTTTATAATATATTAATCACTTTTGAAAAATGTATGTATCAAATTTTGTTGAGTTGGTAATTTTTATGCTATTGAAAAATGACATCATATATTTGTGCCTCACCCACTTCAAAATCCCACCTTCGCCACTGTAATTGCACCACACATTGCATGATATTAACAAATCATTACATGAAAAAAGAAAAAATGGAAAATGGTGAGTTGTTTTCTAGCAAATGTTGTGTATATAGATGGTATAAAAGTAAATAACGCGTCAAAATAAATAAGAAACCACTTGTGTCTCTATGGCCATGTGTGTCTTTCCTTGGGATTATTTAATTACATATATTATATCTATCTAGTCCATACACTAGAAAAGTTCCAACGTGTTGCACTAATGTTATATTTGGTACGCGGTGAATGAAAGGGGGGAAAAGGAAGGGGAGGGGAGGGGAAGGAAAGAGAATGGAGGAGATACTTATTTTAGTAGTTTGGTTAACATGGGGAGGAGAAGGGGAAAGCATAAAAAATACACACAAAATTTGTCATTTGTTTAACAAGTCATATTATCGCAAAGTTTACATACACCACACATATTAACACATATTAGTATATAAAAAATCAAGATAATTTAAACTCCCATTTCTCGTGATCAAAATATAATTATTCATATAATTATTTTGTTAACAAAAAATATACATTTCTTGTGCCTAACATTATTGAATTCTATATTTTAGGAATTTGGTAGCATATCTATCAATAATTCGTAGTGGTATTTTAACGAGCAGTAAAAAAAACCAACATATCTGGATGTTGCACAAGATATAAGTAACTATTTGTACACATTCTTCTGTCAATACCAATGGTTTCTAATGTTGGGAATATATCTTGCTGATTGTCGAGGTAAAGATTTTTCAAAAATTATATTTCCTTCTCTAGTTGCCTCTACAACATTATGAATGGTATCTTTATTTATCTCGTAGTTTTTGTATTCTCTACCAACACTTTTTCTGGACTTTTTAAGATTTCTTCGAAATTGTGCGCTACATTTATTTTAGTTTCCTTTAATTTTTAATTTGTCCCTCTAAATTCCCCTCAATATTTTGTATATCATTCCAAGTGAGGTGAGAGACTATATGTTCTTTATTTTCATTGGTTGTGAGGTATACCAGCATTTCCTGTCTTATTATTTATATTTTCCCTTCACATTCCATATTTCTCTCCAAACTTTATAATAAATTTTCCACCAAGTCTTTCTTCTTCCCCTTGTCTCCACTCCGATTTGGTGGGAAGAAAAGTGGCTGAAAATACACTTGATTCTTTCTCCTCCATTCCTTTCCCTTCCCCTTCACCATGTGCAACCAAACAACATAAGCCCTTTCCCCTCCCTTCCCCTCGATCCCATCTATTCAACATGCCATAAGGGGTGGGTTTTGTTTTATAGATGACACTTCATTTCCTATCTAGTTCTCCACTACCCGTTATGTGAGTTTTTACTTATAGAATTGCCATTTGTGATTTTCTTTTCTAGCTTATATCTCTAATAAACATTGTTGTTTTGCAATCACTGACGACTTCAATTTTTTGTTCCATTGTCATGAATGTGCCTTCTCAATGGAAGCTAATTGGTTTGAACGTGATTGTGGTCCATCAACCATGTAAGTTTGATAAGCTTTCTCAAATCTCCATTCTCGAACATCAAAACTATTTTTCCATTGGTGAGCTCGCCTTGAACACTCGATGGGTTGAACAAGGTGAGAAATTATCAATCACGATACTACGAGGTTCCATGTTTTAAAGTTCACCTTGTTTGGTACATATTACGTGCATGTTGTTTAATTCACATTTTTATTGATGTGCAACTAAATCTTGGATCAGAGATCTTTCTTAGTGTCATGTTTTTTCTATGTTGGTCTCTTTCAATTAAATGTATTATTTATATAGTACTTATTTATAATATTCTTTCGTGTGCATGGAACTGTATGAGATTTGTGTATGTCACATTAGTGAATACCTAATTGTAGTTGTCTACAACTTGAGGTGTTCACTGAAAGTTAGTTTTTATGGCAGACAACTTGTTAATAAAAAGTGGTAACCCCATAATGTGCCAAATCCTACAAATAGGGGTGTCATACAGGCGCTACCTGAATTTACAACATGGATATATTGCTTTATATTGACGAACCACATTAGATAACCAAATCTTCATAACAACTCTTCTATCACAAAGATTGATGCCCAAAATTGGCGCATCTAGACGGGGAGCATGTCCATTTATCAAGGGTCGTGGCTTGTTTAATTGGAAACTAATGGGAAAATAAGACACTTTGGATTCTGAGGTTGAATTTTCATTAAAGACGTATAAATATACTTTTAAGATCTCTTATTCTTTTTTTATTATCTCGTAATACCTTTCTAGAGAACAACATGCCATCAACTACAAAGATTACCATTCAAAAAACAATTATTGTTACAGTATCACTTCACAATAACTGCTAATCATGAGATTACGACATAAACAGAGGACTAAGCATAATACCAAACATCACTCTTACCTTTTTCTAATTTCAAACTCTTTATCACATGAAATGACTTTGCAAAAGAATTAAAACTTTAATTCCTTTAATATGATTTCATACATGCACACAAGTCTTGATAAAAATTGTATATACTCTAAAAACAAAGAAGTAATATTTCGTAACATCATTACAACACTTTTCTTCTATACAAGACATAGAGTGACATGAACTGGTTAAACTCGACTAATCTAATTCTTAACTCTTATTACAGGTCTACTATGATGCACCCACATCTTCAATTCACATGATTTCCCATAAATAATTGTGAGTAGAGGAGTGAGCTACTTGCTCAGTGAATGAGTAACATAATAAATCAATCTAAAACACTGAATTGGAACTTTGAGGCTATTTGATCGATTATAAATGGAAGTAGGTGGTGATGCATATAGAGAATACTAATACAAAAACTTACAAATGAAATTGTAACATGCATTACTAAAGATAAGTACATGTCAAAATATTTTTGCTTCATCTTTTTCCTCATTTATACAAATATTTACTGATAAAATTGTAACATGCATTACCAACAACATATAAGTTTCAAAATATTTTTTCCTTCATGTTTTTCCTCATTAATTTCTTTATGTCTTTTCATTAACCCCAACTCAACTTGAATATTGAACCGACTATTGTGCTAGCCAGATCAACATATATAACTAACTTATTGAACTCTTTATCGGGACTTAATTGAACTAAATTGTCTCTCTGTTTTATTTTTCTAGTGAACTCACTTGGGTCATACTTCCAAGTGAAAATCATTATTGTATGACTTACTGTACAAGTCTTGAGGTAAACCAAGACATTAAGACTACTACTAACTCTTCGGTCTACATCAAGGTTTCCTCATAATGCTTGGCGGTGGCTAAACAACATCAGCAAATTTGAGGCCCCATGTCTTGGTACTCAAGAGAGGTGCCTCTAGGCTAAACAACCTCTAACTCCATGCAATGTGGTTCCACAAAGACTGACATGTAGTAAAGAGTAACTTTTAGAAGGAGTAGGTCCACGAGAGCTATATACTTCAACTATCTCGCGTACCACTGGAATCTCTAATTATTGATGGATTTCTGTTGAACTAAGGTACCACTGATATCTGGTTAGTTGGTGTTGGGTACTTCCAATCTATGTATTTAGGCTACTTCTTCTTATATATGATAGTTCATAGCTTGTTTCACCCTTCCCGCTGCTAACCTACATGGATGGATAGTACATTGTTCAAAGCATTTACTACTACTATATTTTCTAGTCTTATCTTTGTCTTAGACTAATCTCTTTTCTTTCTATATTTTACTGACTATCTAAACTACTAAATTGAACTCATTGTTGATGTTGAATTGGATTCTTAACTTGATCATTACCCTTCACTCAAGGTTTCTCATGGCCCATTCACATATAACATTTCTCACGTATTCAAATAGGAATCATGTATACTTATATAGTCATTTTAATTCAACATTTCTCAAATTTATGTATAACATCCTTAGAATCCCTAACTAAGGGAATGCCGTTATTTCTATTTACTTGAAGTGGTATAACAACTCACTCATTCACGACAAGGATCTGAACTAGAGTTTATACATCACACATTTAAAAATGTATATGAATATAAATTACACTAAATAGAAACATGAATTATTACATGAATCACTTTATCAGTCATTTACTATTGAATAAGATACTTACACTTTTAGAAGCATACGAAATTGGGTTACCATCATCGATTACTTATTTTTCACAAGATATGTAGTATATAAATAATAAAATCTAACTTTCCAAGATATCATATAAAATTGATCAAATACATTTGGTTAAATTATTGATCACATAAGTAGGTTCATGTCATAGTTATCTAGGTTTTGGCTAGACTGCCATTCAAACACTCGAAAAATCTAGAATTTCAGAATTTCTAGAAAATTCTCAAATAGATATATAAATTCTCAGATGTTTAAGATACATGAATTTTCATAGATATTTCATCATATGAAAGTTGTGATCACGATTTGAGCATTGAAGGAATTTTCATGTAAATGGACTTTATGAAAAATATCATTTCTGATCATTGTCATTTATGGAGAAATTGATAATTTCAAACAAGGTTAATATGCTTATGTGTAACCAACAAAAGATTGATTTCCAACTCATCTAGTCACTTAGCTTGGTTATAGTTTACTATTAAATTCATACTAACCTTCAACTAAATCAAATTCTTTATAATAGAGCCTTCCCCAACAAGAACATGGCTCCTCGTAGCCCACTTAGATCCATCTAGGAAGATTTTATGGGAGAAGAGAAGAAAAAGAAGAGCAACTAGAGAATCTACATGAAAATCTGAACCTGTTGTAGTAGGAAATGATAATTATTATTGAATCTAACTTTGTTTAGTCTAAAAAATGAAGAGCATGGGTTGTTCTTCACCCATTTGGCGAAATCTCCCAAAATCACCTATAGAACTGACACGTCATCTCATTTTAAGGCTTCGGTTTGTGGAGTAGATAATATTGAGGATATATCTCAAAATTTTAAGCCCCTAAGTCCATCCATAAAGGTGTTAAAAGTTATTTTACCCTCAGACTGGTCAGCCGCCATCTGTTGACCATCCAAAAACTAATTGATTCTTTAATTGTTCAACACCTTAAATGACATCCAAAATGTTGAAAATTTTGTATGTTGTCTGAAAAACATTTTTAGATCTATTGTTAAGATTTCATATGATTTGGACTTGAAATGAAATACTAAAAATATAATACTATTGAAAAAACATTATTTTCAGTATGGTCAGGTGAATATTTGCTGATAAAACTCAGCTAACAAACATGTCCATCAAACAACCAAAATTTTTGAAAATTCTAATAGACCATGCATGGGAACTATCTAATATGCTTCAAATTGCATAACAATTTGAGTTACCAATAAAATACTAAATATCATTTAGCCCACTCTATTTTTTACAACAGATTTCTCATTACTAGTCTGATTATTATGCTACAAAATTAGTGCACTGAGCTTCAACAAGCTAAAAATATTGTATATTACAATTTATATAATATCCTACTTATTTCTAATTATGTACCCAAATAAGGAGCATGCACATACAATTTTGATATCAAATTCATATCAAACATCTAAAAATTAAACTCACATTCTTATAACCCTCAATTACCTACTAAGTAGGGGCAGGGTCACTACAATTATTATGTATTTGATTACTTTCAATCCCTTTGTATGGTTTTATCATTGGTACATGTTATGCTTTCTCTAATTGCATGATATATATACATGGTTCAATAAAGGAGGGAATGTCAATATTAGTTTAAGTTGATCTTGCGGAGGGCTTATGTCTTTGTGAATACAATGAGTTGGCAGATAAGGCCCCAAACTACTGTCCAAAATGTAGATATTTGTTTAGAAGAAGCACTCAAGCCTCTAGTAAGTAGGTAAAAGGAAACATTATAAATAATAATATGGAGATAAATTACATAACTATTAACATGTATATCATATTCATATGTTTTGTTTTATCACATAATTATTATAAATTGAACATCATAGTATCTAACTATGCATGCTCCTATGAAAGATGAACACAAAAGCATAAGTCCTCATTTGAATGTGCTCCAAACGTAGTAATATTTGCATCACAAAGTAATATGACCCATGGGAAAAGTATATGTAATAAAGAAAGACCGGTAAGACACCTCAACTAGAGCATGAGAGTTAGATAAATGGGAATGCAGTGTTTCGACCCCAACATTGGGGTGTCAAAAACATACAAGTTAAACATGGTTTCAATGGATATTGAAAACCAAAATGATATATTGTTTGGTTATGTTGATTCCAAATAAACAACATAGTTTCCACCATGTATACGGGAAAATGACTAGATACATACATAAAGCGAGTAGATTAGGCGTGAAGCAAAAGTAAAGAAAAGGATAAGGCGTCAGTTTATGCATGGGGAAGGTGTTAGTCACCTTCATGACACATGAATTTAATGTTGCCAATAAAAATGAGGTAAATTATATTTTGACTAATTAAATAGGCGTATATGAAGAGGATATAATAAAGAAACATACAAAAAGAGTTAGCACGTGCATATTATACATAGGACCACCAATGCAAAGTGATTTTATCATCACACCGCTTGGGATTGTAAAAGGAAGGGAGGAGATATGTCTATAGTATGGCTAGACCCTATCTCTATCTTGCCAGAGCAATGTAGGATATTAAGGTGGATCTTCTTCTCCTTTCTTCCTTAAGGAAAGTGGTCGCAATATATGGTTTATGAGGTAGGAGATTGTGATAACCCATAATTTTAGGGTTTCGATACTTGATATGGTATTTGAAGTTCATTAATATGCTTTGAATGATTTATCCCATCAAAAATTAACTTACTTGTATATGAGGACTAAGGTTGAAGGTCTAATACATGATAATGCATTTGACTAAGTGGACAACACTTCTAGTGATGATCAATATGACTTAATAATGAACATGTGGGTACTTGCAAAGTTAGGCTTTCAATCAATGACATTTATGAGTCCAAAAAAAAAGAATGGAGCTTGAAGTGTGACTTTGTAGTAACAGGAGTCATTCGATATGCATTGGAGGTGATATACTATACATGAGCCTTTTTGAAGGACCAAAAACATGTGGTCAAACATAGGAGTTTGGTATCAATCTTTGATAGAGGGTGGACTAAGTGATGATAAACAATTATTAATTTTTGATGAAGAAATTGCACTTTTATGATAAGTTATTTAGGTGTAGATAATCTATGCATTCAAGAGTATGGTTGCTGGGAGATAACAATCAGCATGACATTGACATGTCACGTGACCCATGGTAGCAAGCCTTGCCCAAATCCAGATCGTGACTACTGCTGACCCAACAATGGAGATCTCGTCTCCTAGCTCTAAATCTTTTAGTCGCAGACAACACAGAAGTGGGGAGAGAGATCCACCCATCTCTATTTTGTGTCTCTCCACTACTACGAGAAAAAGGGAGGAGCAGGAAGTGAGGAGGCAGATCGACCCCCTCTGTTGTCGTTCACCTTAGTGATAACACCAATTTTTGTGATGTTTTAGACTGTTTTTCTGTTATCAAAACTGCCATTTTCTGACATCTTCTTCTCTTTTATATGCATTTTTTGCAATAATTAGCCCAGCAATGCTCTCAGTCCAATATTTCTATCTTTTACAGAGTTTCCTCCCATTTTGGCCCATTTAGCACCAATAAGGCCATTCCGGCCCGCAAATAAGTCCAAGTCTGTTTCGGCCCCCCTGACGCCCGATACGCACGCTGCCCGGCTGGGCTGCGCGATACGACGAAGCGCGACGCAAGGATGCCACGCGAGAAGGTACCAATGGACGACACACCTCTTTACCCGACAGGGAGTCGAGCACGCCGCAACTACTCCATGTGCTGCGCGATATCGGCCACCCACCGACAGGCGCCTCTCACCACGATGCCCGACAGCCGACCTTCTTGTACCGGGCGATACCCGCGTCAGCCGACCGCCAACTGAACGGCGGAAAGGAGGACGTGTGGCACTTCGAGCACCATATCTTCTCACGACCAGCTGCCTATAAATAGCAGCTACAGGGAGCCGAAAAGACAGTTTAGACAGTTCGGACAAGCTTGGTCACTTCAGGTTTCAGATAGTCGAGTGATCTTCGGAGGAGACTGCGAGAGCAGGCGTATCGTGCTCTGGTGTTCGTACCGGGCGACACTAGGTGACCTCTTCCTCATCCCGAGAGGGAGGGGACTGGTTCACCTAGGACTGTACCGGGCGACACTGGGAGCCGATACCGACCGATGTAGATACGCGACATGAGTGCCCGACACCAGTGCCCAGCAATAGGATACGCAGCTCCATGCCTGACACGATAACGAACCCGATACGCTCCGCCCGTCAGGCGTGTCGCCCAAGAGGGTGTACCGCCCGACTTGAGTGTATCGGCTAGGTCCTTGAGCGATGCAGTCGCCTGTCGCGGTGTGCCGTTTGAGAGAGCGTGCCACCCGAAATGGCTGTATCGGGCTAGGCCCCTGTTCGATATCGGGCGGGATGGTTACTGTAGCCTGTCGTCCTTCTACATCAAGAAGGCGACACATACCTTTAATTCTATCATTTAATTGTAATTAAGACCTTTAGTGTTTATAGAAATGGAAATGCTTAATTACTTGCTGCTCTATGCTTGGTGTAATATGTTGGATGACTGCTATGTTTGATATCCGAACTCTAGCTTGCATGTTTTGGATCGCATTTCGCTTAGC
This sequence comes from Alisma plantago-aquatica, assembly GCA_963693085.1. Classification (NCBI taxonomy): domain Eukaryota; kingdom Viridiplantae; phylum Streptophyta; class Magnoliopsida; order Alismatales; family Alismataceae; genus Alisma; species Alisma plantago-aquatica. The sequence continues at coordinate 883,797,841 of OY856413.1, read as the reverse complement.
TACCGAATCGTGTTTTCCCGTCGCAACAACTTCGAGAGTTGTGTTGTGGCTCTAGTGTTTGGTCCGATTCTGGAGTACGAGAGTGCCTGGAACGGAGTTGTTTCAGTAACATTCCATTCTAACTTTGAGCCCAGCAACCTCGAGAGGGGTGTCGGGGCTTGGTTAGAGGTGCCCGCTCTGAGAGGAGGGGTGCATGATGTTACTGGTGCCGCTTGTTTTGCAGTAGTTTTATCCTTCGTACCTTGCTCTAGCTCTAGTGTTATCTTTCAGTTTCTGTTTCATGAAAACCCCTAAAAACTGCTAAATGCTTAAAACCTTAAATCTTTTTAGTAACTCCACTTGGAGATAGTTTTCTTGTTTTGTTTGTGACATCTTTACGCTTCCCTTCTGGGGAATTTATAATCTCTTTTTACCTGCTGGAGTGTAGCGTGTCGATTCTGGGTTCTCAACACTACCCCCCTTGTCCCTGTGTTCGACCCTGTATATCTACTTCAACCCCGTAAACAAAGTTGCGGGGGCCTAGAAGGATTCGGGTTTATAAATGTAAAAGCTCGACTACCTCAAATCCGCCTCCAAATTTAGGACGCGCGATTTAGGCCTGTCAACTTTTTGGCGTCGTTGCCGGGGACAAGGCAAAAACGGTATTGTAGACGAATCTGAATCCACTAACTACACTCCCGTGCCTCAAGCTTAGAAACGAGTTTGACATCACCCTTTTTCTTTTCTTTTCTTTCCTTTTAATGCTCTGGATAATGCAGAAAAAGGTCGTGTATTATTCGATGATAAAAGAATATACAAGAGTCTCTATATAATACACAAAAGAACCACAGGGTCTAGAGATAACCCATGTGGGATAAAACATAAGTGTAAAGGAAAAGAAAAATAGAAAATAGACTAAGTGTAAAAGAGAAAAACATAGCAAAGTCTATCTACTAATACTCCCCCTCAAGCTGGAGCATAGATGTCAATCATGCCCAGCTTGGATGTCATATCAGTGAAGCGCTTCTTCGGAAGAATCTTTGTGAAGATATCAGCAATCTGCTCATCAGTATGAATGTAAGGGGTAGAAATCTGACCAGATAGAACCGCCTCACGAACAAAGTGACAGTCCACTTCAATATGCTTCGTGCGCTCATGGAAGGTAGGGTTGCTAGCAATGAAAGTGGCTGCTTTATTATCACAGAACATAGGAATGGGCGCCAAGTCTGAAAAACCAAAATCTGTCAGAAGGCTTCGAATCCAGAAGAGCTCACAGGTAGTATGTGCCATGGCGTGATATTCAGCTTCAGCACTAGAGCGGGCAACCACAACCTGTTTTTTGCTCCTCCATGTGACTAAATTGCCCCCAACAAAAGTACAGTATCCAGAAGTGGAGCGGCGATCAACCTTGCTCCCAGCATAATCAGAATCTGAGTAGCCCAGTATCTTACAGTGCCCATGTTTTTTGTAGAGAAGCCCTTTTCCAGGAGAGTTCTTCAAATAGCGCAGAATATGGCAAACAACATCCCAATGACATTGTCGGGGTTTGTCAAGGTAGCGACTAACCAATCCGACAGCAGCAGTAATGTCAGCTCGTGTGACTGTGAGGTAGATAAACTTCCCGACCATTCGTCTGTACTGATGAGTGTCAGGATATGCAGGAGAGGCTTGATCATCCCAATCAATGTTAGGATCAAGAGGGGTGCTAGCAGGCTTAGCACCTAGGAGTCCAGTCTCAGATAACAAGTCCAGAACATACTTCCGCTGAGAAAGACACAGTCCTGCAGAAGAGCAAGAGACCTCTATCCCAAGAAAGTAGCGTAAAGAACCGAGGTCTTTAGTAACAAAGTGCTTTTTAAGATACCGCTTAGTTGCCTGAATACCTACTGCATCACTCCCAGAGAGTATAATATCATCAACATACATAATAAGAATAATAATGCCAACTGTGGATTGTTTAACAAAAACAGAGTGGTCCGACTGAGAGCGGCGAAAAGAATAATCCTGGAGAATAGTGCTAAGTTTGTCAAACCACGCACGTGGACTTTGTTTGAGGCCATAGATAGCTTTTTTTAAACGACAGACTTTAGATGGCTCCCCCTCACAGATAAAGCCGGGGGGCTGAGACATGTAGACTTCTTCATGTAGATCGCCATAGAGAAAGGCATTTTTCACATCGAGTTGGTATAACGGCCAATCAGAATTAACAGCAACAGAGTTCAGAATCCTTACAGAATTAAGTCGTGCCACAGGAGAGAAGGTTTCAAAATAGTCAACCCCATAGGTCTGAGTGTATCCTTTAGCAACCAGTCTGGCTTTCAGGTGCTCAACCGTACCATCAGGCTGATATTTCACTGTGAAGACCCAGCGTCACCCAACTGGCGAGCAATCAGTAGGAGGATCAACAAGAGTCCAAGTATGACGATCAGTAAGAGCCGTCATTTCTTCTTCCATTGCCTGACGCCATGCTGGGATTTTAAGAGCCTGAGCAGTAGTCTTAGGGACAGAAATAGCAGACAGAGCAGCAGTAAAGTTGGCAAAATTAGAATTCAAATGAACAGACGTACAAAAATTCCCAATTGGATGTTTCATACACGCATGTGTCCCCTTTCTCAGACTAATGGGAACATCAAGGTCAGAAAATACCTGCGGAGGTGGCTGATCTGGCGCAGAGGACGTGGACGATGGAGAGGCCATAGAGGGAGCTGTTGGCTTTGGTCTTCTGTGATAAACCTGCAGAGGGGGCTCTCACTTGTAGATACAGGAGCAGGGCTATCATACTCATCATCCACCATAGGTAAGGGCGTATCAGTCAACAAATCAGACGTAAGAGCAGAACCCTCCGAAGAGAAAAAAGGCATGTGTTCAAAGAATACCACATTCGCAGATACAAGCCATTTATGTGAAGCGGGATCATAACACCGATATCCTTTCTGAGTGCGGGAATAGCCCAAAAAAACACACTTGGTGGCCTTGGGATCTAATTTAGTAAGACCAGGTCTAAGGTTCTTCACAAAGCATGTGCTCCCAAAAATACGCGGTGGTACAGCAAATAGTGGTAGATCAGGGAAAAGAATTTGAAAAAGGATTTTATTGTGAAGTACAGAGGAAGGCATGCGGTTTATGAGATAGCAAGCAGTGGAGATTGCCTCAGGCCAGAATTTGTGAGGAACATGGTAGTGAAAGAGAAGTGTGTGGGCGACCTCAAGGAGATGGCGATTCTTACGCTCAGTGACACCGTTTTGTTGTGGGGTATAAGCACAGGAAGTCTGGTGAATGGTGCCCTGACGTTTACAAAAAGACTGAACAGAAATTTGCACAAATTCCAAGGCATTGTCTGTGCGAAAAATCTTGATGGGCTTAGCAAATTGAGTCCGAATTTCCGCAAAAAACTCAGAAATTTTTTCAACTACAGTAGATCTGTCTGTCAGTAAAAATAACCATGTGGTTCTGGAAAAATCATCAATAAAACTTAAGAAATATTTGAATCCAGAAACTTTAGGCACAGAACACGGTCCCCAAATGTCAGCATGCACAATGTCAAAAGGGGCTTTAGAGCCAATACAAAATTTTGCAGAAAAAGTAGAACGGTGTTGTTTGCCCAATTGACATGTTTCACAATAAAATCTAGTGCTAGCAACAGTCGGTAGTAAAGCCTTCAACTTCTCAGCAGACGGGTGGCCCAGACGGTAATGCCACTGAATATCAGGAACTGTAGATGTCAGGAAAGCAGCTGGCTTCGGCTCATCCAAATAGTATAATCCATTCGGTCCCTCATGGCCTGAACCAATCGTCGTCCTCATACGCAGATCCTGAAACATAACACCATCCGGGTCAAATGTAATAGCACAACGAAGACTTTTTACCAGTTTACTGACAGATAGTAAATTCAGAGGAAATTTGGGCACATATAGCACAGACTGCAGAGGTAGAGTACTAGTAGAAGTGATATCTCCAATGCCACAAACAGGAGATTTGGAACCATCAACAATCATCACAGGCGGTATAAGAGAAGTCTTGCGCAGAGTAGAAAATAAACTAGCAGTACCAGAGATATGTGCAGTCGCACCAGAGTCGATCACCCAAGGGCTTTTACCAGTCATCGTCAGGAGAGCAACGCCATTCTCAGGAGAGTCTGCAGAAGTAGAGGCAAGGCGGGCTTGAAGCAGTTTCTCAAACTCGGAGCGAATCCAATCAGCAGTAGGGTCAGAGGCAGCAGATGTAGATGCAGGTTGTTCAGTGGTAACCTGGTTCGCCCAGTCAGGTTTACCATATTTTATCCAGCATCAGTCTTCATTGTGATTAGTACGCTTGCAGTGAGTGCAGTAGCGGGGCTCCCCTGACTCCGAGCCAGAACCACGTCCAGGTGCAGAAGAGCGGCCACCACGACCACGACCACGACCTCAGCCGTGACCACGAAAGGAATCCGCAGAACGGACAGCAAGTGGTGTTCCATCAGAAGTAGAGAGCGTCAAAGAAGGAAGACGCTGGACCCACTTGAGGACGTCCCGAAGAGTAGGTAACGGGTCACTAAAGAGGATCTGATCCACGACCCCAACAAACGAAGTAGGAAGGCCAGCCAGGAACTGAACAAGCATGAGCTCATTCCGCTGACGATGTAGTTCTTCAAGATTCACAGTCAGAGGATGATAAACCTGAAACTCATCCCACAGAGCACAGCACGAGTTGTAGTAGTCTTCCACAGAGTCAGATGTCGAGAAGTCTTGTTTCGCAAGCTTCTTGAAAATTTCAAACACCTTCTTGGGGTTCTGTTGATGAGAGTAAACATGGGATAGGTGATCTCACATTTCCTTAGCAGTCTGAAGGCGAAGCAGAGAGTGGTTGATCTTAGCATCAACGTTGTTGACCAGCCAGGCCATAACCCCATAATCCTCCTTGGACCAGAGATCATAAGCTTGCTTAGTCGTGCCATCAGCAGTAGCAGCAGGTACATCAGGACCCTTGGTAGTCAGGTGCGAGTGGCGCCCGTGTGCTTTCACGTAGAGTTCGAATGAAGCAGCCCATAGGTGATAGTTGGAGCCATCCAACTTAACATAAGTAACACACAAAGACTGTGGTAAATATGAAGTCGCCATGAGAGTAGAAGCAGACAATCAGCAGCACGAGCGCAGGGCAGACAGTAGAATCAGTAGGCAGCAGGAAGTGTCCAACACATGGACCAGCAGCAGCAGATAGGAGATCCGATCATGGACCTCAGAAACCCTCACGGGGTAGAGATAAAGAAGTAGAACCTACGCCAACATGGAGAAACAATTACTCCACCATGTGGCGCAGGCAGGCAGATCCGGATGTAGCGTTTAGACCCTCAACGTGCCAGAACTGGAAAGTGTCGGGGTTGTACGTAACGGATTTAGAAAATGAACGGAGACCGAAAAGGGAACTTGTGGTTGTCTAGGCCACAAGGATAGAGATGGTGAGGATGTGGGGGTGTGGTGGAGGGTTGTGGGTGGTGTAGGGGCCGGGAAATTGGTGGTGGTGGTGGCTGTTGGTGGCGGACAGCAAGTACTGTGGCGCCGCAGTACTGTAGCAGCCGCGGTACTGTAGCAGCGGGAAGAAAGGAGATGGGGCGGTGGGCAGGGAAAGAGAAGAGAAGGGCTGCGGTGGTGGTAGGGTAAGGAAGAAAGGGAGGAGGAGGAAGAAGGACGGCGGCGGCAGGGAGAAAACCGCAGGGGGGCGGCGGCGGTGTGGTGGTTGACGGCGCAGGGGTAGGTTAGGGTAAGGAGGGGGGGAAAAAGAATTAGGGTGGATCTTGTTGCTCTAATACCATCTGGATAATGCGGAAAAAGGTCTTGTATTATTCGATGATAAAAGAATACACAAGAGTCTCTATATAATACACAAAAGAACCACAGGGTCTAGAGATAACCCATGTGGGATAAAACATAAGTGTAAAGGAAAAGAAAAATAGAAAATAGACTAAGTGTAAAAGAGAAAAACACAGCAAAGTCTATCTACTAATAAATGCTATTTATTCTTAGCCTAGACTAAATAATTCAATTTTCTGACTTGATTTTTCGTGCCAAAGATCCCTGTTCCACCGAGATCCGACACCATTCAACCGATCGACCGAGCACAGTCATCGACATCATGCCTCCCCGTGTCAACCCGCAACAAGTTGAAGGGGGACAACATGGAAGGCCTAGGGATGAATCACCTCCGCCGAGTGGCAAGGATCGCTACGACGGAAATGATTAGCAGGAAGATTAGGAATCGGAGCACTCTGAGGAAGGCCACCCCCATGTCAGGCGTCGTCACCGTCACCGACACAGGAGACACCAGGACCAAGAACAATAGGGAGGCAGCAACAACGACGATTCGGACGAAGAAGAAAAGACTTTAAGGGAGCTAGCCTCCACTAAGGCTAACAATTCCAGATGCCCTATCGTCGTTCTGCGATTCAACGCCGCAAACTTCGAACTCAAGTCGTCTGTTATCTCTATGATTCAGAACAAAAGCTTTAGAGGGAGTTCTAAGAATGACAATCCCTATCACCACTTGGATGCTTTTAAGAACATCTGTGATACTATCAAGATGCGGGGGGTTCCCCAGGAGGTGATCTATTGCAAAGGCTTCATCTTCTCCCTAGAAGATAAGGCCCTGTCCTGGTATCTTGGGTTACCCCACCAGTCTTTGAACGGATGGGGGGCATTGGCGGACGCATTCGTAAATAAGTTCTACCCAACTGAGAAGACAGTGAGAAACAGACAAAGGATAACTTCGTTCATGCAAAAGCCTAATGAGAATCTCCATGACGCCTGGGAGCGGTATCAAGAATATCAGAGGGACTGCCCTCACCACAACTACAAGAAAGGGTTCTTGATCACTACCTTCTATAATGGCCTAACTCCCGAAGAAAGGGTTTCATTGAACGCAGCAGCCGGAAGTGACTTCCTGGGGAAGAAGCTGAGCAGGTCTGAGAAGATCATCAAGAACATGGCCGAGCTGCAAGCCGGCACTGACTATGACAGATCTGACCGGGGCCAAGCTAAGAAGGTTAGTGAGGGACCTTCTTTTGAATCCAAGGCGCTGGAGACAATCACTTCTCAGATCCAAAGGATAGCTACAAATGTAAAGCAGCTGAAGGAATCTGGCGAAAAGGGTAAGAAACAGGTCGAAAAGGTAATGAAATGTGTAACATGTGGAGAAGGCGGACATGGGGTAGACAATTGCATCTACACCCAACCAGACGCATCAAGCGATACCGAATCTGATGACGAGGAAACTGAGAAGGTGGCTTTTGTGAATTTCAAAAGGCCGGACCATCTTGGTTTCAGCTATGGCAACAAGGATGCAGCTGAAAATTCGCATCAGTTGCAAAGCGCCTCAAAGCAACCTCAGGCTTTTGAGCAAAGGGGAGGACCAAGCCAATACCCCCAAAATACTCATTTCCCATCAAACAAAGGGAACTTCCAAGCACATGGGAAGTATCAAGGGCCTAACTGAGAACAAAGCAAGGGCACGGGCCAAGCAGACGTGATTGGCCAGTTATTTGATTTTGTTAAGAAGCAAGATACGATCAACAATCAACTGGCGCAGAGTGCGTTATCAAATTCCGGTGTCTTGAACTCGTTGCAGGTACAACTGGTGGATATGCAGAAGCACCAACGCCAGATCGACCAGCAACTAGCTCAATTGGCTGAAATTGTGAAGAACCCATCGGGAAGGATTCCGTCCAATACCGAACCGGTGAAAAGAACAGGACAATGACCGCAGAAGCAGGGATGAAGATGCAAGAAGAAGAAACTTTGAGCGTCCAGCTGAAGACGAGAAACGCAGCGCTTCTCGGGAGGCAACCCGAGTTGTCTTTTTAATTCCTAAAATATGACGTTTTTACTTTTCTGCAAGAAAAACATTACAAACATTTTGGGATGTAATAAGGCCTGAGTCAGTGCATGCGCCACATGCGCTGACTCTGTTTTGTGGGTCACTGAAGTATTCTATAGGACGGGATGGGTAATGCTAGCTGAGGCCGGGACCTTAGTTTCGGGCCAGTGATGTTTTACTCCTCAACCGCTTTTGTTACCCCTTTTCATTTTCAAGTTTCCCTTTTTCTTTCTTCTAGCTTTTGCTCTGAAGGTCGTAACGGAAAGCAACCCTTCCGGTAGGATATGCGCAACATCATGCAAATAGTGTTTCGGGCATCGCTAAAGCCATGGCAAAAGACGCTCCTAGACGGCATGAGCCTGTGACGATCGTGCCAAAGGACTGATCACCCTTAGGCCGACAGATGGACTTCCCGTCTCGGGAATGAATTGCCCTATCAGCCGATGCATGCCCGGGATTGCTTGCCATGTTTTCACCGTATCGAAAAAAACTGAGTTTGAGTTTGCTATATATATACAAACAAGTTTTACCGTGTCGGGCTACCTGAATTACTGTGTTCGTACTCCCATATCGTGCAAAGGACTTTGTGCTTTTTGCTCCCGTGTCGCGCGACATCCCCTTGCCTTCGTAACGTGCGGAAGTCCCGAACTATGTGAGGTACAGCCTGACAGACCTATCGCCCGGTAGATCTATCACGCGACCGTCTATGCTGCCCGATGCGTTCTCTGTTAACATGTATAGATTATCGACCTTGTTAACTGAACGGTTTCGTATCGCCCGACATGCATATCGCGCAACGTATCTTTTAGTAACTATTGCCCGATATGTCATGTCAGGCGATAGTTGTGTCGTCCATTTTTGTATCGTTCTGAAGGTTTTGTGCCGAGCGACACACTGCTTTCTTTTTATATACGAGCCGTATCGGGCATCTTTTATTGCCCGACACGGCCGCGCGTTTGTCGCCCTATCACCTTGTTGTATCAGGCGATACCCGTCCCTAGTATCAGCCACACGACTTCACCTCAGAACCTTGTGTGTCGCCCGATACTGGGGGGGGGGGAGGCCAGGCAATCTTTGTATAGAAAAACACTGGGCCACACATTTATTCTTTATTATATACTTCTTTCAAAGGCCAACATATTTAATCAAAGTATTTCTTTTGTTGTCCTACAGAGATGGCCCGCACCAAGATGACTATTGTCCCCGTTGACTGTCAGGGTAGGAGGATCCACCCCGAGACTGCGGCTGAACCCTCCAACGCCGGGCGGAAGCGCCCGAACCCAAGACCAGTCGAGGCCTCTACAACAGAAAAGAGGGCCAGGGTTGGAGAAGCGGAAACTCCAACTCCAACTTTAACTCCAACGCCCCAGCAACAGCAGCAATCCTGAAAGCCTTGGCGGTGAGTTTCGAGCCAAGGAACGACGAGCATACTCGCCGGTACGCTGAGCTGGTGCCCAAAATCTACCGCCCCAGCAGGTTCTGCCATGAAGCCTCATTTGCTGATCTGGGAATCGAGAAGAGGTTGAAGGCCATCCTCGCCGTGGCGGGACTGAAGAAAATCTGCTTCAGCAGGTCTTCCTCGTACACTAGGCTGACAATGGAGTTCATGTCTTCCCTCCACCGGGTGAGAAATTCATCGGCGGAGAGAAAAGAATTCAGAGGGCCAGACAGACTCCAAGCCCGACTCTACAACTCAGAGTGCACAATCTCTGAAAAGTTCCTGAACCAGATCTTCTCTTCAAGCGAGGAGGAGAGGAATCTGATGGACAACGGTGAGAGAATCAGCGAAGGAGACAGATTCGATCCCGTGAAGCTCTGGAACAAGTTAACCGGCGAATCTTCGTTCAAGCCGGGAAAGAAGGTAGCTGCTATGCACTCATGCTTCTGGAGGATAGTACACAAACTGGTGGCATGCCTCCTGTTCAGCAAGTACGAATCCAACAACATATACACGGAAGAGCTCCAAGTCATGTGGCACATAATGGAGGGCCGAGTGATCAACCTCGGACGATTTTTGCTGAACAGACTACATCCGATGAAGGAAGCTACCAAGGAATACTGCACGGGTGGCATCGTCAACCTAATCGCAGTAGGACTCGGGTACCCAAAGGAGCCGCGTAGCCTTTCAAGGACGCAAGGCAACGAGGTGTTTGACACCAAGTACCTGATGAGGACCAACATCATTAGGAAGGAGGGGGAGACTATTTCTATAAGTTCGCAAGGACAAATACACTCCTCCCTCTCCCTCGTTGCACCAACTACGACGTAGACAAGTTGGTGTTCACTACAGCCGAGATTGAAGCTATAGCAAAAGACGCAGCCCCCACCACAGCCACCAAGGCCCGAGAAGGGGGAGTTCCAGAGCTACCTGCTACAACTGCCAGTAGGGTTGTAGTCGCTCCAGCTATATCAGCCGTCGCCTCAACAAGAAGGGTGGTAGCCGACAAAGAACCAATGATTGTTGGGGTCACCGAGACAGAGACTTCGGGAGCTGCCGCAGAAGAGACGGCCGCAGCCCATGTCATCCTTGAAATGCCTGTAGAGGCAGAAGAAGAACATGAGCCGAACACCAGCAATGTGGTGTTCGCCGAGACCCTGAGGATGGAGCTCGAGGGAGCTCAGCTGACACCTACACCGCAACTTGTGTCGCCTTTTATAGCAGGAGAGGAGATCGCCGATAGTGCGGAGGTGAACCAAAGTTCGCCCGCACCACAGCCGTCCCCTCGCCGACGAAAAGGCAAGGTGATAGCTGCTGAAGTAGCGCCGTCACCCCGCCTGGCGGCATCGGCAACGCAAACTGTTTATGTAAAGTCTACCACGCCTGGTAAACCATCGCATGAGAAAGAGGTCACGAGGATGGAAGGAAGATCTACTGGAGCTTCCCCGTCGCTCGGAATGACGCTCGGGCACGAGCTCGACAGGTTGCGGGAGGTAACAGATACCAACTCTGACATTTGTATTTCCCTAACCCGCAAATATGCGTCTTTTCAAGACAGGCTGAGCAGCCAAGAGCGAGAGCTGCTGAGCGGACTAGAGGCCGTAAATTCAATAATGCAGCAAGTTCTCCAACGCCTCGACAAGATCGAGGAGAGGCTGGATAGAGGGGACGACCATCCGCGCCGAAGGCAGCCGAGACGGTCGCCGTCACCTCCGAGTTGTGGCTCTCCATCATCTTCGTCAGCGTCTCCCTCGACATCAGCGTCACCCTCCTCCTCCAGCGGGCGATCCTAAACGCCCAAGGAGGGGACGCAACCGAAGTCCAGCGACGGAGCTCCAGCAGGACAGGCGAGCTCCGTAGGTCCCGAGGAAGAAAATCCCTCAATCCCCCTGGATGATATTGAAGATGATAATGGAGATGTCAGCATCGGGACGGACTCTTCTGACGAGTCGGAGGGAGAAAAGGGGGACGTGTACGCAACCAATGAAAGACACTTCCCCCGAGGTAGATGCTCGATGGCAGATAGGTTCCATGAGCCATCAGAGATACCTTCTTTTGAGATGGCCGACTTCGACAGAAGGGCCATCGGCTACTTGTCAATCAGAGAACATAAACTGCTAGATAGGGTCCTAAGATCGCAGGCAGATGAAGAAGACGTTGTCTGGAGCGACGGCTACTTCTCCGTACGACGGGGAACACTCCGCAACATGTTCCGCTCGACGGCCGTCGTCGGAAAAAGGTTATTCAGGGTCCTCGAGAATGGTATAATAGAAAATATCGATGTTGGCTAAATTGGACATTATTATAATCTCTTTGTTTTGATGATGACAAACATTTCATTCTTGTGGTTTTAATGTGCTATTTGAGTATTTCAGGAACAAGCATATAAGGTGGTGGATAACAAAGACTTGGAAGAACAATTTGATAAAATCGCTTTATTTTCATGATTGTAATCAAATGTAAATGCTTGTACAAGTATATAATGTACAAGTAATTAGATATCATGTAAATCAAGCGTTTAGATCTTCCCTATCCACTCACAACACTTAGATAGGTCATTCCCCAAGATAGTATCACAATTGCACATTGATACACACACTTAGTAAATGAATACATTGAGTCAGTAATATTCTCGGTCGACAAATCGTCGATCGAGAAAATATCAGTCGACAAAAACTTCGACCGAGAAACTCTCGGTCGACAAAATCTTCGATCGAGAATAGACCCTACTAGCTGTTCGACCCAGCAGACAAGGTGGTTGGGAGTTGGAAATGAACGTTGTAAACACTTGCTCCAGGAAGTCCCTCGGTCGACAAATCTTTGACCGAGAAGGACTCTCAGTTGACAAATCTTCGACCGAGAAGAGTTCTGTCTGCACTTTTCAGGGTCAATTAACTAGCCGTTGCAAATGCAATTAGTGGACACATAACAGCTAGTTGAGCACTAAGAACCCCCTAGAAAGTGTCTAGAACGTCCTTAAGCACTTGTAGACCATTTCTATAAATAGGACATGCCTTAGGACACCTAAACTCACCACTCTACACTTGTGATACACTTGAGCTTACGCTTGCAATTGTCAATCTATTTTGAGAAATTGAGAAACACTTGCATTGGCTATTCTTCTTCTTGCTCTAATTTCGTGTCCTATAGGCTAGTATCTCCTATCCACAACAATCACACTTCCATATACATTGGTTAGGAGATCTACACGCTTGATATAGGCAAATCAAGCCTTGTGCTTCAAAGGTTAAGTGTAATTTCCATTTTCCTTCTTGTTCCTTTTATCCTTTGTATTCTCCTTGCTACTCCTAGGGTTGGAGGCTGCGAATTGGAGAAGGTTCTTCTCAGTGGAGAAGGTGGACTTCGAACTACTTCAAGAAGGCTATTGCAACGGGAAGCTACTTCAAGAGGAAGGCTACTTCAAGGGGGAGCTTGAAGTTACTTCAAGAAGGCTGCTTCAAGGTTGGTGCAATTACTTCTAGGTGAAGGCTGTTCGAAGGGTTTGGTGAAAGAATTATAATTTTATGTAAAGTCCTTGTGAGGTAATAAAATTTAATTCTTTCAAAATCCTGGTTGGGTAAGCAACCGGGTAGTGGACTGACTTCCTTAGTATTTGCTAAGGTTGGAACCACTCTAAATCCTTGTCCCCTTGTCCAATATTTTTGTGGTTGGTTGTTTGAGTTAAATAATTGTTAAATTAACTTTAAAACCCTATTCACCCCCCTCTAGTGGTTTTTCAATTGGTATCAGAGCAGGATTCAAGGAGCTCTAATCGAGTCTTGAAGTATGAAGGGTGGTGGTGTCTACAATCGCAAACAAAGGAAAAGTCTGGACCAATCTTCAACAAGTTGCAGTTGGTGCTTAGGAACAAGCCACACAACACTTGGTTGCCCATGGAGGTCAAAGAAGGAAGATACGCATAAAGAATGCCTTATTGCTACAATAAGTGAAGAAGAAGAAGAGGTAAGCCTTTTTGATTTATCTAAAGAAGAGCTAGTTGCTAGTCTTGAAGAGACACATAATAAATATATTGAATGCAAGAAGAAATTGAAGAAATCTAATAAAGCAAATGATGAGTTACATGCTAAGCTTCTTGCTCTTACATCTGAAAATGAAGATCTCAAAAAGGTTATTGAAGGTCATGAAATTAAGCTAAAATCTGTAGAAGCAAATTGCAATCTTCTTTCTCTAGAAAAGTTAAATTTGCAAACTCAAGTAAATGATCTTCAAAAACAACCTGTTCTGTGTACACATCTAGATTATGATACTATAGTGAAAGAAAGAGATTCCTTGTTATCTAATCTAGATCAAGCAAAGTTAGACATAAATAAAAGAATGGATGAGATTCTTAAGCTGCAACAAAAAGTTAATAATTTGAGTAACAATGATACTCTTGATAAAATTTTAAATAATTCTTATCATCAAATTGGAAGGAGAGGACTAGGATATGAGTCTAAAGGAAAATCTTATCAAAAACCTAGTTGGGGAAGAACACAAGTGCCAAAGAGTCAATCTATGTATGTACCCAAAGGCAAATACATACCCAAGAAAAACCTTGAACAAAATCATAGAAAGACATATGAGGTTGATTCCATATGTTGTCACTATTGTTTGCGTCTTGGACATTATTCTTTCTCATGTCCATACAAGAAAAAGGATGTTGAGTTAGTATGGGTTCCAAAACCCCCAAACTAAATGAATAAATTTAAGTTGAGATATGACCAAAGACTCTAGTTGTATATCTCTATGTCTATCTCAACTTAACATAATGAAATAACAAATTGATTCAAGTAATTAAAATTTCTAAATCTACAAATCTGCAGAGACACATCCTTGAAAACTTGTCTTAATTAGAGTTCTTAAAATCTAAAGATTTAAATAATATTAGTTGAGATTTGATCAAAATGTTGCCTTGATATTCATATGTTTTATCTCAACTAAACTGGGCTTTAATTTGCATAATTGAATTGGAAGTGATATATGTTTTATTTAGAAACAATTACTGAAAACAATACAAAAACAGTAACAATTTCGGTCGAGAAATTGTCGACCGAGACAATGTCGGTCGAAAACTTTTTCGACCGAGTAAAACTCTGGCAAGACTGTTTAAATAAAAGACACTTAAATCACAATCAACTTAAGCATATAATGAACTTTATATATTATTGTGCTTTAAACATTTGAATGATCCAAATTAAAAGGAAGAATATATGAGCATCAAAACTAAATACTTTTTGTGATTAAATTATCAAGTATACAAGAGAAAAAGATAGATTTTACTAAAATTGCTGCAAAAATGATGCTTGCAAAGAAAAATGATACTGAAATCTATACTCTTACTACAAGTAGACATACTTGATTAGAAAAATAAGTCACATATCTTGAAGACCAATTTCTCAAGCATATTAGTAGTTTGCATCATTACATATATGTTAATAACATCCCTATTAAACTTGATGCAAACCACAACTTGTAAAATTTTGATCTATATGCAAATTGAAATTGATTATGCTTTCTTTGAAAATTCAAATTTTATCAAATTTCAATTGCTACTTTCTTGATGATTAAGCATAAATAGTCTATCTTAAAATTTCCATTAGAATGATAAAGATAATTTTTTCTAAGAAAATCAAAAGAATAAATATCATTGTGACATCAAAATGTATATGCACTAATTAAGTCTGAGATATGATCAATAATCTTGAATTGAGTAACCTTATATCTATCTCAACTTCACACAATTGAATAACAAAGTATTACAACACATAAACTAGAACATACATATTGCTGAATAAAATCTGCAGAAACATTCTCGGTTGAGAAATACTTCAACCGAAAATAATTCGGTCGACAAATTGTTCGACCGAGCAAAAGTCTGGAAAATATGTTCTGTTGTTTCTTATTTGCTATCAATTCAGCAATAATAAAAAGTTCTTTAATCAAGAATAAATCTTGGAGATCATCTTTGAAACAAGACATATTGATCTTTTGGATCATGAATTAAGATATAAAACTATATGAAATCCTTAAACATATTGCAAAAGTGTTATATGAAGACTGATTTTGAACAAACCTTATCCATTTATTAGAAAAGTTTATTAAGCATATTCATTTACATGGTTTGTCTTAAATTTGAAAATCCATGAACCATAAATGAGATTATCTTGGTATTATCCTCTACATGGTTTGACTTAAAACTGAAAACTATGAATGGGTTTAATCAAGGAAGTTACTGTTTTATCATAATCCACATGGTTTTTCCTAAGTACTTCTTGGTATATCTATATAGGAACCATGTGTGTTGAAATTTAGCTTAAATGATCATAATTATTGCATTTATATGCTGATCATTGTATTATGGATATGCTTCTACTTTTCTATCATAATTTGTCGTGACATGATCATTGTGTTTCATTGGTTTGTCTAAAATAATCTGTGATGCATATATACAAACCATGAATGGATACTATTCAAGATCATTGAAAATGCCATAGCATAAATGCATCTTGACATAATAGATAATGATTATTGTGAATGATGATGCTATGACAAGACAAACAGTGTCTCTTAGAACAAAAATATTAATGTTTTATCTATTTGCTTGTTCTAAGAAATCAAAAGCAAAATCTTGATTTTAAGATATTAATCTTGCTTTCAAGGATATATGTCTCTAAAGAATCTTATGATTAATCTGAAAATGAGGGTACAAAAGGAAATGGGAATTGATATTTATGTACCTATAGCAAAGCTTATGAGATATCATTCAAAATGAATGTAAAACATACAGTTTAGGAAAATTAAAGACAAAGACTTCATTGTGATGCCTATATTAAGCTTTCAATTGATAAAACTTCTTCAAAATAGGTATCACTCAAAATGCTTCAAATTAATATACATTTGATCATATTACATAAAAACTGTATATTTCACATATATTAACATAAATGTGTAATTCAATGAAAGTGCTTAAACTGTAAATCTACAGAAATTGCCTCCTGGTTGAAATCAAATTTGACCAAGGGGCGCTATGGTCGTAGTCAAGGTCGACCTAAAATAAGCTTGACAAAATGCTTATTTTGTACATCCTTTTACTGCACTCAACCTTAGTATCTTGATTCAAAAAATGTGTTCTAATAAAATGACAAAATCAAATCTTACAAATCATTTGTGACCTTAAAATCCTTAAATTGTCTTAATTATAAGATTAAGGGGGAGCTCACAAAAACAAATTTGATTATAAGATTAAGAAGCTTACAAAACTTTGAAGCTTGTTATGACCTTAGTATTCTTAAAAGTAATTTTTATGAAAACAAAGAAATCTACAAAAATTCATATATATTGTTCTTAATGGAATTCTCTAAACAAATTAGGGCTTAACATCCCATGCATTTGATTAGAGGTACTTTCTACTATAAGCTTAAAAGAATCTCACATCATTTCAGGGCTTAACATTCCTTGTAAAATGGGTGAGAAATCAATACACACATGCCATGAACTTAAAAGGAACTCACATCATTTCAAGGCTTAACATCCTTTGCAAATGATTGAGAAATAAATTGTGGCTAAATTTAACATTAATTGGATTGCATTAATCCCTTGATTTTAAATTAAATATCTCTTTAAGGGGGAGCATAGCATAAAATGATTATCTTGGATATCTTTTTGAAATGACAAAGGGGGAGAAATAATATAAAATCAAAAACATAATGAGTTTCATAATATCTCGGCTAGCACCCACTTGCAAAAACAAGAATGGCTATAAAAGGTAAACTTCAGGTATGAAACTCATATGATTTATATTTCCTTATTTTATATTTAGGAAATGTTTGTCATCTTCAAAAGGGGGAGATTGTTGGCTAAATTGGACATTATTATAATCTCTTTGTTTTGATGATGACAAACATTTCATTCTTGTGGTTTTAACGTGCTATTTGAGTATTTCAGGAACAAGCATATAAGGTGGTGGATAACAAAGACTTGGAAGAACAATTTGATAAAATCGCTTTATTTTCATGATTGTAATCAAATGTAAATGCTTGTACAAGTATATAATGTACAAGTAATTAGATATCATGTAAATCAAGCGTTTCGATCTTCCCTATCCACTCACAACACTTAGATAGGTCATTCCCCAAGATAGTATCACAATTGCACATTGATACACATACTTAGTAAATGAATACATTGAGTCAGTAATATTCTCGGTCGACAAATCGTCGATCGAGAAAATATCGATCGACAAAAACTTCGACCGAGAAACTCTCGGTCGACAAAATCTTCGATCGAGAATAGACCCTACTAGCCATTAGACCCAGCAGACAAGGTGGTTGGGAGTTGGAAATGAACGTTGTAAACACTTGCTCCAGGAAGTCCCTCGGTCGACAAATCTTCGACCGAGAAGGACTCTCGGTCGACAAATCTTCGACCGAGAAGAGTTCTGTCTGCACTTTTCAGGGTCAATTAACTAGCCGTTGCAAATGCAATTAGTGGACACATAACGTCTAGTTGAGCACTAAGAACCCCCTAGAAAGTGTCTAGAACGTCCTTAAGCACTTGTAGGCCATTTCTATAAATAGGACATGCCTTAGGACACCTAAACTCACCACTCTACACTTGTGATACACTTGAGCTTACGCTTGCAATTGTCAATCTATTTTGAGAAATTGAGCAACACTTGCATTGGCTATTCTTCTCCTTGCTCTAATTTCGTGTCCTATAGGCTAGTATCTCCTATCCACAACAATCACACTTCCATATACATTGGTTAGGAGATCTACACGCTTGATATAGGCAAATCAAGCCTTGTGCTTCAAAGTTTAAGTGTAATTTCCATTTCCCTTCTTGTTCCTTTTATCCTTTGTATTCTCCTTGCTACTCCTAGGGTTGGAGGCTGCGGATTGGAGAAGGTTCTTCTTGGTGGAGAAGGTGGACTTCAAACTACTTCAAGAAGGCTATTGTAACGGGAAGCTACTTCAAGAGGAAGGCTACTTCAAGGGGGAGCTTGAAGTTACTTCAAGAAGGCTGCTTCAAGGTTGGTGCAATCACTTCTAGGTGAAGGCTGTTCGAAGGGTTTGGTGAAAGAATTGTAATTTTATGTAAAGTCCTTGCGAGGTAATAAAATTTAATTCTTTCAAAATCCCAGTTGGGTAAGCAACCGGGTAGTGGACTGACTTCCTTAGTATTTGCTAAGGTTGGAACCACTCTAAATCCTTATCCCCTTGTCCAATATTTTTGTGGTTGGTTGTTTGAGTTAAATAATTGTTAAATTAACTTTAAAACCCTATTCACCCCCCCTCTAGTGGTTTTTCAATCGATAGTAGGACAGGTCGGAAGAAAATATACTGCGCCACCCCGACCTTGGTGAGAAGGTTGATGTACAGAGAACTAGACTCCTCTGCGGTGTCCAACATGCTGCAACACATTGACGAGCATAACCCTAACCTCATGTTGGCACCGTACAAGCACCGCAACATATGGTTCCTCTGTGTAGCAGACCTAAGGAACCACGAAGTCCGGCTCCTGAACTGCAGCCACAACGAGGTGCCGCACTCCGGGATCGCCTTTAGCCGCTCGGAAGACAAAAACATGAGGCTTCTACCGGTGCGTCTTCAAAGAGTTATCAAGCAAGGAGCCAAACGCCACGGCGGCATTTGGAACTTCTTTTCTATTCACAACTTCCCCATCCAGGCTGAAGAGGGAAGCGGAAACAACGCCTTAGTCGTCTTAAGTGTCATTGAGGTGCTCAGTACATTTGGCAACTTGAGGGCCCTTAGGGGCCATTGTTTCTATCAACGCAGGGGCATCTACTCCATGTTGCTGATCAAGGACAAGCGCTATTTCCGGGACGTAGGGGTACCAGAGCAGCTGCTGGACAGTGACCTAGATGAAGACTCTTCTCAGTCCAGCAGCCCCTCAGAAAAAGAAGAAGAAGTGGCGACCGTCAAACATGGGGCAGGCAAGGAGCTGATGGTCCTTAAGAAAGTGCACGGGATGGAAGAAACTGCTTCGCCTAAAGCCACAGATGGGATGATCAAAAACTTCGACCATTTCTCGTGCGCTACGCTCACGCAGGAGCAGGTAGATGTAATCCTTCTGAAGTTAGCAGATGCTACCCCGAGGGATGTCATTTATAAGGCGAGCAATGTCGTAGTCCCAATTGATGAGCTAAGGGACGTGGTTAAAGAAGGAGGATGTTTGTCGGTATCGGTATTAACCGCTTGCGTCCAAATATTACAACCAAAGTTTGACCACACATATATAGTCCATCCTATGCTGTTTAACGACGTTTGCCTAGCCGACGAAATAGGAGCACATAAGCTTTTTCTGGACGAGTTGGAAAGCAGAGTCCCTAGCCAAATCTTTCTGCCAATTCTTCATTATCACCACTGGACGCTCCTGACGGTATACACCCGGCAACGAGCAGGAATCTTTTACAACAGCTCGGACGGCAACAAGAACCATCTAGTGCCGTGTACATCAGAACCGTTGTCATCCGTCGAACGCTTAACTCGGAAATACTACGACGGGGTGACAAAGATGATACAACCATTCCTGGACACACAAGCAAACAAATGGCACGAGCTTTAGTTCTGCCACCGCAGCCCACAACAGATCCCATTATCCAACGACTGCGGCATCCACGTCCTGGAATGGATAGCGAATAAAGAGACGCCTGACCAACTCCATCACATCGATTACCACAACAAAAGAGGAGAATATGTGTGGGAGCTTCTATCTGACGAAGGCGCGCTCGTCGGCTAACCCTCACTGGATTAGCATTACCTTGCCTAATCTACTTCACAACTCTGGGACAGAGTGTGGAGTAAGTTTGGGGAGGGTACCATGGTACCAGTGAGGGAGGTACAAAATTCTGTCAAATTTTCTAACTTAATCTTTTGATTCTTTTGTTCATCATGTATACATATACTTGTTCATATAAAACTCTTGGATACATATACATGTTCATATAAAATTTTGAAATTTTGAAATTTTGAAAATTTTGCTTATTCTGTTCCCAGACATATGTACAAAGTAGTTATAGTAGTAAAAACCTGATGCAACTGCTTGCAAAGTTTGTTTTCTGTATGTTTAATGTGATGCAAGTTTTGTTATATCTTTCTGATAATGCTGCTTCAAACAAACAGAAGATTACGTTTTTCCACGATAAAATTTTCGAAAAATATAATAATCTCGCAAACAGCTAAGAGACAGAGTATGGAGAAGGAAAAAGCTGCCCAAACAACAAGTATCTCTTTGTTTCCCTTACCCGACAAAAATCCTAAAAAGAGAGAGAAACCTTATGAGAGTGAATAAAAGCATGAGAGTTGTGCCTAATAAAAGAAAAAGAAAAAAAAATATACACACACTTGTTTTCCAAAAGTACCCATCTTTAGGCATGGTAGATCCGGGGCAGTGGTACTTAGGATGTGAAATCACTGCTCTAAAGCCAACTGGCTTGGACTGCAGGGACCACTTGCCCGTTAACGGACCCTTACCTGGATGGACCGATGGGAAACAAGAAGAAAACCCAAAAAGCCTTAGCCTACCCTATACACAACTTTCTGCCCCGAAAATAAAGCTGTTTGGTGTGGAAACTAACTTCGGAATCATACAACAACGTCTCGCCGAAGCTGTAGAGAATAATCTTACTTAAACAATAAGGCAAGAAAGACGAAGTCTTTTGTTCGTAATGAGGCAGCATTATCTCTAAAGGCATTACGATACTTGTTTTACATCTTGGCCTGAGAAGCATACTACGCAAGAAGAAGCATCGCCAAATAAAGTTTAAATATTGATTGAGGACAATCAAAAAGCTAAGTTTGGGGGAGTTGATAACACCAATTTTTGTGATGTTTTAGACTGTTTTTATGTTATCAAAACTGCCCTTTTCTGACATCTTCCTCTCTTTTATATGCATTTTTTGCAATAATTAGCCAAGCAATGCTCTCAGTCCAATATTTCTATCTTTTGCAGAGTTTCCTCCCATTTTGGCCCATTTAGCACCAATAAGGCCGTTCCGGCCCGCAAATAAGTCCAAGTCTGTTTCGGCCCCCCTGACGCCCGATACGCATGCTGCCCGGCAGGGATGCGCGATACGACAAAGCGCGACGCAGGGATGCCGCGCGAGAAGGTACCGATGGACGACACACCTCTTTACCCGACAGGGAGCCGAGCACGCCGCAACTACTCCATGTGCCGCGTGATATCGGCCACCCACCGGCAGGCGCCTCTCGCCACGACACCCGACAGCCGACCTCCTTGTACCGGGCGATACCCGCGTCAGCCGACCGCCAACTGAACGGCGGAAAGGAGGACGTGTGGCGCTTCGAGCACCATATCTTCTCACGATCAGCTGCCTATAAATAGCAGCTACAGGGAGCCAAAAAGACAGTTTAGACAGTTCGGACAAGCTTGGTCACTTCAGGTTTCGGATAGTCGAGTGATCTTCGGAGGAAACTGGGAGAGCAGGTGTATCATGCTCCAGTGTTCGTACCGGGCGACACTAGGTGAGCTCTTCCTCATCCCGAGAGGGAGGGGACTGGTTCACCTAGGACTGTACCGGGCGACACTGGGAGCCGATATCGGCCGATGTAGATACACGACACGAGTTCCCGACACTAGTGCCTGGCAATAGGATACGCAGCTCCATGCCCGATACGATAACGAACCCGATACGCTCCGCCCGTCAGGTGTGTTGCCCGAGAGGATGTACCGCCCGACTTGAGCGTAT
This sequence comes from Alisma plantago-aquatica, assembly GCA_963693085.1. Taxonomy (NCBI): domain Eukaryota; kingdom Viridiplantae; phylum Streptophyta; class Magnoliopsida; order Alismatales; family Alismataceae; genus Alisma; species Alisma plantago-aquatica. The sequence goes on along the minus strand of OY856413.1, from coordinate 883,775,849 downwards.
TGGCTAGGTCCTTGAGCGATGCAGTCACCCATCGCGGTGTGCCGTTTGAGAGAGCGTGCCGCCCGACACGGCTGTATCGAGCTAGGCCCCTGTCTGATATCGGGCGGGATGGTTACTGTAGCATGTCGTCTTTCTACATCAAAAAGGCGACACATACCTTTAATTCTGTCATTTAATTATAATTAAGACCTTTAGTGTTTATAGAAATAGAAATGCTTAATTACTTGCTGATCTATGCTTGGTGCAATATGTTGGATGACTGCTATATTTGATATCCGAACTCTAGCTTGCATGTTTTGGATCGCATTTCGCTTAGCTACCGAATCGTGTTTTCCCGTCGCAACAACTTCGAGAGTTGTGTTGTGGCTCTAGTGTTTGGTCCGATTCTGGAGTACGAGAGTGCCTGGAACGGAGTTGTTTCAGTAACATTCCATTCTAACTTTGAGCCCAGCAACCTCGAGAGGGGTGTCGAGGCTTGGTTAGAGGTGCCCGCTCTGAGAGGAGGGTGTAGGGTGTTACTGGTGCTGCTTGTTTTGCAGTAGTTTTATCCTTCGTACCTTGCTCTAGCTCTAGTGTTATCTTTCGATTTCTGTTGCATGAAAACCCCTAAAAACTGCTAAATGCTTAAAACCTTAAATCTTTCTAGTAACTCCACTTGGAGATAGTTTTCTTGTTTTGTTTGTGACATCTTTATGCTTCCCTTCTGGGGAATTTATAATCTCTTTTTACCTGCCGGAGTGTAGTGTGTCGATTCTGGGTTCTCAACACTACCCCCCTTGTCTCTGTGTTCGACCCCGTATATCTAATTCGACCCCGTAAACAAAGTTGCGGGGGCCTAGAAGGATTCAAGTTTATAAATGTAAAAGCTCGACTACCTCAAATCTGCCTCCAAATTTAGGACGCGCGATTTAGGCCGGTCACTTAGCCAACTAGGTTTTTTTCCAGATCCGTGGGGGACTGCTCCTCGAACCCAACCTCCCACAGAAGTACAATGAACCTCTGGCAAGCCTTCTGCACTTCCCCACCGCCTGCACCTCTCCCAGGTTTGGAAGCAGGTTGCAGATCTCCTTGAGGCCTCGAGAACTCTAGACCAGCTTTGAGGAAGAAACCTTCTTTCCAGTACTACCACCCTCCGCCGTGGTGTTCAAGCAACAAGCGGACTTGGAGACTGGGAACATCGATGACTCTGGCTTCCTTTTGCGGAGAGATTTCGGCCATGTCAGATCCTTCTATGACTGGAGTTGAGGTTGAGGTTGCAGTCAGGGGCGTAGCCAGAGAGGGGCTGCCGGGGCTGAAGCCCCCCCCTCCAAAAAATATTTTTATTGTTATGATGATACCATGTACAAATTTGTATTTTGTAAAAAAAAATATTACATCGTACAAAATGCGACTTTTAATCTTATGACTTCAGTCAATCATATCATATGAACTTCTTAATAGTTAAACTTAATATATTTGTGGATTATGTATCTTATATACTCACAAATTATAAAATTTACCATCCTAATATACATGGCATCAATTATGAGCTTAAGAAATCATATATTTCATTTCTATCATACTAATTTTTTTAATAGTTTCATATTAATTGTGTTAAGAGTTACACAAATTGTCTCCCCTATTTGAATGTCAATAATCTCTATAAGACTAGGGGTATGTACACATAAAAGATGAAAATAATTTTACAAAATGAAGTTTATAAACATATATCATGTATCATGTTGACCTATTAACTGAAATTTGATGTAATATATTTGACTTATTAATTAACATATATTATTAGCTATAAATTGAGTAAATTCACTCAATTATAATTATACACCATTGGGAAAAATAATAACCATACATGCACAACTATCATCTTCTATTTATATATTTTTCTTTCAAAATTGTATTAGTCAATCACTCTCAAATAAGAAAAGATCTATATTACTATATAGAAATAGATCCAAATAATATTCACTGTTACATGGTATTTCAAAAACTTTTTTAGTTATATAATATTTAGATATTATAAGTTTTAAACCAAGTAATAATTATTACAAATTTACAAGAACTTGAGAAGATAATGACAATATCTCTATCTATAAAAGAAAATAAGACGATTGAATTGGCATAAGGTAAAAAAAGTAGAGAAAAATATATAAAATGTGGGGTAAGAAGGAGAAGAAAATGTGAAAAAATTCACCTAGTAAATATTTTTTTAATCAAATAGAGAGAAAAAATAAGGATGACATGTAAAATGAAAGTCAATAAAAATATATAATATTTCTTTCATATCCTCTCTTTTTCAACTTTTAAATAAAAAATACGCATGGATCTTTCCTCTTCATTCTCTTCACTTTTTATTTCTCAATGTGCTTCTCCATCATATGTTATTCATACAACCACATTAAATATTTTCCTTCTTTATTTTTCTCTGAAGTTTCCTTCAACTGAACATTGTGTCAAGATCTTATAATATACCAAGTACATTATACTTATATCCTTTATAGTATAAGATTTGACTGTTATAATTTTTTAGTTCTTCCAGTATGACACCATCCACTAAATGATGTCATATTATATTTTAATACTTGTTCTCCACTTAAAAGATGATTTTGTTTCCATTTTTAATATAACTATTATTTTTCTTACGCATTGCCAATTGTATGCACATTGTACAGATCAAGTGATCATGAATTATGATTATATTGTTGATCTTCTAGTGGTTTAATCTAAAAGATATGTCAAATAATGTGTTAGTTATGACCTTAGACATTTAAATAAATTCATTATTTTGAATAGTGAATTTATCATTTCATTTATGTTAGATTTTTTTTTTACAAATAGCTTATTTTATATGTTGGAGACAATGAGACACTTATTAGGTATATTTTTCTTCATTTTTTTTAAATAAGTATTATTTTCCGCATCGTCATTACTAATAGTAATTCAGCCCCCCTGTGGTAGATTTCTAGATCCGCCAAGGTTGCAGTTTACCTGACTCCCTACTGCTCCAAGAAAGACACCACCATGGACTCTGAAGCTGGACCCCTTTGATCCTGAAACTTGCCGCCCCTCTTGACCCACCAACCTCCTTTCCTCAGCGTCAAAGGAGGCCAAAAAGGTTTTAGTAGTGATACATGATGGTTTTCCTCACCGGTGTGCAAGCTCAAGGCAACGACCTACAAGACCAGACGCACGCGGGACCTAGCAGGATCGACATCGGCAGCTCGTTCTGTGGAACCATGGAGCCTGCGACCTTCCTGGAGGGAAAATGAGGTCGAGGTAATGATCTGGCTTCAAGGTGGGTGCTTGCAGCTCATGGGGTTCCTCATCAAAAGGCAAGCCTTGTGTGGCCACACTCACACAAGCTGATCAGAGAGCAAGCGGGAGAAGCAAAACGGAGAAACCAGGGAGAGGCGATGAAGGAGAAGACCGAGCGGCCTAGGTTGAGTGTACCGGTCCAGTTTGTGCTAGACCCAGGAACTGGCCAGCCCAGGCTGCTAGCCCACACCCCCACACTGATGGCCATCATGGCCTAAACATAGAGTTCCACCTCAGGGCTTAGGCCCCACAACAAAGGTAATTTTCATTTAAATTTTAGAAATGCTTAGAAACTTAGAAAATGCTTAATAAATAGCTCCTTTGGCCAAGTAATTCTCCAAAAATATCCCTAGACTAAGAAAAATATTCTCTACAATACTGGACCCATAACTCTGGCTTTTAAAGCACAACTAATGGTGATATTTAATTTAGATGGCAATGCTTCATCTATATGGCATAATTAGAAAATAATTCAAATTAATTCTGAGAAATATCGTTGAACCCTAGTATGATAAGGAAACTAAGTATGGATTCGAATATTAAAATTATGCCAAAATATTATATATTTCCTAATTAATGACTAATTAAAGACTTTTATCCTCATTTTAATTCTAGAAAATAGTTAGTCGTCAAAAAAATATGAAAGTCGAGTCAGACCCTTATTATGATCTCCTGATCAGTAGAAAAATAACAGAAATATGTTTTAGGTTAGTTGGACCTAGGTTTGGCTAAACCCTGATTTGGTCCTAAAATACCATTAATAATGGTGAATATTTTATTAACAATGATTAATTATTATCAATCAAGTGATGACCAGATATCTGATGATCAATGATAGGATAAGAATCTCTAAACTCAGGTATGTGGGTTTTATTTAAGTATATGATTGTGGTTTTCTTAGTTGCAATCATGATATGTATGTATGCTCTCTTCTATTTGTAAATATTGGATGTAGTAGCACTATATAGTACTCGATGTTTTATCACTTGAAAATATAAATGATGAGTAGATGTTATGTAGTTATTTAAGGTGTTTATTCTCCCTCTTATGAGGGAATGGATTAATGTTGACTAGTAAACCTCCCTAGAGCACATGGTGTACGGGGAGTTTCCCTAGAGTACTTGGTACACGGGGATGGGCCCAATATATATATTTTGGTACTAGTCCACCTTGATAATGTAACTCATCTAGGAAAATGAATAAAATTGACGCGTTTTGCTTAATCAAGAAATGTTTTCTATGATTTTTCTTTCTTTCTTTTTGCAAATCTTTCTAAATTATAAAACCATAAATATGTATCTTTCTACCCATGTACTTAGCACTTTGTGTGTTGATTCATTGTTTCACTTATGTTTCAGGTTCAGAGCTAGCATGGGAGAAAAGATGGGAGTGAGCAATTGTACAGGTGGTACCCATTGTGTAGATCCCATTTAGCATACATGCTCATAGATTGTATAATCTTCATTCAACATGTAATTGTAAATTGTATTGTAATAATTTATTTTGAAATATACATGTTGAATGCTAAGAAATGTTATAGTGTATGCCTATATTTGTATGTTCATGTATGCACATAATGCTTCCGCATCGCTCTCTGAAACAATTAGCTAACGTTTTTGGATTTGTCCTCTCAGGCTTTCTAAGTCTTGGGACGGTAGAATCCGGGGACGTTACAATTGGTATCAGAGCACGAACATTGGCTACACCTAACAATTTCTCACCATTAAACATAAAAAATTAAATTTAACCTTTCATCTTAAACTCCAAAAACTTAGTAAGTTATTCTATAGGAATAAGTTTTGACTTAGCCTCTAGGTTAAAACCTAGATGTTTGAGAACTAGATTTAGACATGTGTGTGAGACCCTTTCCATATAGAGCTCATATGTATTCGGTAGCTAAACTAGTATACACCTTGTTCTCACCAATTCATTAGGTGACATGGTACCAGACTATCTACTGTGTGTAGGACACTCATTTTGCTGATTTGGTTTTATTTCCAATCGACTCGAGCCTCGATAGTTTCTCTAACATTTGCTTTCTCAGAGACAAATTATATACTAATTTATTATATATATGTAAATATGAAAATGTGTCCCTCACATGGGATAGTAGGAGGTATTCATGCAACCTAAGTGAAAGGGAGTGACATCAGTCTAGAAGAGAGTAGTTCTAGATTAGATGTCTAGAGCCTTATCAGATATTTGAGAGATAGAGTAGATGATAGATTGATAGCTGACATAACCAAGGGTAATCTTATCTAAGTTTGGTTATCTAAGTTTGATCTTTGATGGTATAAGTTTCCTTATAAAGGTCTAAGTTGTATAATGGCTTAATCTAATTTTGGAGAATCTAAGCGAAGTCTTGATGATGAAAGTACATTCCCTTTTCTTACTTAAGATGAGCTAAGTTAAGATAAAATTGAATATGTAAGAGCATCAAGCTCTTTTATAAAGGAGGACCTCCAGTGTTAGGACAAGATACATGGTGAACTTTAGAGAGAGTGAGACCCACAAGAAGAGGTTCATAGTACCTACCACATAATATATAAAAAATATGAGATATATGTGAAATTATATGTCCTAAGCTAGGTTACTCCTGGGTAGATGAGTTGAGTCCTTTTGCATGATTCAATCCGTATGTGAGAGTTGGGGAAAATGATGGGTAGACAACTCATAATGAGAACGTCAATACTTTTACTGAGTTAGGTCCTATGTCTTGAGTGGCATAAGCTTGTGAAGCTCATCATTAGATGCAAGTGAGAAGATATATGTAATTCTAATTATGAGAGTAAAATGCCTTGTGCATAAATTACTCACACATGTTGTCCCTCACACTTCTTTTTCTTAAAACATGATGCTAGAAACCTCACTTGAGTTATATGGTTGGTTTATATATGAAGAGCCACTCATAGAAGCTTGACCTATTCTATATTCCCTTCCTACATCATAGATGTAATATCCAAGTTTGAAATCATATTAAGCTAAACTTAATTTATTCTCTTTCCCTTCATATTTCATGAAAGATATAAGTTTGAAATCATGATCTTAGAATAAAGATATATTTTGATCATAGATTACTTGATAAAAAAACATAGTTCTTAACCTTAATCCTCATCAATCTATGCTTCTAAGTTTGAGGTTAACTCTCACAGAATGGGGTGGAATCCTAAAATGCAAAGATGAAGATCAATCCCTTCTAATGATGCAATCCAAGTATGTGTTGAACATAAAAACACACTAATGATGTTAAGTATTGTGATCTTTTGTACAGTGACATAGAATATTGACATCACTCCAAGGTTAGCAAATTAAAAGATGAAACCTTTATATCCTCTCAACTTGAAAGAAAAGCCATGATTCTTAAGGGACTAAGGAAGTACATTCTAACATAAAAGAATGTCATGCCATGACTAAGTTGATAAATGATGCTTCATCTTTATAAGGTGGGTGGGTACCCCCAAGAACCTCTATATCCTAAAATGAAAAACTTAGGGTACAATTGAAATTATGATGCTCTTAGACACCTACAAGTGGTGGCCTTGAGTTAGTATATAATGTTTAATATCTCCTTGAGTACAACAGTAGTTGAATTTCAAGGATGAAATTCCATATTAGGTGGGGTGAATGTGATAACCCATAATTTTAGGGTTTCAAAACTTTATTCGATATTTGAAGTTCATTAATATGCTTTGAGTGATTTATCCCGTCAAAAATTAACTTACTTGTATATGAGGAATATGTTTGAATGTCTAATACAATATAATGCATTTAACTAAGATGGACAACACTTATGTTGATGATCAATATGACTTAATAATGAATATGTGTGTATTTGCAAAGTTAGGCTTTCAATCAATGGCATTTATGAGTCGAAAAAAAGAATGGAGCTTGAAGTGTGACTTTGTAGTAATAGGAGTCATTTGATATGCATTGGAGGTGATACACCTATACATGAACCTTTTTGAAGGATAAAAAACATGCGGTCAAACATAGGAGTTTGATATCAATCTATACTAGAGGGTGGACTAAGTGATGATAAACTAATTATTAAATTTAGATGAAATTTGTGCTTTTATGATAAGTTATTTAGGTTTAGATAATATATGCATTCAAGACTATGGTTGTTGGGAGATAATGATCGACATGACATTGACATGTCACGTAACCCATGGTAGTAAGCCTAGACCAATCCAGACCATGACTACTGCTGACCCAGCAATGGAGATCTCGTCTCCTAGATCCAAATCCTACGGGGTTGAGGAAAACAACCCAACTCGTCATCCGTCATCTCCCCAAAATCAAAGATCTGCTTAACAACCTTTTAGTCGTGGAAAAAACAGAAGTAGGGAGAGAGATCCACCCATCTCTATTTTGCATCTCTCCACTACTATGAGCAAAAGGAAGGAGTAAGAAGTGAGGAGGCAGATCGACCCCCATCAATCCCTCACCCTATGTTGTCATTCACCTTAGACAACTAGGTTTTTTTTCAGATCTGTGGGGGACTGCTCCTCGAACCCAACCTCCCATAGAAGGGCAATGAACCTATGGCAAGCCTTCTGCACTTCCCCACTGCCTGCACCTCTCCCATGTTTGGAAGTAGGTTGTAGATATCCTTAAGGCCTCAAGAACTCTAAACCAGCATTGAGGAGGAAACCTTCTTTCCAGTACTGCCACCCTCCACCTTGGTGTTCAAGCAACAATCAAACTTGGAGATTGGGAATGTCGGTGACTCTGGCTTCCTTTTGTGGAGAGCTTTCGGCCATATTAGATCCTTTTGTGACTCAATATTTCGAAGAGATGGTGACTGGAGTTGAGGTCGAGGTTGCAGGTTACCTGACTCCCTACTGCTCCAAGAAAGATGCCACCATGGACTCTGAAGCTAGACTCCTTTGATCTTGAAGCTTGTTGCCCCTCTTGACCCACCAGCATCCCTTCCTCGACGCCAAAGGAGGCCACAAAGGTTTTAGCAACGATACAAGATGATTTTCCTCACCGGTGTGCAAGCTCAAGGCGACGACCTACAAGACTAGATGCATGAGAGACCTAGTAGGATTGACATCTATAGCTTGTTCTGAGAAACCGTGGCGCCTGTAACCATCATGGAGGGAAAGTGAGGTCGAGGTAACGATCCAGCTTCAAGGTGGGTGTTTGCAGCTCATGGGGTTCCTCATTAGAAGCCAAGCCTTGCGTGGGCACACTCATATAGGCCGATCAGAGTGCAGACACTGCCCAAGTAGGGAATGAAGACCTTCTGCTGTGTGACGGTGCTGGCATGAAATGGAGAAACGAGGGAGAAGCGATGAAGGAGAAGACTGAGTGGCCTAGGTTGAGTGAACCAGTCCAGTCTGTGCTAGACCCAGGAACCGACCAGCCCATGATGTTGACCCACACCCCACATTGATGGCTAGCATGGCCTAATCATAGAGTGCCACCTCAGGGCTTAGGCCTCACAACAAAAGGTAGTTTTCATTTAAATTTTGGAAATGCTTAGAAACTTAGAAAATGCCTAATAAATAGCTCCCTTGGCCAAAAAATTCTCAAAAAATATTCCTTGACTCTAAAAAATATCCTCTACAATACGAGACTCATAGATCATGCTTTTAAAGCACAACTAATGGTGATATTTAATTTAGATGAGAATGCTTTATCTATATGGCATAATTAGAAAATAAATAAAATGATAAGGAAACTGAGTATGGACTCTAATATCGAAATTATGCCAAAATATTATATATTTCCTAATTAATGACTAATTAAATACTTTTATCATCATTTTAATTCTATAAAATAGACCAATCATCAAAAAAATATGAAAATCAGACCAGACCCTTATTATGATCTCCTGATTAGTAGAAAAATAACAGAAACATGTTTTAATTAGTTGGACGTAGGTTTAGCTAAACCCTAATTTGGACCTAAAATACCATTAATAATGGTGAATACTTTATTAACAATGATTAATTATTATTAATGAGGTGATGGCCAAATATCTAATGATCAATGATAGGATAAGAATTTGTAAACTCAGGTACATGTGTTTTATTTAACTATATGACTATGATTTTCTTGATTGCAATCATGATATGTATGTATGCTCTCTTCTATTTGCAAATATTGGATGTAGTAGCACTATATAGTACTTAATGTTTTATCACTTGAAAACATAAATGATGAGTAGATGTTTTGTAGTTATTTAAGGTGTTCATTATCCCCCTTACAAGGGAATAGATTAATGTTGGCTAGTACACCTCCCTAGAGCACACGATGTACGGGGAGTTTCCCTAGAGTACTTGGTACATGGGGATGGGCCCAATATATATGTTTTGGTAATAGCCCACCTTGATAATGCAACTCATCTAGGAAAATGAATAAAACTGACATATTTCACTTAATTAAGAAATGTTTTCTATGATTTTCTTTCTACAAATCTTTATAAATAATGAAAACCATAAATATATGTATCTTTCTACCCATGTACTCGACACCTTGTGTGTTGATTCATTGTTTCATGTATGTTTTAGGTTCAGAGCTAGCATGGGAGAAAAAGATGGGAGTGAGCAGTTGTATAGGTGGTACCTATTGTGTAGATCCTAGTTAGCATACATGTTCATATATTGTATAATCTTCATTCAATATGTAATTGTAAATCATGTTGTAATAATTTATTTTGTAATATACATGTTGAATGCTGAGAAATGTTATAGTGTATGCCTATATTTGTATGTTCATGTATGCACATAATGCTTCCACATCGCTCTTTGAAACAATTAGCTAACAATTTCAAATTTGTCCTCTCGGGCCTTCTAAGTCTCAGGACGGCAGAATCTAGGGACGTTACAAAGATGGAGTGTCAGAATTTTGTTGTAGAGTGGAGATTCTCAGTTTCCCACTAGGGGTTTGGATATGAGTTCTAGGTGGCTATCCTTTGTAAATAGGATATGATGCACACATTTTTTTCACAATTTCATAGATTGTATTGTATGCTTTTTTATATTATTTGTTCTAACAAGTATGTCTTCATTCATATTGCAAAAAACTAGCCTTTAAAACACTTATGTATCAATCTTAACTAGTTTTATAGATTTATATGAATTATCATATTTCATCCTGATTTAACAAAAACTCTTTTATTTTCAAATGCAATGAGCATTTTAATCAAAGTCAGTGTCATTTACATACAAGTTGGTACCATAAATGTGTATAAAAAATGGAAACTTCCAATCAAAATTTGTACCAATGAGACCATTTTAGTGCCACTGAGAAAAGGACCCAAAGGAATTAGTAACTTCTTAGCGCCACTGACATCCTAGTCCGTGGTACTGACATTCTCTTGATTGGGCAACGATTCACTGAAGTTGGTGTCAACGACGTAAAAGTATGGATGATCAAGATTCTTAACTTAATCTTAACCGTCAAGATATTCTCTTGGGTGCTTGGGTTATTATATAAAACTCGAGGCATGCCGACCATCACCAACACATCAAAGAGCATCGCATAGCCAGTCATATAGTAGTATAAGGAGAGATAAAAAGCACAAACATGGAGAGAAGATCATACTGGCACCTTTGAGGAGTGACTAGGTGGTCCAAATATCATTTGTTTGTGTTCATCTTACGAGGGGATCACCATTAGTCCGTGATCCCGGGTTCCATATAATTGTTTTAGTATTTTCTCTCTTCCCCAAATTCTACTGTGATATCATGTTACTTATGTGTGGATAATTGATGAATACATATTCCGTTGGGAAAAACAACATAGAGATAGGTAACAGAAATAAAATTTTTACTGACATGTTTCCCATTAACTAGCAGATCGCGTCAATCACTATGTAACAGGAAGGATGGTTTCACAAAGATATACCTCATCCTGGAGCAAGTCCAACAACAATCCTCATTGATGTAGATGCACACTCTGTCTTGGATTGTGGTTGTGCAACTCCTGGTTGCAGTGGGACTCGTCTGACTGCTCCTCCATGGACAACAGACGTAGACAATTGATGTAGTAGCTCCTCACATCTCACCATGAACTATGAGTTTATGTTTCCCTCCTAGCAATAGACAAAGGACTCCTACCTCTATAATAGTCTACACGGACCAACTAGAACTCTTGTCATCCTGCTAGAATGGATAGGAAGGAGTTGTCCCTCCCGTTGGTATACTAGTCACCAACATGCTCTCCCACAACAATGATCCTCAAATTTTTTTGTCTCCTGTGGCTATCTCTCCCTAGTTAGGTAGGACTTTCCTGGGCTCTCATGGTTAGCACAACCAAAAAGGACAACAATTGTCTTATTTATGTAGTAGTTGTGTTCTGGGAAGCCCCTTGTGAGACCCCTAACCTTACTTAAATGGTTGAACATGCTTAATTACCATAATTTAATGATCATAACCATAATCTAACCTTTTTATATGCTTTGGTATTATGTGACAAGCTTAAGTTTCAATTTGATCCAATTTGGACATTGTTTGTGCAAGTTATGCAATTTTATACACATTTTGGACTTTAATGCAATTTACCCAATAGAGAGGTTTTATTTGCAATTTTTCACTTGCATCATGGTCCTTGAATGTTCTCTTATCATTCTTGATATTTTTGAGCCATGGGGCGCCTAGTTGAACCTTGGTTTGGAGGTGTTTTCTTCAAGGGTATTTTAGGGTTTCCCTTTTATGGATGAGCTACCTTTAGGAACTATCAACCAAGGGTTTATTTGTTTAGCTTGGAAAACAAACAAACGGTGGAAAAGAAGGTCTCCATGAATGGTGGGGTAGATTCTTGTGTGGCTTCTTGTATATCCTTAATAGTTAAAGGACATGGATACATGGAGAGCTACTAGGACACCTCAAAATTTTCTTTTTCTTTCTCTTAACATTTTATATACCTATCCTTAAGCACCCAAACGAATTTTTTTGTCTTTACCATTTCCCTCCTTCTAAGAGCTTTGTCTTTCCTATATTATGTTATGGAGGACCTGTCTAAGGAAGAAGAAGGTGTGGATCTTCTTGGTAGAAGCATCTAGGGTTATGATTTGCTTCCTGTAGGGTTTCTAAAGCTCCTTATTGGTGATCTTGACCTAAACAAGTAAGTATCCCATTCTTTACTCCATTTCTTTCTCTTTTATTCTTATTCCTACCTTCTTCAGGTTGTAACCTTACTGTTCCATGGTAGAAGTTTCTCTAAAACTCAAGAATCTACCTTTCTTGCTTCTTCTTCTAGGGTTTTGCTTCTTTGTGGAGAAAAGTGCCTACTTGGGAAACTTGTTTTTTTTAACCTTATTTGTTCGAGCTTCTTGCTGCAAGAAGTCTGTTCTTCTATTTAGAGGTGAGTTTTATAACCTTCTTCACTTATATTGCTTACCAAAAGCTTGTTAGTTCATGTTTATGCTTAAAAGTGATGATCTAAGCATAAAGAAAACATGTTTGTTTATGGTTTCGAATTTTTATGGTGTTCCTTGTTCTGTTCCAGTTCTAAATGAATATAAATAAATAGGTGTACATCCTTCCTAAGGTATAATATGATCTAGGGTAGGTTGGTAACAGAATTGATGGCGCTAAGCACCTAACAATCAATGGTCCAAAGAAGGGTTTTCAAACTTTTTCCTTCACTACCACATGACCTGATGGAGATACCATGCTACAGCCAATGGTGTTGCTATCTTGACAACTTATGGTGGTGAACAAGGGTGTCAATCAATGGTCACACCTTAGGTCAGATTATGGCACAATTAGAAGCTTAATGATCAACAACTAAAGATCCTAATGATGCTATCAATCAATGATGACATTAGCTTAGCATCTGATGGTGTTAAATGAATATAGTGTTGTTCTAACAACCTATGGTGACTTAATGATCACAACCAATTGTGGATCAAGTCATAACCGCCAATGGTGAGTTAAGGATGTATTTGTACATCAATTAAACCCTAAAATAATGGTTTCTTGGTTCAATTGATCTAATGGTTAGACCTATACTCCAATTAATGGTTTTGAGATATGAACTTGATCCAATCATTAGGATCCAACACTTCTTCATCTAATAGTTTCAATTAATGGACTTGATCCAATGGTTGAGATTATATGCTTCAACATCCAATGGTTTGTATTGAAACCTATAGTATTACATGTGAGTTCTAACAATCTGAATTTGATGGTTTCCTTCATGTAATCAGTTTAAGGAGCTTGATGGTTGATATGATGGTTTGCTTAAAATGTACAACCAATGATGGGATTTGACCCCACAACCAACAATGCCCCTTTATGTTGTTAAATAAGGGGTGTTTTGGGTTTAATGGTGACTCTTTATAGGTCACAACTCAATGGATTTACATATGGTTTGTTAAGGTGGTTTACTTATGTAAATAGCCAATGGTCTTACCTTTTCAACATCTAATGGTTCTAGGTGATGTTGTGGTATGATGATATGGGTTAAATGATGACAGAACCAATGGAGGGTTACCCTTAATAAGGTATTCTTACCTTTGTACTCATATGAATACAAGGGATAATGATCATATTGTGTTGATATGTAGCCCTAATGAGGTATAACTTGTTATACCTAGTCTAAATATAACCAAATACTGGTAAGTGGTTACGAATAGTCCTTGAATGATGTATACAATCATTGAGTACTCTCTATTGTGGTTAAACCCTAGTATGCTATAAACTGATGGCTACATGTTGAGTTATGTGGAGATCCATACGTGAGGATGATATGGAATGTGATGGTGATGCTTCACCCCATGCATCCATGATCCCGGGGATGCCATGAGTTAGGGTTTGGGTATGAGTGCTGATTTGTAACACCAAAGTAACCTATATCATTGAATCTAACCCCAATGATAATGGATGATGGTAGTTAGCAATGTTGTCCTTCCTTGAATGGTTAATATAATGATGGAATATCCTTCCTAATGATTGATTTCAACTCTAATGTGTTAACTAGTAGTCATCGTAGCTTTATGATTTATGCTTTCTTATGCTACACGTGTACACTATTAGTGTGATTATGACCAATCACATAACTTCCTTATATGTTGATATAATAAAGGATTGCTCTTAATGCTAAGATAATTGTGCATTGTTAATGTAAACATCTTTTAGTTATTTATTGCAACATCATATTGAGCCTCTGCATCACACGAGTGTTGATGTTGTTGAGACTTGTTATATGGCATGGAAAGATAATGATGAACTTGTAGGGAATGATGTGATGGTCTTAATGACATTTGGGCATGGTTGAGCTCTGAATGAGGTATAATACCCTTATGTTGACAAGGGTTGATACCCTATGATATTTTTCTAAGGATTTATATCATGTGATAGTATGATGAAAAGTGCAATTTCATGAATGGCAAGTGAATATAATCATGTGATGATGAATTGAGGAATAATATGTCTCATACGTTTTATATCTTCTGAAACTATTATATAGCAATGTTTGTTAGAGATGAATTGGAGTTTGTACGTCCACCAGTATGATGCATCCGTAACTCACCCAATTAGCAATAAATAATCAAGTAAAATTCATATCATGTAGTTCAATGTGCCATAGATCCATCTGAGTGTCAGAACTTACCAAATGGTGAAAAGAGTATTCCTAAGGGAAATTCGCAGCACATACTATTGAGTATGCATGGTTCATGTCATCCTAAATCCAAGTGTTTAGGGAGTATGATGAAATTCATACATAACCCCCACTTTAAGAATGGTAATGGTCGTGTATTCATGATTATATATGTGATGAGATTAGAGGACAACTACAATTGTACCTCGGATGGTAGGGTATGTGTAAGGACCCTGACCTAGGTTTTGGGGTAATCCTATTTTATTTGGCTTAACATTGTGCTTAGAACCTTGATCTAATCCTTTGAGGTATTATTAGGTCTTATGGAGAGCTTAAGTTTCAAGTTTGAGCTTCATTGGATGTTATTTGTGCTCTCTATGCTAGTTTTGGTGCAAATTGAAATTTACCCAATGTAGGGGGTTTATGAGCAATTTTCCACATTTAGAGTGTTCCCACTCTTTATTGACATCATCTAGAGGAAATAGAAATATGAGGGTGCCTTGTTTGAGCTCTGGTTGAGGAGTTGACACCTTAAGGGTGATTAGGGTTTCCATGCATGTTGGATGTCTCGACCCATTAAGTATGTTGGGTTGTCTTGACCATGGATCGTGACCTAGGTCTGTTTTGGAGGGTGTCACAGTTGAGATACCTCCTATAAAGTGTAGGTCATGATATAGATATTTTAGGATGGTTTTGGATTGAGATGGATGACCTAGCATCTGTTGTCTTGATCTCAGGTTGATGGTGGTACCTTGTTTCGACCTAGATGGTGGGTCGCGACCATGGAAGGTGCACCCTGGGATGGCTGTGACCGTGACCATGGGTGATGACATGGTGGTCAAGACACTAGCTAGAGTTTATTACGATGCCTTGCATGTCATATTTAAGTGGTTGCATGTGGGTGCATGTTGGTCTTTTGCAAGGACAAGTGTTCCCTTGGGTTCTTTAGTGTGTTGACATCTCACCCTTTGCTCTCTCTCATCTTCCATATGTAGAACCCCTTAACTTTCCTTGTTTGAAACCCTTTAATCCATCTATCTTCTTCCTCCATCTTTGTTTGTTCTTGGTGCTTGGTGGAGCAGGGAGGTTCGTCCTTGGAGCTTGAGGGATCAATCTCCTCTTACATGTGATGGTAGTGGTGACCCGAACCCATGTTCCGTCCTTGGTAAGTGTTTGTATTATAAGTTGATGTTTCTTTTGATCTCCTACCTTCATCTTCATCTCTTTTTTCATCCCTATACCATGTTTCTTCCATGGTGGTCATTGTGGGAGAGAAACTCCTCATCACAAGGGTCATAGACCATGTTTTGACAAGGTAGACCCAAGTGTGAAGAGGATTTCTCCTCTCTTTCCCCATTTCTTTTTTGGTTCCGCTAAGAGCTTCTTTGCTTCTTTCCTTGGGCCTGCTTTGACCTTGGTGTCTTATTATTCTTGAGGTAATCTTGTCTCCGAGTTTGGAGCTTTTGGTGAAGCTTCTTCAACCCTTGATCATGTGCTTGGGGCTCTTGATCTTGGAGTTTGGAGCTCTTGGTAGTAATCATCTTAAGGTGGGTTATATAGCTCTTTTCCCTCTCTATTACTTACACTCTTTCATACATGCAAGCTACTATATTCTCTATTTAAAATGTTTTCCTAACATGATATTAGATGATGTTAATCTCTAGAACTTGTTTGGTAGTGAGTATCTTGCTTGGTTTTGATGAAATTTGAAACCCTAATTTCACATACCCGATTTTGATAATTGTGGTGTTATAGTGATCTTCATCTATCCTTTTAACCTTAGTTTTGCTCATATGCATGATGTTCATGTACCTAGATGTTAAGGGAAGTTTAGATTCTATTTTGTATACCTTATTCATGATTTCCTTTCTCCTAGATGAAATCCTTCCATGTGATATCATGATGTATGACCTAGGGTTTATGGTGATCGTTTTGTATGAGCCTTTTCCTTCATGTTGATCATGGTTTTCCCTTAGTCTTATTTTTGTTTTGAGACCTTGACATCATCCCTTGGGGTGTTCAAGACACCTACCCCATGTTGGTCGTGACCATAGTTCATCTTGGGCAAGATGCTTCCCTTTTGATGTGTTGTGCCTAGTGTTGATGGAGGTCACGTCACTTGAGGATTGATGGTCATGTTGACCCCTATTTTGGTGCGGTTGTTGCCCTTGTTTTGGGACTTGATCTTGTATTAGTTTTTATCATTGATACACCCTTGAGAGAGGTCACACCATATGATCTTGGGTCGCGACATGATGCCATGGATTGAGGACGAGACAACCATGTCTCTTCTCGAGGTCGAGATACCTATGATCCAAGGGGTCGCGACAAGTGTTATGTCTTTGGTGATGGAACCCTAACCCTAGGTGTTGTGCTCGAGACACTCTAGGTGTCATGGCCGTGACATGGACTAAGTGGTGAGGTTGCGACCTAGTTATGTGGAGTGGTCGAGACATGATGATGGTAGGTGATTGAGATGTATGCTTGGGCACATGATGATATCCTTGTATGAGTAATACATAAGTCACATAACGTACTGTTTGGATAATATCTAATATACCCTAATCGTTCCCTTTAACCTTAAGGATGCTCCAAGATGATGGGAAATGGTGAACCTAGAATCGGTATTTGCCTTTAGCTTCCAAACCCTAATCGGCTATGGAGGGGAAAACCCTAATCCCAATGATGAGTAATGTGACATGTTTGCTTCTCTTTCTTGGAACAACTAGTATGTTATGATATTATCTCTCTTGTCTTTGAACCCCTAACCTTACAGGTTGAATGCATGCCATTGTTTGGGTATGCTATGGTAATGATTATGAATGGTGGAGGCATGAGGAGATAGTGATGTGATACATGGATTTAGATGTTTCCTCTTTCTATTTATCAATTTCTAACCATGCAGGTGATGTGAACTTGGATATCATAGCTAGTGCATGCTATGGTGAGTATGATGCAACACTGGTTGAATGCGCCTTTATGAGGCATGTTGAAATGCTTGTAATATAGGAATGATGTAAATGGGTCTTACGACCTGGTGATGGCCTGATGCCTATTGTGAAGTGGTACCCTCTAGTGCTATGATTAAGGGATTGATATCCCATAGTGATGTGACATTAGTGATAGCCTTAAGAGGCTATGTAATAGTGGTGATGGTATTGTTAATGACACTGTACAAGTGTTATGTGGTGATAGTGTGACAAGATCACATACTATATGTTTACATATGTTGAAAGTGTGTTATGCCCTTATCTTATAGAGTTTGTTATGGTTTTATATGTTGTAACTTGATTGATGCTAAAAGTTGCCCAATTGGATAACTAATCAAGTGGAACCTTAATCACGTAGGTGCCCTATGCCATAGATCCTTTCTAGTATCAACCTTGATTGTTGGATAGGTGAAACGAGGTTACTCAGAGTGCATATTTTTGAATATGTGAGGTGCAAGTCGAGTATCCCCTTGCATCCTTAATTTCAAGTGGTGCGAGACGACCATGCATGAGCTGATCTCATTGTGATATGGATGGCCATGTGTGATCCACTCCTTATTTTTGGAACAGCCATGCATGAGCCTATTCTTCTAGCATTGTTACATGTACCAAGGTGGGCTAGGTGTTGATATATATGGATGTCCATGTGTGAGATGATCCTTCTGTTGACTATAAGTCACTTGTGTAGTTGACTCACATGTCTCTACGATGTTACTCTCGTGTTGACCGGAAGGTGTTGGAGAGGTCGTGGATTCTGGCTCTTCCATTTACCTTGTATGGCACCAATTTTGACTTAGTAGTAGTCAGTTGGATTTGGGTGGTACAACTCAAATCCTTAGGGCATAAAAAAATACATAATCATCCATGTAGCTTGCTTACTTAGGATCAAATATGAAAACATTTGATGAGACCTTGCTTTGCTTTTGTATATCTTGGTTGGTATAAATATACATGTTCTTCATATTCCTCTTTAGTTTATAAATGTCCTACTACTCTGGTATAACTACTTGGTCTGCTTAGATGATGATAACTGCCCTACTTATATCTGAAATTGGATGTACTTAATAAAGTTGTAGCTTTACTCTTGTTCTTTATATATCTTTACCCATGCTTTAATAGCATTGGCAGAGAGTTATATCTCTCGCTGGGATGTTTGGTCGCACACCGTGGGTTTCCACATCTTTTAGGTGGCCATGCATGACGTGGTGGTGATTGTGCAACTAAGGAGGAGCAATAGCAAGATCAATAGCTGATAAGGTTGAGCGTGCTTCTTGTGGGTCTTTTGGTGTTAGAGTCCTAGAGTCGTCCCTGTACACTCGGGTCTTGGGAATAGTTCGGTGTGTTTTGTTGTTGAGTTATCGATACAAGTGTCTAGCTTATGTGCCCTTTTGTTGTATATAGTTGGTAGATGTACATGTATATGTAAGGGAAACAAATATCATGTGTGGTAGGTATGTCAATGGAACATGTTGTAAGCATGACATTTATGAGATATATAATCCTGATGATAGGTTAAGGATCTATATGTCACAAGTTTTCTGATGTTGGTGCCTTGTTCAATCGATTTTAATTTTTAGTGTTTTTTTGTCAATCTTCTTGTTTAGTATTGTTTCCGTTCTTAGTTTTGAGTAATCTTGCTTTGTGTGACAATGGGTGTCACAGTATGCATACCCACCTCCTTTCACTAGTGTCTCGACCTGTACCAAGGACGGACTAGGCTATTAGCAACTTGACCTTATGTGTCGCTATGGCGGACCCGTATTGACTGAGGGTGAAGGAGATCTTAGGAGTCCGACTCTTCCTAGATCTTATATGGAACTGATTTTGACTTAGCAATTGTTATTTGGATTTTGAGTTGTATTCTCAAATTCCTTAGGGCGTAATAAAAAATGTAATATAGCCGTGTCGCATATCTCTTTAGGGTTATACACAACGTTTCACATTGGATGATAACCCTTGTTTACTTTCCTTACATAGAGATGATGTATAGTACAATAAGAGATGATAGATATGATTATGTTGTAGTTTTACTCATGTTGTAAACATGCTTATGTGGTCAGATATGCTAACATTGATAACTAAGATGTTGCTGCTAGCTATGTTTAAGATTGCTTGCCATGCCTTTGTAATTAGAAATGCTTAAACTTCTAAACATGCTTATGTAGTTAGTTGTACTTATGATGTTAGCTCTACTTATGATGTAGATTTGTTCACTTTATTAAACATGCCAATATTGATATCCATGTTATGCTACTAGACATACTCATGATGTTAGAGATGCTTATTCTACTAGTTTTCTTATGTTGTTAGCATGACATATGATTATAGTTTGACTAATAATGATGATTGTTATAGATGCAATCTTATAAAACCTATAGAAGAAATGGATTTATCTGTTACATGTATATACATTGATAATTATACTTGTTGCTAAGCTTAAGTACTTAATCTATTTAGCATGCTTGAATTGTTCAATCTGCTCAATTTACTATTTAATAATTCAACTGCTCAATTTATTTACTATTGGAATAATATGTTGTAATCAACATCTGTTGGAGAGAGTTATATCTCTCACTGGGATTGGGTCTCACCTCGTGGGTCACCACATCTTTTTAGGTGATCGAAAACAATATAAGAAGAACCATAGAAACAAAGAGAATCTGAGGTGATGAACCCTAGAGATGGTAGTTTAGTTGTCTAGTGTGTCCTAGAGTCATCCATGTACTCTCAGGTCTGGGTGTGATTTAATCGAGCTTTAGATAGCATGTTGATGCTTGTATATGTAAAATATGTGGATAGTGTTACTTTATAAAGTTTATGTTATAACTAAGGCTACATGGCAGTTGTAAAGGATATTGAGAATTATGTAAATGTTCCTCAGCAATTGGGAAATGTTGAAATCAATTTTAGTTTACCATATTTTCTGGTTTTGTGTTAAATAAATGAGTAATCGTGTTTTGTGTTTTGAGTAATCTCATTTAGTATAATTGGTTCTCACACCCTCGGTACCCATCTATATATAGGAGGGGTTAGGTTCATGATTCCCAGTCCCCAACCAATACGAGACTAAAGCAGGAGTGGAAAGGACTGGTAGGCCTTACATTTTTGCAATAATGATAAAAGTTTCACAACCTGCATGTACTGAACGGTCATCTCACCTAGCAAGACGGTCTCCTGGGATGCGAGACAGTCATTTTGCACTTTCCTGATCAGATATGAATTGACAAGTTAATTTCCAAATTAATGTCATACATTAATTTACTTGCACCCCAAATAACTGCAATTGAAACATGTTCGGGAAAACTCCAAAATCTCCATTCATCCAACTGGGCCATCTTACACAAGAAAAATTCCCATCTCACTCACCCATACGATGGTCTGGTGATTTTGAGTCAATCTGATCGATTCAATAGCTTAAACCGGTCGGTTCATAGGGCACAACTAAGCCAATTTGATTTTTGATCTACATGACAACCCAAATGGCCATTTCAACACTTGAGACGCCCATCTGGCTGCCCAAATGGCCATCTCACCCAGTGAGATGGTTGCTTGGCAGATCATTCAGCCAATCCGTTGATCTGTTGCATGAATTGAGTACCTAAACACTTTAGCAAATACTCCAATTGTCATTCAAGATTCAACTCCTCTTCTAGATGAGTTCCTCTTTGTGTGGCCTGATAGGTATCATATCAAGTTGGTAGTGAACGTCCATAACTTGCTTATGACATCACAAGCAATCATTGGTGCCTATTCACACATCAGTGCTACCCAAGTGAATGGAAAGTTGGAAAACAACTTCAACCTACAATTTGTGTATGGTGTTACAGTGAGTTCCTTTGTCACTGATATCTAGATTGAACTAGAGGCATCGAGTAGTCATCCTCATTATTATTCAATCATGTTCCTTGAACTAGAAAAGACTGCATGAGATATATGTAATCTCAATATCACATATTGACTCACATGCGTATGGCCATACTTTTGTCAGTATTGCTAATCAAGAAGCCTTGGATATCATACTCATGTAGGAGGGACAAATCCCATCTCTATCACTCACAGTCAGTCGCCATGTGTCAAAGTCACCCAATCAACACCGTTATAACAACCCATGTTTTAGGACTGTGCTTGATGATGTCGAAGTGTACCCAATGACATGTGATGAGTGCAATAATTTTAGGTCTAGGAACCACAACCACCACCATCACTGTGACATCTGACTATAACTTCCATGATGATGTCTTCCATGTGTCTTGCACGGTAACTCTATCCGATACAATGTTCTCTAACATGTATTTGTGTGCTTGGTTTGATATTGCCATATCATGACTAATGAGACTCTATCATCAACCAACTCACACTGTGATCTTATGTGTTTTTTTTTGTCTATCTACCTTCCACAATAACAACCGATCAGGTCATAATGAAAATGTATACACTCTTAACATCCATATGATCTCATTATTCAGGTCCTCAACGTGAAGACATACATCATTGAGTAATATCATTCTCTAAACATTTATTATGTTATTCATTATCTCATTACTGAATATACAAAATAAATTGGAAGCTTGGCTTTGTTATTAATCAAATCATTTATATGTTATACCATTACAATCATCATATGATTGGCTCTCTGGGCTTACATACCAACAGACTCCCACTTGCACTTAGAACCAATCACCCACCGATCTCATCCCAAGTGACCTTACATGACCATCATGCTTCTGTTGGATACGTGCTTTTATATCGGGTTTAGCAACATTTTTTAAGTCAATATTTTGTAATTTTCTCATGTCTCCTTTGTACAACTACTTGTATGATATGGAAGTGATGTATTATGCTATATGAGATTTCCAGTCTAACTTGTAGCTCCATTGTTGTCATCAGTATCTTTGTTGTATCATCAATGGTTGGAACCTCACACAAGTTCACCCATATGAACTTCTTGATCCATACAATATCCTCTATTGTTCTTGTAACACATAGATACTCGACTTCTTTTGTACTTTTGAACATCTATCATTAGCTCAAAAAGCTTTCTAGCTTACAGTGCTAGTTTGCCATCAAACATAAATTTAGATTGCGATTGTTTTGTCATTTTGGAAGCTTGCATGGGTGTAAACCTTTACATCCAACTCTTCCTTATTACCATAACCATGGAACATATTCTTTTTAGTGATTTACAAGCACCTAAGAATTTTCATTATGGTTTTCCATTGACTCTCACTAGAATTTGACATATACCCTCTCATCATGTCTAACACATATGAGATTTCTAGGTAGGTATATATGTGTCCTCTCATCATGTCAATACATATGAGATGACTGAATATACTCTCATCATGTCCAATACATATGAGATAACAATATATCTTCTCATCATGTCAAATACATATGAGATAATGGGATAAGTACATAACATTGAATTCAAGATATATCCAATTGCATATGGCATCTATCTATGTGTTCATGTTCTTCATAAGAGTTGTGTTACACCCCGATCTCACAATTACCACTAATCATGAGATTAGGGTATAAATTGAGGACTTAACGTAATACAAAGATCACCCTTAAATTTTTCTTCTTTTTCAAACTCCTTGTTTTCTTGCATTGAACCACATAAACTAACTTTACAAGAGAATTAAACTTTTATTTCTCTAATGTAATCTCAGCATTAATGATACACATCCATACATTCATTATGTTTCTCACACTTCCATGTACATACGACATGACAATCTTTTGCATTCTATCTTATTAAGGAAACAAACATACAAAACATCATTTACAACTCTCTCACATGTATACAAGGACCTAGAGTGACAGGGACTGACTGAACTTAACTATACTCAGACTTAACTCTTGTGGCAGATCTACTCAGATGCAATGACCTTCTTCAAGTCCATGTGATTTCCCTAAAAATTTTGAGTAGAGGGGTGAGCCTACTCGCTCAGTGAATGAGTATGTGGCGAACCACTCGTGAAAACAAGATTAACTAAAGCGGAAGCGAATCATTAGCAGTGGAATTACTGAAATTCACTAAAAATTAAAACTTTTTGCAATGAGGTCCACAAACTGTAGAACTCTTTCATAAAGAACCAAAGTAAGTTATTTACATTCTAATTCATCAGTACATCTCTGTATCATCTTATCTCGAGAGTCATAACATTGACTGCCCTGTTAAACTGTACGTAAGCAGTATACAAAAAAATCTCGAGGCATCAAGCCAAAAATCTCAGATCTATATCAAACCATCTACTGACTCCTAAGACCTGAGAGTACAGAGACGACACATAGGACTCTCTATATACATAACCTAACAGACAATGTCTCCACCTGAAGATCACTACTTTCCTTGTTGTTGCTGCTGCTGTTGCTGTGGCTGGTGTTGCTGCTCACCCACTAGAGGGTTTCTTCTTCCTCGACGTCTACCTAAAAAGTTGAATCCCACGAGGGTGAGCAATTGAAAATTGCCCCAGTGAAAGATATAACTCTCTGCCAGAAACAAAGTTATTGATGATAATAGAATAACACTGAGCAGTAGAATTATAAATATTCAACAACAGATAAATAATTGATTAAGCTAAGTAGAGCAGTATTCTTTATACAGTTCATTCCAGTTATAACTTGATTACACAGCAAGTCATTTGTTCAATAAGGAATATGAAGAACATGTATATCATTTATCCAACTAGGACATAATTAACAATGTATCATCAACCATTGATTCTCGTATTTCAACCCTAAGCAAATATGCTACATGGCTGATTACATTTTACAAACATACTTATGCCCTAAGGAGATGAGGTATACCGCTCATACTCCAACCGACCATTGCGAAATCGAAATCGGTACCATACATAGGTCATTAGAAGAGCCGGATTTCTATGACCTCATCCTCCTTAGTCAGTGTGAGGAACAACATACAGGACATCGCGTGTCTCTGCTAAATAGCTTTCTAGGGTATGCTAGCAACTTCGTTATTATAGTTACAGTGGCATGTTGTACTCTCTTCGCAATCGAGAGATTTCTTATTTATCTCACATCGATTTGGTATTAACATCATCATCAAGAGATTAGTGATACATCATCCTGACATATACATAGAATGAAGGATTGAGAGATTTAATGTTTATCTCACATCAATTCCTCCATTAGGGCGTAAGGATATTCGCGCCCATAACCCCCACATACTCAAAAGTATGCTCTCCAGGATTTTCCTTAGGAAAACCTATTTCACCATCACCAAACTACTGACAATGATGGATCTATGGTCAGGGCTCTACATGATATAATTTCATTTGATTATTTAAGTACATTACAACATTCTTTTAGCATCAGGCATGTTTTCAAACATAAACCATTAGAACAAATGCTATAAAGAAAGAGTACTATTTTTATCAAGTTCATTTCACAACTTTATTAACATTGGGATCTCAATCCCTTATCATCTCATCATCATGATTCATGAATATGGGTGTTCAGCCCTTAGATCATCAAAACACTTGCTACCACTTTAATAGGTAACTTATTGCCATCAAGTCATCTGATAGTGTAAACATGATAATTGCAGTGCAAGTATTTCACATAGCTCTTACAGCCTATCAATCTCTTTTGTTACCTTTCACTAGGCAACATAGCATATCATTGCTTACAAAGCTTATAAAGTACTTTCAATAAACAAAGCATCATAGTTCATACCTAGCTATGTTCAATATCTCATAAAACCTGCATGATTAGTACATATGATAATAGATACATCAATTTCATACCAGCATAATGCAAAACAATTATAACATCACTATTCAAGGGTCACACCTTGCTAGGGTTAGGGTTTCCCTTTTCAATTCAATTAGGGTTAATCATCCCCTTAGCTCAATTAGGATTAATGACTCATCATTTCATTATCCAACCCTAGAGCTTCATGCTATAAGGTATAACCCAGAATTAGGGTTTCACATATTCCTTCACTTTATTTGGAATTAGGGTTTACTATTCACTGCACATCACCCTATTTTAGGGTTTATATTCAACAATTCACAATTAGGGTTTACTATTCACATTACATCACCCTAGATTAGGGTTCTCATGTCATTACCATGAATTAAGATCATACTATCATCATGTACTAATATTTCACCTATCAATGCCCTCAATTAGGGTTATGATTCATTAACCTTCATTATTAGGGTTTCATGATCTCCCTATCAAGGATCATACCCTAATTACACATTCATTCATATTAAAAGTGTTAAGGCTTAGCCATTATATGGTTATCATTCATGTAGGAAGTCTTCTCTCTCATCTTCTATAAGATGATGTTTGCATCAACCTTGATTAAGCTAAGTCAACTCAACTTGAAAGAAGAATTGACACCAAGAGTTATGTCATTATCACCATGATCATTAAAACTTAATTATTTAAAAGGTACTAATCACCCTATCTCATTAAAGGTACCATTATTATAATCACCCTTGGTTTACATCATGTAATTTTTCACTTAAACAATTAACCTTCAACCACTTTAAGTGTTCATGCAATTTGATTAATTACCTTCCAAGTGATCTTGGTCACTTAGACCTCAAACGGTCTTGACCAATTAGACCTCAAATGGTCTTGGTTGAATACTTCAAACCGTTTAGTAAAGTTGAGGTTGAAACCGTTTGCCAAAGTGAACCCTTGAGATCGTTTGCTAAAGGTGCACACTTGAAACCGTTTGCTAAAGGTAGTCTTTGAAACCGTTTGAGCTTCAACCGGTTTGGGATCGTTTGGTCCCAAATGGTATTGAGACCATTTGGTCCAAACCTCCTCAAAATTGCATGGACCAAATATGGTCTCAACCACTCAAATTGAATTAGGGTTTCCAAGATTGATTCCTTCATTAATTGAAGTCATGTTATCACTCATCAATTGGTCCTAACATCATACTTCAATTGAGTTAAACAAGTCATCCTTCAACTGATTTTGACCCTCAATTGATCATCAATTAGGGTTTGATTCAATTGGATTAGGGTTTGAAATCGACGATCCTTCAATGTTGATCATTGTGAAACTAGTTACTTTGAAACTATTGGACCACCATCCAAAATGGACATGACCTGACCCCAAACGGTCTTGAGGTCATTTGGATGACCTCCAAAAGGTCTTGAGACCGTTTTCCCATCTCAACATACAAATCCATGACATCCAATTAGGGTTTGGGTCATTGGATTAATCATCAAATCAACATTTGATTGCAAATCATCTTGGTATCTTTGGATCTTCAAACACCTAAACATACTCAACCCTAGACCTCCAAATGGTCTTGGGTGACCCCCAAACGATCTTGAGACCGTTTGGGTGATCCCCAAATGGTTTTGAAACCGTTTGGGTCAATCAACCCAAGTTTCTAACTCAATCAATTTGGAAATCAGCACTTAACCTGATTAGGGTTTGGTGATTGATGGACCTTCAACTCATGAACCAATTGGAACTAATCAATTATATTTAGTGGATCATTAACCAAAATTATTAGCAACAAATTTCCAAATGGTCAACCCTGGTCAACACTTCCAAACGGTCTGAAACCATTTGCCCTCATGCAGTTTAGTGAAACCGTTTCCCCTCAAACGGTTTGAAACCGTTTGCTCCCAAACGGTTTGGGAAACCGTTTGAGCAATTGATGGAAACTGTTTGGACTGAGATTTTCTTTGGATAAGCATCTAAGATGATGTAATCATCTTCTTCCTTCATTCATCCAAGAACTACAATCATTCTTCATGGGAATTACAGCAGGGAATCAAAAGAGTATAAAAAAGAAGAACATAACCAACGATTATTGTAGAATAGAATGCAATATCAATGTTTAAGGGTTTGAGTTATAAAACCTGCCTCAAAATCTGATTCCAAGCTCTAATCTCCACGGCTCTAATGGTGGATGGAGTTCCAACAACTGCCCAAGGTCCGTTCTTGAGCTTTTGGATGAACAAGTTGGCTAGGATTGGAAATCGAGTGAAGAAAACCAATAATCAAGCATTGATTTAGGGTTTTCACCATGAATCTGAGGTAGAAGATGATCAAAACTTACCAACAGGTTATGGTCGTCCCTCTCCTGCTCCTGATCTCCCCCTTGGTCGGCCAAAGCAAGGTGAGAAAAGAACACTAAGGAAAAGATCCTTAAGTAGTTTGGAAAAATGGATATATATAAGGATTTCAAGGAAAGAGAAAAAGGAAATTCTTTTATTTAATTCCAAAATTATTTCCACCAAATCCCCCTCCATACCTTGGCCACGAAGCCACCTTCATTGTATTGCAAAACCTCTCCATTATCCAAGAATTAATGGAAAAGGAATTAAGCACCTTAAAGAGTTTTATACTAATATCCAACTTTTAGTGGATAATACTTTTTATTATATTAATGTGAGTGGCTTCCACTCAACCAAGATCTTTTTGTGACATAGCAAGGCACAAGATCGTCCAACACTATTGCAAACACATCCTTCAACTTTTGGTTGAAAGGCTCCTTAATTAATTTATTTCTTTTTGCATTAAATTAGATTAAAGCTCCATTTATGCTTAAATCTTGATTATTTTAATGACAAGATTCTCTCTCCTCCAAGATAATTCAAATGAGGTGACCCTCTAATTTTCTTTTCTCTACTTGATGCCAAGAAACATGAGAGACCCTCTATAGGTGGTATTTTGCTTATTGAATCCTAGGTTTTGGGTAATTTGCACATTATACCAAAACTAGGATTTAATGCACAAGGATTGCTCTACAAGCTTTATCTTGGTGCCCAAGCTTGTAGAAACCATACCACTACATCATATTCATTTTTATGATGTCTCAACATCATAGGAAGATTTTATCATGTGTAATTTGCAAGTTAACCCCTCAACTTGGGTAATTTGCACTTTAGTTCAAAATTAACAAAACAATGTTTCAACATTATTCAAAAAGGACTGAAATTAAAATATAAGTTCCTCAAGAGCCTTAAATATTTTTTCAAAAGATAAGAGCAAGCATATAATCAACTTTATTAGGCAAAACACCTAGTGTTAAGACATAACCCAGGTCAAGGATGTTACAAATTATCCACCCCTTACAAGGATTTCGTCCCCGAAATCATTAACAAAAACATTTTAAGAGAAAAGAGTAGGACATTTCCTCCTCATTTCTTCCTCTAGTTCCCATGTAGATTCTTCAATGCCACGGTGATTCCAGAGGACTTTTACAAAACTAATGTCTTTCTTCTTCAGTTTCTTGATTCTTCTGTCGAGAATCAACATAGGTCCTTTAACATAGGATATATCATCGTTCAATTCTACTTCCATAGGCTGCAGAACTGATTTTGTGTCAGGATGACATTTCCTTAGCATGGAAATGTGGAACACTGGGTGTAACTTTTGAAGCTCAGATGGTAACTCCAGCTTATAAGCTACCTTTCCAATCCGTTCAATGATTGGATAAGGCCCCATAAATCTAGGAGCTAACTTTCCTTTCCTTCCAAATCTAAGAACCCCTTTCCAGGGCGAGACCTTGAGGTACACTATGTCTCCAACCTAGAATTCTAAAGGTCTACGATGCTTACCAGTGCAAGATTTATGTCTATCCTGTGCAGTCTTTAACTATTGTCATATTATTTTAATCTTCTCGGTGGTCTGCTGTACAAGATCAAGACCCAAAAGTTGATATTCACCAATTTCATACCAACATAAGGGAGATCTATAATGTCTACCATACAAATATTCATAAGGTGCCATGTCTATACTATGTTGATAGCTATTATTGTAGGCAAACTCTATCAAACTTAGGTGTAGATCCCAACTTCCTGTAAACTAGAGGACACATGCCCTAAGCAAGTCCTCCAAGGTTTGTATAGTCCTTTCTGATTGTCCATCTATTTGAGGATGAAAGGATGTACTAAACCTTAACTATGTGCCTAAGGCTTTATTAAGTCGCTCCCAAAAATGACACGTAAACTAGGGACCTCTATCAGAAACAATGGTAACTAGAACCCCATGCAGCCGCACTATCTCGTCTACATATAACTGTGCCAGTCTCTCTGCAGAATAGGTTGTTTTGATAGGTAAGAAATGTGCTATCTTTGTCAACCTATCAACTATTACCCAAATGGAATCATGACCTTTGGTTGTTCTAGGTAAACCAACCACGAAGTCCATGGCTACATGATCCCACTTCCACTATGGTATAGGTAAAGGTTGCAGTGTTCTTGCAGGCTTCTGGTGTTCAGCTCTAAACTGCTGACACACTGAACACCGCATAACGAACTCAACAACATCCTTCTTCAAACCAGGCCACCAATACATATCTTTTAAGTTATGATACATCTTGGTGCTTCCTAGATGCATAGCATACATTGAAGAATGAGCTTCTTCTAGGACTAACTTCCTTAAGTTATCCACATCAGGAACTATCATTCTACCATGATAACAGGCTATCTGATCATCTGAATCATGGAAACCATCCCGTTTCTCACTACCATACTCTGACCTAATCTGCTGAACTATAGCAATAGCTTGCTATGCTTACTTTATTTGTTATCTCAGAGTAGGTTTTATGTGCATCTCAGCTAACAACCCAGATTACAATGATACTTTTAACTGTACATTGTCTTGCCTTAAAGAGATAAGCATATCCCTCCTAGAGCACACCAAAGAGTTCAATTGTACTCTATCTAAGGCTGGTATTGCTGATTTCCTACTTAATGCGTCATCAACCACATTGGTCTTCCCTGGATGATAATCAATTGTACAATCGTAGTCCTTGATTAACTCCATCCAGTGGCGTTGCCTCATGTTAAGCTCATGTTGAGAGAAGATGTATTTTAGGTTCTTATGGTCTGTGAAAATCTGGAATGTTTCTCCATAGAGATAATGTCTCCAGGTCTTCAAAGCATGGACTATCACAGCTAGTTCTAGATCGTGTGTTGGATAATTATCCTCGTGTTTCTTAAGCTATCGAGAAGCAAAAGAAATCACTTGTTTATCCTGCATTAACACAAATCCTAGTCCATTCTTAGAGGCATCACATAAAACTATATACCCTTTCCCTTGTTCAGGTAACACTAGCACAGGTGCACTTGTCAACCTTTCCTTAAACAATTGGAATGATTGCTGACACTTGTCATTCCAGACAAAAGGAACATCCTTTCTGGTTAACTTAGTTAAGGGTAAGGCTATAGAACTGAAGTTCTTAATGAACCTCCTGTAATAGCCTGCCAACCCTAAGAAACTGTGAATCTCCATCGGTGTCTTCGGTTGTTCCCATTTCAAGACAGATTCTACCTTTTTAGGGTCAACACGTATACCTGAAGCAGATATTATGTGTCCAAGAAAGAAACTTCTGGTGGCCAGAACTCACACTTGCTAAACTTAGCATATAACTTATGCTCTCTTAGCAAAGTTAGAGCCTGACAAAGATGCTGCTCATGTTGTTGAGCATCTCTGCTGTAGATCAGGATGTCATCTATGAAGACGACTACACACTAATCAAGAAAAGGTCGAAAGATTCTATTCATGAGTTCCATGAATGGAGCTGGTGCATTAGTTAGTCCAAACGACATAACTGTGAACTCATAGTGACCATACCTTGTCCTAAAGGCAGACTTAGGTATGTCACTTTCCTTGATACACAACTGATGATATCCTGACCTCAGATCTATCTTTGAGAAAATAGTTGCACCACACAACTGGTCAAACAAATCATCAACCCTTGGTAAAGGATACTTATTCTTTATAGTTACTTTATTCAATTGCCTATAATCAATGCATAACCACATCGATCCGTTTTTCTTCTTAACAAATAGGACCGAAGCACCCCATGGTGAAGTACTCGATCAGATAAAACCCTTCTCAAGCAACTCCTGCAGCTGTTTCTTGAGTTCTG
Organism: Alisma plantago-aquatica; assembly: GCA_963693085.1. NCBI lineage: Eukaryota > Viridiplantae > Streptophyta > Magnoliopsida > Alismatales > Alismataceae > Alisma > Alisma plantago-aquatica. The sequence goes on along the minus strand of OY856413.1, from coordinate 883,744,103 downwards.
CCATCTCAGCAGGTGCCATCCTATACGGTGTTTGTGCTATTGGTTGCGTGCCCAAAATTAGATTAATCTCAAAATCAATCTCTCGGGGCGGAGGTACACCTGGAAGTTCTTCAGGAAAAACATCTTCAAATTCCCTGACTACAGGAACTTCAGCAGGATTAGAACTCTCCATGGTGGTATCTACCACATGGGCCAAGAATGCATAACATCCTTGCCTCATCAACTTCTCAGCTACCATAGCTGACACAAGACAGGTTGGAAGAATCTTTCTATCTCCTTGAAAGATCCATGTGTCACTATTATCTGTGAACACAACTTTCTTAGACTCACAATCCAAGACAACCTTGTACCTTTCTAAGGTATCCATACCAAGGATTATATCAAACCCATGCATCTCAAGTGGTATAAGATCCACTTGAATGCGATGTTCAGAAAAGGAAAGAATGGAGGGAGAGCACACCTCCCGCAACACAACAGATCCCGTCAAAAGAGTTTCTAACAACAGACTATCTGCTCTATGACTGGTAGTCACGTTGCAGTCAAGAATAACTCTTTGAGTGATAAAGGAATGCGTAGCACCCAGAAGAATTAAAGCATATATGACGCAATATATAGACATATCAGAATAAAATAACTTCATCTGACATGTCACAACCCGAGAGTTGATTACTACATCAAGTGGATTCATTGCATAGAATCTCATCGTTTCCTATGGTTGATTCGGTGCTCGATTACTGGGTGTCGATGATCCATCTTGGAATGCTTGTCCACGTCCTCTAACGCCACCTAGAAACTGTCTCCTTTGAGAACCTTGCTGACTCTGCCTCTGGGGTTGTCACACTTGCCTCTCTAGCTCTTCAATCCTTCATCAGATGCCCCATCTTTCCACATATGAAACAACTTCTAATCCCTAGCTGAGGTCTGGATGGTCCTGTAACCGACACAGATGCTGATATATGGGCTCCTTATGGTGGTAAACTTCGTCTACTACCCCTATTTGACATCCACTGCGTCTGGGTATTGAATCTAGGTGGTGCCATTGGTGCAGAAAGCCTTAGTTTCTTGAAACTTTTGGATGAGGATCCTTGGAACTGGGGGTACACCTTCTTATTCTTAGTCTATCACTTCTCAGTAACAGACCTCTCTATTCTTCTAATAAACTCCACAAAAGTAGCAAATCTTTCCCTATTCTCCAGAGCAGACACAGGGGTGGTCAACTCAGTGTTTAATCCCTTCTCAAAACGCCGAATCCGCTCTTCATCTGTAGTTGCCATATGCGGACATAACTGTAAAAGCTCCATGAACTTAGCCTCTTACTCTCTAATGTTCATTGGTCCTTGCCTTAACCTCTCAAACTGAGAGATTTTCTCATCCAGGAACGTCTTAGGAAAGTATCTATTGATAAATTCTTGTCGAAATACTTCCCATTCAATCTCCACACCTAGCCTTTTTCCCTCCTCTATGGTCCACCAGTGACCAACACTCCCCTTAAGAAGGTACACATCATGTCTAACCTTCTCAGCTTTTGGGATGTTCAAGATTCTAAAGGCCTTCTCTAACTCAGTTAGCCACATGTCAGCATCTGCTGGGTCAGCTGTCCCAACATATTCCGTGGCTCCACCCCGGCATAGTCGTTTAAACGTCTTGCCGCCTCCTTGTCTTTCATCATGGCCAGGTGCCCCGGGTGCAGGTATGGGCATCCTATCGGTCATATGGGTCATGGCAGTCATGAACTGCCCAAACATGGCTTGGAAGGCTGGGTTCCCCATGTCAGCTTGATTGAACTGGGGTGGTTCAGGCATAAGTTCCTCCCTTCCTTGGTCTCTTGCACCTCCTCCGGGTGTAGCTACACTACTTTCAGCAACATGTTCATCATGTAATCCAGACATCTTTAGTTTTCTCTCCTCCTCCTATATGAGCAGAATACACTATCAGATAGACTGGAAGACACTAGAACAAACTCAACAACCCTAGTCCTATTTCTCTGTAGACTCAGCGAACCTAGAGCTCTGATACCACTAAATTGTGGTGAACCACTCGTGTAAACAAGATTAACTAAAGCGGAAGCGAATCATTAGTAGTGGAAACACTGAAATTCACTAAAAATTAATTTTTTTTGCAATGAGGTCCATAAACTATAGAACTCTTTCATAAAGAACCAAAGTAAGTTATTTACATTCTGATTCATCAGTACATCTCTGTATCATCTTATCTCAAGAGTCATAACATTGACTACCCTATTAAACTGTACGTAAACAGTATACAAAAAAAAATCTCGAGACATCAACCCAAAAATCTAAGATCTATATCAAACCATCTACTGACTCCTAGGACCTGAGAGTACAGAGACGACACATAGGACTCTCTATATACAGAACCTAACAGACAGTGTCTCCACCTGAAGATCACTGTTGTCCTTGTTGTTGTTGTTGCTGCTACTACTCACCCACTGGATGGTTTCTTCTTCCTCGACGTCTACCTAAAAAGTTGAATCCCACAGGGGTGAGACAATGGAAAATTGTCCCAACGAAAGATATAACTCTCCGCCAGAAACAAAGTTATTGCTGATAATAGAATAACACTGAGCAGTAAAATTATAAATATTCAACAACAGATAAATCATTGATTAAGCTAAGTAGAGCAGTATTCTTTATACAGTTCATTCCAGTTATAACTTGATTACGCAACAAGTCATTTGTTCAATAAGGAATATGAAGAACATGTATATCATTTATCCAACTAGGACATAATTAACAATGTATCATCAAACATACGGCTACACGGCTGATTACATTTTACACGGCTGATTACATTTTACAAACATACTTATGCCCTGAGGAGATGAGGTATACCGCTCATACTCCAACCGACTATTGCGAAATCAAAATCGGTACCATACATAGGTCATTAGAAGAGCTGGATTTATATGACCTCATCCTCCTCAGTTAGTGTGAGGAACAACATGCAGGACATCTTGTGTCTCTGCTAAATAGCTTTCTAGGGTATGTTGGAAACTTCGCTATTAGAGTTACAGTGACATGCTGTACTCTCTTCGCAATTGAGAGATTTCTTATTTATCTCACATTGATTCGGTATTAACATCATCATCGGGAGATTAGTGATACATCATCCCGACATATACATATAATGAAGGATTGAGAGATTTAATATTTATCTCACATCAATTCCTCCATTAGGGCATAAGGATATTCACACCCATAACCCCCACATACTCAAAAGTATGCTCTCCAGGAGTTCCCTTAGGAAAACCTATTTCACCATCACCAAACTACTGACGATGATGGATCTATGGTCAGGGCTCTACATGATATCATTTCACTTGATTATTTAAGTACATTACAACATTATTTTAGCATCAGACATGTTTTCAAACATAAACCATTAGAACAAATGCTATAAAGAAAGAGTACTATTTTTATCAAGTTCATTTCACAACTTTATTAACATTGGGATCTCAATCCCTTATCATCTCATCATCATGATTCATGAATATGGGTGTTCAACCCTTAGATCATCAAAACACTTGCTACCACTTTAACAGGTAACTTATTTCCATCAAGTCATCTGACAGTGTAAACATGATAATTGCACTGCAGGTATTTCACATGGCTCTTACAACCTATCAATCTCTTTTGTTACCTTTCACTAGGCAACATAGCATATCATTGCTTACAAAGCTTATAAAGTACTTTCAATAAACAAAGCATCATAGCTCATACTTGGATATGTTCAATATCTCATAAAACCTGCATGATTAGTACAGATGATAACAGATACATCAATTTCATACCAGCATAATGCAAAACAATTATAACATCACTATTCAAGGGTTACACCTCTATACCCTTGCTAGGGTTAGGGTTTCCCTTTTCAATTCAATTAGGGTTAATAATACCCTTAGCTCAATTAGGATTAATGACTCATCATTTCATTATCCAACCCTAGAGCTTCATGCTATAAGGTATAACCCAGAATTAGGGTTTCACATATTCCTTCACTTTATTTGGAATTAGGGTTTACTATTCACTGCACATCACCCTAGTTTAGGGTTTATATTCAACAATTCACAATTAGGGTTTACTATTCACATTACATCACCCTAGATTAGGGTTCTCATGTCATTACCATGAATTAAGATCATACTATCATCATGTACTAAGATTTCACCTATCAATGCCCTCAATTAGGGTTATGATTCATTAACCTTCATTATTAGGGTTTCATGATCTCCCTATCAAGGATCATACCCTAATTACACATTCATTCATATTAAAAGTGTTAAGGCTTAGCCATTATATGGTTATCATTCATGTAGGAAGTCTTCTCTCTCATCTTCTATAATATGATGTTTGCATCAACCTTGATTAAGCTAAGTCAACTCAACTTGAAAGAAGAATTGACACCAAGAGTTATGTCATTATCACCATGATCATTAAAACTTAATTATTTAAAATGTACTAATCACCCTATCTCATTAAAGGTACCATTATTATAATCACCCTTGGTTTACATCATGTAATTGTTCACTTAAACAATTAACCTTCAACCACTTTCAGTGTTCATACAATTTGATTAATTACCTTCCAAGTGATCTTGGTCACTTAGACCTCAAACAGTCTTGACCAATTAGACCTCAAACGGTCTTGGTTGAATACTTAAAACCGTTTAGTAAAGTTGAGGTTGAAACCGTTTGCCAAAGTGAACCCTTGAGATCGTTTGCTAAAGGTGCACACTTGAAACCGTTTGCTAAAGGTAGTCTTTGAAACCGTTTGCTAAAGGTAGTCTTTGAAACCATTTGAGCTTCAACCGGTTTGGGATCATTTGGTCCCAAACGGTCTTGAGACCGTTTGGTCCAAACCTCCTGGAAACCGCATGGACCAAATATGGTCTCAACCACTCAAATTGAATTAGGGTTTCCAAGATTGATTCCTTCATTAATTGAAGTCATGTTATCACTCATCAATTGGTCCTAACATCATACTTCAATTGAGTTAAATAGGTCATCCTTAAACTGATTTTGACCCTCAATTGATAATCAATTAGGGTTTGATTCAATTGAATTAGGGTTTGAAATTGATGATCCTTCAATGTTGATCATTGTGAAACTAATTACTTTGAAACTATTGGACCACCATCCAAAATGGACATGACCTGACCCCAAACGGTATTGAGGTCGTTTGGATGAACTCCAAACGGTCATGAGATCGTTTTCCCATCTCAAAATACAAATCCATGACATCCAACTAGGGTTTGGGTCATTGGATTGATCATCAAATCAACATTTGATTGCAAATCATCTTGGTATCTTTGGATCTTCAAACACCTAACCATACTCAACCCTAGACCTCCAAACGGTCTTGGGTGACCCCCAAACGGTCTTCAGACCATTTGGGTGATCCCCAAATGGTTTTGAAACCGTTTGGGTCAATCAACCCAAGTTTCTAACTCAATCAATTTGGAAATCAACACTTAACCCGATTAATGTTTGGTGATTGATGGACCTTCAACTCATGAACCAATTGGAACTAATCAATTATATTTAGTGGACCATTAACCAACATTATTAGCAAAAAAATTCCATATGGTCAACCCTGGTCAACACTTCCAAATGGTCTGAAACCATTTTACCTCATGCAGTTTAGTGAATCTGTTTCCCCTCAAACGGTTTGAAACCGTTTGCTCCCAAATGGTTTGGTAAACCGTTTGAGCAACTGATGGAAACTGTTTGGACTGAGATTTTCTTTGGATAAGCATCTAAGATGATGTCATCATCTTCTTCCTTCGTTCATCCAAGAACTGCAGTTGTTCTTCATGGAAATTACAGTAGGGAATCAAAAGAGTATAAAAAAGAAGAACATAACCAACGATTATTGTAGAATAGAATGCAATATCAATGTTTAAGGGTTTGAGTTATAAAACCCACCTCAAAATCTGATTCCAAGCTCCAAGATCCACGACTCTAATGGTGGATGGAGTTCCAGCAACTGCCCAAGGTCCATTCTTGAGCTTTTGGATGAACAAGTTGGCTAGGATTGGAAATCGAGTGAAGAAAACCAAAAATCAAGCATTGATTTAGGGTTTTCACCATGAATCCGAGGTAGAAGATGATCAAAACTTACCTAAAGGTTATGGTCTTCCCTATCCTTCTCCTGAGCTCCCCCTTGGTCGGCCAAAGCAAGGTGAGAAAAGAAAACTAAGGAAAAGATCCTTAAGTGGTTTGGAAAAATGGATATGTATAAGGATTTCAAGGAAAGAGAAAAAGGAAATTATTTTCTTTAATTCCAAAGTTATTTTCACCAAATCCCCCTTCATACCTTGGCCACGAATCCACCTTAATTTTCTTGCAAAACCTCTCCATTATCCAAGAATTAATGGAAAAGGAATTAAGCACCTTAAAGAGTTTTATACTAATATCCAACTTTTAGTGGATAATACTTTTTATTATATTAATGTGAGTGGCTTCCACTCAACCAAGATCTTTTTGTTCCATAGCAAGGCAAAAGGTCGTACAAAACTATTGCAAACAAATCCTTAAACTTTTGGTTGAAGGGCTCCTTAATTAATTTATTTCTTTTTGCATTAAATTAAATTAAAGCTCCATTTATGCTTAAATCTTGATTATTTTAATGTCAAGATTCTCTCTCCTCCAAGATAATTCAAATGAGGCGCCCCTATAATTTTATTTGCTCTACTTGATTCCAAGAAACTTGAGAGACCCTCTAGAGGTGGTATTTTGCTTATTGAATCCTAGGTTTTGGGTAATTTGCACATTACACCAAAACTAGGATTTAATGCACAAGGATTGCTCTACAAGCTTTATCTTGGTGCGCAAGCTTGTAGAAACCATACCACTACATCATATTCATTCTTATGATGTATCAACATCACATGAACATTTTATAATGTGCAATTTTCAAGTTAACCCCTCAACTTGGGTAATTTGCACTTTAGTCCAAAATTAACAAAATAATGTTTCAACATTATTAAAAAAGGACTGAAATTGAAATATAAGTTCCTCAAGAGCCTTAATTATTTTTTAAAAGATAAGAGCAAGCATCTAATCAACTTTATTAGGCAAAACACCTAGGGTTAAAACATAACCCAGGTTAGGGATGTTACAGAGTACTTCAAAGAAATAGTCTAAAGCACTGATATAATTACATGTTTACTTTTGAGCAATTGATATCAATTATAACAGTAGAAAGCTTTAGAGAGTCTAAGAATTGACAATCATAAATATGGCAGGATACTATAAATATCCATAAGAGTGAATCAATATATGAAATGCTTGATTGATCATAAAGAGAACTAATAATTCAGAAACATACAAAGAATAGTTGAATAACTGTACACACTTGTTTGACATCTCATTCATTTTATTATGCCCTGATCATATGCAATTTACTCTACATATGAAGACTCGTAGTGCACTATGATCACACCGTACAAGACTTAGCAGACACACCCAGAAAATGCTAAGTCTGAATACTGATAACACCACACTTTACGTATTTTCTATATATATTTTACACCACTTTTAGAATAACTTTCGTCAATTTTGCACACATTTTATCTATCTTTTTGACTAAAGCCTTGTTTTGTGATTTCAGGAATCAGCCCAACCGCGACCGCAATCTTAGAATCGCTACCGCGGTTATTCAGCAAAGATCACGACCGTGGTCTCTCCAAAGACCGCGATCGCAGCTTCTCCAAGGATCGCAACTGTGGACACTCAAAGACCGTGACCGAGGAAGAATCAAGATCACAGTTACTCAGCAAAGATCGCAACCGTGGCTTCTCCAAGGATCGCGACCACGGGCACTCAAAGACCATGACCGAGGTAGAATCGTGACTGCGGTTATTCAGCAAAGATCACAACCGTAATCTCTCCAAAGATCGTGACAACGACTTCTCTAAGGATTGCGACCGCGGTCTCTATAAGGATCGCAACCGCGGTCTCTCCAAGGATCACAATCCCGGGCAACCAAAGACCGTGACCGAGGTCCTGGGGAGGATCGTGGTCAATAAAGATCACGACTGCGGTCTTAAGTCAGTGGAAAGACCGCGACTGCGGTCTTAAGTCAGTGGAAGGCGCCTATAAATAACGCCCCCGCCTGTCTTGTCAAGGCATCAGATCAGAGAGATCTGATCATGATACCACGAAGTGCTGCCGCATCCCAAACTCGTTGTCGACCATCCAACAGTATTGGATCTCCAGAGCAAAAGCTGATGAGAGAGAAGATGATTGCTCATACCCACCACTTCTTCAAGAGAAGGAGACATCCCTGTGGTAGATCTAGATCTGAAGAAGTAGTGTGTACTATCACGTTTCTTCTCCTCTAGATCTATCATCTCCTCACGCTGTACTCACCTCCATTCTTTGTGGTATCTCATGGATCTATCTTTCTGTAGCACTGCCATGTTACCCGCAAGCATGAGCAGCTAAACTCCATAACTTGGGTTGGGAGTAGCCACTAAGGCTCTCCCAACATGTATATTGTCTCTTTCTTTTGAATATACATATTCTTATCAAGATTATCTCCTTGCACCTATTTTAAGGCTTAACTTGTATGCTTAGCTACCATCTTGTGATGTTTGATTGTTGATATCTCAAGAGAGTAATATCACTTTTATCCTGTGTCATGGAGTAGTATGAATGCACAAGAGTGTTGAAATGCTAAATGCTTCAAACCATATGTTTTACTGTGAGGTCTTTGAGTTGTCCTCTCTCGAGAGAGGATTCTTTTAGGCCTAGATCTATCCTCATCTCGAGAGAGAGTGGAATATATGTTTTATGGTTTCTTATAATCTTGATATGAGTATGCAGGAGAGAGAGATAGTATGCTTGTTGGAGAGACGCTTTGGTTGGTGAACCCCAACCCGAATTTTCCCATATACTTGTTACAACTTATTTCTTTTACTTCTTTTGTCTAATTGTTCTTGTTCTCGAGTTACCGTTCCCTTGGGAACACATATTAATCCTCTTTTATGCTGGAGTATAGAGTGTTGATTCTACATTCTTAGCATGACCAACCTTGTCCCTGTGTTCGACCCCAATAGCTACATCGGACCCCATTATCGTTGCGGGGGCCTGAGTGTCGGGTTATCTCTTTAAAAGTCTGACTACTTTAATCCGCTCCTTTTGTATGCCTGATTTAGGCCGGTCAACTACTCTCCTGGTCTGCAATAGGGAAAATGGCTCTCTGGCCTAAACTGGACTCCTCCTTTAACATGAGCACAAAGGCGGAGAGTCAAGCCACCTATAACATCCCTAACCTGGGTTATGTGTTAACCCTAGATGATTTGCCTAATAAGGTTGAGTAAATACTTAATCTTATCTTGGGAAAAGTATTTAGGGCTCATGAGAAACTTATGTTTCAATTTTGTTCATGTTTGAACAATGTTGAAGCAATATTTGCTTATTTTGGACTAAAGTGCAAATTACCCAAGTTGAGGGGTTAAATTGCAAATATTGCATGATAAGATGTTCCTATGATGTTGATACATCATAAGAATGAATATGATGTAGTGGTATGGTTTTCACAAGCTTGGGCACCAAGATTAAGCTTGTAAAGCAATCCATGTGCATTAAAGCCTAGTTTTGGTATAATGTGCAATTTACCCAAAACCTAGGGTTCAATATGCAAATTACCACTTCAACAAGGTCCATAATGTTTCTTGGAATCATTTAGAGAAAATAAAATGAGAGGGGCGCCTCATTTGAATTAGTTTCAAATGAAACTAATTCATTTGAAACAGTCTCCAGACCCAAATGGGTTTCAATTAGTTTCAAGTATAACTTGTTCAAATGGTTTTCAACCAATTGATGTATGAGAACCATGATCATTGAGGGTATAAGTAATTAACTTTGTGAAGATCAACATGGTTAATCCATTTGAACATCTCATGTAATTGAAGGTCCAATATGGTAAACCTATTTAGATACTTAATGCAATTGAAGATTTCAATGGTTAACCCAATTGATCACTTTGTGGAATTGAAAGTTTAATTGGTCAATTCTTTTGAATTCCTTATATAATTGATGGTTTAATTTATTAGACCATTTGGACATCTAATATGATTAAAGGTCAATCAGCTATGTGATTATTAAAGATGTAGACCCATGATGATTGTGAAGGTTAACCCTAGCTATGTGTACTCAAGTGAAGAGTTGACCTAGATTAATCTTAGAGTAGTTAACATCCTAAAGAGGATGAGAGAGAATGAGAGAGACGAATGCTTATATAATTAATCCATAATTCTCTCATTATGAGTAAACTATGTGATAATGGTTGATCTATAATAATGAGATCATGAAACGCTAGTCAATGAGCCCTAACCATAATTAGAGCAATGCTATGTGTGAAACCCTAATTAGAGCAATGCTATGTGTGAAACCCTAATTAGAGAAAATCTATGTGTGAAACCCTAATTAGAGAAAAGCTATGCGTGAAACCCTAATTAGAGAAATGCTATGTGTGAAACCCTAATTAGAGCAATGCTATGTGTGAAACCCTAATTAGAGCAATGCTATGTGTGAAACCCTAATTAGAGCAATGCTATGTGTGAAACCCTAATTAGAGAAATGCTATGTGTGAAACCCTAATTAGAACAAAGCTATGTGTGAAACCCTAATCTAGGGCAAAGATGAGTGTTGTCATAAATCCAGGGTGATGATGTAACCCTAACTGAGTGTAACAATGAAGGAAACCCTAATTTAATGGGAATTGTACATCCTAACCCTAATTTGGGTATGAGGTAAGAGAAACCTTACTTGGATGTGAATAGAAAACCTTAATCCCTAAAATGGGGTAAGGTGCATGAAACCCTAATATAGGGTAGTGCCACTAATCCTATGTGAAGACCTAACACTGGGTGATGTATTGTGAAATCTTAATTTCACATAATACTAGGTGAAACCCTGATATAGAAGGATGATTATATGAAACTCTATTAAAGAGTAATACTATGTGAAATCCATAAATGTATGGAATATTCTATGTGAATCCTAAATTATAAATTTGGAGAATACTATTCCTAATAATGGAACAATGATTAATGTTATGAAAAATGTATCACCTAGAGAGGTTGATAATGAATATCCTTATATTAATAGTTCCTAACTCAAGGATGAGTCCATAGTATTGGAAATGGTTGTTTATTCTAAGTGAGTGATTAATGACCACTACTTTACATGATAATTGTGATGAACTGGTGCATAAAGTATTAGTATGGGGAATACCCTAATACAAACTAAGTGTATGAACTCGAGTAAGATAAAGGTGTTGAGGGAAGTGATACATTAAGATATGATAGATATCACATCCAACACCCCAAAACTGGTATACCTTGATGTATTATAAGTCCAGGATGATTGGATGAATGACACATGAGATGTGTCATGTCAATGGTTACATTGAGATGTAATGCACCATGTTGAATGTAGGCTAACATGCCTTACAAAAAGGTTAATCCAAACCTATAAACTATGACGTAATCATATTCTGGCAAAGATGAGAAAGAAACTCATACTTTGTGTTGATAATACATTCAATGATGAATGATGAGAATAAATAAGTATGATTGAATACTTATGTTATCCATATTGATTCCTTCCTATGTGAACCCTAATATAGGGTAATGCTATGATAAACCCTAATACATGGTAATGCTATGTGAAAACCTAATACAAGGTACTGCTATGTGAAACCCTAATACAAAGTGATGCTATTTGAAGTTATAACACAGAGTAATCCTATGTGAAGCTCAAATACAAACTAATGGGTTATGAATGTAATAAGATAACCCTTGTATTACGTAGTACTGATATGTAATGGTATCATGATTACTAATCATGCAGATATGTTGAGATGATGAGCATAGCCAAGTATGAGCTATGATGTTCTGTATACTGAAAATGGTCTATAGGCCTTATAAGCCTTCACATGCTTTGTTGCTTAGTGAGAGGTAACCTACAATTAATAAGTCCTGTGTGTCACATGATGTGCTAATTATCTTAGATTGTTTATGAGCTTTGTGAACTATGTGCAATGATTTGTGTAGCAAGAATTATAATGTCCCTGGGTCAGATGATATGAAGGTATGAAGTTACCTAATAAGTGGAAATAAGTGTTCTATGGTGAGTTATGGGTTCAAATACCCAGATTCTATAATCATGATAATGAACTTATTAAAAAGTGGAAATGTACTTGATGAGTTGAGGGACTAAGATCCCAACACTTTGTGAAAAGAGTATGGCTACAGACCATGACTCCCCAATGACAATGCCAGACATTAGATATATGATCTAAGCCTGAAGAGAGTTTATGCTGTGGTAATGATTCTATAGTGAATAAATGTTATACATGTTCTTCATATTCCTTAAAGGATAAGTGACATGTTGTTCTATCAAATTATAGCTGCATTGCTTTTGATAAGAATGATGTTCTAATCTGTTAGACATTGAATTAACTGCTACCAAACAAATATAATTCCTTTGTGTATATTTATCTTCTTAAGCTGCAATAATAATGTTTCTGGTGGGGAGTTATATCTCTCACTGAAGCAATTTACAATTGTCTCACCCCTATGGGAATCACATTTTTAGGTGGACGCAGACGAGGAGGCCGGAATCCTTCAGTAGGTGAAGGGCAACAACAACAGCAACATGGATAACAGTGAAGTCTCAGGTGGAGACACTGGCTGTTATGCCTTGTATAGATGTAGAGAGAGTCCTATGTGTTGTTTCTGTACTCTCAGGTCCTCGGAGTAGTAGTTAGTGCTTTAGAGATTTTGGCTCAGTGCCTCGAGATTTTATATTGCCTGTGTTTAGCTTGACATGACAGTTAATGCTTGTAATTCTCAAAAGGAGATGATACATAATATGTACCTGTGAACAAGAATGTAATTATGTTACTTTGGCTCTATGTGAGAAAGTTTTCCTTTGATGGATATTTTGATAAAAAGGTTTTATTTTTTAGTGATTTTTGGTAATCCGCTGCTTAGTGAACGCTTCCGCATTAGTTAATTATGTTTTTGAGAGTTATATGCCACAATTAAGTGGTATCGGAGCTCTAGGTTCGCTGAGTCTACAGAGACATAGGACTAAGGTTGTAGAGTCTGTTCTAAGTGTCTTCCAGTTTATCTGATAGTATCTTCTGCTCACATAGGAGAAGAAGAACTTGAAAATGATTGGAGAACATGAGGAACACATTGCTAAGGGCAATGTTGTTGCATGGCGGCGCTAGGGTTGGGAAGCGCGAGTGGGGGGCGAGGGGCGATCGGGGAAGGAGGCGATCGAGGGGGACGTGGAACCCTGGGAGACAAGAGTGATGGAAGGGAACTAGATCCTAAGGAAGGAACCCTTGTCCCACCGGACTATGTCCCGAGAGAAGGCGAGGACATTGTTCCGATGGATGAGATCCTCCGTAGAGAGGAAACTCGACGGGGCAAAGCAACCCACTGCATACCAGAGATAGGTCTGAGCTTCACGGTGGCAGGCATGAGAGGAGCCGCTACGCTAAGTGAAGATAATCCGAACCCAGACGCGAGCCTTCAGGGAGTAACGGAGGAGCATCCTCACAGAAATAAGAACCCAGATCGGGCGACCAGATCTGTGGACAGAGTCGTCTCGTTCGCAGACGTCGTGAACATGGGGAAGAACACGGGCGATGCAAACCCTACAGATCGTGAGGAATACTTCTTGGAGAACTTGTTCGAATAGAATCTGCCACTAGGGGCGGTTACTTTAACTGACGACGATGGAATCCCCAGTATCAACATTGATCCTGACGCAGAGGAAGACCTGGCCCGGCCCTGGAGATATGCCGTCGTCGTGCGGATGCTTGGGACCGAGGTCGGGTACATGACCTTAAGAGACAAACTGAAGCTTCTATGGCGAATCAAAGGAAGGTTTAATATGTTCGAACTGGAACATGGGCACTTCGTAATGCAGATGTCATGTAAACACGATTACAAAATGGCCCTAACAGGCGGTCCTTGGAAACTTTTCAGGTGCAATGTCATTGTTTGGGCCTGGTACCCTCTGTTCCAGCCAACTGAAGCTTTCCTAGACTATATAGTGACGTGGGTACGAGTCATGAATCTACCATTACACCTGTATGTAGAAACTATGTTCGAATATATAGGCATGGCGTTGGGGAGCCTAGTCAAGGTCGATAGCTATACTGAGAACAGATCGAGGAGCCGCTTCGCAAGACTGGCAATAGAAATCAATACGAACAAGGAGCTGGAGAGCTCCATCCTTATAAATGGGAGGTTCTATGAAGTTGTATATGAGGGTTTCCCATGGGCGTGTGCCAAGTGTGGAAAGGAGGGGCATATCTCAAAGAAGTGTCCTCTAAAGGGCACTGAAGAGGAGGTACAAGAAGCACAACCCGAACCTGCCCGACCAACAGGTGGAGGCGGCAACGTTTCAACAGATAGTGGCGGGTGGCAAACGCAAAGGATGAAAGGAGGCAGGAAGAGACACAATAGAATACAGGAAGTGGCCATGGAGGTTCATGCGAATAGGTTTGAAGGACTGCAGGAGGATGAAGGAGATGGCTTGCAAAGCACTGACACATGCACGGTCCATGAAGCTGATCAGCAGAACGGTACTCACAAGACCGCGAAGGCATGGAGAAAGAAGAAGACTAATACAGTGAATACGGGTGATGGGAATAATGTTGGCAACAAGAGTAAAAATGTGTTGGGGGACATCACTAACACAGTGGGGAACAAACCGACGAAGGAGAAGGCCAAGCCAGGAGGCGATATCAGCGACGGAAAACACAAAGCGATTAATCCATCAGTAGATGAAGTCATCACCGTTGAGGACATGGACGACGAACCTGCGGCCACCATTGACACGGAGGGGAAAGAAAAGGAAGAGAGTGAGCGTACGCAGTCAGAGAAGACATCCATGACGACTCGGATCAGACGATCCAAGGTTAGGAAGGGAGTTACTGAGAAGACAAAGGCCTTGCAACTAAGGAAAGCCGGATCAACCAACGACATTTCGACGAAGAGGAGGGGAAAACCACCGGATACAGGGACAGGGAAGCGTCGTAGCACACGCCTAGCTAAAGCTATATCTGAGAGTGAAGGTATCGGGCAGGCTGTTCCTGGTGAGAAGGACCAAAGTACGGAGCCGCCGCAGATCGAGCAGTGCGATGTGGGTAAGGCCGCAGAGACAACTCTCTACTAAGTGAAGTTATCTGCATTTATATCCAAGAAGAAGTCGTTTACACAGTAAAGGTCGTTTCAATATGAACATTATGTGCTGGAACGTTAGGGGTATTGGGAACAAAGACAGGTGCTCCACCCTCATGGATTTCATGAGGGAACACAAACCTGATGTTGTTGCTATACTTGAACCACAGATAAGTGAGACTAATGCTTTAACAACTATCAAATGACTGGGGTTCAACTTCTCTTATCGGGTGGAGGCAAGGGGGTTTGCTGGAGGAATTTGGGTGTGTTGGAAAGATGATCAACTAAGAGTTCAAATTCTGTGCTGCCATAGATAGTTCATCACCTGCCGGTTCAACAACAACATGGTGGTATCATTTATATATGCCAGTCCTCATCTAGCTATTCGTCAGCTCCTATGGAAACATATCATAACAATGAGCAGAAGCATCAAAGATCCTTGGGTTGTTATGGGAGATTTCAACACTACTATCTCACCTGCTGAGAAGGTCGGGAGCAACTGGTATAACTATAGAGAAGCCAGGGTGTTCAAAGAAACTTTGATGGAGGCCAGTCTAACTGATTTTGGGTTCTCAGGAGTAAAATTTACTTACAAGCACGATATGCTACAAGAACGGTTGGACAGGGCTGCTGCTAATGTGGAGTTCATCAATTCTTTTCCAAATGTCAACTTGATACACTTAGCCAGAGTATCATCGGACCATTGCCCGCTCCTGCTTAGGATGAAGAAGGAAGAAAGACGCATTCATCGTTTCCTGACCAAAGTGAGTTGGAATAAGGAGGAGGATTTCAAAAACATGCTGAGCTCTAAGTGGGAAGGTACTGCGGATTTCTATTCCTCGCTCAATTCGGTTAAACAACATATCCTCAATTGGGAGAAGGAAAAGAAGAAAAAGAAAACAAAGGAAAGAAATCGTTTGTATCACAATATCAATACGCTCCAAAGGATGCTCGGCGATCGGTATGATCCCATCACTGATTCCTTATGCACTAATATGCAAGCTGAGTTGCAGGTGATTATCAATGAGGAAGAGGAGGACTGGAAGCAAAGAGCACATATTAATTGGCTCCGCAGCGGAGACAATAATACTCGCTTCTACCAAGCCTGGGTAAAGCAGCGGAAGCACACCAATACCATTCTGACTCTTAAAGACCAACATGGTCGCTGGATCACTGACGAGAAGGAGATCATGTGCTTGGTCACTTCCCATTTCGAAAAGGTTCTGTCCGCACCGACTGAGAGTTGCCACTCCAGGAGACAGAGGCGCGAAGCAAGTATCCCAGGATGTTTTAAGCAGCTGAGCGGGGAGGAAGCTGATTGACTTGCTGCAACACCAATGATTGCGGAGGTTCAACAGGTGTTGAACAATATGCAGGCCTACAAAGCTGCCGGACCTGATGGAGTCAATGCGGAGTTCTTGAAATACAACTGGAGTACTATTGGACTCTCAGTTACCAAATCGGTTCAGGACATGCTACAAGGAAAGCCCATCCCAGACGAGGTCTGTAATGCCACTATCATCTTGATCCCCAAGTGTCCAAATCCTGAGAAGTGTGAGAAGTTGCGCCCTATCTCCCTGAACAACATAATGTTGAAGTTAGCTTCTAAAATCGTGGTGGAAAGGCTAAAGAAGCATATCCCTAGCTGGATCTCTGAGGAGCAAAGCAGCTTTGTCCCAGGGCGCCGGATCACTGACAACATTGCTTTGGTCCAGGAACTTATACATGGCATGAAGAATCTGAAGGGAGCAAAGACCATGGCCATTAAGATCGATCTAACGAAGGCGTATGATCAAATGTCATGGCAGTTTATCAAGGATACCTTGGACCGGGTGGGAATTCCAGATTCCATTAAAGCTTATATTACCAATTCGATCTCAGGCGGGGATACCTCACTGATATGGAATGGAAAATCTTCCCACCCTTTCAAAACTAGTCGAGGGCTGCGTCAGGGAGATCCACTCTCCCTGTACCTGCTTGTTCTCTGCATTGAACGGCTTAGCCAGATGATTCAAGAGAGGACTCGTAGAGGGATTTGGAGGCCTGTTAAGCTGGGCAGATCGGGCATATCGATTGCTCACGTGTGCTTCGCGGACGACATGATTCTGTTTGCTCAGGCGACCAAGGAACATATGAGGTGTATCTTGCAGTGCTTCAAGATCTTTGAACAGGCGTCGGGACAATCCATCTCAACATCAATGTCTCGTATCTTCTTCTCCGCTAGTGTTCCAACTTCGGTTCATCGACAGATCCAGCGGTGTTGTCAATTTCAAGTCACAGGTGATCTGGGGCGTTACCTCAGAGTACCAGTCATTCACTCCAGAGTGACGAAGCATACGTATGCAGACATCATCGAGAAGGTTGAGGGTAAAGTCAGCGCCTGGGCTGCGAGGAGCTTGTCTCTCGCAGGGAGGTTATGCCTCGCCAAGTCCACGTTAACTGCAGTCCCTACGTATGCTATGCAGACAGCGATCTTACCCCTTACGCTCTGCGATCGATTGGATAGCATTATACGGAAGTTCATTTGGGGAGGAAGTAGAAGCATGTCCATATCCTTGGTCTCTTGGGACAAGGTTACTAGCTCTAAAAGCAAGGGAGGCTTGGGGGTGAAAACAATGCGGGACTGGAATCAAGTGTTGCTGGCTAAACACGCTTGGGACCTTCTTGCAGGCAGGGAGACTACCTGGTGCAAAGCAATGCGAAACCGCCTCAACAGATGCAGTGTAGGGGGAGAAGGCGCTCTTTCGAGATTAGGGAAAGCCTGCACATCCATGCGTCAGTTCATGAAGGATAACATTAGGATGATTCCTTTGAGCGGTAAATCAATGAACGTTTGGGATGACATTTGGGTGAATGACCACCTGAGGCTCAGGGAGGTAGCAAAGAGGCCGATTCCAGAGGACATCATAGACCTGACAGTGAATTCCCTAGTCACTGAGGAAGGGCGATGGGATATAGCTTTTCTTCAGGACTGGTTCGAGGATGATATTGTACAACAAGTTCTCCATGTCCATACACCGTTGGCAGATGATATGGCAGACCGCAGTTGCTGGAGCCATACCGGAAATGGCGTTTTTTCCACAAGCTCAGCTTATGAGTTGATTAGAAGGCAGAAAGAAGTAGTGACGCCGGGAAGGTGGGAGTCACCATGGAAATTGCGCATGGCTGGCAGAATTAAGGCCTTTGATCGGCTTTCTAGACAAGATGCACTTCTCACAAATGTTAGAAGGAAGTTTAGGCACATGACCGAGGTGAGCACCTGCTCTAGGTGTGAGGAAGATGATGAATCACTTATTCATGTCTTAAGGGACTGCAATGTATCCTCCTTTGTGTGGCAGGACCACATACCTGTGTCCCAGCAGCAATTTTTTTTTACAACAAGAAATCTTGAGACATGGTGTAAGTTTACTGTCAAGGAGACTAGACTCCACGAAGAAATTTTCTGGATAATCTGCCATGGGCTGTGGCAAGCTCAGAATAGCAACATCATGTAAGGAAACCAATTAAGCAAGGAAAGTATTCGAGCAGGCATAAGGAGGGACATCCGTCTACATGGTTTGGCGTGGGCGGTCACACCTACTGAAACCACACATATCACAGACGAAGCTTGGACCCCACCACATTGCAGAACCATTAAGGTAAATGTGGATGCAGTAGTTACAAAACGGGGGGCAGCTGCAGCTGCCATTGCTAGGAATCATAAGGGAGAATGGGTTGGGGCATGGGGCATGCCGGTGGAAACGTCCATTGCTACTGAAGCTGAGCTCGCCAGAATCCTGTTGGCACTGGAACAAGCTGAATTGAATAGCTGGTCTGCTGTCATTCTAGAATCGGACTGCAGTGTGGCAGTGAGGATGATCGAAGAAGATGATGGAACATGGCCTAAGTTTTCCCTATGGCTCGAGAAGATCAGGAAGAAAAATCGGATGAATGTTGACACCCGATTTAGACGAAGAACGAGTAACGCGCTAGCTGATAGTCTAGAAAAGTTACAGCTAAAGAATAAGGATCACTGCCGATTCTACCAACGGCCGCCCATGGAAGATTCATGTCTGTACAAACAAGATTTAGACAGAGTCGCAAGGAGTGTCGATGTAACTCGTATTTGATTTAGTAGTCTTTTGATACCAAAAAAAAGGGCAATGTTGTTGTACCAGAAGAGGGTGCATGGGACCAGGCAAGAGGAGAACAAGTGCATGAGAATTCCCACCTTGACTTAATCAGGATAGAGAATCCTACGTTATGCTCTTGAAGGGCAGGATAGGACAACAGTAATGCATATAGAAGACTGGATACTAGTGTTACAACCTAAGTTACCAGTCTTTAATGCATAAACTTTGGGCTTTGAAAGGATTCCTGAGTGACATGGTCATGTTAGAACAGTGGAAATGTGGGAAAGATTAATAAATGGCAAGAAAGTAGACTCTGCCATAAATCTAGACAAACAGTACATCTGTGATGGTAGTGCCCAAGGAGGGGCCATAAGCTATGAATTAAGGTAAGGTCTCTATAATTCTAGAGACATTTTCCTAGATATTCTGAAAATCCAAAGTTTTTGGTGTCACCAGTGCAATAAATGCCTAGTGCACCAGGGCAGTAGTCACTAAGTAAAGGAAAAAGCAGCAACATGAAAGAACTAGACACTATGTGTTGAGTCAACCTAAAGTGGTAGATAACCATGAGGGGTAATGGTCAAATGAAATATATTCATCCTGATACTTCATTTCATGATTCTATGTGTTAAAGATACGAAAGTAGTTGTTTTTGAACTTCCTTTGACTAGTCCTATAAGGACACAAGGAAGATGAGAATCTACATCTTACTCAGTATTTCTTAAAATGCTTTATAATCTCTCTTATCTTTGTCATACAAGATGAGATATAGAAGTGATGCATGGAGAAAATCTAGGAAATGGAAAATCCTGTGTGTATAAAGATATGAAAAGTGAGGAATATGATAGCAAATAAAGTGCATACTACCTAATCTCAATACTTATATACCTTGGCCAGGTATATGATTATTGAAGATAAGGCAAGTATGAAACTCTTAGATTGTTATCTTTTTTATTACTCTGATCAAGTAGTCATTCTGAAACAATCTAGAGAGTATAATGTAATTAAAAAGGAATAGCTATGTGAACATTCCCAACTAAAAGGAAAAGCTTTGTGAACATTCCTAACTAAAAAGAAGAGCTATGTGAACATTCTCAACTAAAAGGAAAAGCTATGTGAACATTCCCAACTAAAAGGAAAAGCTATGTGAACATTCCCAACTAAAAAGAAGAGCTATGTGAACATTCTCAACAAAAAGGAAAAGCTATGTGAACATTCCTAACTAAAAAGAAGAGCTATGTGAACATTCTCAACAAAAAGGAAAAGCTATGTGAACATTCCCAACTAAAAAGAAGAGCTATGTGAACATTCTCAACAAAAAGGAAAAGCTATGTGAACATTCCCAACTAAAAAGAAGAGCTATGTGAACATTCTCAACAAAAAGGAAAAGCTATGTGAACATTCCTAACTAAAAAGAAGAGCTATGTGAACATTCTCAACTAAAAGGAAAAGCTATGTGAACATTCCCAACTAAAAAGAAGAGCTATGTGAACATTCTCAACAAAAAGGAAAAGCTATGTGAACATTCCCAACTAAAAAGAAGAGCTATGTGAACATTCTCAACAAAAAGGAAAAGCTATGTGAACATTCCCAACTAAAAATAAGAGCTATGTGAACATTCTCAACAAAAAGGAAAAGCTATGTGAACATTCCCAACTAAAAGAAGAGCTATATGAACATTCTCAACAAAAAGGAAAAGCTATGTGAACATTCCCAACTAAAAAGAAGAGCTGTGCGAACATTCTCAACTAAAAGGAAAAGTATGTGAACATTCCCAATAAAAAGGAAAAGCTAAGTGAACATTCCCAATTACATAGAGTTTGATAAGTGAACTTTATGAATAAAGGATTACTGAGTGAATTATCTCTGTTAGATATATATGTTTTTTGTTTTGATAAATATTCTTGGGTGATGATAGAAGTATGCTCTTTTATGCTTTTTCCTTTCAATAATATGGACATCATATGTTAGGGGTTTATGCTTTGCATAAACATAAACATTGATAAGGTTGAACTAATGAAAGGAACCTTGTGTAGATTAAAGATCCATGATACCTCCATGATATTAAGATATTATGTGGAGACTTGAGAGTATGCCAAATGAATAAATATGTTCCTCCTTTTTCCTGGGATTTCGGGGACGAAATCCTTGTAAGGGGTGGATAATTTGTAACATCCCTGACCTGGGTTATGTGTTAATCCTAGATGTTTTGCCTAGTAAGGTTGAGTAAATACTTAATCTTATCTTGGGAAAAGTATTTAGGGCTCATGAGAAACTTATGTTTCAATTTTGGTCATGTTGGAACAATGTTGAAGCAATGTTTACTTATTTTGGACTAAAGTGCAAATTACCCAAGTTGAGGGGTTAAATTGCAAATATTGCATGATAAGATGTTCCTATGATGTTGAGACATCATAAGAATGAATATGATGTAGTGGTATGGTTTTGACAAGCTTGGGCACCAAGATTAAGCTTGTAAAGCAATCCTTGTGCATTAAAACCTAGTTTTGGTGTAATGTGCAATTTACCCAAAACCTAGGGTTCAATATGCAAATTAACACTACAAAAAGGTCCCTAATGTTTCTTGGAATCATGTAGAGAAAATAAAATGATAGGGGCGCCTCATTTGAATTAAGTTGGAGGAGAGAGAATCCTGATATTAAAATAATCAAGATTTAATCCTAAGTGAAACCCTAATTCAATTTAGGGCAAAAATAAATGTATTAATTAAAGGGCCTTCAACCAAAATTAAAATGGTTGGATTCATATGTGTGTGAATGAGCTTAAAGCCTTGCAAAGGCACGAGCATATCCTAAGGAGGTGAAATTCCACTCACCATTATAATAAGAAAAAGAATTTCCACTCATATATGGATATTCTTATTATAAGGGTTAAGGTGCTTAATTTCTTTTCCCTTAATTCATGGATAATGGAAGGGAACTCGGTGGGGATAGAGATTCCCTTTCATGAAATAAATCAAGGGGGAAGTGGTGGCAACAATTTTGGAATTAAAAGACTTTTATAAAGAATTTTCTCTCTCATCAATTTTCTTATAAAAGTACCTTTTCCAAGCCAAAACAAAGGCTTTTCCGAATTCCTTTCTTTCCCCTTGCTTGGAAAACGACCAAGGGTCTGTGGAGGATCAGGAGGACGACCCCCAACCTCTTGTTAAGGTTCTTGACCTCCTTTCACCTTGAATCCATGGTGAAAATCGAAAATCAATGTGTGAATTCTTCATATCTCGACCCCCTCTTCAATTCTAACCAATTCTTTTCACTCAAAGCTTGAGGACGACCCTTGGAATAGTGAAAGGAGTTTCATCCAACATTGTTGCCGTGATCTTGGAGCTTTGGAGCTCAATTGGAGGTGGGTTTTATAACTTGAACCCTTAATTTTATTATTGTAATCAATTCCTTATCAATTGGTGATCATTTCTACATTTCCGAAATTAAGTTTGGTTGATTGATGCAATCTCCATGGAAATCACAGTAGATTTCGTGCGTTTGGAGCTTTATGATGATGAAATCATCATAAGCACACACCTCCCCAAATATCTAGGGCAAACAGTTTCTATATTGAGTCCAAACAGTTTCACCAAACCGTTTGGTGACCAAACGGTTTACAAACCGTTTGGTGGTTTGAGTTCCAAACCATTTGGAATGGTTGACCGTTGGAGATGGTTGAACATTTGAATATATATGCTGTGGTTCTTGGATCTTAATCCAATGGTTTCAATTGATTTGATCTTGAAGGTTTCAATTGTGAATGATTCCTTAATTGCAAACCCTAATCGACTAAATGTTGAATTTCCAATTGATTGAGATGATGTTTTGGGTTGATTGACCCAAATGGTTTCAAAACCGTTTGGGGATCACCCAAGACTGTTTGGAGGTCTAGGGTTAAGTATGGATAAGTGTTTGAAGGTCCATAGGTACCAAATTAAATTGCAACTAAGTGCTGATTTGATAATCAATCCAATGGTCCAAAACTCTAATTGGATGTCATGGTTTTTGATGATGGAATGGGCAAACGGTCTCAAGACCGTTTGGAGATCAACCAAACGGTCTCAAGACCGTTTGGTGGCCATTAAAGACCGTTTGAGGTCAGGTCATATCATGTGATGAAGATAGTTCATTGATTTCAATTGATTTGGTTCCACAATGTCAACCATTGATGGATCCTCGATTTCAAACCCTAACTGATGGTTACTTGATTATCAAACCTAGTTCAATTGGGTTCAAAACCCTAAATTGAAGGTCTAATTTAATGGTGATTCATTGGTCCAATTAATGAATACTTTAGTGGTTCAATTTATAATTGGTCCATGGATGGAAACCTTGAGTTGATTGAGTGTTGAAGTACCTTTTTGGTCCATGCGGTTTGGTCCAATTGATGAATACTTTAGTAGTTCAATTTATAATTGGTCCATGAATTGAAACATTGAGTTGATTGAGTGTTGAATTACCTTTTTGGTCCATGCGGTTTTGAGAAGGTTTGGAACAAACAGTCTCAAGACCGTTTGGGACCAAACGATCTCAAACCGTTTGGAGACCCAAAGTGCAAACGGTTTCAATACCTACTTTGTCCAATTAGTTTCAAGTATAACTTGTTCAAATGGTTTTCAATCAATTGATGTATGAGAACCAAGATCATTTAGGGTCTAAGTAATTAACTTTGTGAAGATCAACATGGTTAATCCATTTGAACATCTCATGTAATTGAAGGTCCAATATGGTAAACCTATTTAGATACTTAATGCAATTGAAGATTTCAATGGTTAACCCAATTGATCACTTTGTGGAATTGAAAGTTTAATTGGTCAATTCTTTTGAATTCCTTATATAATTGATGGTTTATTTGATTAGACCATTTGGACATCTAATATGATCAAAGGTCAATCAGCTATTTGATTATTAAAGATGTAGACCCATGATGATTGTGAAGGTTAACCCTAGCTATGTGTACTCAAGTGAAGAGTTGACCTAGATTAATCTTGTAGTAGTTAACATCCTAAAGAGGATGAGATAGAATAAGAGAGATGAATGCTTATATAATTAAGCCCTAATTCTCTCATTATGAGTAAACTATGTGATAAAGGGTTGATCCATAATAATGAGATCATTAAACCCTAATCAATGAGCCCTAACCCTAATTAGAGCAATGCTATGTGTGAAACCCTAATTAGAGCAATGCTATGTGTGAAACCCTAATTAGAGCAATGCCATGTGTGAAACCCTAACTAGAGCAAAGCTATGTGTGAAACCCTAATTAGAGCAATGCTATGTGTGAAACCCTAATTAGAGCAATGCTATGTGTGAAACCCTTATTAGAGCAATGCTATGTGTGAAACCCTAATTAGAGCAATTCTATGTGTGAAACCCTAATTAGAGCAATGCTATGTGTGAAACCCTAATTAAAACAAAGCTATGTGTGAAACCCTAATCTAGGGAAAAGCTGAGTGTTATCATAAATCCAGGGTGATGATGTAACCCTAACTGAGTGTAACAATGAAGGAAACCCTAATTTAATGGAAATTTTACATCCTAACCCTAATTTAGTATGAGGTAAGAGAAACCTTACTTGAATGTGAATAGAAAACCTTAATCCCTAAAATGGGGTAAGGTGCATGAAACCCTAATATAGGGTAGTGCCACTAATCCTATGTGAAGACCTAACACTGGGTGATGTATTGTGAAATCTTAATTTCACATAATACTAGGTGAAACCCTGATATAGAAGGATGATTATATGAAACTCTATTGAAGAGTAATACTATGTGAAATCCATAAATGTATGGAATATTCTATGTGAATCCTCAATTATAAATATGGAGAATACTATTCCTAATAATGGAACAGTGATTAATGTTATGACAAATGTAACACCTAGAGAGGTTGATAATGAATATCCTTATATTAATAGTTCCTAACTCAAGGATGAGTCCATAGTATTGGCAATGGTTGTATATTCTAAGTGAGTGATTAATGACCACTACTTTACATGATAATTGTGATGAACTGGTGCATAAAGTATTAGGATGGGGAATACCCTAATACAAACTAAGTGTATGAACTCAAGTAAGATAAAGGTGTTGAGGGAAGTGATACATCAAGATATGATAGATATCACATTCAACAACCCAAAACTGGTATACCTTGATGTGTTATAAGTCCAGGATAATTGGATGAATGACACATGAGATGTGTCATGTCAATGGTTACATTGAGATGTAATGCACCCTGATGAATGTAGGCTAACATGCCTTACAAAAAGGTTAATCAAAAACTATAAACTATGACGTAATCATATTCTGGCAAAGATGTGAGAGAAACTCATACTTTGTGTTGATAATACATTCAATGATGAATGATGAGAATAAATAAGTATGATTGACTACTTATGTTATCCATATTGATTCCTTGCTATGTGAACCCTAATATAGGGTAATGCTATGTGAAACCCTAATACAGGGTAATGCTATGTGAAAACCTAATATAGGGTACTGCTATGTGAAACCCTAATACAAAGTGATGCTATGTGAAGTTCTAACACAGAGTAATCCTATGTAGACCTGTCAAACGGGTGGGTGGGTTGGGTTTGGGTTGGGTCACTGCGGGTGTGGGTCTGGCGGGTGCGGGTCAAAAAGATACACTTTTAAATGGGTGGAAGAAAAGTACACCCAAACCCGACCTTGCGGGTTGCCCGCGGATGCCCATCTAAAATGTGTACAATCAACAATAAGTTACCAGTTGCTTTCTTTAACACTAAAAACAACATTTGAAACAGCTTGTAACAATTGTTTTTATGTCAAATATAGTGCAAAAGAACCAACCAACTACTATGTTTGACGTCAAACTATTCGATTAGTTTTTGATATATGAAAAAGTAGCAGCTAGTTGTATGTTGATATAAATTAGGAAAATCGATGTAGTTTTCATAGATAAATATCACAAGAAAAATACATAATTTTGTCATGTAACATTAGGCATTCATAATATTACAAGTACTTGTTATTGCCTATTGCAAACACAAAATAAAGAGAATACAATTGTTATTTGTAAAGGTAAAGAATTAACTTGTACAAAATAAGCAATATCTTTTAATAGGTGTATGTGTATATTATGTATATGAATATATTTGCTTCAATTAACTGGGTCACCCGCAGGTGCCCGCGGATCACCCGCGAAACCCACTTAATAAACGGGTGGGTATGGGTTTGGGTGATTTTCAGCGGGTGACAAATTTTGCCACCCAAACCCAACTTAAACGGGTCGACCCATGGGCGCCCGTGAATTTTGACCCAGTTTGACAGGTCTAATCCTATGTGAAGCTCAAATACAGACTAATGGGTTATGAATGTAATAAGATAACCCTTATATTGCATAGTACTGATATGTAATGGTATCATGATTAGTAATCATGCAGATATGTTGAGATGATGAGCATAGCCAGGTATGAGCTATGATATTCTGTATATGAAAAAAGTTCTATAGGCCTTATAAGCCTTCATATGATTTGTTTCTTAGTGAGAGGTAACCTACAATTAATAAGTCCTGTGTGTCACATGATGTGCTAATTATCTTAGATTGTTTATGAGCTTTGTGAACTATGTGCAATGCTTTGTGTAGAAAGAATTATAATGTCCCTGGGTCAGATGATATGAAGGTATGAAGTTACCTAATAAGTGGAAATAAGTGTTCTATGGTGAGTTATGGGTTCAAATACCCATATTCTATAATCATGATAATGAACTTATTAAAAAGTGGAAATGTACTTGATGAGTTGAGGGACTACGATCCCTACACTTTGTGAAAAGAGTATGTCTACATTCCATGATTCCCCAATGACAATGCCAAGAATTAGATATATGATCTAAGCCTGAAGAGAGTTTATGCTGTGGTAATGATTCTATAGTGAATAAATGTTATATATGTTCTTCATATTCCTTAAAGGATAAGTGACATGTTGTTCTATCAATATATAGTTGTATTGCTTTTGATAAGAATGATGTTCTAATATGTTAGACATTGAAATAACTGCTACCAAACAAATATAATTCCTTTGTGTATATTTATCTTCTTAAGCTGCAATAATAATGTTTCTGGCGGGGAGTTATATCTCTCGCTGGGGCAATTTACAATTGTCTCACCCCCATGGGAATCACATTTTTAGGTGGACGCAGACGAGGAGGCAGGAATCCTTCAGTAGGTGAAGGGTAGCAACAACAGCAGCAGGGACAGTAGTGAAGTCTCAGGTGGAGACACTGGCTGTTATGCCTTGTATAGATGTAGATAGAGTCCTATGTGTCGTCTCTGTACTCTCAGGTCCTCAGAGTAGTAGTTAGTGCTTTCAAGATTTTGGCTCAGTGCCTCGAGATTTTATACTGCCTGCATTTAGCTTGACAACACAGTTAATGCTTGTAATTCTCAAAAGGAGATGATACAGAATATGTACCTGTGAACAAAAATGTAATTATGTTACTTTGGTTCTATGTGAGAAAGTTTTCCTTTGATGGATCTTTTGATAAAAAGGTTTTAATTTTTAGTGATTTTTGGTAATCCGCTGCTTAGTGAATGCTTCCACATTAGTTAATTATATTTTTGAGAGTTGTATGCCACAATTAAGTGGTATCAGAGCTCTAGGTTCGCTGAGTCTACATTGACATAGGACTAAGGTTGTAGAGTATGTTTTAAGTGTCTTCCAGTTTATCTGATAGTATCTTCTGCTCACATAGGAGAAGAAAAACTTGAAAATGACTGGAGAACATGAGTAAAACATTGCTAAGGGCAATGTTGTTGTACCAGAAGAGGGTGCATGGGACCAGGAAAGAGGAGAACAAGTGCCTGAGAATTCCCACCTTGACCTAATCATGATAGAATATCCTATGTTATGCTCTTGAAGGGCAGGATAGGACAGCAGTAATGCATATAGAAGACTGGATACTAGTATTACAACCTAAGTTACCAGTCTTTAATGCATAAACTTTGGGCTTTGAAAGGATTCCTGAGTGACATGGTCATGTTAGAATAGTGGAAATGTGGGAAAGATTAATACATGGCAAGAAAGTAGACTCTGCCATAAATCTGGACAAAGAGTACATCTGTGATGGTAGTGCCCAAGGAGGGGCCATAAGCTATGAATTAAGGTAAGGTCTCTATAATTCTAGAGACATTTGCCTAGATATTCTGAAAATCCAAAGTTTTTGGTGTCACCAGTACAATAAATCCCCAGTGCACCAGGGCAGTAGCCACTAAGTAAAGGCAAAAGCAGCAACATGAAAGAACTAGACTGTAACAACCCTGACCTGGGTTATACTTTAACCCTAGGTGTTGTGGTTAAGAAATGTGATTAAATTCTTAATATCATCTTATGAAAAGTAATTAGGCCTCAAGAGGAACTTATGTTGCAATTCTAGTCCTTTTTGAACATTGTTGAAATCAATGTTTTGTTTGTTTTGGACTAATGTGCAAAATACCCAAGTTGAGGGGTTTAAGTGCAAATTGTGCATGATAATATGTTACTCATGTGTTGAAGCATCATGAGAGTGAAGATGATGCTGAGGTGTGGCTTATGGAAGCCTGAATACTAAGAAAGAGCTGATAAAGCAATGTTTGTGCATTAAAGCCTAGTTTTGGTGTAAAGTGCAATTTACCCAAAACCTAGGGTTCAATATGCAAATTACCACTTCAATAAGGTCCTTAATGATTCTTGGAATCATTTTGAGCAAATAAAATGAGAGGGGCGCCTCATTTGAATTAAGTTGGAGGAGAGAGAATCTTGATATTAAAATAATCAATATTTAATCCTAATTGAAACCCTAATTCGATTTAGGGCAAAAATAAATGTATTAATTAAAGGGCCTTCAACCAAATTTAAAATGGTTGGATTCATATGTGTATGTGACGTCCTTGAGCCTTGCAAGGACCACGAAAATATCCAAGGGAGTGGATAACTCACACACAATTTTATAAGAAAAAGAAACATCCACTCACATATGGATATTAATATAATAGGAATTGAGGTGCTTAATTTGCTTTTCTTTAAATCATGGATAATTGAGAGGGATAAAAGGAAAACAACATAGCCTCGTCCCTAAGGAAGATAAGGGGGAAAAGGCGGCCACATTTTTGGGATTAAATGAATTTTTATAAGGCACTTTCTCTCTCCTTAAATTTCTTATAAAAAGACCCTTTACAAGCCAAATGGAAGGCTTTTTCGACCCCACTTCTTCTCCTTGCTTGGGAAACGACCAAGGGAGCTTGGGAGGATCAGGAGGACGACCCCCAACCTGTTGTTAAGGTTCTTGATCCATTTCACCTTGATTCCATGGTGGAAATCGAAAATAAATTATGGATTTCTTCCTATTTCGATCTCCTCTCCAATTCTAACCATTACTTTTCACTCAAACCTTGAGGACGAGCCTTGGAATGGTGAAAGGAGTTTCATACACCATTGTTTCCGTGGAAATGGAGCTTTGGAGCTCAATTGGAGGTGGGTTTTATAACTTGGACCCTTTTTCATTGTTATTCAACCATTAATCTTGCAATTTCAATGATTCCTTCATTAACTTGTTTAATTGCTGGTTGAAAATGGTTATTTCATGAAATCAGAAGTTTTTAGAACTTCAGGGACGAAGGTAGATGATGATGACATCATCTTGGATACTTTTTCCAAAGAAATCATGGTTCATACGGTTTTGAGTTAATAACTCATGCAGTTTCACCAAACCGTTTGGGAGCAAACAGTTTCAAAACCATTTGAGTGAGTTGATCAAGGGTTTACCGTTTGATATTCCTGTTCATAATTATGTTTGTTAATAACCTACCAAATTTGTTTAATTAATTCCAAAGGAATCATGAGTTGAAGGTTAATCAATTAGGCAAGCCTAATTGGATTAAGTGCTGATTTTCAACTTGATTAATTTTCCTTTTTGAGAAAACAGTTTCAAAACCATTTGATAGGGTTGACCGTTTGATATTACTGTTCCTAATGATTTTGGTTAATAACTCACCAAATTTTATGGATTAGTTTCAAAGGAATCATGAGTTGAAGGCTAATCAATTAGGCAAAGTCTAATTGGATTAAGTGCTGATTTTCAACTTGATTAATTTGCCTTTTTGGGCAAACGGTTTCAAAACCGTTTGAGAGGGTTGACCAAGGGTTGACCGTTTGAGATTCCTGTTCCTAATGATTTTGGTTAATAACTCACCAAATTAGTTCCAAAGGAATCATGAGTTGAAGGCTAATCAATTGGGCAAACCCTAATTGAAATTAGTGTTGGAATTCCAATGAGTTGATTTGAGATTTTGGGTTGATTAGCCCAAACGGTTTCAAAACCATTTGGGAATCACCTAAATGGTTTCAAGACTTTTTGGGAATCACCCAAGACCGTTTGGAGGTCTGGGGTTAAGTTTAGTTGACCAATTGAAGGTCTAAAGGTACCAAGTCACGTTGCAATTAAGTGCTGATTTGATGATCAACCCAATAGCTCAAACCCTAATGATTTTTCACTAGAATCCAAGGGTTGGATGAGCCAAACGGTCCCAAGACCGTTTGGAGCTCATCCAAACGGTCTCAGGACCATTTGGAGATCACCCAAGACCGTTTGGAGGTCTAGGGGTGAGTATGGTTAAGCAATTGATGATCCAATGATACTAAGTTAAAGTGTAATCAATTGCTGATTTGGTGATCAATCCAATGATCCAAACCCTAATTGGTTGACTTGGATTTTGATGATGTGATGGGAAAACGGTCTCAAGACCGTTTGGTGGTCATCCAAACGACCTCAAGACCGTTTTGTTTTAGGTCATGTTCAATTTGGATGACGGTTCAATGGTTTCAAAGTAACTAATCTTGCATTGATTAGTGTTGAAGGATCATCGATTCCAAACCCTAATTCAATTGTTTCAAACCATAATTGAGGACTAATTGATGGTCAATTGAGGGTAAAATCAACTGAAGGTTGACCTATTTAACTCAATTTAAGTATGAGGATAGGTCCAATTGATGATTGGTTCCATGAATTCAATGATTGAAGGAATCAATATTGAGAACCCCAAACCGATTGGTGTTGTTGAGACCATATTTGGTCCATGCGGTTTTGAGGAGGTTTGGACCAAACAGTCTCAAGACTGTTTGAGTCCAAACGGTCTCAAGACCGTTGGGGGCCAAATGGTCTCAAGACTGTTTGGGACCAAACGATCCCAAACCGTTTGTGCCCATGCGGTTTCAAAAGTCAAACTTCGGCAAAGGATCTTCACCTACTTGCTTGGGCAAACGGTCTCAGGCACCACCTTTACCAAACGGTTTCAAACCATTTGAACCTTGAAGGACCAAGACCGTTTGGGGCTCAAGTAGTCAAAGTTGATTGAGGACTCAATTGGTTAATCCACTTAGACACTTGTTGTAATTGAGGACTCAATTGATCAATTCAATTGGATACCTTATGTAATGGAGGTCCAAGGTGATTGAATCTCTTGAGAATAGAGATGATGAATGATTAATTGATCAAATGATGATTAGTAATGATGATCATTGAAGGTATAAAGGTTGAAACCCTAATAGTACCTAAGTGATTAGTGCCAATTAAGGGATGAACCCTAATTACCTATAGGATCAATGACTTGGTACACTATGTCATTCATAGTTGTATGTACTTGATTGAAGGGATGATATGACCTTATCAAGTTGAGATGATGTTAGCATGAATTCATAACATGAATATAAGTTATGTGGTGATTAAGGGTATGATCCTTAAGTAGAGAGATCATGAAACCCTAATCATGAATATATACCCTAATTGACAGGGTTATTGAATTCTAACCCTAATTGAGGGCAATTCTAAATGTAACCCTAATCCAGGGTGAGGATATAACCCTAATCTAGGGTAGTGATATGTGAAACTCCAATTTAGGGAAATGAGATGTAAAACCCTAATTGGGATGAATAGTGAATCTCTAATTATGAATAATTGAATGAAATCCTAATGGAGATGGATTGTAGACCCAAATTGTGGGTGACTATAGTGGAAATCCTAATTAAGGGTGAATCCATGTGAAACCCTAGTTGAGGGTGATTCTATGAGAAACCCTGATTAAGAACTAACATCACATAATGTTCTGATGTTATGTTGTGATGAGAGGCCCTAAGAAGGGTGAAGGAATATGAGACTCTAATGTAAGTCATTATACATAAAGCCCTAATCCTAGGAAATATGACAATGGATCATAATTCTAATTTTAAATAAGGATGCAAGGAAATCCTAATGATGAGATAAAAGAAATGACCTGATAAAGGTGAAACATTTCATGTGGTTGATTATATGTATCTTAATTGTAAACAATGTCTTTAGCATTAGACAAGTCCATATCATTAAAAATAGATGGACAATTCTAATGTGTGGCCTATGCATTATATGCTAAAGGTGAGAGTTTAGTGATGGAATG
Source organism: Alisma plantago-aquatica (assembly GCA_963693085.1). Lineage (NCBI taxonomy): Eukaryota > Viridiplantae > Streptophyta > Magnoliopsida > Alismatales > Alismataceae > Alisma > Alisma plantago-aquatica. The sequence continues at coordinate 883,711,312 of OY856413.1, read as the reverse complement.
TATTAAGAGGGAAATACCTTAATACAAGATAAGTTGGTTAACTCAAGATAGTCTGAAATGATGCAAAAGTGACACATTAAGATATGATAGCTATCACATTCAACACTTCAGGGTTTATATACATGGATACACTCCAAATCCAATATATTTGGGGTAATAAATATATGAAGTGTGTTATGCAACTATTACAATGAAATGTAATGAGTTTTTGCACCTTGATGAGTGTTAATTAATGTACCTTGAAAATGGGGTTAAGCCCAAATGATGTGTATGATATAATCATACCATGATGAGGATGAGAAATGAACTCATACCTTGATTTGATGATCATTAATGCTATATGATGAAAGTAATGTTCTTGAATAATTAAATATGATATCTTTGAATGCCCCAGAGGTATGGATTAATGAATTAAGGGTTGGATAGATTATATAATCATGAAACCCTAATTAATGAGAAAAGGGGAACCCTAACCCATACTTGGGTAAAGGGAATGATAAGCCCTATTTGATAGTAAACCCTAATTCCTGGAAAAGGAATAATGGTGTTACTATTGTATCACATGATGTGATGAATATCTTGTATGACTGTTATCATGCCTAACAACCATGCAGGTATGATGAGATAATGAACATATCTAGATTTGAGCTATGACATTTATATAATAAATGTTGATCGGCATTATGAGACTTAATGTTGTTGTTGCTTAGTAAAAGTAACAATGTGTAAGGATTCTATGAGTCATATGAGAAAGTTGTTGCCTAGAAAGAGGTGACAAGATATTTCATGGCCTTGTGAGCCAGGTGTGATGCTTGTGTAACAAGTATCATGAATGCCTTGGTCAGATGACCTAAAGGTGATAGTTACCTGAAAAAGGTATAATAATGCTCAATGATGAGTTAAGGGTTTGAATACCCAGAACCATATGATTATGGTGATGAGAATGTGAAGGGATGAGAATTCCCAGTTTTGAAATGAGGGACTGAGTTCCCAAGGTCTTTGAAAGACTGATAAATATGTGATGAAAGTAGTACATGTCTCTTTATAGCATTGTTGTAATAAGTTATGTTTGAGAACTTGACTGGTGCTAAAAGAATGCCATAATGTACTTAAAAAATCAAGTATAATGATATCATGTAAAGCCCTGACCATAGATCCATCATTGTCAGAAGTTAAATGATGGTGAAATAGGTTTTCCTAAGGGAACTCCTGGAGAGCATACTTTTGAGTATGTTGGGGTTATGGACGCGAATATACTTACGTCCTAATGTAGGATTTGATGCGAGATGTACTTTTAATCTCTCAATCCTTCATTATATGTACCAGGATGGATGTATCACGAATCTCCCGATGATTGGGTTAGATGCCGTACACATCTCCCAATAATGTTAATGCCGGATCGGTGGAGATAAACACAAAATCTCACGATCGCGAAGAGAGTGCAGCACGCCACTGTAACTATGATAGCGAAGGTTCTAGTATACTCTGGAAAGCTATATTTAGCAGAGACACAAGATGTCCTACATGTGATCTCGCACTGACCGAGATGTGGGAGGTCATGGGAATCCAGCTCTTCCATTGACCTTGTATGGTACCGCTTTTGACTTCGTAGTGTTCGGTTGGAGCATGAGCGGTATATCTCATCTCCTCAGGGAATAAGTGTGTTTGTAAAATGAAATCAGCCGTATAGCATGTTTGCTTAAGGATTGAATACGAAAATTCATTGGCTGATGTTACATTTCTGTTATATATCTGTAGTTCATTAATGTTGTTCATATCTGTTGTATTCATTACAAGTATATGGATGAACTATGAGTCTACCATGAGTAGATGCAACGTTATCCTTAAAAAAAGAGATTACTTCACTTTGTTCATACAAGTGATTTACCTGCTATTAACTATATATATATATATAAATCCTTCTGCTTAGTTTATTTTAATAAACTGCTATAACAATGTTTTGGCGGAGAGTTATATCTCCCGCTGGGGCAATTTACAATTGTCTCACCCCCGTGGGATCCAACTTTTTAGGTGGACGCGGACAAAGAAGCAGAATCTCATTACAGGGAATAGACAACATCAGTGACAGCAAGGACAACAGTAATATCTCAGGTGGAGATACTGCCTGTCAAGTTATATAGTTAGAAAGTCCTATGTGTCGTCTCTGTACTCTCAGGTCCTCGAAGTTTTTAGTCAGTGTTTTATGAATCAATCTAAGGTTTTGGCTTGATGCCTCGAGATTCGTATACTGTCTGTATATAATGTTTATAAGACAGTTGATAATGTAATCTCTGAAAAGAGATGGTACATGTTATGTACATTTGAACCAGAATGTAAATGTTATGCAATGGTTCTTGTTGGAAAAGATTTCCTATGTGAGGATCTCTTTGCAAAAAGTTTTAATTTTTAGTGATTTTCAGTAATCCACTGCAAATAATTCTCTTCCGCATTAGTTAATCATGTTTTTGTGAGACGGTTGCCACATAAACACTATGTGTTGAGTCAACCTAAAGTGGTAGATAACCATGAGGGGTAATGGTCAAATAAAATATATTCATCCTGATACTTCATTTCATGATTCTATGTGTTAAAGATATGAAAGTAGTTGTTTTTTAACTTCCTTTGACTAGTTCTATAAGGACACAAGGAAGATGAGAATCTACATCTTACTCAGTATTTCTTAAAATGCTTTATAATCTCTCTTATCTTTGTGATACAAGATGAGATATAGAAGTGATGCCTAGAGAAAATCTAGGAAATGGAAAATATTGTGTGTATAAAGATATGAAAAGTGAGGAATATGATAACAAATAAAGTGCATACTACCTAATCTCAATACTTATATACCCTGGCCAGGTATATGATTATTGAAGATAAGGCAAGTATGAAACTCTTAGATTGTTATCTTTTTTATTACTCTGATCAAGTAGTCATTCTAAAACAATCTAGAGAGTATAATGTAATTAAAAAGGAAGAGCTATGTGAACATTCCCAAATAAAAGGAAAAGCTATGTTAACATTCCTAACTAAAAAGAAGAGCTATGTGAACATTCTCAACTAAAAGGAAAAGCTATGTGAACATTCCCAACTAAAAGGAAAAGCTATGTGAACATTCCCAACTAAAAAGAAGAGCTATGTGAACATTATCAACAAAAAGGAAAAGAGAACATTCCTAACTAAAAAGTAGAGCTATGTGAACATTCTCAATAAAAAGGAAAAGCTATGTGAACATTCCCAACAAAAAAGAAGAGCTATGTGAACATTCTCAACAAAAAGGAAAAGCTATGTGAACATTCCTAACTAAAAAGAAGAGCTATGTGAACATTCTCAACTAAAAGGAAAAGCTATGTGAACATTTCCAACTAAAAAGAAGAGCTATGTGAACATTCTCAACAAAAAGGAAAATCTATGTGAACATTCCCAACTAAAAAGAAGAGCTATGTGAACATTCTCAACAAAAAGGAAAAGCTATGTGAACATTCCCAACTAAAAAGAAGAGCTATGTGGACATTCTCAACAAAAAGGAAAAGCTATGTGAACATTCCCAACTAAAAAGAAGAGCTATGTGAACATTCTCAACAAAAAGGAAAAGCTATGTGAACATTCCCAACTAAAATGAAGAGCTATGCGAACATTCTCAACTAAAAGGATAAGCTATGTGAACATTCCCAACAAAAAGGAAAAGCTAAGTGAACATTCCCAATTACATAGAGTTTGCTAAGTGAATTTTATGAATAAAGGATTACTGAGTGAATTATCTCTGTTAGATATAGATGTTTTTCCCTTTGATAAATATTCTTGGGTGATGATAGAAGTATGCTCTTTTATGCTTTTTCCTTTCAATAATATGGACATCATATGTTAGGGGTTTATGCTTTGCATAAACATAAACATTGATAAGGTTGAACTAATGAAAGGAACCTTGTGTGGATTACAGATCCATGATACCTCCATGATATTAAGATATTATGTGGAGACTTGAGAGTATGGAAAATGAATAAATTCGTTCCTCCTTTTTCCTGGGATTTCGGGGACGAAATCCTTGTAAGGGGTGGATAATTTGTAACATCCCTGACCTGGGTTATGTGTTAACCCTAGATGTTTTTCCTAATAAGGTTGAGTAAATACTTAATCTTATCTTGGGAAAAGTATTTAGGGCTCATGAGAAACTTATGTTTTAATTTTGGTCCTATTTGAACAACGTTGAAGCAATGTTTGCTTATTTTGGACTAAAGTGCAAATTACCCAAGTTGAGGGGTTAAATTACAAATATTGCATGATAAGATGTTCCTATGATGTTGATACATCATAAGAATGAATATGATGTAGTGGTATGGTTTTCACAAGCTTGGGCACCAAGATTAAGCTTGTAAAGCAATCCTTGTGCATTAAAACCTAGTTTTGGTGTCATGTGCAATTTACCCAAAACCTTGGGTTCAATATGCAAATTACCACTTCAAAAAGGTCCCTAATGTTTCTTGGCATCATGTAGAGCAAATAAAATGAGAGGGGTGCCTCATTTGAATTAAGTTGGAGGAGAGAGAATCTTGATATTAAAATAATCAAGATTTAATCCTAAGTGAAACCCTAATTCAATTTAGGGCAAAAATAAATGTATTTATTAAAGGGCCTTCAACCAAAATTAAAATGGTTGGATTCAGATGTGTGTGGATGAGCTTAAAGCCTTGCAAATGCACGAGAATATCCTAAGGAGGTGAAATTCCACTCACCATTATAATAAGAAAAAGAATTTCCACTCAAATATGGATATTCTTATTATAAGGGTTAAGGTGCTTAATTTCTTTTCCCTTAATTCATGGATAATGGAAGGGAACTCGGTGGGTATAGATATTCCCTTGCATGCAAGAAACCAAGTGGGAAGTGGTGGCAACAATTTTGGAATTAAAAGACTTTTATAAAGAATTTTCTCTCTTATCAATTTTCTTATAAAAGTACCTTTTCCAAGCCAAAACAAAGGCTTTTTCGAATTCCTTTCTTTCCCCTTGCTTGGAAAACGACCAAGGAGCTGTGGAGGATCAGGAGGACGACCCCCAACCTGTTGGTAAGGTTCTTGACCTCCTTTCACCTTGAATCCATGGTGAAAATTGAAAATCAATGCGTGAATTCTTCATATCTTGATCCCCTCTTCAATTCTAACCAATTCTTTTCACTCAAAGCTTGAGGACGACCCTTGGAATAGTGAAAGGAGTTGCATCCACCATTGTTGCCGTGATATTGGAGCTTTGGAGCTCAATTGGAGGTGGGTTTTATAACTTGAACCCTTAATTTTATTATTGCAATCAATTCCTTATCAATTGGTGATCATTTCTACATTTCTGAAATTAAGTTTGGTAGATTGATGCAATATCTATGGAAATCACAGTAGATTCGTGAGTTTGGAGCTTGATGATGATGAAATCATCATAAGCACACACTTCCCCAAATATCTAGGGCAAACCGTTTCTATGTTGAGTCCAAACGGTTTCACCAAACCGTTTGGTGACCAAACAGTTTGCAAATCGTTTGGTGACCAAACAGTTTGCAAACCGTTTGGTGGTTTGAATTCCAAACCGTTTGGAATGGTTGACCATTTGAGATGGTTGACCATTTGACTATATATTATGTGGTGCTTGGATCTTAATCCAATGGTTTCAATTGATTTTATCTTGAAGGTTTCAATTGTGAATGATTCCTTAATTACAAACCCTAATCGACTAAGTGCTGAATTTCCAATTGATTGAGATGATGTTTTGGGTTGATTGACCCAAACGGTTTCAAAACTGTTTGGGGATCACCCAAACGGTCTTAAGACCGTTTGGCGGTCACCCAAGACCGTTTGGAGGTCTAGGGTTAAGTATGGCTAAGTGTTTGAAGTTCCAAAGGTACCAAATTGAATTGCAACTAAGTCCTGATTTGATAATCAATCCAGTGGTCCAAAACCCTAATTGGATGTCATGGTTTTTGATGATGGAATGGGAAAATGGTCTGAAGACCGTTTGGAGATCAACCAAACGGTCTCAAGACCGTTTGGTGGTCATTCAAGACCGTTTGAGGTTAGTTCATATCATGTGATGAAGATAGTTCATTGATTTCAATTGATTTGGTTCCACAATGTCAACCATTGCTGGATCCTCGATTTCAAACCCTAAGTGATGGTTACTTGATTATCAAACCTAGTTCAATTGGGTTCAAAACCCTAAATTGAAGGTCTAATTTAATGGTGATTCATTGGTCCAATTGATGAATACTTTAGTGGTTCAATTTATAATTGGTCCATGGATTGAAACCTTGAGTTGATTGAGTGTTGAAGTACCTTTTTGGTCCATGCGGTTTTGAGAAGGTTTGGACCAAACAGTCTCAAGAATGTTTGGGTCCAAATCGTCTCAAGACCTTTTGGTACCAAATAGTCTCAAGACCGTTTGGGACCAAACGATCCCAAACCGTTTGGAGACCCAATGTGCAAACGGTTTTAATACCTACTTTGTCCAATTAGTTTCAAGTATAACTTGTTCAAATGGTTTTCAACCAATTGATATATGAGAACCAAGATCATTGAGGGTCTAAGTAATTAACTTTTTGAAGATCAACATGGTTAATCCATTTGAACATCTCATGTAATTGAAGGTCCAATATGGTAAACCTATTTAGATACTTAATGCAATTGAAGATTTCAATGGTCAACCCAATTGGTCACTTTGTGGAATTGAAAGTTTAATTGGTCAATTCTTTTGAATTCCTTATATAATAGATGGTTTAATTTATTAGACAATTTGGACATCTAATATGATCAAAGGTCAATCAACTATGTGATTATTAAATATGTAGACCCATGATGATTGTGAAGGTTAACCCTAGCTATGTGTACTCAAGTGAAGAGTTGACCTAGATTAATCTTGGAGTAGTTAACATCCTAAAGAGGATGAGAGAGAGAATGAGAGAGATGAATGCTTATATAATTAAGCCCTAATTCTCTCATTATGAGTAAACTATGTGATAAGAGTTGATCCACAATAATGAGATCATGAAACCCTAATCAATGAGCCCTAACCCTAATTAGAGCAATGCTATATGTGAAACCCTAATTATAGCAATGCTATGTGTGAAACCCTAATTAGAGAAAAGCTATGTGTGAAACCCTAATTAGAGAAATGCTATGTGTGAAACCCTTATTAGAGCAATGCTATGTGTGAAACCCTAATTAGAGCAATGCTATGTGTGAAACTCTAATTAGAGAAATGCTATGTGTGAAACCCTAATTAGAGCAATGCTATGTGTGAAACCCTAGTTAGAGCAATGCTATGTGTGAAACCCTAATTAGAACAAAGCTATGTGTGAAACCCTAATCTAGGGAAAAGATGAGTGTTGTCATAAATCCAGGTTGATGATGTAACCCTAACTGAGTGTAACAATGAAGGAAACCCTAATTTAATGGGAATTGTACATCCTAACCCTAATTTGGGTATGAGGTAAGAGAAACATTACTTGGATGTGAATAGAAAACCTTAATTCCTAAAATGGGGTAAGGTGCATGAAACCCTAATATAGGGTAGTGCCACTAATCCTATGTGAAGACCTAACACTGGGTGATGTATTGTGAAATCTTAATTTCACATAATACTAGGTGAAACCCTGATATAGAAGGATGATTATATGAAACTCTATTAAAGAGTAATACTATGTGAAATCCATAAATGTATGGAATATTCTATGTGAATCCTCAAATTATAAATATGGAGAATGCTATTCCTAATAATGGAACAATGATTAATGTTATGACAAATGTAACACCTAGAGAGGTTGATAATGAATATCCTTATATTAATAGTTCCTAACTCAAGGATGAGTCCATATTATTGGCTATGGTTGTATATTCTAAGTGAGTGATTAATGACCACTACTTTACATGATAATTGTGATGAACTGGTGCATAAAGTATTAGGATGGGGAATACCCTAATACAAACTAAGTGTATGAACTCAAGTAAGATAAAGGTGTTGAGGGAAGTGATACATCAAGATATGATAGATATCACATCCAACACCCCAAAACTGGTATACCTTGATGTATTATAAGTCCATGATAATTGGATGAATGACACATGAGATGTGTCATGTCAATGGTTACATTGAGATGTAATGCACCCTGTTGAATGTAGGCTAACATGCCTTACAAAAAGGTTAATCCAAACCTATAAATTATGACGTAATCATATTCTGGCAAAGATGAGAGAGAAACTCATACTTTGTGTTGATAATACATTCAATGATGAATGATGAGAATAAATAAGTATGATTGAATACTTATGTTATCCATATTGATTCCTTGCTATGTGAACCGTAATATAGGGTAATGCTATGTGAAACCCTAATACAGGGTAATGCTATGTGAAAACCTAATACAGGGTACTGCTATGTGAAACCCTAATACAAAGTGATGCTATGTGAAGTTCTAACACAGAGTAATCCTATGTGAAGCTCAAATACAGACTAATGGGTTATGAATGTAATAAGATAACCCTTATATTGCATAGTACTGATATGTAATGGTATCATGATTACTTATCATGCAAATATGTTGAGATGATGAGCATAGCCAGGTATGATCTATAATGTTTAGTATACTGAAAATGTTCTATAGGCCTTATAAGCCTTCATATGCTTTGTTGATTAGTGAGAGGTAACCTACAATTAATAAGTCTTGTGTGTCACATGATGTGCTAATTATCTTAGATTGTTTATGAGCTTTGTGAACTATGTGCAATGCTTTGTGTAGCAAGAATTATAATGTCCCTGGGTCAGATGATATGAAGGTATGAAGTTACCTAATAAGTGGAAATAAGTGTTCTATGGTGAGTTATGGGTTCAAATACCCAGATTCTATAATCATGATAATGAACTGATTAAACAGTGGAAATGTACTTGATGAGTTGAGGGACTAAGATCCCAACACTTTTTGAAAAGAGTATGGCTACAGGCCATGAATCCCCAATGACAATGCCAGGCATTAGATATATGATCTAAGACTGAAGAGAGTTTATGCTGTGGTAATGATTCTATAGTGAATAGATGTTATACATGTTCTTCATGTTCCTTAAAGGATAAGTGACATGTTGTTCTATCAAATTATAGCTGTATTGCTTTTGATAAGAATGATGTTCTAATTTGTTAGACATTGAATTAACTGCTACCAAACAAATATAATTCCTTTGTGTATATTTATCTTCTTAAGCTGCAATAATAATGTTTCTGGCGGGGAGTTATATCTCTTGCTGGGGAAATTTACAATTGTCTCACCCCCGTGGGAATCACATTTTTAGGTGGATGTAGATGAGGAGGCAGGAATCCTTCAATAGGTGAAGGGCAGCAACAACAGCAGTAGGGACAACAGTGAAGTCTCAGGTGGAGACACTGATTGTTATGCCTTGTATAGATGTAGATAGAGTCCTATGTGTCGTCTCTGTACTCTCAGGTCCTCAGAGTAGTAGTTAGTGCTTTCGAGATTTTGGCTCAGTGCCTCGATATTTTATACTTCCTGTGTTTAGCTTGACAAGATAGTTAATGCTTGTAATTCTCAAAAGGAGATGATACAGAATATATACCTGTGAACAAGAATGTAATTATGTTACTTTGGTTCTATGTGAGAAAGTTTTCCTTTGATGGATCTTTTGATAAAAAGGTTTTAATTTTTAGTGATTTTTGGTAATCCGCTGCTTAGTGAATGCTTCTGCATTAGTTAATTATGTTTTTGAGAGTTGTATGCCACCCACCTCTTGGCTTTTCTATACTCTAGTGCTACCAAGACTTCTGGTTGATGTTGGACACACTTTTCTGTACTCTAGTGCCACCAGGACTTCTGGTTGGTGTTGTACTACAAACTATAATTTAAGGAGACTTACACTAGGGATTCATCCCTCTTGCCACCTGATAGCACGTTTCGACCCCCATATACTGGATGATGCCAGGGTTAGGTCATTTCACCCCCAAGGTGCAGACATCACATAGGGGTTCTACAGTGTTCAGGGCTCCTAAGTATATTATTGTAACATCCCTGACCTGGGTTATGCTTTAACCCTAGGTGTTTTGATTAATAAATATGATTATATGCTTAATCTTATCTTGTGAAAAGTAATTAGGGCACATGAGGAACTTATGTTTCAATTTTGGTCATGTTTGAACAATGTTGAAGCAATGTTTGCTTATTTTGGACTAATGTGCAAATTACCCAAGTTAAGGGGTTAACTTGCAAAAGTTACATGATAATGTGTTACTCTGATGTTGAGACATAATAAGAATGAATATGATATAGTGGTATGGTTTCCACAAGCTTGGGCACCAAGATAGAGCTTGTTGGACAATGTTTGTGCATTAAAACCCAATTGTGGTGTTATGTGCAATTTACCCAAAACCTAGGGTTTGATATGCAAATTACCACTTAAAAAAGGTTCCTAATGTTTCTTGACATCATTTAGAGAAAATAAAATGAGAGGGTTGCCTCATTTGAATTAATTTGGAGGAGAGAGAATCTTGATATTAAAATAATCAAGATTTAAGCCTAATTGAAACCCTAATTCAATTTAATGCAAAAATAAATAAAATAATTAAAGGGCCTTAAAAAAAAATTAATATGGTTGGATTCAGATGTGTATAGACATCCTTGATCCTTGCGAAGGCACGAGTATATCCCAAGGAGGTGAAGACTCCACTCACCATTATTATAAGAAAAAGAATTTCCACTCAAATATGGAAATTACTATTATAAGGGTTAAGGTGCTTAATTTCTTTTCCCTTAATTCTTGGATAATGGAGGGATCTCGGTGGGGATAGATATGCCTTTGCATAAAAGAAACCAAGGGGGAGAATGTGGAAACAATTTTGGCATTAAAAGGTTTTTATAAAACATTTTCTCTCTCATTGAATTTCTTATAAAAAGACCCTTTCCTAGCCAAAACAAAGGCTTTTTCGAAACCCACCTCTTCTCTTTTCTTGGAAACCGACCAAGGAGGTTGGTAGGATCAGGAGGACGACCCCAACCTGTTTTTAAGGTTCTTGACCTCTTTTCCCCATGATTCCATGGTGGAAATAAAAAATAAATCATTGATTTCTTCTTTTATTCACTCCATCTTCAACCCTAGCCAATCTTTTCAACCAAAATCTTGAGGACGAGCCTAGGGGGAGTTGCAAAAGCTTCATCCACCATTGTTGGCGTGAGTTTGGAGCTTTGGATCTCAATTGGAGGCGGGTTTTATAACTTGAACCCTTGATTTTGTTATTGCATTCAATTCCTTATCAAATAATGATCATTTCTTCATTCACGATAATTATTTGGTTGAGTGATGCAATCACCATGGAAACCACATCAGGTTTCGTGAGTTTATAGCTTGATGATGATGACATCATCCTAAGCACACACCTCCCCGAATATCAAGTGCAAATGGTTTCAACAAAGATGCTCAATCGGTTTCACAAACCGTTTGGGAGCAAACGGTTTCAAACTGTTTGAAAGGAAATAGTTTCATCAAACCGTTTGAGGGAACATGGTTTCAAACCGTTTGAAGGTGTTGACCAGGGTTGAACATTTGGAGATTTTTTGATAATAATGTTGGTTAATGACCCAATAATTATAATATATTAGTTCCAATTGGTTCATGAGTTGAAGGACAATCAATCACCAAACCCTAATCGAGTTAAGTGTTGATTTCATAATCAATTGACTTGGAACTTTGGGTTGATTAGCCCAAACAGTTTCAAAACCATTTGGGGATCACCCAAACGGTCTCAAAACCGTTTGAGGGTCACCCAAGACCGTTTGTAGGTCTAGGGTTAAGTATGGTTGAGTTTTGTAAGGTCTAGAGATACCAAATTGAAATGCAATTAAGTGCTGATTTGATGATCAATCCAATGACCCAAACCCTAATTGGAGGTCATGGATTTTGATGATTTGATGGAAAAACGGTCTCAAGACTATTTGGAGGTCATACAAACGACCTCAAGACCGTTTTAGGTCATGCCATGTCTAATTTGAATGATGGTCCAATAGTTTCAAAGTGATTAATAATACAATGACTAATATTGAAGGTTCATTGATTTCAATCCCTAATCCAATTGATTCAAAACCCTAACTGATGATCAAATGAGGGTTAAATCAGTTGAAGAATGATCTATTAAGATAAATTGAAGCATGGTTTTAGGTTCAATGGATGAGTGATTATATGAATTAAATCAATGAAGGAATCAATCTTGGAAACCCTAAATCAGTTTGAGTGCTTGAGACCATCTTTGGTCCATTCGGTTTTGAGGAGGTTTGGACCAAACGGTCGCAAGACCGTTTGAGTCCAAATGGTCTCAAGACCATTTGGGACCAAATAGTCTCAAGACCATTTGGGACCAAACGATCCCAAACCGTTTGAGGCTCAATCGATCTCATGAGTGCTTTAGCAAATGGTTTCAAGTACTTACTTTGTCAAACGGTTTCAAGTGCTACTTTACCAAACGGTTTCAAACCATGTGACCAAGACCATTTGAAGGTCTAAATAGTCTTAAACCGTTTGAAGGTATTTCAAGCAAGACCGTTTGAGGTCTGATTGGTTAAGACTGTTTGGGGTCTAAAGGACCAAGATCGTTTGGAAGTTAATTAACCAAACCGTATGAACACTTAAGGTGTTTAAATGTCAATTGTTTAATTGAACGATTACATGATGTGAACCAAGGGTAATTATAATAATTGTACCCTTAATGAGGTAGGGTGATTAGCACCCTTTGGATAATCAATCTTTAATGATTATGAAAGTAATGATATAATCCATTGTGTCAATTCTTCTTTCAAGATTAAGTTGACTTAGCCTAATCAAGGTTGAAGTAAGCATCATCTTATAAAATATGAGAGAGAAGACTTCCTACATGAATGATAATCATGTAATGGTTAAGTCTTAACACTTTTAATATGGATGAATGTCTAATGAGGGTATGATTCTTGATAGGGAGATCATAAACCCTAACCATGAGGACAAACCCTAATTATGAAGGTTAATGAATTTATAACCCTAATTGAGGGCATTGATAGGTGAAATCCTAATACATGATGATGGTATGATCTTAATTTAGGGTATCTTCATGAGAAACCCTAATTGAGGGTGAATTCATGAGAAACCTTAATTGAGGGTGATGTTATGAGAAACCCTAATTACGGGTTATGGAATGAGAAACCCTGATCTAGAATAATGTCATATGAAGCCCTAAATTAGAATGATGTTATATGGAATCCTGATGCAATGATGTGATGTAAGACTCAATCCAGAATGATGCCATGTAATAATACCATGATATGTGAAACCCTAGTGATGGTATAATAGCCAATATACTGAAGTGGGGTGTGGCTAATATAATCAAGTAAGATGAGAATGTTACAGCTATGTAGGGTAAGGTAGATGAACCATATGAATGGTAATGTGGTTATTCTAATGAATAAGGATATAAGAAACAAGATGATGCCTAGATCCTTATATATCCAACTTTATACATGTGTAACAACCCTACATACCTTACAATGATTAGGACATGAAACTCTTAGGAATGATGTATGCAATACTAAATAATGATGTGGATAACATCCTAAGAGTTGTAATATCTAAAGTGGTGGATAATAGTTTATCATATATTCTATAATGCCTAACCATTGGATAAGTCCATATCATTAAAGATAGTTGGACAATTCTAATATGTGACCTATGCACCATATGATGAAAGTGACAAGTTAGAGGATGAAGTATTAAGAGGGGAATACCTTAATACAAGGTTAGTTGATTAATTTAAGATGGAAATGAAAAGAAAGTGATACATCAAGACATGATAGATATCACATTCATTTCAGGGTAGGCATTCCTTGATGAACCTCTAATCCACTATTCTTGGATAAGAAAAACATGCAGTGTGTGTTATGCAATTGTTACAATAAAGATATAATGAACTCAATGTACTATGATAAATGTTGATTAATATACTTTGAGAATGGGGTTAAACCAAATCAATGAGTATGATGTAATCATACCATGATAAGGATGAGAAATGAACTCATGCCTTAAATTGTTGATCATTAATGATATATGTTGAGAATAGTGATCATAAGCATATACTTATGATATCTTTGAATGCTCCTAGAGGTGTGAAGTAATATATTAGAGCCAAACTAATAATGTGAGCATGAAACCCTAAGCAATGAGAGATGGGAAAACCCTAACCCTAAATTGGGTAATGGGACATGAGAAACCCCAAAGTGATGTGAATAGTAAGCCCTAACCCTATTAAGGAAATAGTGGTGTTACTATTATATTACATGAGATAAAATGATTTTGTTGCCTAGTGATAGGTGACAAGATGTTGAATGGCCCTATGAGCCATATGATTAGATGTTGCCTAATGAGAGGTGACAAGATGCTTTATGGGCTTTATGAGCCATGAGAACAATTGTAGCATAGTAAGAGGCACCAAGATGATTAATGATGGGTCGAAGGAATTTATATTCCATGATCCATGTAATCAGGTTTGGAAGGGTCCAATACTTGGAAGAGGTGTAATACCTATAATCAGGGTTGGTTAAAGTCCAATGCCTAGCTGTGAAATCAGGAGTGGTTAAAGTCCACTACCTGGCGGTGTAATCATGATTGGTTAGAGTCCAATACCTGGCAGAGGCATGAAGCCTGTAATCAGGAGTGGTTAGAGTCCACTGCCTAGCTGTGTAATCGGGAGTGGTTAAAGTCCACTGTCTGGCAGTGTAATCAAGATTGGTTAGAGTCCAATACCTGGCAGAGGCATGAAGCCTAAAATCAGGATTGGTAGTGTCCAATGCCTGGCGGTGTAATCAGGTTTGGAGAAGTCCAATACCTGGCAGAGGTGTAATGCCTGGAATCAGGATTGGTTTAATTCCAATGCTTGGCTGTGAAATCAGGATTGGTAGTGTCCAATACCTGGCGGTGTAATCAGGTTTGGAAGAGTCCAATACCTGGAAGAGGCTCAATGCATGTAATTATGACACATGATTGGTAGTAGTCCAATGCATGTATTAATAATACAAGATTGGTAATAACCCAATGCCTGTATTAATGATATATGAGTACATGGTAGATGTAATTCCTTATCTATTTAGTAGATTGGCTAAAGCCAACAGATTGAAACAAGAATGTTTCATGGGTGACATGTCAAGTTAATGAGTGTCACAAGAAAAGTATGATACGATGGTATAATATGTTGGATAAATGATATACATGCCATTCCTACTCCTTAATTAAAAGAATAGATGATATATTGCTCTATCATAAATAGTTGCAATGCATTCAAAGATGGGAATGCTTTAAAATGCTTATTCTCTGCCCAGTTTCATATCTTTAAACTACAATAACAATGTTTTGGTGGAGAGTTATATCTCCCGCTGGGGCAATTTACAATTGTCTCACCCCTGTGGGATCCAACAATTTTAGGTGGACGCGGACAAAGAAGCGGATACTCTTTTGTAGGAAAAGGAAAGCAACAACCTAGACAACAGTGAGATCTCAGGTGGAGACCTTGACTGTCAAGTCATATAGTTAGAAAGTCCTATGTGTCGTCTCTGTACTCTCAGGTCCTCAGAGTTTATAGTTAGTGTTTTAATGAATCGATATGAGATTTTGGCTTGATGCCTTGAGGTTTTATGCTGTTTGTACATAATGTTCTAGGGCAGCTGATGTTGTAATCCTTGAGAAGAGATAGTACAAGTCATGTATTTTTGAACCAGGATGTAAATGTTATACTATGGTTCTTGTTGTAAGATTTTCCTATGTTTGGATCTCTTTGCAAACAGTTTTAATTTTTAGTGATTTTCAATAATCTGCTGCATTTGATTCACTTCTGCTTAGTTAATCTTGTTTTTATAAGTCGGATGCCACAATTATTTTATTATTCATAGAAAGCTCTTTCTACATTGTACCCTTCTCTTACTTATACTTAACTCTGGTATCTTTATGGCGTCACGTCTACTTATTTGAAGTTATAATACAACATGTATATCATTCTAAACTTGGCAGAGAAGTATATTCAAGACACTGTAATATACTCAATAATCAACATACTATACATGCAGGCAGACTAAAATTCTTAAATAAACAGATTTCATGTCCACTTGGCACATACCCACTAGAATCGTGCATATCAACCCAAATCTTGAGTTGTGCATTTCATAACTCAATTAAGAGTTAATTACTTATCATGACAAGAATTATTAATAATAACTGAGAACATTGATATCACAATACTTGATTTATTGAACACCCTACCCTTAGGGTTTCATTTAATCACCACAAAAGCTACAAAGAAAGGTGTAATACATCTATCACATACTTATCAAATCTTTAAAACACATGATACCTGGGATCTCAATCCCTTATCACATTAATAGGAATTCTCATCCCTTCACATCATTATCATGATTACTAGATCTGGGTATTCAAACCCTTAGATCATCACATAGCATTGTTACCTCTGTAACAGGTAACCATAACCTCTAGGTCCTTAGACCAAGGTATTCATTTCACTAGTTGTACAAGTATTCTCATGGCTCACAAGGCCATCACACATCTTGTCACCTCTCACTAGGCAACAACTTATTCACATGGCTCCCATAAAAATTTCATGCGACATAAGCATTCATTGAATAACTACTATCAACAAATCATATAAAATTAATAAATGTATGAAACCTTGGAACTGAGTTGAATTTGGATTTCCATGCCATTCACTAGGATATCATGCATCAATAATAACATTGAATAAATAAAGTTTATCATGTCAAGAAAATCCCTTCAAATGGATTTCATGATATCTATTCGCAAATATCCAACTTTCCTCGCATCTAGGGTTTCACCCTCTTCACTGAGATATCAAACAAACACTATTCACTTTGAACAAAATCCAAGAGAGTATCTGACATATATGTACTATGAATTTATATAAACAATTATTCATAACCAAGGGGATCTAGATAAGCAGTTTTCTCTATTTACTTATACAAAAAATTTCAGTCATAGACAAATTTCCTATATTTCAATTTACTCTTATAACCTCTGTGAATACTTAGGGAATTCTCATTAGAATGTATTGTATACATTTCTAATATTATTTTATCATCTGAACTTCATCCAAATAGAGGAAGAATCCATTTCATATCATTTTGCAACAATTTAGAACAAATAGACAATTCATGGTTTGTAGTCGCATACTAAGCAATTAAAGATTATGGTTGATTTAACCAATTTTCATGCAATATATTGTTTAAAGGAAGTTTCCACTCACCCTAAGGTGTGAAAACACCTTAAAAACGTATCCCATATCTAAAAATCTTGAATCCATATCAAATCCCTAGCAATTCACCCAATTCTTCTTCCTTTCAACTCAAAAACCCTAAAAATGAGGGATTATGAAGAAAGAGTGAGAAAAGGGGAAGTTTTGATACCATTTTAGATCAAATTAGAAGAGGGACTTGACATGTGAGAGAATATTTACCATTAAAGTCTATGCAAAGAAGCTAAACTTACATGATTTCATCATTCCTCGGACCGCAAAACCCTAGGTCAGCATCTCCATCAATTTCTCCTCTGAAATCCTAACTCTCCCTCTCTCTCTAGGATTTTGTTTCTCTAGTTTGAATAACAAATTATGAGAGCTTATAGTGTGTTAGGAAGACCATATAGTGCAATTGAGTTGCTTGGGTCAATTGCACATTGACCCCTCACTAAACTTTTTCTTATTTCAACAGATTTTTCTATCATAAAAAGGTTTATGTGTATTTGTGTATTTTAGAGATCAAACCTTCTCAAAAAATTATTAGAATTTATCATGTTGTGTATAATTGAGTTACAAAGCTTCAATTAAAATTTGAGATCATTCCAAAATTCTATAAAATAATTAAAAATCGAATAGTGCATTGCTATCCAGAATTCTATAGAAATGTCAGTTACTGTAATTCATCTACTGATAAGGTCTAAATGCATCCAAAAGTTATGAAAATTTTACATATTGTTTATGATTAAGTTTCAGATATGCAGTTAACATTTCTGATCATTTGGAGTTACCAATAAATAACTAAAAATAAAACACTACACTGCTAAAAGGCACTCTGTCAACATTTTGGTCGAAGTATTGTTCGACTGAGAACCACATTCAAAGAAGACTCAAATATTCTGAAACTTTTATCCAATATGCATGATCGAGTTATCCATATTATAGCCAAAATTAAATAAAATAAAAAATTTGTAGAAAATATGAAAAATCATTTACCACACTACTATCCTGATCAAATTCCATACTCATGTACCATCAAAACCCTAATTTCAGCCAACTAGGGTTTATATTTTTCAAACCCTAATTTCTCAAACAATAGAACACTTAACCTTCTTATTATGTTTAAAACATCATAATTGAATTATCATAATTAATTAGATTTAAGAAATGATCAATCCAATTAAGCATATAATCATTAAGGTAAACCCTAGTTTACCAATTAAGCTCAGATGCGGTCATAACAATTCTCTCCCCCTTAAAAAGGTTTTGTCCCCGAAACATAAATATGAAAGTAAAGTACATTCAAGGTTTATTTTAAGATTTTGAAATCTTACATGTCATTATATTCTTGTATTTCATATTTGAATGCAGTTTTCAACATTAAGTCCTTTATTCCTTTACTAAATCACAACATGTTTGAAATAGTTCTCAATGATAACAAACAAATTCTCTATGCCATAATCAATCATAGGATAGAGAGATAAACAACCATTTCAATATTTTCATACTCTTGAGGTGTTACCTCAATATCGATAATCTGATACAACTATCTCAATTCATACTGCTAAATGTGTACTATTGTTATGTATTACCTCTAAATCACGAAAGAGAGTTCACCATTTTCTTTTGAATTTTACTATTGTGCTACTCAAATAGCAAAACAGTCTTGAGTTAAAAGACTAGATTCAACAACAATTGTACATTATTACTCACGACATCCCCATTGGATCATGGATGCATAAGGTGAAGCATTACCATCACATTCCATACTATTCTCAAGTATAAATCCACACATAATTCAAGGTGTAACCATCGGGTTATAGCATACTAGGGTTTCAAAAATAGTAACAGAGTACTCCATAATTGTATTGGTCATTCAAGGACTATTCATACCCAATTACCATCACTTAGTTATATTAAAGCTAGGTATAACAAGCTACACCTCATTAGGGTTACATATCAATACAATATGGTTATCATCCCTTCTATTCATATGAGTGAATAGGTAAGACTACCTTATTCAAGGTAACCCTCCATTTGTTCCATCATCATTCAACCCATATCACCATACCACAATTGTACAATACTAAGATGGATTACTAGTATGAATATATTATTCATCATTCTTGCTATTACTGCAAGAATTTATTTCATATCACACTTCACTCATATTGTATTTCTCCTTTTATTCAAAACACACCTCTTATATTTCAAATCTATTTCTTATCTGTTGCTCTAAATCATTTCCATATTGTTTATCTACCTTTCATATTAGCTAGGATTACTATCAGTGCTAGTTTATTTCTCATAGTGAAAATTTCATGATCTTGTTTTATAGAGATGCTAGTATTCAAGGTCAAATCACTAGTGACAACCCTTGAACTACTACAACTCCAAACATTCTAGGGTTTGGCCGTTATCAGTAGCATGACGTTATTATGGTGTGCCTTTGCTCCCTTAATTTTAAATTCAAACTTTAGATCTCACAAGTTTTTACTAAAGTCTTCCTTATCTTATCAATTGAATTTCCTTCATCTTAATTGGCCATTCAGATAGATTACATTCTCAATTTACCCTTCTAGGGTTTCATCATCATATTGTGTGTCATTATTACATTCAATAATCTGTTGCAATTGATTCACTTCCGCTTATTTAATCTTGTTTTTATAAGTCAGATGCCACAATTATTTTTATTCGTAGAAAGCTCTTTCTACATTGTACCCTTCTCTTACTTATACTTAACTCTGGTATCTTTATGGCGTCACATCTACTTATTTGAAGTTATAATACAACATGTATATCATTCTAAACTTGGCAGAGAAGTATATTCAAAACACTGTAATATACTCAATAATCAACATACTATACATGCAGGCAGACTAAAATTCTTAAATAAACATATTTCATGTCCACTTGGCACATACCCACTAGAATCGTGCATATCAACCCAAATCTTGAGTTGTGCATTTCATAACTCAATTAAGAGTTAATTACTTATCATGACAAGAATTATTAATAATAACTGAGAACATTGATATCACAATACTTGATTCATTGAACACCCTACCCTTAGGGTTTCATTTAATGACCACAAAAGCTACAAAGAAAGGTGTAATACATCTATCACATACTTTTCAAATCTTTAAAACACATGGTACCTGGGATCTCAATCCCTTATCACATTAATAGGAATTCTCATCCCTTCACATCATTATCATGATTACTGGATCTGGGTATTCAAACCCTTAGATCATCACATAGCATTGTTACCTCTGTAACAGGTAACCATTACCTCTAGGTCCTTAGACCAAGGTATTCATTTCACTAGTTGTACAAGTATTATAATGGATCACAAGGCCATCACACATCTTGTCACCTCTCACTAGGAAACAACTTATTCACATGGCTCCCATAATGATTTCATGCGACATAAGCATTCATTGAATAAAGACTACTATCAACAAATCATATAAAATCAATAAATGTATGAAACCTTGGAACTGAGTTGAATTTGGATTTCCATGCCATTCACTAGGATATCATGCATCAATAATAACATTGAATAAATAAAGTCTATCATGTCAAGAAAATCCCTTCAAATGGATTTCATGATATCTATTCGCAAATATCCAACTTTCCTCGCATCTAGGGTTTCACCCTCTTTACTGAGATATCAAACAAACACTATTCACTTTGAACAAAATCCAAGATAGTATCTGACATATATGTACTATGAATTTATATAAACAATCATTCATAACCAAGGGGATCTAGATAAGCAATTTTCTCTATTTACTTATACAAAAAATTTCAGTCATAGACAAATTTCCTATATTTCAATTTACTCTTATAACCTCTGTGAATACATAGGGAATTCTCATTAGGATGTATTGTATACATTTATAATATTATTTTATCATTTGAACTTCATCCAAATAGAGGAAGAATCCATTTCATATCATTTTGCAACAATTTAGAACAAATAGACAATTCAGGGTTTGTAGTCGCATACTAAGCAATTAAAGATTATGGTTGATTTAACCAATTTTCGTGCAATATATTGTTTAAAGGAAGTTTCCACTCACCCTAAGGTGTGAAAAAACCTTTAAAATGTATCCCATATCTAAAAATCTTGAATCCATATCAAATCCCTAGCAATTCACCCAATTCTTCTTCCTTTCAACTCGGAAACCCTAAAAATGAGGGATTATGAAGAAAGAGTGAGAAAAGGGGAAGTTTTGATACCATTTTGGATCAAACCATAGGAGGGACTTTACATGTGATAGAATATTTACCATTAAAGTCTATGCAAAGAAGCTAAACTTACATGATTTCATCATTCCTCGGATCGTAAAACCCTAGGTCAGCATCTCCATCAATTTCTCCTCACAAATCCTAACTCTCCCTCTCTCTCTAGGATTTTATTTCTCTAGTTTGAATAAATAATTATGAGAGCTGCTAGTGTGTTAGGCAGACCATATAGTGCAATTGAGTTGCTTGTGTCAATTGCACATTGACCCCTCACTAAACGTTTTCTTATTTCAACAGATTTTTCTGTCATAAAAAGGTTTCTCTATATTTGTGTATTTTAGAGATCAAACCTTCTAAAAAAATTATTAGAATTTATAATGTCGTGTATAATTGAGTTACAAAGCTTCAATTAAAATTTGAGATCATTCCAAACTTCTATTAAATAATAAAAATCGAACAGTGCATTGCAATCCAGAATTTTACAGAAAGGTCAGTTACTGTAATTCATCTACTGATAAGGTCTAAATGCATCCAAAAGTTATGAAAATTTTACATATTGTTTATAATTAAGTTTTAGATCTGCATTTAACATTTCAGATCATTTGGAGTTACCAATAAATAACTAAAAATAAAACACTACACTGCTAAAAGGCACTATGTCAACATTTTGGTCGAAGTATTGTTCGACTGAGAACCACATTCAAAGAAGACTCAAATATTCTGAAATTTTTCTCCAATATGCATGATTGAGTTATCCATATTATAGCCGAAATTCAATTAAATAAAAATTTCTAGAAAATATGAAAAATCATTTACCACACTACTATCCTGATCAAATTCCATACTCATGTACCATCAAAACCCTAATTTCAGCCAACTAGGGTTTATATTTTTCAAACCCTAATTTCTCAAACAATAGAACACTTAACGTTCTTATTAGGTTTAAAACATCATAATTGAATTATCATAATTAATTAGATTTAAGAAATGATCAATCCAATTAAGCATATAATCATCCAGGTAAACCCTAGTTTACCAATTAAGCTCAGATGCGGTCATAAAAATTCTCTCCCCCTTAAAAAGGTTTTGTCCCCGAAACATAAATATGCAAGTAAAGTACATTCAAGGTTTATTTTAAGCTTTTGAAATCTTACATGTCATGATATTCTTGTATTTCATATTTGAATGCAGTTTTCAACATTAAGTCCTTTATTCCTTTACTAAATCACAACATGTTTGAAATAGTTCTCAATGATAACAAACAAATTCTCTATGCCACAATCAATAATAAGATAGAGAGATAAATGCCCATTTCAATATTTTCATACTCTTGAGATGTTACCTCAATATCGATAATCTGATCCAACTATCTCAATTCATACTGCTAAATATGTACTATTGTTATGTATTACCTCTAAATCACGAAAGAGAGTTCACCATGTTCTTTTGAATTTTACTATTGTGCTACTCAAATAGCAAAATAGTCTTGAGTTAAAAGACTAGATTCAACAACAATTGTACATTATTACTCACGACATCCCCATTGGATCATGGATGCATAAGGTGAAGCATTACCATCACATTCCATACTATTCTCAAGTATAAATCCACACATAATTCAAGGTGTAACCATCAGGTTATAGCATACTAGGGTTTCAAAAATAGTAACAGAGTACTCCATAATTGTATTGGTCATTCAAGGACTTTTCATACCCAATTACCATCACTTAGTTATATTAAAGCTAGGTATAACAAGCTACACCCCATTAGGGTTACATATCAATACAATATGGTTATCATCCCTTCTATTCATATGAGTGAATAGGTAAGACTACCTCATTCAAGGTGACCCTCCATTTGTTCCATCATCATTCAACCCATATCACCATACCACAATTGTACAATACTAAGATGGATTACTTGTATGAATATATTATTCATCATTCTTGCTATTACTGCAAGAATTTATTTCATATCACACTTCACTCATATTGTATTTCTCTTTTTATTCAAAACACACCTCTTATATTTCAAATCTATTTCTTATCCTTTTCTCTAAATCATTTCCATATTGTTTATCTACCTTTCAGATTAGCTAGGATTACTATCAGTGCTAGTTTACTTCTCATAGTGAAAATTTCATGATCTTGTTTTATAGAGATGCTAGTATTCAAGGTCCAATCACTAGTGACAACCCTTGAACTACTACTACTCCAAACATTCTAGGGTTTGGCCTTTATCAGTAGCATGACGTTATTATGGTGTTCCTTTTCTCCCTTAATTTTAAATTCAAACTTTAGATCTCACAAGTTTTTACTAAAGTATTCCTTATCTTATCAATTGAATTTCCTTCATCTTAATTGGCCATTCAGATAGATTACATTCTCAATTTACCCTTCTAGGGTTTCATCATCATATTGTGTGTCATTATTACATTCACTAGATGCCTCTACCATGGTGGTTATGCATCAGATATGATTCATTTTCTTATCACTTCATTCCCACATTGCTTTCATTAAAGAAGATATGAAAGAGAAGATGATTTTGAGAATTAGAATTCTTATCTTCAAACATTCATTAATACATTTCTCATATGTAGGTTTAGTTAATTATCAATAAGGATACTTGACTAATTAGCACTTTCTTGAATCTCGCAACCTTTTTCTTTTATAATCTATATTACTCCACCATGTTTTAAACCTTTTCATTACTTTCCATAACCCCCTTACCATATACTGTTATTCCATATATCGTCTTTAACTTCTAATTTTCTCTTATGATCATGTTGCTTCTTTTAGGTGTGTGATCATATATACCATGTTGCACATATTTCTTTTTATCCTTCTGCTAATGTAAAGTTGAAATTCTAAATCCATAATTTCTACTAGTTTCAACTCATGTTCAATACATTACATATGCTTCATTTTAAATCAAACAGCTCATGCATGGGTCAAACTTAGTATCTCTTTTAATCAAGTTTTTACCTCTTGAATATAGTCTACCTTTGTATGACTTATTCATTGGTTAAGCTACACCTTTGTTCTTCTTTTAGAAATTAGCTTGTTGTTCTATAGAGACTTAGAATCCAAAGGCAGTAAGGATGAATGTATTAAACTTATTAATAAAGGTATACATTCCATGCTCTCAATTTTATCATAACCCTCATTCCTTAATCAAGCTCATCATTTCCAACATTTATCTTTGTTTTAACTTAGTTTCTTATCCTAGTCTTATGATTTACATATTTATCTAATTCTCTTTACTTTAACTCTTCTGAAGACTCTTCACTTATATTTACTTATCGTATACTTAACTCTTTTCTTCTATTTTTCCTTTTCTTTGGAGTACATAAAAACATTGTACTCAGTTATATAATCCATTCCTCATGATTGATTCTTACTACCTTGGACCTTACATACTTTTCTCATATCTTTTCCATATTTCATATTTAGAGTTCATATAATATTAATCATTAAACTTAATCTAAACCTTATGTCATGTTCCTTTATTCCCAACTAAGGATTTCTCATATGAGGCCCCAAAGTTGGGTCTCAGATATCAGTTCCAACTGATTCATAGTTATTCTAATATTTCCCGTATGTTTCAACAACATAGTGTATGTACATTCTCACTATGATGTGGGTCTAATTTATCCAGAGTCTACTCTTATCATATTGTTAACATGAGTCATTAGATCCCAGTATTACATCCTGCCAACCAGACCAGGCCGAACCTACAGTCCTGAAGCCAAGAGCTATTAATCTCAAACACGTGGAAAGAATATCCACTTAGGAAAGTTCATTCAAAGATCATTTCTAGTCTACTTGATATAAAGGATGTAATCAATAAATGCTACAACTGCATAGTGTACAACAAGTCTTAAAGACCCATATATATTTCAAATATTGAATATATGAATTCAAACATATAAGAGCTTTTCTATTCATCTCCAATAAAACAAAAATATGAAATGAAAGTTCTATCTCATTTTATATTTATGCTATTAATTCAGGTTACTTATCTTGTTTCTAGCCCTAAAATTTGTAGGGTTCCTCTCTAGACCATCCTTCCACTATATACCTAGCCAGGGTATACATGAAAGGAAAGATAGAGTAGCTTGATACTGGTTGATCCAAGTACTCAGATACCGGGCCAGGATATCCAAATACTCAAATACCCAGAGTTAACATCATAACATCTCCTATCTGCCACACTTATGACTCTAACTTACTAACTTAATGGTCCCTAACAACTCAGCCTAAGATATGATACCAAGTTGTTACACCTCGATCTCACAATTACCACTAATCATGAGATTAGGGTATAGATTGAGGATTTAACATAATACAAAGATCACCCTTAACTTTTTCTTCTTTTTCAAACTCTTTGTTTTCTCACATTGAACCACATAAACTAACTTTACAAGAGAATTAAACTATTATTTCTCTAATGTAATCTCAGCATTAATGACACACATCCATACATTCATTATGTTTCTCACACTTCCATGTACATACGTCATGACAATCATTTGCATTCTCTCTTATTAAGGAAACAAACATACAAAATATCATTTACAACTCTCTCACATCTATACAAGGACCTAGAGTGACAGGGACCGAGCTCAGATGCAATGACCTTCTTCAAGTCCATGTGATTTCCCTAAAAATTTTGAGTAGAGGGGTGAGCCTACTCGCTCAGTGAATGAGTACTTCAAAGAAATAGTCTAAAGCACTAATATAATTACATATGTACTTTTAAGTAATTGATATCAATTATAATAGTAGAAAACTTTACAGAGTCTAATAATTGACAATCATAAATATGGCAGGATACTCTAAATATCCATAAGAGTGAATCAATATATGAAATGCTTGATTGATCATAAAGAGAACTAATAATTCAGAAACATACAAATAATAATTGAATAAATGTACACACTTGTTTGACCTCTCATTCATTTTATTATGCCCTGATCATATGTAGTGTACTGTACATATGAAAACTCGTAGTGTACTACGATCACACCGTACAAGACTTAGCGGACACAACCAAGAAATGCTAAGTCTGACTACTCTCTTGGTCTGTAATAGGGAAAATGGCTCTCTGGCCTAAACTGGACTCCTCCTCTAACCTGAGCACACATGCAGAGAGTCAAGCCACATCTTGGCTTTTCTGTACTCTAGTGCCACCAGGACTTCTGGTTGATGTTGGACATGCTTTTGTGTACTCCAGTGCCACTAAGACTTCTGGTTGATGTTGGACACTACAAACTATAATTTAAGGAGACTTCTACTAGGGTTTCATCCCCCGTGCCACCTGATAGCACATTCCGACCCCCGTATACTAGATGCTGCTAGGGTTAGGTCATTTCACCCCTAAGGCACATACCTCACATAGGGGTTCTACGGTGTTCATTGCTCCTAAGTCTATTATTTTATTATTCCTAGAAAGCTCTTTCTAAATTGTACCCTTCTCTTACTTATACTTAACTCTGGTATCTCTATTGTGCTGCGTCTACTTATTTGAAGTTATAATACAACATGCATGTCATTCTAAACTTGGCATAGAAGTATATTCAAAATACTATAATATACTGAGTAATCAAGATACTATACATGCAGGAAGACTAAAATTCTTAAATAAACATATTTCATGTCCACTTGGCACATACACACTAGAATCGTGCATATCAACCCAAATCTTGAGGTGTGCATTTCATAACTCAATTAAGAGTTAATTACTTATCATGACAATAATTATTAATAATAACTGAGAACATTGATATCACAATACTTGATTCATTGAACACCCTACCCTTAGGGTTTCATTTTATCACCACAACTACTACAAAAAAGGTGTAATACATCTATCACGTACTTTTCAAATCTTTAAAACACATGATACCTGGGATCTCAATCCCTTATCACATTACTGGGAATTCTCATCTCTTCACATCATTATCATGATTACTGGATCTGGGTATTCAAACCCTTAGATCATCACATAGCATTGTTACTACTAGGTCCTTAGACCAAGGCATTCATTTCACTGGTTGTACAAGTATTATCATGGCCCATAAGGCCATCACACATCTTGGCACCTCTCACCAGGCAACAACTTATTCACATGGATCCCATAAAGATTTCATGCGACATAAGCATTCATTGAATAAAGACTAATATCAACAAATCATATAAAATCAATATATGTATGAAACCTTGGAACTGAGTTGAATTTGGGTTTCCATGCCATTCACTAGGATATCATGCATCAATAATAACATTGAATAAATAAAGTCTATCATGTCAAGAAAATCCCTTCAATTGGATTTCACAATATCTATTCGCAAATATCTAACTTTCCTCGCATCTAGGGTTTCACCCTCTTTACTGAGATATCAAACAAAAACTATTCACTTTGAATGAAATCCAAGAAAGTATCTGACATATATGTACTATGAATTTATATAAACAATCATTCATAACCAAGGGGATCTAGATAAGCAATTTTCTCTGTTTACTTATACAACAAATTTCAGTCATAGACAAATTCCCTATATTTTAGTTTACTCTTATAACCTCTGCGAATACTTAGGGAATTCTCATTAGGATGTATTGTATAAATTTCTAATATTATTTTATCATCTGAACTTCATCCAAATAGAGGAAGAACCCATTTCATATAATTTTGCAACAACTTAGAACAAATAGACAATTCAGGGTTTGTAGTCACATACTAAGCAATTAAAGATTATGGTTGATTTAACCAATTTTCATGCAATATACTATTTAAAGGAAGTTTCTACTCACTCTAAGGTGTTAAAACACCTTAAAAATGTATCCCATATCTGAAAATCTTGAATCCATATCAAATCCCTAGCAATTTACCCAATTCTTCTCCCTTTCAACTCAGAAACCCTAAAAATGAGGGATTATGAAGACAAAGA
Organism: Alisma plantago-aquatica; assembly: GCA_963693085.1. NCBI lineage: Eukaryota > Viridiplantae > Streptophyta > Magnoliopsida > Alismatales > Alismataceae > Alisma > Alisma plantago-aquatica. The sequence goes on along the minus strand of OY856413.1, from coordinate 883,682,809 downwards.
GAGAAAAGGGGAAGTTTTGATACCATTTTGGATCAAATCAGAGGAGGGACAGAATATTGACATGTGAGAAAATATTCACCATTAAAGTCTATGCAAAGAACCTAAACTTACATGATTTCATCATTCCTCGGACCGCAAAACCCTAGGTCAGCATCTCCATCAATTTCTCCTCTCAAACCCTAACTCTCCCTCTCTCTCTAGGATTTAGTTTCTCTGATTTGAATCATGAATTATGAGAGTTTCTAGTGTGTTATGTTGACCATATATAGAAATTGAGCTGCTTGGGTCAATTGCACATTGACCCCTCACTAAACTTTTTATTATTTCAGCAAATTTTTCTATCATAAAAAGGTTTCTGTGAATTCGTGTATTTCAGAAATCAAAACTTATCCAAAAATTATTATAATTTAACATGTTATTTATAATTGAGTTAAAAAGCTTAAGTTAAAATTTTAGATCATTCCAAGCTTCCATTAAATAACTAAAAATTTAATAGTGCACTGCTATCTAGCATTCTATAGAAATGTCAGTTACTATAATTCGTCTACTGATAATGTCTAAACACATCCAAAAATTATGAAAATTTTACATTTTGTTTAATATTGAGTTTGAGATCTCAATTTAAAATTTCATATCATTTTAAGTTACCAATAAATAAATAAAAACAAAACACTACACTGCTAAAAAGCACTCTGTCAACATTTTGGTTGAAGTATAGTTTGATTGAGAACCACATTTAAAGAACACTCAAATATTCTGAAATGTTTCTCCAATATGCATGATTGAGTTATACATATCATATACAACATTAAATTAAATACAAAATTTGTAGAAAATATGAAAAATCATTTAGCACACTACTATCCTGATCAAATTCCATACTCATGTACCATCAAAACCCTAATTTCAGCCAACTAGGGTTTATGTTTTTCAAACCCTAATATCTCAAACAATAGAACACTTAACATTATTATTAGGTTTAAAATATCATAATTTAATTATCATAATTAATTAGATTTAAGCAATGATCAATCCAATTAAGCATATAATCATCCAGGTAAACCCTAGTTTACTAATTAAGCTTAGATGCGGTCATAACAAGTTGGGACACTAGGCTCCTAAGAGACTAATTCCATGGAACATGGGCACATTTTCTCTCATTGAGTATTTCATGTTGAACCCTTCAACATCTTTTCAATGTATGTGCTTTTTCTTAGGTCAAAAAGCTTTCCAGAGCTATCTATATAGACCTCGATCCCTATCACATAGGATGCTTCGCCTAAACCCTTCAGAGAAGGTACTTTTCTTGCCAGGTTTTAACATATGCAGGATAAGGGCGTTATTCCCCATCATTATGTGGAATATAAATATGCTCCCACTAAATCTTTTGTAATCACAGATTCCATCTTCATTTTGACTCAAGTCAAACCCTTTGACTGTCTTATCAAATAGAACATTCCAATTCTAAGATGCTTGCTTCAATCCACAGATTGACCTTTTGTAGCTTATAGAATTTATTTGAATTAATGGACTTATAAAACCATTATGCTTTGTCACATACACATCCTCTTAATTATTCTAATTAAGGAATGTGGTTTTAACATCCATATGAAAAATCTCACAGTCTTACTAAGTTGTAGCAACAAGCATGATCTAGATGGATTTAACTATGGCAACTGACAAAAAGACTTCATCATGTTCAAATCTTTGAACTAGTATGAAACTCTTGTAACCAATTTACCTTTCCATGTTGGTCTTCTCACAAAACCCAAATGCACCCTATGGGTTTTACCCCTTCAGGTGGATCGAGCAAGGTCATACCTTGTCGGTTTACACAGAGTCCAGCTTTGATCCCATGCCCTCAAACCATTTCTTAGATTCTAGTCCCTCAATAGTTTTTAGGTAGGTTGTTGACTCATAATTGTGATCAACTTACTACCTTCTTGAGTTATAATCTTTAAAACTCAAGGCATGTTCTGCTAGAACTATGAGTTCTCTATGTTACGTAAGGAACTCAAGATTCCACAACAGTTTGTGATTCTCCTTGTTCATGTTGTATCCCTTTAGGTTTTATGTTTTCTTGTTTGTCTCAAACATTTTGAGTTCTAATTTTACTCCCATTTATTCCTTTGGAACTAATTTCCATTTACAAATTCAGCCATCCTAGCAACAAACACTTTGTTGTCGAGTTGGAATATAAGGAGTATTCAACAAGATAAATTCATGTGATTTGTTGAAAAAACCTTTTAAGAAACTATTTTATTATATAATATTTCAATCCTAATCATTATAAAAGACATATGTGGACACCTCCCATGCCATATCTCATATGGTGTCATTTTGAACCAATTTACACAGTACATTATTTTAGTGTAAAGCATGTGCCAAATAAAATATTGAAATATTAGCTAGATATGTTGATAATCATACCATGACTTAACATAGTGTGATTGCTTCTTTCTGATACACTTCTAATGATACATTATCACTATTTTTTAGGTGGAGTTCATCATGATATAGTATTATGATCTCCCAGAAGGTCCTAAAACTCTTGGTTTACATATTTCAATATCGATCATGTCGAGGTATCTTAATACTTTTACCAAATTAGTTATGTACATCATTTATGATTTTCTTGAACACTTTAAGAGATTCATACTTGTATTTCATTACATACAAATTTAAATATCTAATGATCGCATCAGTAAATATTATGAGGTACTTGTAACTACCTTAGTATTCATTCGAAAAGGTCTATGTACATTAGTAGTACTAGTCATAATGGAATAGTCGATCTCCATTACATCTAGTGAAGATGCTTTTGTCATATTGCACAACAAATAAAACATACATGTCTCTATTGGTTCAATAACCAAAAGAGTCTAGATAACCATCATATGGATTCTAGAAATGCATTTCTCATTTATGTGCTTTAGATGACAATGCTATAGGTATTCATTATTATTGAGTTATCAAGTCATTCAATATATATGTCATACACATTTGTCTTTACAACTATCAAGTATAGTTTGTAAGACATAGGGCATTGTCATAAAAGATCATATCTTTTGAAATGAAACATAATATTCTTATCATACAAGACATGTGATGTTTTCATCAATGGCATGTGCATAATAGCAATTCACTAATTCTATTATGTGCCCATGAATAACAACTCCCAACTATAAAGGCAGCAACCCTTACTCCGCACAGTTCTAGCTTACTTCTTCTCAGGTCCTGAAGTAGAGATCCCTATATCTATCTTCTTCCTGAGATCCTCTGTAAGGAGGATAGTTCTTTTCAATGTCCAGACATGTGAAGATGGTGGCACTTTGTTTTCTTTATCCTTTAAGTGAAAAGGATCGTTTCCTTTTACACTTACCCTTATCCATAACTTGAGTGTGGAAGACTTGGACTTAAGCTTGGTCTCAGAACACTTCTTAGTCTTGAATTTGCCCTAGGACTCACTTCTACTAATCACCATCACATATTTGTCCTTCTTCTTCCTTGAATTGACATCAACATGCCAAGCATGTGATAAACTGACTATATGATTCATGCAACACTTGCATAATCTATCTATGGTCAACTATTGACCTAAGAGAAATCCCAATCATTCCACATGTCCAATCATATTGAGCACATGGGGTTCTACCGGACCTCCTTTGTCAGTTTACACTCAATTAGCGCTTTGAAGACATTATACCTTATTTTCTTTACATGATTCTTAATATATTCAAATGTGTATGACATTGGCATGTTGTTCATGCAACTCATAGTTCATACAATAGAGCATTAGGTATTCAAATGTCTATGGCATTGGCATGCTTCCAACAAGCATCCATTTAGCCTTAGGCGCATTTGGAGCGGGTTCCTCTGGCATTGATCTAACAAGGACATAGAACCTTCACTCATTCATGAGAACATTTCTCAAAGTCCTTAACCAATTGTGGAAGTTTATCCCATTTTGCCCTTCTTGAGGTCTGATCGCAATTTGAACATGTTTGCATTTGACATTTGATTCTACAAAGAAATATTGCAACCTTTTCAAAACATTTTTGATTTGGTTTGATTTGATAAAATTGACAATATTAATTGGGTCTTTAATTAATTATCACTCCCACTATTTTACTCAAATTGATACCCCTCATGTATCAATTCAGAAGATTGTAGCATACAACCTTCTAGTGAGCCAAGATCCAAATATTATCAAAGTCATGAGCCAGCCAGGGCTGTCACCTACAACTTGATTATATCTAGTAGGCGAATTTTGCCAATTGCATCATATGCAAGTCTTGATAGATGATATGTGCAACTCCATGCCATGATCATTTGCATGCCTTGAGGTGCTTAATCCAGTTAAGGTCACCTAGTTAAGCCTGACCCAAAAGCCAACACGATAAATATGCTCCGTGCTAGGGCAGACTCACATATCTACCATCACACTTCCATGAGATAGACAGTGCACCACACTAGGACGTGCTCATGCTTGGTCGATTAAGCTTTTCATGTGTGCTATTTATGGAAAGTATCTAAGTCTTAATATTTTATTTGAGGCTTTTTGTATAAAAATATGTATCCTTTATCCAATCACCACATATATAGTACATATCATATACATGCTATAATCACAAATGAGAACATATAATAAATAAAACACATAAGCGACGAATATGGCCATACTAATGTAATTACTTGGATCCATAAGGAATTACTACCATCTATGGTCCACATCATATAAAACCTATTGTTGGTGAAGTCTTGTGCTCGAACCAATATAGGTTGATCGGTTCAACTCTTGAACCGGTTGGCCCCCCTCCTGGTCGCTCGATTGGGCTCTTTTGAAGTGGTCATTGGTTCTTAGGTCCAAGCATTGTCTGGAGACCTCCAGATGATCGGTTGGGCCACAAGTTGATCGGTTTGTCCTCCTGTCGTCTGGCCTCCTCGGTCCTCTAGTTGATCGGGTCATCTCACAAGCCAATCATTTCACCTTTGTGTAGATCGTCATCTCACGTCAAAACATAAATTAAAACTATCTTATTTCTTATTACATTGTATATGGAGAAAAAATTGAGTTACATTCGAGGGGAAATAGGAAGAAGAGAATTAAATTACATTTTGAGAGGAGAGGGAGGCTCAGTACGCAAACTGATTAACAACATGAATAAATAGCCACAACCATGCACACACAGATCTGGGGTTTGGCCATAACCATGCTTTACATCCACATAAAAATCGATTTTACGGCAATGCGTGTAAATTGCATACATATCACACACACACACACACACACACACACACATATATATATATATATATATATCTCTGTGTGTGTGTGTGTGTGTTTGGGTTCTTTATGAGGAGATTAGACTGACGTTCACATCAACTAGTTTAAATATTTGCATTGCATGTAATAAATAAACATGGTAAAACCAAACTCCAATCACATTGATTATCCCAAAATATAATTAATTGATGTGGCTTTAATACCATTATAGGAAAATACAACATAGAGATAGGCAACGGAAACAAAAATTTTACTGACATATTTCTTATTAACTAGTAGATTGTGTCAATAACTATGCAATGGGAATGATGGTTTCACAAAGATATACCTGGTCCTAGAGCAAGTCCGGAAACAATGCACTCTATTTTAGACAGTGGCTGTGCAACTCCTGGTTGCACTGGGACTTGTCTGACAGCTCCTCCATAGACAACAAACTCAAATAACTACTACAACGGCTTCTCAGATCTTACCACAGACTACGAGTTGATGTTGCTCTCCTAGCAGCAGTCAAAGGACTCTAGCCTCTAGAGTAAACCACACAGACCAACTAGAACTCATGTCATCTTGCTAGAACAGATAGGAAGGAGTTTCCCCTCCCGTTGGTGTACTGGTCACCAACATGCTCTCCCACAACAATAATCCTTAGTTGTTTCTCTCCCATGGCTATCCCTCCCTAGTTGGGTAGGAATTTTATGGGATCTTGTGGTTACCACAACCAGAGAGGACAAAAATTGTCAGAGAAACTGATTCTTAATGGTCTGTTTAGTAGTTGTGATCTGGGAAGCCCCCAATACCCCTTTATATATAGGAGGGGTTTGGGTCAGGGTTCCCAGTCCCCAACCAATACGAGACTAAAGCGGGAGTGAAAAGGACTGGAAGATCTTGAATTTTAACAACAATTATGGAAGTTTCATAACCTGCATGCATTGAAACGGTCGTCTCGACCAGTGAGACAGTTGTCTGGGACTCAAGACGGTCGTCTCACTAAGCAAGACAATCATTTTACACTTTCCCAGTCAGATATGAATTGGCAAGTTCATTTATAATTAATGTCATACATTAATTTACTTACACCCAAGTAAGTGTAATTGAAACATGTTCAGAAAAACTCCAGAACCTTTGTTCGTCCCAATCGGGTCATGTCACACAAGCGAGATGCCCGCCTCACTCACCCAGACGACTGCCTTGTGAGTTTGAGTCAAGCTGATCAGCTCAACAACTTGAATCGACAGTTCATAGGGCAAAACTAAGCCAATTCAAATTTTGATCTGCCTAACAACCCAAACGGCCATCTCAACACGTGAGAAGCCCATCTGGCTGCCCAAACAACCATCTCACCCAGTGAGATGGTCATTTGGTCGTTCAATTAGTCAATCCATTCATATGTTGTATGAATTGAGTACCTAAACACTTTAGCAATCAATCCATTTGTTATTCAAGATTCAACTCCTCTTCTAGATGAGTTCCTTTGTGTGTGACCCTATAGGTCCCATATCACATTGGCAGTGAATGTCCATAACTAGCTTATGACATCACAAGCAATGAGCGGCACCTAGTCGCACATCAGTGCTACCAAAGTGAATGGAAAGTTGAAGACCAACTTCAACCTACATTTTGTGTATGGTGTTATAGTGTTTGTATAGTTCCTTTGTCACTGCTATCCAGATTGAACTAGAGGCATGGAGTAGTCATACTCATTATTATTTATCTTGTTCCTTGAACCAGAGCAGACTGCATGAGATATATGTTATCTCAATATCACATATTCACTCACATGCGTATGGCCATACTTTCTCAATTTCACTAATCAACAGGCCTTGGATATCACACTCCTATAGGAGGGACAGATACCATATCTATTACTCACAGTCAGTCCCAATGTGTCGAATTCACCCAATCATCATTGTTATAACAACCCATGTTTCAGGACTACGTTTGATGATGTCAAAGTATACCCAATGACATGTGATGAGTGCAATGATTTTAGGTTTAAGAATTACAACCACCACCATCCCTGTGATAGATGACTATGACTTCCATGATGATGGCTTCCAAGTGTCAATCTCATGGTGGGTATGTCTGATACACTATTTTCTAATATGTATCTATTTTCTTGGTTTGATATTGCCATATCATGACTAGTGAGACTCTGTCATCAACCAACTTACACTCTGATCTTATGTGTTATTGTTGTCTATCTACCTTCCATAATAACAACCGATCAAGGACATAATGAGAATGTATACACTCTTAACATCCGTATGATCTAATTGTTCAGGTCCTCAACATGAAGACATATGTCATTGAGTAAGATCATTCTTTAGACATTTATTATGTTATTCATTATCTCATAAATGAATATACAAAATAAATTAGAAGCTTGCCTTTGTTATTAATCAAATCCTTTGTATGTTATGCCATTACAATCATCATATGCATGGCTCTCCGGGGATACATACCAACATATTCATCATTTTTTTGTTGCATTTTCAGCTTAGTTTTACATTAATTTTCTTCATTTTACTTTAGAAATGGCTTTGATTCAATTTTTTCTTAATTTTATATTGATACATAAGGTTTCAATCTAGTTCCTTGACTTATATGGTAGGTTCAAGCTTCATATCCTAAACACCAACATAGGAGTAGTGGTCCCACTAACTAACTGGAGGGCCTAAGAAATTTTTTATATTAGATTGGATTTTCATGGATTGGTCCCTGCATACATATGTTGACCAAAATTGACACTTGCATTTACATATGAGGTTTACATTGATATGGAAGTTATACATGCAACAAGATGCGCCGCCGGTCCTTTGTGGATTGCAAAACTTATTTTCCAAAAAACAACATCCATTGATTTGGGGGCCATCATGTTACTATCCACAACTTTTTGAACCCTCTTAAGAAGTCCCTCCATAGGTTGATGATTTTCAGGGATGGTGACTTCATTGGTGCAGGCCCTAATCAACACACCAATACCCCTTGGTATGGTTCTTCTTTTGATTGAACTTTCATCGGTCCACCTAGTCACACCTTCCATCAGTTCACTTCATCCATGATAAGAGTAAGACCCGAGAGGGGATCCACTCTTCACGTAATTGAGAGATAGAAGCCATATTATTCCAAAAATGAAGGAAAGGTAGAATTTCATTCATTCTTAAAAGGTATACATATTACAAAGCAACATAATGAACAAAGTTACATGATGTTTCATTTACAACGGTTCCTCACCAGAAAAAGTGATATGCAAAGTAAAAAGATATACATTTAATAAATCTAATTGTGTGCAAGAACTATTGTAGAGGGCAACTCGACCATTCCAAGCTATATTTAGGTCCAATACTCTATATATGATCTTTGTGCATCCTTATCTTCTAATGTACTTACACCTAGGTGGAAGGGAACATCACGCAGAAAGTAGGAAACAAAGGTATGTAGGTCAACAAAGGTTGACTATGTACATATACTAAACATTTTGGGAATTATATTGGCTCAAAAATTCAAAAAGAAATGTCCTACAAGAAGGGGCTATTTTGCAATTAGGTAAGTTCAAAAGAATTGTATCAAGAGAAATGAGGCATATTATGATTCAAATCACAAGCATAAGAATAAAAGTACCTTGCCATGACAGTTGTCCAAAATGTTAATTTAAAACTACAAACTTTTGCATGCATAACAATGTAGACTAAATATACCTAAAATAAGGCCATAACCATATGATCACGTGTTAAAAGAAACAAGGGTGGAAACGCACACCCCAGGCAGAATACACACACCCTTTTATAAGTATTGTTGTACAGAAGTACCAATATTCTAGATTTTTTAGTGAAATATGTAGCATGCATCAATAGAGTGGCAAGACTAGCATTTTAATCAATTTGTCATATGACAAAAATCAAGCAAGATGGGTCCAATAAACCATTGTAAATAAAGTGTCTCAACAACTATAGGAATATGCTGAATTAAAATAAGAAATATAAATGTCCAAATAATTGGATTTTTCATTAGGAATAATAATTAAAGAGACGCCTCATTAAATAAATGTAGGTTTCACTCAAGTAATGCCCAAAATAAAATAAAGGATGTACATACATTATCTTCAACACTAATGGTTAACTCAAAAGATATACTTTGTCCCCCAAAGTCAAGTATTCAACTACGAACACATGTTGTATGTTAATCAAACCAAAATGAACTTGTGTATTCATTCTAATATGCCTATTTATATGATTATTATCTTAGTTCTGATCATCTACACACTAGGGTTTATGTTTTTGGATACTTAAGAATATGATAAGAATGAGATTATTTGTAGTACAATTATATGGGGTTTAGAGTATCCATTGATTGGTAATAAGTCTCAAGTGTTTAGTATATACATAATTTTCTAACAAATACTTTCCCAAAATTTTAAGTTACTATTTACCCATTCCCTTATACACCTATGTATATTCTTATTAGTATCAATATGTCAAACACCAAGATAATAGATCTTATAATTTGTGTTGTCATTAACACTGCATTTTTGCATACCCACTTACACTACTTATCATTTAATCTCATTGTTGAATGTTTTATGATTATTTACTTTAAATATCAAATATTAAGGGTATTTATATATCCATAATACTAATTTACTACAATTATTACTAATGCAATTTGATTTAGGTGAATTGGTACTAGTTATTAACAACTCGATAGGGTCCTAGAAGAAGGGGTTTGGCCTATATGCCCAGATTCGAGTATGTTACAACACACCACCTCTTAAATAGGATTCTATCCCCAAAATCCATCCATCAATAGAAAAGTTTACTAAGTCATACTTATAAACCAATGTAATATTTCTAATAAACTTACTGTAGTGGATAACAGTTACGACTCCATGCCATACTTATAGCCAAAACCCCATGGTGGACCTACATTACTTAATGCGTCAAGTCTCCATCGTTCCCCTAATATATATTTTGAGCTAAAGTTACACCAAAACCTAGTATTGTATTTTGTCTCAAACCAAGTCCCTTCATATACTATTAGACATAATAAGGCTAAGGTGTAAGGCTAGGATTTTCTTAGCAAACATGTCTTACCGCATTCAAGCATTTTAGTATGTCACAAGCAACTTAGTGAACTAGTATTCCATGATTTTTAGTATACACATTAAAGTATATATTACATTAGGGTCTACTTAAATCCTTTATACTTAAGTTTGTTATTATCATGAATCCATTATTCATGTTCATTATATTTTACATCCTTAGTGTGTTAAACTTAGTTTTTAAGGTAGGGTCATCCATACCATGCATTGTAAGCAACATGGGAGTGTAGGGAATTAAGTTTAGATATTTAGGAATTGATAATCCTTTTATTTACTTAGTGACCTACCTCACTAGGGTATATAAGTTTAGATACATGAAGATAAATTGTAAGTCTTATTTTAACTATCCAAGTAACATTCATGGTACCAACTGGTAAGGTTTTCCCTAGTAAGTGGTAGATAATTTTCATACACAAGTATTACTTGTTTCACCCTCTATTTTATTTATTTAGTACTTAAATTAAGTTACACTCCAAATGATTAAGGTGTGCAAAACTCCACCCCTTAAAAGGATTAATCTATGACTTAACAAATCATCTAGAGGAAAACAATGGTGGATCAACTACATCTTATATAAATTCAAAATTTCTTATTCAAGATCTACACCACATTTAAACCTAGGGTCTTGGAGTTGAACATGATAGTCAAGGGGTTATTCACAAAGAATTTCTCTACAACTCAAACTTCCTTGTTGTGGTGACTTGATTCCAAAAATCCTCGATAAAATTTGGTTTTTTTTGTACATATCATTTTATAATGAAAATAATTTTAATGATAAAAGCTTTACAATGAAATCTGAAATTGGCTCCAATATCATTCTAAGTAACAATTCATCCACCTTCCACAACCCAACAGATATATTATTATTTTATCATCACTTCATCCTGTAAAAGGGTTTAATTCTTCTAACACCAAAAAGGGCCTATGACTACATTTCTAATATGTAAGCATAAGAAGGAGAACAATTTCTTACTATGCCCAATTGACATCTATCAAATCCTAATATGGCATGATATCTACTATTCTCTATTTCACGCTAATCATAATGTGTATAACCTCATCTCAAGACATAGGAGAGTCATATCATCATCCAACCAATATATGAATAAATTGGGGTTTTCCTATCATTAGTAGGTTTATAACCATAGCGCCTTCACAAGATAGGCAACCTATATAGTCAAGCTACTCATCTCGGCTACTAGATAAATCAAGTACACTAGATGAGAGAGGTGAATAGTTAAGGATATCTATTGAAACTTTAGCTTTCACGAACCAGTTCTCATGTATGAGGAATAACAAGCTCAATGAGGATGGTGTCCAACCCTTAGATAGATGGTCTTGGGGCATACCTATGTTGAGATACTCCATGTTGAAGGCAAGACATGTCTAACCATAACTGATATATTTCAAACTATCACTTAGTATCAAGGAGAAAAAAAAATCATGATTCTATAACTAGATTCAAGGTTTTTCATTTGTCACCATGCATGCTCAGTACCCAAAGTGGTTGTAAGCGAGGCATGCTAGTACAACAAGTAAGGAAGGGTCAAAGTAGGAATAAGGGTTAAAACTATATATATCAATGCTCAAGTCAACTTACATATTAATTAGTAGTCTAGTTAACCTCCCAAAATCATGAGGCATGCACTAATCACTAGAAGAGTCAATTCCTAAGTAGCGATACTTACACCTCCATAGAGAGGGTAGAGGTTATAAGGGTTTGCCAAATACTAAGTCTCAACCACCAAATTAGATTAGGGACGAAGTGGAATTGACCACCTTAGTTAGGGATTGAAACCCTAGTTGGTATTTTGCTACTAGAAAATAGGTACATCAACAACATTTAAAGGGTTAGTAAATTTAAGGAAAAATTTAAAGATAACTTGAAATAGTCAAGTCACTCACTGCTTAGGCTCTGATACCATTTTGTAAAGAGTAAAATCTGGGAGGGGATCCACTCTTCAGAAAATTGAGAGATAGAAACCCATTTTATTCCAAAAATGTAGGGAAGGTAGAATTTTATTTATTCATAGATGGTATATGATGCAACCCTATTTTAGGGTCCCATCTTGTGTATTTTTTCACCTCAATCACATGTAAACATGTTAGAATGCAAGTCAAATCTCTCTATATGAATATTTCTATAAAATGCACTTATGGACATTCTTTGCATGTTTTTCAGGTACTTGGACCATGTTTGGATGGATGGAGAGATAGGAGGGTCCAAAGAAGACCCCAAATATCCTCCAACATACCCCTAGTGGCCAAGGGACAAGCTAAAGCAAAGAAATCCATGGATCTCACGGAATGAAGTGCAAAGTGCAACTAAAGACACCAGCACGACCGTGGTGACATGGAACTGCCGTGCTAGTAGAGCAAAAATCACAGTAAAATAACAGATGCAACAAGGATACAACAACCTCAACAACACGGCTATGCCAACCAGAATGGGCATGACAAGAAGACCCCATCATAGTCGTGCCAGCCAAAATGGTTGTGCTGGCTAGAAGCAAAACAACCATTCTGAGCAAAATGACCAAGTCCCCAACTCGCCCACTACGACTGTGCTACCTAGAATGGTCATTCTACCTATCCCCCACCACGTCCGTGCTACCAATCTTCATTTCCCCACTTTCAATCTGACATTTTCCACTTCCCGAAATGACCATTCCCTCTCAGCATGATTGTGCTACTCTCTACCCACTGCTGTCATTCTGCCCAAACGGTCATGCTGCCACACAAAACCCTACTTTTTTGCACTGTTTTACCTATTTTGCCCCCACTTAACCTGGTGCTTCCCTGTCACCTATATATACCTAGGTGGTGGCTATAGCACAAGGTTCCAACTCCCTATCATTCATTTCTACCCCCCTAACATTCATGAGTTCTCACCTACTCCATTCCATCACCACTCCATTTCTTCCTTTACCCCAAAACCCTAGTTTTCTAGGGTTTTCCCACTTCCACCATCCATCCCATGCTCTTTTGTTGTCAAGGAGAGATGAGTTTGAGTTCTTGTTGCTGGAGGTGAAGAAGGAGAAGATCTTCCATGAGCTCATGGTTTTTTTTGTCTTCTTCTACCTCTTCTTTTTCTCGTTATTGCACTATGAGTAGCTAAGCCCTTTGTGATGGAATGTTTGGGCCAAAAATGTTACTTTGATACCATGTTTAGGGGATATATCTTGTAAACTCCATAGTTTCATTCTATGATGATTGCTTTCTATTTCTATCTTATTTCACATGATTCATCTTGTGGTTTGTGCTTGAAAACATGAATTGCTTGTGGTTTTATGCTTGAAGCCGCCTAAGTTTAGGAGAAGATAGCATATGCGAGGCTATTTTGGGATTTGATCCTAGGTCCAACCAGTGGATCCCTAGATAGCACCCAATATTTCCACACATATATCCCTTCTACTACTCCTAGTTGTGAGATCTAAGTAGCTAGTGTAAGACTTTATAATGTAATTGCCTAGGAGTTCACTTAAAGATAGACAGTGAGTAATGTGAGGTGAAATACCCTCACCTCTACTTCCCATTTCTACCTTTGGATCCCAATTACCCTAAGAAATCTCACCCTAAAAACTTGGATTAGTCAAATCCAATTGAAATCCCACCTAACCTTGGTCCAATTGAGCCTCATAAGGCTAGATAGGGGGAGTAAGGGTGTAGTTCCCCTTCAACCACTCTATTCTATCCATGGCCAACAAATACTCTAGGGTGATTCCATTGCATTTGATTAATTGTTTGGTTTAGCAATCTAGAATGAATGGTTAGGTTTTGCATAATATGTCCCCCCCAACTAGTATCTTAGTATCATTTCTCCAAATGACCCACCTCTCTTTTAACATTGCTTAAAACCCATCTTGCTCTTGTAGCTTGTTCATGCTAGTTCAATTTATTGCTTTAATTACCTCTTAGTTAATTGCTGTGCTTTAGATAGTTAGATCTTGCTAGAGTAGTTAGTGTTCTCTTAAGCTTGCTAGTGTTAATCTTGCTAGTTAGTGATAACCTAGGTCATTAATTTCTCTAGTGGTGAACTTGATTCATTAGTGTAACCTTAGTCATTTTCTCTTGCTCACTTAGTTGCCTTTATTTGTTCTATTACTTGCATTTTAGTGTGATCAACCCAAATCAAGATAAAACCCTAAAAACTCTAATGTCCACTTTAGAAATGTAGCTCATGCTAACTTAGCTCTAGTGCCCCTCTCTCCTTGTTGATCAACCCCTCACTAGCCACCCACCTATACCACAATATGATCCCGTCCGCTTGCAGGTGATATATTGAGGTCTATGTGATTGTGTTAGTATAGGGACCATTATAAATTCAAAAGATACAAGTGTGTGAAAATGCATTGAGCTTTCTGGCATTGTTGCTAGGGAGTGAGGTGCTTGTCCTCGCTAGTTAGTGTAGCTTAGCTTTTCCTACTGCCCTCACCATTTCTATTCTTTATTATTTGTTGACTTTTGCATTATTGTCTTCTAACTTAGCTCTTGTTACTTGTTTGTGCTGTGCACATGTGACAGTGTGCATGCTTGGCCTACATTTGACTTCTACTGATTTGGTTGCATTTGATCTTGAGATAGGTAGAAGGAGACATCAATGCCGCACCGACAGTCTCAAGGAGCTGAGATGGAAGGGCCCAATGGAGAGGGTCCCTGCAGTCCTCCTAATGCACCACCACCCAACCGCCCCCTCCATGAATACATCAATCCAGGGAACTACACTTCACTTGTTGCTGCTCGAGTTGACCAAATGCCAGGTTAAAATATTTCCATCCCACCATCATCCTTGGACTCATGCCCACCTTCTATGGGATGGAGAATGAGAACCCATACCACCACGTTGATGCCTTCTTGGAAACATGTTCCACCTTTTGTACTCATGCTGCAACCAATGATTGTGCTAGGAGGACCCTATTCCCCTTCTCACTCAAGGATAAAGCCAAGGAATGACACATGTCAAATATAGAGCTGGTTACTTGGGTGGCTGTGAAGAATGAATTCTTGAAGAAATTTTATACTATCTCCAAGCTCACACAAATGAGGAGGTACATTACTTCTTTTATTCTGAAAGAGAATCAGCCGTTCCATAAGACTTGGGAAACATTCTAGAAGCTTTTAGGGATTGCCCTCACCATGAGGTGCCAATCTTGCAATTGGTGCAATCTTTCTACATCGGGCTATTTGAACTGGGCCAAACAACTGTCGATTCTTCTTATGGAGGAACATTCATGGCTAAGTCCCCAGAGGAGTCATGGCCACTCTTTGAGCACCTTGCTTAAAATTCACACTATCGGGCCTCTCACATGGGTGTGCATTGTGATAGGAACTGGGCACCTCCTCCTCCTCCTGCCCATGTTAGAGATGAAGCCAATATGCAAATGATCAAGATTCTCACATATATGATGAATAATCAAGTGGGAGGCTCTTCTAGACAATCCACCAACTCTGTGGAGGCTATTGCTGAGGAAGTTCAAGCCCTTCAATCCTTTGGTAATGAAAACAACCAAGGACATATGTCCAACACCTATACACCGGAATGCAGATATCACCCAATCTTTTTGTATAAGAAATAAGGTGAGGAGGGACAAGGGCAACCAATACAACATAAAGGGTCAAAGTATAGCTCTAAATTTGAAGAGGAAGTTCTTGAGAGGCTAAGGAGCCTTGATGAAGTGAAGAAATATGTGTCTGCTCAAGGACAAAATATTAATTGGTTAGAGCAAAGAATTGATTAAATTTCTCTATCTTTGGCTAGACGCCAAGAGGGGAGGCTCCCCTCATAAACAATGGTGAATCCCAACAATGCTAGTGGGAACATGGGTGCTCCTCAAGGCACTTATGGCCCACCACAAGGACAAGTACCCAATTTAAACCAATATCAAGGACCCTAAAATCCTTATGCCCCCCACCTCCACAACCCCATTCAACTACCAATACACCCAACCTCCACTACATTCATACAAAAAAAAACCTCCATAAAATGAACCCCATCCACAAAAACCACAACAACCACCTCCAAAATAACTTTGACAACAACCAACCTAAATCATACAAAACCTGAATCCACCTCACCTAAGCCCCATCTCCTAAAGAAGCATGACTACGTGGTGAGAGTTCTAAAGAAAGGGATAACACACTCATCAACCTTCATGTACCGAATTATAAATGCATTCACCACCAAGAGAGGGGTGGTCAAGGAAGTACCTAAAAGAAATCATTGCTACATAATGAGTGAATTTAATTTTAGGCATATACTTCCATAAAAAGAGGGGAGACCCAGGGATATCCTATATCCAATGCTACATCATCTGTCAGCGCGTTGAACATGCACTTCTAGATCTAGTCTCCAATGTGAGTATCATATCCTATAACATGGTTGTGAAGTTATATAAGAGAGAATGGATCTAGTCAACTGTGTTATGTTGCTAGCTGATGGATCTATGCCAATACCTATATGTATCTTGCACAATCAGATGGTTCTAGTTGACAATAGAATGAGGGTTGCTTACCTGACAGATCTTGTGGTTGTAGATTTTGAGCCCTTCTATGAAAATGAATACATCATCTTGGGGGAGACCCTTCCTGTCTACAGTGGATGCAGAAATCAAAGTGCACACCGATACTATGAGAGTCACCTATGATAGGAAGAAGATATATGTTTTCATGTTCACATAGAAAGAAAGACAAAGGATGAAGGATGAAGATCTATGCACCAACTTGGAATATATCGACTTTCATGAGCAGTGGTTGGCAAACAATAGTTATAGAAGCATGCATGTTACTTGGGATGAAGATCATGTAGTTAGAGCTTTGGAAAGGAACTTTGGAAGAGAAAGGAGAAACTTTTGGTTTGAACACTTGATGATGGAAGAACAAAAAGCCTGGTTGAAGGATCTAAACTTAGCGTAGTGGGAGGCAACCCACATGGTTTGAGATTCTCAAAACCTTCTTGTTTTATTACACTTTTATTTTCCCAAGAAATGCACACACACACCACACTTGATGGTTTCTCTATTTGTGAATCATGTTAGTGCATGAACAATGGAGGAAAGATGATGTGTGGAGGAGCCAACCAAGGAGGAGATCAAGCTTGAAAAGAAAAAAAAGAAGACTAGTGAAGAAGCTATAGGAAGGAGTCCAATGTTGGTATGTATGCCCAGAGAGCTAATCATATGATGATTGTAATGGCATATCTTGCAAAAGATTTGATTAATGATAGAAGGCAATATTCCAAATTATTATGTTATTCAGTTATGAGATAATGATGTAACATAATAAATGTCTAAATAAAGATATTGCTCAATGACGTACGTCTTCAGGTTGGGGGCCTGAACAATGAGATCATACAAATGTCAAGAGTATATGCATTCTTGTTATGTCCCTGGTCGGATGTTATTGTGGAAGGATAATAGACAACAATAACACATAAGACTAGAGTGTATATTGGTTGATGAAAAAAATCTCATTAGTCAGGATATGTGATATCAAACCAAACACATAGATACTTGTTAGAGAGCAGTGTATTGGATACACCCACCTTGAGAGTGTCACATGGAAATCATGATTGTAATTAGAGTCATCTCTCATAGTGGTGGTGGTGATTGTGGTTCTTGGACCTAAAGTCACTACACTCATCACATGTTGTACGATGTTCTTTGACATCATCCACTATGATCCTATATAAGGGTTGCCATAAAGGTGGTTCTCGGGTGCACTGTGACACATGTGGATGTTTGTGAGTGATGTAGATGGGATTTGTCCCTGCTACAAGATTATGCTATCCTGACCACTTGATAAGTGAGACTGAAAAAATGCATGGACATGGTGATGTGAGTCAATATGTGATATTGGGCAGACTCAAAATTTCAATAGATGAAAAAACTGCTCCCTTATCTCTAGGGCTCCCACTCTCCCTTCTCTCTAGACCTTCCCAGCGGCCGCCGCTGAGGGGAGGGAGCGATTCCTTAGTGCTTTCCTCCCCATGGCATCTACACAGCCACAGTGAGATCTGATCGAAGGTTGCTACGGATCTCTGGAGGCAAGAAGCGATTGGGGCCTTCTCCTCGGATGACCTGGTGGAAGGGGGAAAGACATGGAGCATCGTGAGAAGCCAAGCGCAGATCAGCGGAGCAATTTTGTCGATCTGATCGACCTCCACCTAGTTAAAGAGTGACTAATGGAGAAGAGTCTCCCCTCTGAGATCTGGGGCTCCACAATTGATACTCCATTCTCACAGGCGAAGTGAAGGGGATCCGTTGCCCTTACTTCTCAGGCACCCCTTTCTTCCTCTCTCCGAGCAAGTCCACAGTCCCGTGGGTTGCCTCGGCGACCATGATGTTGTTGGGTGGCTCACCTCAGGCTGGGGCTTCTCCAAGTTTTCCCTGATGATGCCTCCCTTCTCCAGGTTGTACTCCCTTCTCAGGGGTTCCGACCCCGAAACAATAGCAATGACGGTCGTCAGAGAGATCAACTTGCATAGAAGTTGTGTTCGAGCTTTAATGCAACCACGATCTAGATCTTGCGTTGGAGTAGTTAAGGCATAGGTCCGCAGATCCCAGGGGAATTGAGGCGTCACACCTTGGAGGGTCGTTCATCCTTGGGGAAGCCTGATTCAACCCTTGCTTCTCAGGCACCCCTTTGGTCGGGACTCCTCCAAGTCTGCCTTGATGACGCCCCTTCTCTAGGCTGTACTCGGATCTTGTCCCCTGCTCAGGGGTTCCGACCCTGACACAATAGCAGTGACGCTTCTTGCTTGGTGGCACCTTCAGTCTTGGGAGACCAACAGAGAAGTGGATGCTTCTTCCATCATCTACTACTGGATGGAAGGTGGTGCTGGCGCAAACCAGGAGGAGTCTATAGTCTCCTCTACTACTGTGAGATGGAACACTCTCAGAGTGTTTGATGATTTGCCTCTATGCAAACAGGGGCATCAGCCTGTGCTGGCCTCAGACCACTTGTTATTGTGCGGTGGATGGTTCTTTGGGGAGCTGAGCATTCTTGTTCCTCCCCCCCTTAGGTCTCTCTGCCTTTGCGACAAGGCAACATCTTCAGGTGTTTGCTGGGGTGCTTTCATGTTCTGCTACTATCTACTCGTCGATTTCACATAGACACTAATCAGTACTGTTCAGTGCCTTAATTCAAGTTTCGTATGTCTTCTGACCACTATCTTCAGAGGATGATCATACTGCCAAGTATGAAGAAGTAATATGATGGTTGAATGGACCATTGTTCCAGTGTGATTAGTCTGCCTTTGGAGTCTTCTATGAGAAGATGATGTGACAGGATAAACACTGCGATCTACAACTGTTTGAGACAGATAAACTCCAAAATGGAAGTGTGACCTTGCTTGGTGCATAGATAGAAGCTGGGTGTCCTTAGTCTACCTTCTGTGCCTGCACAATTTGTGGGTGGTATTTATTGTCAGTACAACTCCTCAATTGTGTAGGATGATGGATAGTCAATTTCTTGTTTGTGTTTTATTTTAGGACGTTTGTGTTTGGTTTGTAGTTTTGTCTATTTAGAAATCTTATGTTTCAAGACCGGTTAGAATCTGGTCTTTTGTTTCAATCTGTAATCTTATAAAGGGTTAGGGGGTACATTTTCATGTACCTAAAGTTTTGGATTTTAATAGCAACAGAGTTTTTAGCCGACCAAAAAAAATAGTCTGCTCTAGTTCAAGGAACATGGATTGAATGTTGAAGAGGATGATGATTTCATGCCTTGAGTTTAATTGGAATATCAGAGACAAAGGAACTATACATTCACTGTAACATCGGTGATAGATGATATGTTAAGTTATTCTCCAACTTCTCCAATTACTTGGGTAGCAATGAAGTCTTGCTAGATACCAATCATTGCTTATGAAATCATAATAAGATTACGAATATCATTACCAACGTAATATGGATCCTACCAAGTCACACACATAGGATGTGACTGGAATAGGAGTATAATTGTGCACATGATTGGAAATGTTCTGAATCAAACTGATTACTAAAACATTTAGGTAATCCACTATAATTAGATTCCATTGTTAAGTTGGCTGGTTGATCTAGAGTGATTAACTAGAGATGGATGATGGGCATTAGTTAATCAATTAATTGGTTAATTAAGTGATTCCATAATATTCTTTTAACTGTCTGTGAGTGTCATTTTAACGAACCTGAAACCTTTTGTTTTCCTAGGGGTTTTGAGAAACCATGCTTCCTCTTTTCTGCTATTTTTAGAGGTATGACGGATGGCTTTTAGAGATACTCTTGGATACACGAGATAGAGATGTTCTGACACGCTCTTCTACGTGAACCCTAGTCATCATCATCCCCAAGAAAGAGAGGAGAGCAACCGATGCTAGCACATCAGCAAGTAGAAGGCTTTCCTTCCCGCTGGCTTGAGAAGCGCGACATGGAGTTCTAGTCCATCCACATGGATGAAGTAGAGATGAAGATGATGATTTGCCTACATTCAAAGAATGATTAAGGATCATCTGTGCATGCTAGGAGAGACACACATCACCATGCCCTGGGACATCGCCAGACTTTCTCAGAACAATGTATATCCCTACGCCCTCCTTCTGAATACGTCGTTGTCAATGAGATCCTCTATTAGGGTATGTGTGGAGAAAATTTTATTGCTTCTACTGTGCCTGTCGCCTCCACAAAACCCAACAATGGTATTAGAGCTGTGTCAATCTATGATGTATTTGGATTTAATTCAATGTGATCAAAATTTCCGTGTACCATTTTCTATGGTTACATGCAATGTGAACTTAAACTATTTGTAAGGAGTGTGATCTCAGAGGGGAATCGCTCCCTACTAAAATAAAAAGGCAACATCCCAAACCAAACAACAACATAATTTTTTTGCCAAAGGGATGAAACCAATTTATTCAACATGAATGTATCATAGCACCAAAGTTTAGCCATGGAATAAAATAAAAACATTGACTACATTCAATTTATCATAAGATTACAAAGGTACCTCAACATCATGTCCCACAAGGGTTTACATTAAGGGTACATCATAAGGATCTAGTATAGGGAAATCTAAACCATAACAATTTTGTCTCCAAGCTTTAACTCCTTAATCTATGTCCATATCTTCATGCCAAATCATCCAAGTCCTTCACCTAGGGTTGGAAGCATACCCCATCAAGAAGAGAAAAATAGATAACATCAACAAAGGCTGGTATGTGCATGCTAAAAAGGAAATTGAGCAATATATAAAGAATAAAAGGACATAAAGTATAAAAGGCTTCCCATATAAAAGTAAGTACTATCCAATTGGGCATAAAAGAATATAAACAACAAAATAAGAATGAAGCAAAAGAGTATATAAATAAGGCATCCATGTGTTCCACCTGTGACAACACTAGAATAATATATCATGTAGGTAGGAAATACACATATTCCAAATATGTAGAGCAAGTAGGGTCTTGTATACATCTACTCTATAATAGGGTGGTGGTAGGGTCTGTCAACATCTATTGAGCAAGAATTTTCACATCTACCATAATTTTATAAACATGCAAGAATTTTCACATCTGCATTCATAAGTGAGAATTTTCACATCCACATAAAAGCACATTCAACATTATACTAATAGTCAGCACATGATGCATATCAAAAGATAAACAATAATAAAAGAATAATGTGCCATAAAAGTAACATCCACTACCATGGTGGGAAAAGAAGCAACATCCACTACAAAGTGGGCAAATATAATCAAATAAGTCCAACATGCACAAAGCATATGAAAAAGAGTCCAAGAGAATATTCGTGATCATAATATTAGTAACAAAATAAGATAGTTCACAAGAACCATGATTTTAAAAGAAAAGACAGTGTGTTCATGCTAATGTCCATAGGACCAAGAGAAAGAAGAAACTTAGGTTAGTTGCTCAAAAAGAATAATTGGGGATGCAAACATACATAAAGGAGAGGAAATAGAAATTGCTCAATATAGAAATAATGTGGGATGCAATCATACCTTAAACCTATGTCCTAGAAAACTCTTCACCAATCTAGTTGTTTCCAAGATCAACTTTGCCTAATTACAAATTATTCACATGTATTAGGGTTTGTCATATGCATTAATGTAAAGAAAACCCTAATTTTGGACTTTTGGGCACAAAACTCTGATTTAGACTATGAAAACATCACCATTGATCTAGTTAGGTTCTCCTAATTAATAAAACATATAATTTTGTATATTTTGGAGTTATAAGGATTAAAGTGCATTTTGGTGATTTTTAAGTAATTAAATCATTTTCTAGAAAATCACCTTCGATAAAACTTGAAACCAAACCATGAAATTATTTTTATTAGAAAGAGCATCTTTTTTTTGAGTTTAGAACATATTTAATTTTTATTTTGGGACAAAGGAATAAATCGTTATGATTTATTAAAATTCAACCAATTGGAAACTGCCACGTCATCAAACTGAGCGAATGAGAGAGGGAGTGTGGGGCCGGGCCCTCATGACTTGGTCCAATCAATGGCAGTTGTGTCAGCAGGTCAATGATCCACTTTGACTCATCTAAAAAAGAAAACATGGCCAAAAGACTATATTACCCTCGTGCGAGAAAGTAAGAAAGAAGAGATGGGGAGGGTAAAATAGTAAATAGACATGGGGGATTGCTCCCCCTATAGATCGACACCATTGTTGGTGCCCGTAAGCTACAATGACGACAAAAAATTGGGCAAAACCTGAAGATGCCAGCAAACATTAAACCGAAGGTGAAAAAACAAAGAAAATATGTTACGGAAAGGTACCTCAAACGTAATTGAACAAAGGAGAAACATGGAGGATGTGTGACCCGTCAGCGATGTGGCTTGGTCCTTGACCTGACAGCTATGAGAAACAAAGTTAAAGTAGAAATTGAGAGAGGGGAAGTGTAGAGAGGGAGGCAGCGAAGCTATGAAGAGGATTATCTATTTATAATGTCGGGTGGTAGGGCTTATGCAGGTTGGCCGTGAGTAGCTCAAACCTCTAGATTTGGGCATTTTTTGAATCCAAAGAAGTAGATCTTCAACAAGGGGTCGTTATGTGTGGAATTTCAAGACAAATTCATTGTAAAAAGAATCACGTGAAACGATATACTAAATAGGGAGATTTCCCGATCCAAAAATCACAAAATCTCGCACGGCCTTCCTATTATGGCACGAGGAAGAGGATGACTGGGAGCCATTGGATCTCAGATCCAATGTTCTAGATTTGCACTCCCAAAAAGAGATAAAAATATACTACATGACAACTTAAATGACATTCCTAATTGAATTCGACCCAAGTGTGAACACATTTATTTTCTTTTTTTTTTCTCTCCTTTTTTGAGGGTGCAAACAAATCCCAAATTTTATGAAATTTGACATCCAATCTATTTTTGATATGAGGAATCTGAATATGCAATTAGTTTTTCCTTTTGGGGACTTTTAAATTATTAAATGAATTAAATCTTATTTTCTCTTTCCTCATGCATTGATGGCTTTAAGATTCTCCAAATTTTATGAAACTTCACCTACAAGTCATATTTAATGTGTTGGATACAAATTTGCCATCAATGTCACATGTTGGAGTTGTTTGAGCATTTATTTAATATTTTTAAGGTTCTACACACTTTCTCTCTCCCAATTTCACCTTTTAATCAAACATTTTCCAAATTGGATGAAAATTCACCCATAGTCTATATTTATTATGTAGATTACAAATCCAAGATTATTTTCCTCTTTTGGAGTCATTTATTATTTTATTTGATATTTTGGGGAAAACACAAATCTTCTCTATCCAAAATAGATTAAATTAATTATTATTATGTGAATAATGTGAAACTTGACTCCCAAAGCAACTGAGACCCAAAGAACATGATTTATAACTTAGATTCCACTTTTGGGATTTCTTTTAATGAGTTAGGTCACAATTAATATTTGTGTCCATTATTAACACATTATGTCATTATTATCACTATTGCTTATTCCATTATGTTCCATAATTTAATATTATCACCAAAAGAATTATATGGGATTATTTGCATGAATTTCATATAATTCATTATTACCTCATGTGACATATTTTATGTGTCTTTTTTTGGCGCATGACTAACGTGAGAACATTAGGTTACATTAGGGTGGTGACTAATGTGAGAACATTAGGTTACATTAGGGTGATTCATACATCCATTATCTCATTAGGGTTATACTAAACCTCATCTAGATCTATCCTCAACCTTGTTTGTCTAGACCTAATTCCACCTAGGCTGTAAACCTTTCGTTTTTTGCTTGAATGACGGGGTCGACTATGAAAAATATGGTTTTTCTTACTGCACGAAAGTAAAATTTCACAGGATCCTCTCACTAGGTGTGGCCCTTATGTACCCTACCTAGAATTGTTTAATAGGGAATGTCCTACATTAAAAGGACTACAATCTTAATATATATGTATGTAACATCCTTGACCTGGGTTATGAACTAACCCTAGGTGTTTTGCTTAAATAAGTGATTAGATGCTTGTGTTTATCCTATGAAATGTAATTAAGGCTTTTGAGGAACTTGTATTTCAAATTCAGTCCTTTTTGCTTAATGTTGAAACATTGTTTTGTTAATAATAGACTAAAGTGCAAATTACCCAAGTAAAGGGGTTAACTTGCAAATTGCACATGTTAAGATGTTCCTCTGATGTTGAGACATCATGGGAATGTATATGATGTGGTGGTATGGATTCCAGAAGCTTGAGCACCAAGATATAGCTTGTAGAGCAATCCTTGTGCTTTAAAACCTAGTTTTGGTGTAAAGTGTAATTTATCCAAAACCTAGGGTCCAACATGTAAAATATACCCTCTAGAGGATCTCTCATGTTTCTTGGCATAAATTTGAGCAAAGAAAATGAGAGGGGCACCTCATTTGAATGATCAAGAAGGAAAGATAATCTTGATATTAAAATAATCAAGATTTAAGCAAATGGCTCTTTAATATATATAACTTATTAAGATGATTGGTTTCTCTTCCTTTAAACCTTGGATAATTGAAAAGTCTTGCAAGGTTTAGAAGGTGGCCACGTATACAAAGGGTGGAGCAAGCTTTGGTGGTTTTAGTTGGGAAATGAAAGGAGATAATCCTCTTATTTTCACTTTCCTTGAAAATATCCAAAAATATATATAGGGATCCTTATCAACAATGCAAGGGATCGTTTCCCTTAGTTCCTTTTCTTATCCTCTTACTTTTTCCAAACAAGGAAGAGCTATAGAGCAGAGGGAGGATGATCAACCTGTAGGTAAGTCTTGGTCATCTTCTATCTCAAATTCATGGAGGAAGCCATAAAATAAGGTTGGTTTATTGGTTTTCTTGACACGATTCTTCTTTCTAGCCATCTTCTCCATCCAAAACTTGAAGAACGGACCTTGGAAAAGTGTTGGAGCTCAAGCCACCATTAAAGCTACGAAGCTTGGAGCTCTGGATAAGTCCTAGATGCCGGTTTTATAAATCAAAACCTTAAGCTTTGTTTATGCATCTTCATCTCCATGAAAAATCGTTAGTTATTCTTCTTCCTTTGCTACTCTTGTATTCTTGCTAGCAATTCCGTGAAGAACAGCCCCTGTTCCTGAGGTAGACAAAGGTGACGTTAATTCCTATGTTTATCCAAAAACCTACTTTAGCAAACGGTCTCCAATCCTTTCTCAAACGGTTTCCCAAACCGTTTGGGAGCAAACGGTTTCAAACCGTTTGAATGCAAACGGTTTCAACCAAACCGCATAGAAGCAAACGGTCCAAGACTGTTTGGATGCGTTGGCCAGGAGTTGACCATTTGGAGGACTATTTAGGGTAATGTAGATTAATTACCTACCAAAAATCATCAAGTAATTCCAAGTGAATCACTAATTGAAGGCCCATCAACTACCTAAACCCTAATCGGGTTAATTGCTGATTTCAATAATTGGATTAGTTGAAGTTTGGGTTGAGTGACCCAAACGGTTTCAAAACCATTTGGGGATCACCCAAATGGTCTCAAGACCGTTTGGTGATCACCCAAGACCGTTTGGAGGTCTAGGGTTAAGTAGGATTGACCAATTGAGGGTCCAATGATATTAAGTTGATGAATAATCAATTGCTGATTTGGTGACTAAACCTAGGGTTCAAACCTTAATTGAATGACTTGGTTTTTGATTAAATAATGGGCAAACGGTCTCAAGGCCGTTTGGAGGTCATCCAAACAATCCCAAGACTGTTTGGGGTTAGGTTATGACCAAATTGAATAATGGTTCAATGGTTTCAATCAATTAGACTCATGTTGAAACATGTTGAAGGGTAATCGATTTCAAGCCCTAATTCAATTGATCCAAGTCCTAATTGATGATCAATTGAGGGTCAATTGAGTGTCAAATCAGTTAAGGGTTGACCTAATTGACTCAATTGAGGAGTGGCTAACAAGTGTATGATTAATTGAGGGGTTCAACATTGGAAACCCTAACTCAATTGAAGTGGATGAGACACTTTTTGGTCCTTGCGGTTTTGAGGTGGTTTGGACCAAACGGTCTCAAGACCGTTTGAGTCCAAATGGTCTCAAGACCATTTGGGATCAAACAGTCTTCAACATCAAACAGTTTCAAGGTCTGTCCAAGACCGTTTGTGGGTTTAGTATGCAAGACCGTTTGAGGTCTAAAAAGGTTAAGATCGTTTGATACCTTAGTGGTCAAGATGGTTTAGTGGTTGATTAACCTAAACCCTATAGATACTTAAAGTGGCTAAAGGACTAAGCAAGTAGTTGATTGAGACATGATGTGATTAATGTTGATTATAATAAAGATACCCTTGAAGGGAAAGAGTGAGTAGTACTCTTTGAATGAGTAAGCCTTAATGATCACAGTAGTAATGACATAACCCATGATGTTAATGATTGAATTGACTTAGCTTAATCAAGGGTGATGCAAACATTAACTTATAGAAAGATGAGAGAGAAGACTTCTTATATGAAGGTTAATCAAGTAATGGGTTCCCAATATAAATGAATGACTAATTAAGGTATGATCCATGTTAGTGAGATCATGAAACCCTAATTATGATGGTTAATGAATCTTAACCCTAATTTGAGGGCATTAATGGAATTAATCCTAATAAATGTGAACAGTAAACCCTAATCTAGGGTAATGTGATGTAATATGAATAGTAAACCCTAATCTGGGGTAATGTGATGATGTGAACAGTGAACCCTAATTCTGAGTTATGCTTTTAAGCATGAAACTCTATGATTGAATTATGAAATGAAAATTCACTATTCCTAATTGAGCCAAAAAGGGGTTGGTTAATCCTGATTGAATTAAAAAGGGAAACCCTAACCCTAATAAGGGCATAGTGGTACAACCCTTGAATTGAAAAGTTATCTTTATTTTGCAATGTGCTGATATAGAGATAATGTGCTTATTATCAAAGGTATTAATTATGCAGGTCTTTATGAAATGGTGAACATAGCCAGGTAAGAACTATGATGTCATATTCATTGAAAGCACTTTATAAGCTTCGAAAGTAATGATTTGCTATGTTGCCTAGTGAGAGGTAATATATGAGATTGATAGGCTGTATGAGCCATGAGAAATACCTACATTGCTACAATCATGTTCATATTGTTAAATGAATACTTGATAGCAATATGTTGCTTAGTAACAAGTGTTTTGCTGAACTAAGGGTTTGAACACACATGTTCTTGAATCATAATGGTGAGATGGTTAGGGATTGATATCCCAATAATAACTAGATGTGAAATGAACTTGATACAATTAGTACTCTTTCTTTATAACAAATTGTCTTATTGGTTTATGTTTTGAAAACATGCTTGATGTTAAAAGAATGCCATAATGTACTTAAATAATCAAGTTTAATGATATCATGTAGAGCCCTGACCATAGATCCATCATTGTCAGAAGTTAAATGATGGTGAAATAGGTTTTCCTAAGGGAACTCGTGGAGAGCATACTTTTGAGTATGTGGGGGTTATGGACGCAAATATCCTTACGTCCTAATGAGGGAATTGATGTGAGATGTACCTTTAATCTCTCAATTCTTCATTATATGTATATGTCGGGTTGATGTATCACTAATCTCCCGATGATGTAGTTAATGCCGCATCGATGTGAGATAAATAAGAAATACCTCGATGGCGAAGAGAGTACAACATGCCACTGTAACTCTAATAGAGAAGTTGCCAGAATACCCTGGAAAGCTATTATAGCAGAGACACAAGATGTCCTGCATGTTGTACCTCACTCTGACTGAGGATGATGAGGTCATAGAAATCTGGATCTTCTGATGACCTATGTATGGTACCGATTGCGATTTCATAATGGTCGGTTGGAGTATGAGCGGTATATCTCATCTCCTCAGGGCATAATTATGTTTTTAAAATGTAATCAGCCGTGTAGCATATTTGCTTAGATTGAACTATGAGAAACAATGATTGACAATACATTGTTTATAATGTTCTAGTTGGACAAATAATATACATGTTCTTCATATTGCTTATTGATTAATTGATTTGTTACCCAATCAAGTTATAATTGAAATGATTTGCTTAGAGAATACTGCTCTACTTAGATTACTTAATAAATTGCCTACTGTTGAGTATTTATAATTCTATTGATCAATGTTATTCATTTATTTGCAATAACAATGCTTCTGGCGAAGAGTTATAACTCTCGCTGGGACAATTATTCAATTGTCTCACCCCCGTGGGATTAAACTTTTTAGGTAGACGTCGAGTAAGAAGAAACCCTTCAGTGGGCGAACAACAACAACAATAACAACAACATCTGGGACAACAATGATCCTCAGGTGGAGACACTGTCTGTCAAGTCTTGTAGATAGAATGTCCTATGTAGTCGTCTCTGTACTCTCAGGTCCTAGGAGTCAGTAGATGGTTTAATATAGATCTGAGATTTTTGGCTTAATGCCTTGAGGATTTTTGTATACTACTCATGTACAGTTCAACAGGGCAGCCAGTGTTATGACTCCGAGATATGATATTATAGAGATGTAATGGTGAATCAGATTGTAAATAACTTATCTTGTTTCTTTATAAAAGAGTTTCACAGTTTATATATCTCTTTACAAAAAGTTTTAATTTTAGTGATTTTCAATAATTCCGCTGCTAACGAAACACTTCTGCATTAGTTTAAATTCGTTGATCTTGTTTTCGTGAGACGGTCGTCACAATGTATATATGGATATACCTATAAAACCATACACATCACCATTAAATATGATTTGCATGGTGAATGCATGCATGGTTATGGCCTAGGACCCCTTTTGTGGATGTTGTGCTTGTTCTTGGATGTAAATGGTTATGCATGGATCCTTTGTATAAGTATTTGACTTGCATGTCGAGTCTCATCTTTCATCTTCCAATGTAATTAATTCAATTCCCTCTAAACTACCCTCAAATGTAACTCAAGGTTCTTCTTTTTCACACAATGTAATAGGGATAGGAATATATTTAGTTTGGAAGACTTATTGTGAAGAGGCAAATTGAAGATCCAACACCAAGGAGAATCCATGGAGAAGAAAATCAAATATCCAACACCAAGAGGCATCCATGAAGTTGTTCATCTTGATGCTGATCAAATGCAGGTTCATATGATATTCACAGGTTGTTGTTGCATGAGATGCAAAAGATCATAGGTTGATAGTAATCCTTTACGGCTCCAATGGATTATAATAGTAAGGCCATAAATAATGCTTTTGTGTTTGTGGATTGCATGTCTGTGGATTGTGATATATTATGTATATAATATATATTATAAGTATGTGGTATTTGGATATGTATATGCAGATATATAAAATCCCTCAAATAAAATATTAGGTCTTATATGTTTTCCATAAGTAGCACACATGAAAAGATTGATTGACTAAGTGTAGGTTACGCTAAAGAGTGGTGTGCCATCCATTTTGTGGAAGTGTGATGATAGATATGTAGATCTACCAAAGTAGGGTGCATATTCTATCATGTTGGTTTCTAGGTCATGCTTAACTAGGTGATCTTAATGAGATTAAGTATCTAGAAGCATAAAGATGGAACATGACAAAGAGTTATGCATACCATCTATCCAAGAATTTCATATAATGCAATTAGAAAATGTTGCCTACCTAAATAGTCATGTTGTGGGTGATCAACCAAAATTGACTCATGATGTGATGAAATATGGATCTTGCTCACTAGAAGGTTGTAGGATGCAATATTTTGAATTGATAGGTGAGGGTTGTCAATTTTAACAAAACAGTGGGAGCAAAAATAAATTAAAGGCCTACTCAAATATTGTTAACTCTTATTTTAATCAAATCAAATCAAAAAGTGTTTTGAAAAAACTGTAAATTTTCTCTTGTAGAATCAAATGACGACAAGAAACACATTTTTCTTACGACGGTCCTTGAGAAGGACAAGTTGAATGGGAATAATTTTCATGACTAGTTTAGGATGCTAAGAATTGTTCTCACACATGAGCGTAAGCTCTATGTCCTGGAAACACCAACACCAGATGAACATGCTCCTGATGCACCTAAGGCTGACAGGGATGCATACAAGAAGCACTCTGAACATGCAGTAGATGTCAAGTGCATGATTATATGCTCAATGAACTATGAGTTCAGAGACAACATGAAACATGGATGAGATTGAGATGGTTACACATGTTAAGAACATGTACAAGATCAAGCAAGATAGGAGAGATATGATGTCTCCAAGGTGTTGTTTAAGTACAACATGGAAGAAGGAGATCTAGTAGATCCCCATGTGCTAAAGCTTATTGGGTAAGTGGAGAACCTTTCTAGACTAGGATTTCCATTTGGTCAAGAGTTGGACACAATGTGTTTCTACAATCCCTTCCAGAGTCATACAACCAGTTTGTGATGAATTACAACCCGACTGATTTTGACAAGCCATTGTCAGAGTTGCTTGGCATGTTGAGAACAACTAAAGCGCAGATGATGAAAGACAAGCCCAACTTTGTGATGATGATAAAAAAAAAGGGAAGTTAAAAGGAAAAGGGAAAGCTAAGCAGAGTTCTAAAGATGGATAGAAACCCAAGTCTTCTGCACTCAAAGCAAAGGGAGGGGTGAATAAGGAAGGCAATTGTCACCATTGTCACGAGCCTGAACATTGGAAAAGGAATTGCCCTCTCTACCTGGGGGAACTAAGGAAGAATAAGGAGGGGATAGAGATCTCCACTTTAGGTATATATGTTACTGAAATAAATTTGTCTACTTCTTCATCATGGGTACTAGATACCTGATGTGGACCTCACATATGCTCAAATATGTAGGTTTTGGAAAGAAGCAAGCCTTTATGAAAGAGAAAGGTTGAACTGTGCGTTGCGAATGGAGCAAAAGTTGCTTCCACTACAGTTGGAACCTATAATTTATCTCTACCCACGAGGCTTGTAATAGAGTTAAAGAATTTCTATTTCATACCTGTCATAAATAGGAACATTATATATGTTTCCTGTATGAACAAGCATGGATATAAATTTCATATAAAGAACAATCACTATTCTATTTCAAAAGATGAGATCTTTTATGGAAGTGCTCTGATGTCCTATGGTCTTTATTTATTAGATCTCGAGACAAGCGTTTATAACGTAAATACCAAAAGGTTAAAACATGACAACTCAAATAAAACATATCTTTGACATTGTCATCTAGAACACATCAATGAGAAATGTATATCTAGACTCCATAAAGATGGTTATCTAGAATCTTTTGATTTTGAATCAATAAAGACATGTGAGTCTTGTTTTTTGGGAAAGATGACCAAGACTCCCTTCTCTGGAAACAATGAAAGGGCTAGTAATCTATTAGGACTCATACATACTGATGTATGTGACCCTTTTATAATAAGTGCTAGAGGTGGTTATCAATACTTCATTACCTTTACTGATGACTTCAATAGGTATGGTTGTGTTTACTTAATGAAACATAAGTCAGAAACTCTTGAAAAGTTCAAGGATTTCATGAATGAATTACAAAACCAACTTGGTAAAAGTATTAAGGCACTTTGTTCTAATTGAGGTGGAGAATACTTAAGCCAAGAGTTTGAGGACCTTCTGCGAGCCTATGGTATTGTATCACAATGGGCTCCACCTGGAACACCACAACATAATGGTGTATCAAAAAAAAGGAATCACACATTACTAGACATGGTGTGATCAATGATGAGTTTTGTCGATCTTGCGACTTCCTTCTGGGGTTATGCTCTAGAAACCACAACATTTACACTTAACTATGTACCAACTAAATCGGTTCAAAAGATACCATATGAGATATGGACTGGGAAACGTCCCAAATGTCCTTTATGAAAATTTGGGGATGTGACACTTATGCCAAGAAAATGTATTTTGAAAAGCTTGTCCCTAGATCGGATAAATATTATTTTGTTGGATATCCCAAAGAAACTAAGGGATACTACTTGTACAACCCAACTGCCAACAAAGTGTTTGTTGCCAAGGATGCTATATTCATAGAAAAGGAATTTATTTCCAAAGGAATCATTGGGAGTAAGATAGAACTTGAAGAAGTTCAAGACCAACAAGAAAGAATTGAACATGTATAGGTACAGGAGGAACATAGAGAGTCACAAGCCGTTGTGGAATCTCAAATTTCTCATGTGACACAAGAACCTCACAGACCTAGTAGGACATGCCTTGAGCCAAATATATTTGGTTATCTACTAACTCAAGAAAGTGATGAGTCAGTCATTGATGATGAGCCAACTACCTATCTAGAAGTTGTTAAGGGACCATACTCTGAGAAATGACTTGAGGTCATGAGATTTGAGATGAAATCCATCTACACCAACAAGGTATGGACCTTGGTGGATCCACCTGAAGGGGTATAACCTATAGGGAGCAAGTGTCTATATAAGGAGAAGACCAACATGGATTGTAATATACAAACTTACAAAGGTCGATTGGTTTTAAAGGGTTTCAAACAAGTTCAAGGTGTTGACTATGGAAAAACCTTTTATCCAGTTGTCATGGTTAAGTCCATCAAGACCATGCTTTCCATTACAACTTATTATGACTATGAGATTTGGCAAATGGATGTTAAAACCACATTCCTTAACAGGAATCTTCTTAAGGATGTGTATATGACACAACCTGAGGGTTTTATAAATGTAAAGGATGAAAATAAAGTTTGTAAGCAACAAAGGTCAATCTATGGATTGAAGCAAGCATCTCAGAGCTGGAATCTTCAATTTGATGAGACAGTCAAAGAGTTTGGATCTAGTCAAAATGAAGATGAACCGTGTGTTTACAAGAAGGTTAGTGGGAGCATTATTGTATTCATCATATTGTATGTGGATGACTTGCTATTTATGGGAATGACATCCCTTCTTTACAGATTGTAAATACCTGACTAGGAAATACATTCTCAATGAAAGACTTAGGAGAAGCATCCTATATACTAGGAATCAAGATCTATAGAGATAGATCTAAAAGGCTTCTTGGATTTAGTCAGAGCACATACATTGACAAAGTGTTGAAGAGGTTCAACATGGAGAACTTAAAGAGAGGAAACCTGCCCATGTCTCATGGTGTTACCATCTCTAGAGATCAATGTCCCAATTATCGCAAAGAAAGGGAGCGGATGAATAAGATTCCATATGCTTATACAATTGGATCTATCATCTATGCAATGTTATGTACTCATCTAGATGTCTCATATGCCTTGAGCATGACAAATAGATATTAGTCAAATACCGATGAATGTCTTGAACTACCATGAAAAACATCCTTAAGTACTTGAGAAGAACTAATGATTAGTTCCTTGTCTATGACGTAGAGGAAGATTTGGTGGTGAAGGGTTACACCGATGCAAGCTTCCAAACTGAAAAAGATGATTATTGATTGCAGTCTAGATTTGTCAACAATAGAGTTGTGATCTAGAATAGTTCCAAGCAAGAAATAGTTGTAGATTCTACCATGGAAGCTGAGTATATAGTTGCATCCAATGCAACAAAGGAGGTTGTTTGGATCAAGAAGTTCATCTCATAACTTGGGGTGGTTCCAAGCATCAACAAGGCAATCAAGCTATTTATAATGATGTATTACTCAATTTATTATGTTATTTAGTTATCCAGTTATGAGATAATGATGTAAAATAATAAATGTCTAAAGAATGATATTACTCAATGACTAAGGTCTTCAAGTTGAGGACGTGAATAATGAGATCATACAAATGTCAAGAGTATATGCATTCTTGTTGTGTCCCTGGTCGGATGTTATTGCGGAAGGCTAATAGACAACAATAACACATAAGGCTAGAGTGTGCTTTGGTGGATGATAGAATTTCATTAGTCATAATATGTGATATCAAACCAAACACATACTTACTTGTTAGAGAACAGTGTATTGAACCGACCCACCTTGAGAGTGACAAATGGAAACCATGATTGGTAGTCAGAATCATCTCTCATAGTGATGGTGGTGATTGTGGTTCTTAGACCTGAAGTCACTACACTCATCACATGTTGTTTGGTGTGATTTGACATCATCCACCATGATCATGAATAAGGGTTGACAAAAAGTTGGTGCTCGCGTGCACTGTGACACATGAGGATGACTGTGAGTGATGTAGATGGTATTTGTCCCTCCTATAGGAGTATGATATCCTGGCCACTTGATAAGCAAGATTGAGAAATGCATGGACATGGTGATGTGAGTGAATATGTGATATTGAGCTTACACATATCTAAGAAAATTTTCTCTAGTTTGAGGAACGTGGATCAAATGTTGAAGAGGATGATGATTCCATGCCTCGAGTTCAATCTGGATATCATAGGCAAAGGAACTATACATTCACTATAACACCAGTGACAAATGATATGTTAAGTTGTTCTCCAACTTCTCCAATTACATGGGTAGCAATGAAGTCTTTCTAGATACTAATCATTGCTTGTGAAATCATAATAAGATTATGAATATCACTGCCAACTTAATATGGAGCTTATTGATTCACACACATAGGATGCAATTGGAATAGGAGTATAATTGTAGATGTGATTGGAAATGTTTCGAATCAAACTAATTACTAAAATGTTTAGGTAATCTACTATAATTATATTCCATTATTAATTTGGTTGGCTGATCCAGAGTGGTTAACTAGAGATGGATGATGGAAATTAGTCAATCAATCAATGTGATTAATTGGTTAATTAAGTGATTTCATAATAATTTTTTAGTTGTCCACGAGCAGATTGTTTTAACAAACCCACAACCTTTTGTTTTACCAAGGTTTTGGGAAATACTGCTTCCTTTATTCTACTATTTATAGGGGTATGATGGCTGGATTTTAGAGATACTCGTGGATACACGAGATAGAGATGTTCTGACACACTCTTGTACATGAACCCTAGTCATTATTGTCCCCGAGAAAGAGAGAAGGAGAGAAACCAACGCGAGCACATCGTCAAGCAGAAGGTTGCTCCTTCCCACTGGCTTGAGAAGTGCGATGTGGAGTTCCCGTCCATTTGCTTGGATGAAATACAGACACAAATGTTGAGTTGCATTGCATTCAGAGACCAGTTTAGTATCGTTTGTGCACGCTAGGAGTGACACACATCACCACACCATGTATATCCCTACACCCTCCTTTTGAATACACTATTTTTGATGAGATCCTCTATTAGGGTATGTGTAGAGAAAATTTTATTGCTTCCGCTGCACCTATTGCCTCCACAAAACCCAACATCTAGCATGGTCATTCCACACATCACAACTGTGCTTCTAGCAAGCCACATAGCCATTTTGCATAGAATGACCATGGTGGTCAGACCTACTCACCTAGTAATACGATCTCTTCCCTTACTTGGTGGCTATATACCCCGACTTGATTCCATGTACCCTATCATCCTAAACTTCTTTTAATGTTGAGGACAACATGATTTAAAAGTTTGGGGTGGTAGGGCAGTGAGCCCTTCCTCTACCTCATTTTTCTTTGCATTCCTTATACTAATTTTTTTGCCTAAGATGATCAAACAATCCAAGTAACTCTTCCACCTATCCATAAATTCTTGGTGTGTTTGTTCTGCATTCATGCATACATGTAGTTCTATTTCATGCATTTTTGAGTAATTTTGCATTTTTTTCTCTTTTCGTCATTCCATCTCATGCATTGCATTTTCATGTAGATTTTGGC
Source organism: Alisma plantago-aquatica (assembly GCA_963693085.1). Taxonomy (NCBI): domain Eukaryota; kingdom Viridiplantae; phylum Streptophyta; class Magnoliopsida; order Alismatales; family Alismataceae; genus Alisma; species Alisma plantago-aquatica. The sequence continues at coordinate 883,646,259 of OY856413.1, read as the reverse complement.
AATTCTTGTGTGTTTTAGTTAGGTTTTGTTGCTTTAAATTCCCTAAAGTAGGTTTGGATGTGATTGAGTGCAAGATGGAACCATTTTGGCCAATTTTGCCCAAATTTTGAACTTCTTGCATAAAAGTTGGTTTTGACTTAATCCACTTTTTTGAACTGAAAATCATGCAAGATATATAATAAATGCATGCTACTCTCCTATGTTCTATTGCTAATTGGTCTTAGTTGTTGACTTTCTACATGTGAATAACTTCTCTTATGTTGGTGAACAGTTTGGTTGAATTGTGATTTAAGCAAGCTATGAACTCTTAGGGCCTACAAAATCATTTGATAGAAGTATGAATTTCATGTTGCTCACTCATGTGGTGTGATATCATTTGATGAAGTGTTAGAATAATATTCATGCATGGAATCTTTTGTTGAGAACCACACTAGTGACTCCCCTTTGACCTGACCTTTCTTTCATCATCTTCTTACCTCTCTGCCTCATGAAAGGATGCCAAAGTGCACATATTTAGCTTGGCCACCCCAAAAGTGGACTGTCCATATCTACGTCTCCTCACTTCACTCTTACCACCATATGCCCTATATACACTAAGGGGAAAAGAAAAGAAAAATAAAATGCAAAAAGAAAATAAAAGATGCTCCCATGTAATAGAATCTAAATAAAGAAAAGACGGGTGCTTTATGTAATAGAACTCCAACCTCTTTCCACACTTTCTTCTAGTTTCATGCCTATTTATTAAGGAAACATCAATTCTAGCTCACTTCACGTTTTTCCACAGAGATATGGGTCACATAGTGTGATTTGAAGCATGAGATTGAATGCATGAAGGTGAAACAACACTCATAGTCATATTTGATTAACAACATCATGAAACAGTCTACTCGGAGCTACATGAAAGCCATATGGATTTATTGTACATTCTATGCTCTATATTTGAAGTTTGTATACTCAATGATCAATTCATGATTGTTTTGTGAAAGTGGAGAGGAGAGAGGTGGAATACATGTACTTAGTCACCATTAAGCCTATTTCATCAATAAGCATCCATTGCAATGTATTTATGATTCTTATTTTCTGAAAGAAACTGAAGAGAGATTAAGTTGGACCATACTTGAGGACAAGTATATTTTATGTTTGGGGTGGTGATGCATCTTGTGTCATTTTGCACCTCAATCACATCTAAACATGTTAGAATGTAAGTTAATCCCCTCAATATGCATATTTCTATCGAGTGCACTTATTGGACATTCTTTGAATGTTTTCCGAGTACTTGGACAACATTTGTATGGATGAGAAGGATAGGGGGTCCAAAGAAGAACCTAAAGCTCCTCCAAACAACCCCTAGTGGCCAAGAGACAGGATAAAGCATATAAGTCCATGGATCTCAAGGAATGAAGTGCAAAGTGCAGCTAAAGACACCTACACGACCGTGGTGACATAAAATGATCATACTAGTAGAGAAAAAACCACAGTAAAATCTCAGACACAACAAGGTTGCAACAACCTCAATAGAATGACTGTGCCATCTAGAATGGGGGTGAAAAGAAGACCCTAGCACAACTGTGCTAGATAGAACGACTGTGCTGGGCAAAAGCAAAACTACCATTCAGAGCAGAACGACCAAGTCCCGAACTCACCCCGCACAACAAGCTACCCAACACGATTGTTCTACCTTGCCCTCACCATGGCCATGCTACAAACCTTCAGTTCCCCACTTTCAACCTGACATTTTGTAATTCCCATAGTGACAATTCCCTCTTAGCACATTTGTGCTACTTTCTACCCACCACGACTATTTTGCCACCCAAAATTCTACTTTTTCTACACTATCTTACCCATCCTGCCCCCAATTAACCTAGTGCTTCCCCACCACCTATATATACCTAGGTGGTAGATATAGCATGGTGTTCTAACTCCCTAGCATTAATTTCTACCCCCTTAGCATTCAAGAGCTCTCACCTACTCCCATCCATCACCTACTCCATTTCCACCTTTACCCAAAAAACCTAGTTTTCAAGGGTTTTGCCCACTTCCACCATCCATCCCATGCTCTTTTGTTGTCTAGGAGAAAGGACTTTGAGTTCTTGCTACTGGAGGTGAATAAGGAGAATATCTTCCAGGATCTCATGAGTTTTCCCTCTTCTTCTACTTCCTCTTTTACTCTTTTTTGCACTATAAGTAGCTAAGCCCTTTGTGGTGGGTTGTTTGGGCCAAAAATGTTACTTTGATACCATGTTGGGAGAATATACTTGTAAAATCTATAATTTCATTGAATTATGATTTCTTTATACTTTTATCTTATTTCCCATGATTCTTCTTTTAGTTTGTGCTTGAAAACATGGATTGCTTGTGATTTTATGCTTGAAACCACCTAAGTCTAGGAGAAGATAACATATGTGAGACTATATTGGGATTTTCTCCTAGGTCCAACTAGTGGATCCCTATCTATCACTCCATCTTCCCACACATATTGCCCTTATCCTACTCCAAGGTGTGATATCTAAGTAGCTAGTGTAAGATTGTTTATTGTATTTGCCTAGGATTTTACTAAAAAGTAGATGGTGAGTAATGTGAGGTGAAATACTCTCACCTCTTCTTCCCATTTTGTATTTGTCTAGGAGCTTACTAGAATCTAGATGGATAGTAATGTGAGGTGAAATACCCTCACCTCTACTTCCCACTTCTACCTTTGGCTCCCAATTACCCTAAGCAATCTCACCCTAGAAATCTAGATTAGTCAAATCCAATTCAAAATCCCACCTAACCTTAGTCCAATTCAGTCTTATAAGGCTAGACAGAGTGAGTAAGGGTGTAATTCCCCTTAAACACTTTATTATATCCATGGCCAACCAATAGTCTAGGGTGATTCCATTGCATTTGATGAATTGTTTGGTTTAGCAATCTAGAATGAAAGTTTAGGATTTGCATAATATGTTCCCCCCAAATAATATCTTAGTATCATTTCCCCAAATGGGACACCTCTCTTTAACATTGTTTAAACCCATCTTTCTCTCTTATATTGTTCATGCTTGTTTGATTCCTTTCTTTAGTTACCTCTTAGTAAATTACCTTTTTTTGGATAGCTAGGTCTTGCTAGAGTAGTTAGTGTTATCTTGAGCTTGCTAGTGTTAATCTTACTAGTTAGTGATAACCTAAGTCAATAATTGATCTAGTGCTTAACTTGCTTCATTAGTGTAGCCTTAGTCTTTTTCTCTTGCTCATTACTTTGTTCTATTGCTTACATCTTAGTGTAATCAACCCAAATCAAGATCAAACCCTAAATATTTGATCTCTGCTTTAGGAACATAACTCGCACTAACTTAGCTCTAGTGCCCCTTCTCTCCCTGTGGATTAATTCCTCACTTGACACTCACCTATACTACAATATGATTATATGTGCGTTGTGTTAGTATAGGGACCATTAAAAATTTGAAACATCCAAGTGTTTGAAAATGCACCAGTATAAATATTACATAGCAAGATAATGAGTAAGCAGTGGGAACAAAACTATCACAAAGTTACATGATTTTTCATTTAAAATGGTTCCTCACCATAAAAGGTGGTATAGCAAAGTAAACAAATATACATTTTATAAATCTAATCATGTACAAGACCTGTTGCAAAGGGCTAATCTATCCTTAGGTCTAATACTCTGTATATGCTCTTCGAAGGGAACATCACCTACGAAATAGGCAAAAAGGTATGTAGGTCATCAAAGGCTAAGTATGTACATATGATAAACATTTTGGGCATTATATCAGGTTAAAAGTGCAAAAAGATATGCTCCCACAAGAAAGTCCTGTTTGAAATTAGTTAAGTTCAAAAGAACTATAACAAGAGAAATGAGGCATATTATGATTCACATTATAAACATGAGAATAAAAATGCCTTGTCATAACAATTATCCACAATTTCAATTTAAAATGATATACTTTTTCATGCATAACAATGCAGACTAAATATACCTAAAATAATCCTAAAATAGGGCCATAACACCATAGGATCATGGCTTAAAATAAATAAGGGTGGAAACGCACAGCCGGAAGGAATACACACACCCTTTTATAAGTATGGTTGTACATAAGTACCATTATTCTAGACATTCTTGTCAAACATGTAGCATGTATAAATAGAGTGGTAAGACTAGCATTTTAGTCAATTTGTCATATAAAGGCAACCAAGCAAGATGGGTCCAAGAACCCATTGTAAACAATGTGTCTCAACAACCACATGAATATGCTGAATTAAAATCAAGAAGTATAAATGTCCAAACAATTGGTTTTCTCATTAGTAATATTAGTTCAAGATATGCCTCATTAAATGAATGTAGGTTTCATTCAAATAATTCCAAAATAAAATTGAGGATGTACATACCTGGTCTTCAAGACTAATGGTTAACCCAACAGATATATATACTTGGTCCCCCAAAGTTGAGTATTCAGCTAGGAAAACATGGTGTATGTTAGTCAAGCCAGAATGAACATGTGTACGCATTCCTAATATACCTATTTATATGGTTCTTATCCTAATTCCAATAATCTAATGCCACATTAGGGTTTATGTTTTTGGATACTTAAGAATATGATAAGAATGAGGATTATTGGTAGTACAATGATATAGGGTTGAAAATATCCGTTGATTGGTAATAAGTCTCGAGGGTTTAATATATAAAGGAAATAATATTTATCTACAATATTTCTAACAAATACTTCTCTTATACACCTACGTATATACTTATGAGTATTAATATGTCAAACACCAAGATAATATATCTTCTAATCTGGGTTGTTAATACTACCACATTTTTGCATACCCACGTACAATACTTATAATTTAGTGTCATTGTTGAATGTATTATGATTATTTACCTTAATTAGCAAATAATAATGGTATTCATGTATCCATAATACTAATCGACTACAATATAATGCACTTTGAATTAGGTAAATTAGGTACTAGTTATTATCATAACTAGATAGGAGCCTAGAAGAAGGGGTTTGGCCTATATGCCCAGATTTGAGTATGTTACCATCCACCTACCTAGGGAACTCAGTATGAACCTTCGTGAGTTCACACTTCCCCTCCTTGACCAGTCCTTGGCTCCACCACCCTATCAAGATATTATGAAGTCACACATTGTTCACCTACATGTGACCATCGATGCATCATCTACCGATACAGACTTGGTGATGTCTACTATGGAAATTTCCACACCATCTATCATTGAAACTCATGTGTGTCTGTCAACCAATGTAATCCCCACCTTCACTCATCTACCTTTGGCAATCCTACAAATTATCTACCGATGGAATTGTTGCTTCCATCACACAATGGAGTTCCTATGCCTCCTTCCGGTAGATGTCTTGCCTTTATCAAACAACAAGAGGTATACACGCCCTAACCGATGAAGACTTTTTGTGAGCCTACTAATGGGCTTTCTACCCTTTCATCACCGATGAAATCATTGACTAATGTTGATATTGCACAACCAAATTCACTTAGGGAAAAGTCCCTAGATTTTTACCTAGACTATTTACAATGATCACCACCTTCAAATGGACGGATCTTATTGTAGTCTAGTTTAGGATTGAACCTAAAGGATGAGGTATAAGAATAGTATAATCAAGGTAACTGAGCAAGAACTAGTATTTATCACAAAAGTTTGGTTGTTTGTTAATTAAACTAGTTCACAAATAATAAGAAAACTATATTAAGGGTTTGATTATAAAATAATGGAAACGCTAGGGGTGAAATGGGTTTCGTCATTGCTACCTATCATTCACTGTCTCACTACATCACATTAAGCATGAATATACATATGTTTATACTAGGTAAATCCTCTTTGTAGCATTAGGATTAAAATTTGGAAAGATATCACTCTAATCTCATCATCATGTTACCTAGAGATCATTCATCTATTGCCTCATAAAACATCTATCTGAAGTTATCATCAAGGGATTAACAATAATCAACCGATATTCTAGATTATAGATTCAAAGTTGTTTACACCCAAGATCTATAATATGTTGACTTGGTGATCAAACAAGAGTGTGGGCATAAAACAATTGATTCTAAACATAAAATGATCCATACGATAGTAGATGCAGTAAAGGGAACAAATTTGGGTGGTAGGGATACTCCTCACACCATGGAGACATGACTACTCACTAGTCATAGAAGTAATAAGATTAACATTAGAATAAAGGGAGAGAACCATCATCACATTAGAAAATGAAGCGATAGGCATGGTGTTCAAAATCTTGTCTTCAAGGTTGGGGATGGTGCCGATTTGATAGAGAAACAATAACTCTAGATTTGGAGGTGTAATCCTCCTTCACGGGTGGAGATATGTTATTGTAGGGAAGAGGTAGTGGATGGATATTGACAGTGATCATTCACCGATGAAAATGGGGAGTAGTTGGTAAATCCTATTTTGATGTCAAAGTCTTCAAGCTTTCAAGGAGATGGAGTTCGAAGAGGATGATCAATGAAAGTTTACAAGGGATGTTCATCACCGATTTTAGCATCCTGACAACATTAATTGTGGATCCCTTGGTTGTTGCAGTCTTCATTTATAGGCACTAGCTAAGTTTTTTGAAACCCTTCCCAAATCCTTTTTACTATAGTCTTGGATGTCATGGATGTGAATGATAGTGGTTGTGACACCCCGACGCACCACAAATGAGATTACTAAAAACCAAATGTGGATTTGTAACTAAACATGCAGATTATCAGAAAACATAGGAAATTAAAACTAATTTCTCAAAAGAACCATAAGACAAAAACTTATCACATATAGGTCCACAAGCTGGCCATAAGCATTAGATATCATATCATAAGGTGATTACATCACTATGCATCATTATCCCTATCATCAACCTGTTACATGAGATATTTGTTCCACATATATACATATACACATTCCATTACTGTACAACCATGGCTCACACGAAAACCTTGTATCGATAATGTATCCATAAAACACATCGAGAACACCCCTGAAGACCTGAGTGTACATGGATGACATCTAGGATTCTATCACCAAAAGATTAGCAACACATTCAACCTTATCAACTACTACTCTTGTTGCTGCTCTTACTCAGTTGCACGATCTCTACCTCTTCAAGCACGACCACCTAAAAGATGTGGAAACTGACAGGTGAGACCAAACATCCCATCAAGATATATAACTCTCTACAAACATCTATTAAAGAATAGATAACTAAGCAGGTAGATAAAATTACTTAGCATGATGAGCATATTCAACTAAACGATATGTATTCAATAGAATAGCAGATTAGGCAACTAAATAGTTAATAATAAGTAGTAGAACAAATAATATTCTAAGAAGTAATATGTAGAACATGTACCATAGTTAACTTCTCTTACCACCTTATAATTCAAGAAATTAGTACAAAGATAAGACAAAGGTTCAACCAATATTATCTGCATTCGACCCTCAAAAAAATATACCACACGACTATGTTATCTCTTTTATGATTGCCTTGAGGATTTGAGTCATACCACCTAAATCCAAGAGGAGTTTTCCCTATGGGAGTCTTGTACATGGTGTGGTATTCCTAAAGAGCATTGTCCAGCTTCATGGCCTAGTCCATTATGGTTCTGTTCACAGTCTTCTAAAAGATTTGCATGACCTACATGTTTGACACTTCAACCTGTTTGGATGTTTGAGGGTGGTATGGAGTAGCAACTTTGTGCTTCACCCCATACTTTCTAAGAAAGGCTTCAATTGTTTCTCCCCAAAGTGGGATCCCCCATCAATAATAATGTGTGTGGCATACTGTACCTAGAGACAATATTTTTCTCAAACAACTTCATCACACTTTTAGAATCACAAGTGAGTGTTGCAACAACTTCCACCCATTTGGATACATAATCTACTTCAACTAGAATGTATTGGTTGCCACATGATGATAGGAAAGGTCCCATATAGTATATCTCCCAAATATTTAAGACTTCTACCTCAATCCAATCTGAAAGAGGAATCTCGTCCCTCTTTGATATGTTTCCAATACACTCACATTCATTACAAGACTTGGCATAAGATTGAACGTCCGTCAAAAGAATAGTCCAATATAATCTAGATTGAAGAATCTTTCAGCAGTTCAGTCACTACCCAAGTGTCCACCGCAAGATGTGGGATGGCATTCATATAGTATTTGTGGTACTCCTTAGGTATACATCTTCTCCAGAGATTGTCATCACAAATTTTAAACTAAAAAAATCTTCCCAATACTAATTCTTTATATTAGAGAATCAAACTTCTTCTTTTCATTATAGGTTATACCGAGCGGAAACTATTGGCAAGCTAGGTAATTGCTGATATATGCTTACCATGACACAATACAATCAAAAGCCTTGGTCATCATAAGTGCCTCCTTGGGGTAGTTATCATTGATGAGTAAGGAGTTATCCTCCCCCACGTTGATCCTATAAAAGTGGTTAGCTACAAGATTCTCAATACTCTTCTTATCCATGATTCTATTGTCAAATTCTTTCAAGAGGAGTGACTATCTTAACAATCTTGACTTGGTGTCTTTCTTTGTCATTAGATATTTGATTACCCCATGGTCTGATATACTTGACAACTTTAGACCCTATCATATATGACCTAATTTTGTCAAAAGCATATGCAATCGTTAACATTTCATTTTTTGTAGTCATATAGTTGACTTGAGATTCATATATGGGTTTTTCTCGCATAGCAAAATTAGATAATGCTTTTTATCCTTCTTTTTCCCTAGGACGTATCCCACCACATAGTTTCTCACATCGTACATCAACTGAAATGGTAGATTCCAGTCTGGAGCTTGGATTGGCACAATGGTGAGAGCACTATTGAAAGCGTTGAAAGCCTTTAGATAGTTATGATTAAAGTAAAAACATCATCTTCACTTAGAGAGTAGATGATGGTTTTGAAATTTTGGAAAAATCCATAATGAAGCTTGTGTAATAACATGCATGCCCTAAAAACTCCTTACCCCCGTTATGGACTTTGGATGTGGCAATTTTGATATGGTTTCAACCTTGCATTAGTTTATTTCAATTCCTTTTTCTAAAACTTTATGACCCAAAACAATCCCTTCTCGTACCATGAAGTGACATTTTTCCCAATTCAGAGTGAGATTTATCTCCTCACAACATTTTAGGACTAGAGAAAGATTCCTAGGCAATTATCAAATGACATACCATAATTGGAGAAGTCATTCATAAAGACCTCTATTATGTATTCTAGAAAATAGAAGAAAATGGATATCATGAACCCTTGAAAAGTTGTAGGTGTAATGTAGAGGGAAAACAACCTCTAAAAGTGTACAGAAGATGAAGGTAGCCTTCTCTTGCTTGTTTGGGTGTATTGGGAATCGATAAAATCTAGAATAACTATCAAGATAATATAAATAGGAATGGTGAGCTAGTCTCTCTAGAACTTGATCATTGAAGGGGAGGGGGAATGGTCTTTCTTTATATCCTCACCAAGTTTTCTATAACTAATGCACATCCTCCATCAAGTGACAGTTATAGTAGTAATCTCACAACCAATATCTCCCTTTATTACCATCATGCCCCCTTTATTGGGCACAATGTGGAAATGACTTACCCACTTACTATTACTAATATGGTAAATGATTTTTGCATTATAGAGCTTGATAACCTTTTTCTTAACCACCTCTCTTAAGTTATGATTCATTTTCCTTTACCCTTGGGCTAGAGGTTTCATGTCAAATTCAAGATAAATGTTATGCATGCACTCATCAGGGTTTATCCCTTGATATCATCAACAAAATTTCCTATTGATTTCCTCCTTAGTTTAGCTCACTTTGGATTTTATCTTGTTGCTCATTAGACAAAGAGGAGCTTATAATCACTAGATTGAGTACTTTTGTACCTAAGAACTCATATTTGAGTCCTTTGGACAACTTTTTAAGCTTGTACTTGGGCTTAGGGGCTTCTTCCTATTCATGTTTCTTCTCAAGAGAGGCATATTTTGCTGTCTCAATGACTAATTCCTCTTCAACTTTGCTCTCACTTTCTTCATCATTTGGTCTTCTATTTGGATTTTGGTCGGTTAGGGCTCTCATCAAATGATCAACTACATCATTTTCTCTTGGATTTCTTCCCATAGTTGGTTGTATCTATCCATGAAGTACAATGACTCAAAGAGAGATGGAACCCTCATGAAGTCTTGAACCTTCAAATCGATATGGTCATTTTGACCCTGATCATGATGATCTGGCTTCAACATCAATCTCTTACTATATAAAGGAGGGGTCTTCAAAATATTATGGGACATGTTGGGTCCTCCATAGTGTTGATCACAATGATATCACACAGGATGAAAAGCCTCCCTACCCAAATGGGCACATCCTCCACGATCCCAACTAATTTGGTGAAGGTGTGATCAACGAGTTTTATTCACATCTTGTCTTGACCATGTCACTCAGACCAAGTCTTTGGGCTAATGTGAGTGATATCAGGCTCATGCTAGCCCCCAAATTGGCTAGTCCTTTTCTTTTCTTATTATGTACCACATTTAATGGGATGGTGAAATCTCCAAGATCCTTATGTTTGCTTTGCATTTTGGCTTGTACCAAAGTGCTAGACATTTTCACAAACTTCTCAATTTCAACTTCATCTCCCTGCCTTCTCTTAGTGATTAAGCCTTTAAAGAATTTTGCATAGGTCAATGTTTCTTCAATGTCAACCAAGAAAGGGATGTCAAGATGAAGTTTCTTTACAACTATAATGAATTTCTTGTACCTTTTCTTGAGATAAGATTTGATGATCTTATATGGAAAAGGTATCCTTGGTGAATAAGGATCCTGGTCAGCAATAGCTTCATCAAAAACATCAAGTTATTTCTATATTACTGGCTTCTTCCCCTTAGCCTTTTCTTTTGACTTTGTCTTCTTAGGAATCTTTATAGTATTTGATTCCTCTTCTATCTCAAGTTTTGGGCAGAGACTCAATAATAAGAATAATTACTTGATGAGCCATGGGTGGTGGCTTTTCTGAGATAGTTTCTGACCTAAGACTAGCCATCTTTGCACTCTCATGGCCTATGGGATTATGCTCAATCATTAATTAGATTCTTCCTTGAGGGTTCTTGATCAGTTCAGATAGATCCACTTATTGTTGGTCAGTCATTTTGTTATGAACTTGCAGATCAACTATCTACACATATACACCACACATCTGAACTTGCATCATTCTAAGCATATTATTGTTGTTGATTACACTTCAATTAAGCTTGTCATTAATATGTACTTGTCTTTTTACAAATTCGAACATCACAAACATTAAGTATATTTGTGGTTGGTTTTGTCCTTGACTCTGGCATCCAATATTTTGATTTTGATTAATATTTTGCCCTTGGAAATTGTTTACTTTCTAGATGATAATTAGTGTTGCTAGTGAACCCAGATGACCCACCACCTCTACCTAAACTAGGTGGTCTTAGGCATGGTTTGTTAGGAATATGTTAGTCTTTTGAAGACTTTTAGCAATATTTTTTTGATGAGCATTCTCAATTTCATTCTTGTTATCATAAGAGAACCCTAGATGCTTTGATCTCTCAAAGTTGGTGTAAGAGACTATTTCAACTAGTTTATTTACCAAATTAGTGACTCTATCAATGATTACACTAATAAGGATCTTGATGACAAAAAGGTCTAAGAAGGGAGTGAGGAGAACATCCAGGTAATCATGATTGAAATTTTCCTATATCAAAATTTTATCCTTAATTCCAACAAAATTTCTATTTATGAACACAAGTATAGGCTAAAAGGTTCAAAATTTTCAAAATTGAAGAGAGAAAATGTATTAATGGAATGGTAAGAAAGATGGATAGATGATAGAGCAACAATGTAATTGATTGAGCAACAAAACATATAAAAGGTATAGAGAGCTTGTTTACACCACCCAAACTTATCATACACTATGTTCTACAGTGTCAAAGAATAAGGTTAAATGTAAATTGGTGAGGTTTTACTCATTGTCTTGCAATCCCCTATTCACCCTATGGGAACACATAGCTGAGTAGCATATATCTCAGAAGAAGATGTCAATGTTGGTGTTGCATATTTTCTATTCTTACACCCCTCAATAGAAGGTCTAGCATTGAGATAAGGTAATAGAAGACACATCATTTGATTGAGGGAGTTGTCGAGGGATTTTGTGGCAAACCTATAGTTTCTTAGTGTCTTTACTTGGGACAAGATTGTATCCCTTGCCATGAGTCTAGATTAGCTTGATAATCTCTTCTACATATGACTTTACTTTTCCTTCCATGATGCTTTATGGTTTTTTCATGTTTGTGTTATTTGTGGTTAGTACTCATCATCTAAACTGTTGTACATGGCCACTGTTTTTGCTATGATATTAAGTGCCAATAGCAACTAGTGGTTGTCATGCATGAGAGGAAGAAAGATGAAGTATGAGAGAGGGGTACATGCATTCTATAAGTCTTTCCTTCTCTTCAGTGTTATTAGTCTAAAGGATATCCTCCTATAGAATATGCCATGTTCTCAGTTGGAAATCCATCTCCCAGAAGGGATTGTTATTGGTAGACTGACATTACCCTCACTAACATATACCCATTGACATTTTGCGTATCACAGAGGTCATCTTTTGAGATGCATATCCTGCCCCTGTGGATGATAATATGCCCATATTCAATATATTCTATGAGCCTATCCAGTAAGTAAGTCCAAGCCGTCTTGTAATATACTTTTATAGGTCCATCTATCAAAGTTGGGAAAGGTTGCCTTGATAGTCCCAACAGGCCCTATGGGCACTACTTCTTCAAAACCTGGGAAGTCAGTGTCTCAGTCTAGTTTAGGAGGACTTCATCATTTAGCTCCCCCTCCTCAGGCTAGTCTATAGTTGTAGGTTGTTCTGCTTCTGTATTTGTGGCCACCGATTCTTCAATGGGTGTTGCTGGAGGGGGGCATTCCTATGTGTTCTTTTGTCTGCTTTTTCTACTCTTAGTGTGCATGCTGGTTTCCTACTACCATTGTATCCTTGGGTTGCTAATTCTATTTTGTGTGTTTCTTAGTGGAATTTTAACCCTTCTTCCATTCCATGGATCTTTCTTTTTCTATGGGGCCAATCCATAACTCCTTTCTGACCTCTCACCATGGACATTTTTTCGGAAGGGGTACTCCATTATAGTGTCTATGAAGCACCATGTTTGGAGGCATCATTAGATCATGGAATAAGAGTCTATCATAGATGACACCCAATCCTAAGAAAATAAAGAAATGTACTTCTTAAGCATCTCATCCTCTAATTCCCACATGTGTATTTAGTAGTTTTAACGGGTGGCTCGTGGGCACTCACATATGACCTGCTTAACTAAATTAGTTACATAAAAATATGTATGATGACATACTACTAGTTAAAAATGTATGATGATATACTACTAACAATTGATTGTTAAGAAGTTCCATTCCAAATTCAAATATGTCCAATAAGAACCGATATCAAAGAGAGATATATCCTGGGAAAATAAACCTACATCTAGTACATTATCTAGTTTCTCTGTCAAACTAAATATGGAGTTTTACCACAAATTACTAGCTCTTGTTTTTCAATCATAATCATACATTAGAGAATTGTAATTACATATTAGAGAATCTATTCCATAAAAAATTATGTTGTTGAATGGTCGTAAAAACTATACAACATACCTTTTTTATTTGGTGACAAAAATGTATAGTAGTTAGTTGTTTTTTTTTTGCTATATTTCACATAAAACCACTAGAGAATGGTCTTTTAAACTAATAAAGTAACAATTTCATGACCATTTTTATTGAATATTATATAGGAACCCACAGGTAACATGCAATCTTCAGGGTCATTTTTGTATTTGTATTTTTCCTACCTATTTAGAGTTGCATCTTTTTGACCCACACCCACGAGACCCTAACACACAATGACTAAACCCAAACCCAACACACCCACCCATTTGATAGGTCTAGGGTCCAAAAACTCTTCTAATATAGTTGCACAAAAGCTTGAATAAACATATGTACACATTCACTTTCTTTCTAAAAATCCCCCTAAAATGCTCTCGAGTCAACATTCTCACCTTGTTGTTATACATGACATCATTTCTAGGTTTGTTGTTGCCTAGGAAGTGTTTAAGAATGTGAATATCCCTACATGAGATCCTTGACACTGTCATCATTTCCATCCCCTAAATTTTATGAGGGAGAGGTGGAGGCATGGGATCGTTCTTGTAGAGGGGGAGGGGTCCTTGGTAGGGGTATCATTCTATAAGGAGTTCATCCCCACTTCATCCTTGTTAGAAAGATATTCTCCTATTACCACTGGCACTAGTGTTTCAATTACTATTGCCTTGTCTATTGGAACTTCTTTTACTATTACTTCTTCTACCATCACTCCCATATCTATGACCAGATTTGCTATTTCTGTACTAGATATTAGACTGTCGACTAGGGTTGCATCATCAATCTTATTGAACTAAAGATACATGTCACATATATCTATGTTGATGTCTATGAGACTCGCTGTGGTGATGTACATTTGTTCTATAGTTTGTTCAATGACATCTTGCACTATCATGTAAAACATTTTTCGCATGGACTATATTAGCCCTTGGGAAATTGAGTACGCCTTCATCAACTTCTTCCTACTCAGAAACAACTATTTCTGGGGTTTGTGGTTGAATTTCTTTTGGCTGAGGAGTCCTCCATTAGTTGCACTAGGATATTTACTTTTTTTTTCTTCTTTTTCCGATCTATCATCTCCAGACAAGAGGGTGACGTGATTCCCCTAGCTGAGCTTCTATTTTTTCTCAATGAAGCTTTATATTATCTTTATTTGTTTGGAGCTGAAGGTTGCTGCTCTACTTCCCTCTCAGATGGTAGTTTGATGGACTAGATGAGGCAGTGGGCTGAACCCATGCTCTACTCTTTTCTTTTCTCATTTCTTGTCGTGTCATCACTACTCGTCCTCCATTTCTTGAAATAGTATGTCTCAGTCCTATCACATATCATCTCTCCCTCCAAAACTATGCCAACTCTTTATCCATAGCCGTCATGTTCTTCATCATCTGGCTCTAGTATCCTCCATTTCCTTCATGAACTATAAGAGAAGTGTGGTTCTTTCAACTAATATTTCTACATGCATGGTTAGAATCTACATGATATATGATATAGAAGAAAAATTATGGGAGGAGTTATATATATGCTCATGCATGACATTGAATTGATGTCCTATCTCCCAATATTTGGTATGCAAGCTTGTCTCTATGATGATGTAGGTTTTGTTGCTCCCACATCATTTTACTGTGAGGCGGGTTTAGGTTCAGCCCATTTTGGACTTGGAGCAGTGTGTTTGTGTTGTCTTGTTGTTGAAATAGCTTTTCACTCGCTCAATGTGACTTCTTTGTCAGGCTTGCTACTCTACCCAATATCTAGATTCTCTTGTTGGTTATGTGTTAATAGTAGTGATACATTGACTACCTAGGATCCATTATCTCCTTCTGGTTCCTTCCTTATCTATTTGTCTCTATATGTACCTGGGTCTTCCTCAATGGCTTGGATGACGATGTTTGTGTACCCTTCATTAGTTTCTCTTGTTCCTTATTTGCATTCACTACTATTATGGTTTCTTGTTGCTCTATGATAATGCACATGTTACGACCCCACCTCCGGATAAACCCCAATTAAGGGAGACCGAGAGGTCGAAGCCGCACCCATAACTTCCGGATCAAAGGTTCATCAATTAACCAAGAATAATTATCAAATTTTAATAGACTATACTGAAAAGCTGTAGAAAATAAATTTTTGCATACCTTTTTGAAAACTTGGATCTCTAAACTTCTATCCAATTAAGGATTCTACTCTAACTAATCCTCCTTGTATTTTACTTCATGTATTTCACAATATGACGATTTACTGTTTGTCCTTTTGGCTTGTACCTAAAACGCCGAAAAACAAAACGTCGGTCAGCCGAAGCTGGTAGGTGGGGGAAACAATAGTTATGTAAATACGTTAACAATGTAATCATTCAATTAATCATTTAATCAACCAAGATTACATTTTAGATATAACTCCGCGATCCAAGAGTACCCTATCCTCTATGTTGTCCCCATTAAACCCCTCATGATCCACCTATAAGTGAACCAATTTCTAGGGTTGAGTCACATGGCACTACTCGTAAGTAGCCCACTCCTTAACTCATGGCAGGCTAATGAGTCTCATGGCACTACACGTAGGTAGCCTAGTTTCTAACTCTCAGTAACCTAAACCTTGCTCTAGGATTACCCCTTTTTCTTTAGCCTTTTCAAAGCAATAGAGGTGGACCCGGATCTAGTCAGTTATAAACACACATTTATAGTGATAATCATAGTCACTTTATAATTGCATGAAATAAATAAACATCCAACAGTTATGTTCAAGCAACCAATTACAACTTCGGGAATCGCCGTGAAACTAGAACGATTATTCATAATCGTAACCACATACCTGATTTGATGAGTCATGCAAATTATTCATCATATACTTCATGTATATACAATCAAGCCAATCAACAGACCCAAGCAAGTAATTCAATCATCACATAATTCCTGAAAAGAATATGTACACTATTTATTACACACTTTATCAAGATTCTACTTTATTGACTTGGATTCACTTTCTAGGGTTTCTAATCTGCATTAAGGTTTCATTAATATCCATTAGGGTTTCTTAGATCAATTCCTCAAACTTTATCCATTCTAGGTCAACAAACCCCAAAATACTCTTTTCCATTTATATGAACCTTAATTGCTCAACTATTCATTTTAATAGTCTTTTATACCCAAATTGACTTAGGATCATCACATCCCTATTTATTCATGGATTTGAACCATTAAAACAATTAAAAGACATATTCATCTAAATTAGGGTATTCGAGTTCATTAATGCACATTCATGCACGAAACCCTAAATTAAGCCAATTATATAAAAAGATCCTCTTTTTAGATCCTATTTTCTCTTTTATTAACAACAAGTTAATATCAGCTTGAATTATCCAAATAACGTCATTAAGTCCATTTATCATAAAGTCGAAGGGTTTTTCCTTAATTAAATCATTAAAGATGATAACTTTATGTACCTTTTAATTTCAAGCATATTTACGCACATAAAATCTAAATTAGACTAATCATGTACAAAGTTCTTCCTTTTTGAACATAATGTACCTTTTTTTACATTTAACAGGTTAACATCAACTCTAATGATCCTTTAAACCCTATTAAACACTTTATTCATTTCAAAATAGGATTTCTTAATCTTTAATTCATTAAAGATGATAATTTACACTACATTTCGAACTATGATCAGATTCAGGCTAGAAAACTATTTTTATTGGATTCCTTGTGTTCTTCTGATCAAAATTCATATAAAGTTCATTTTAAACCGAGTTTCCTAGCAAATTCTACACTTTTTGCAAGATATGCAAATTCTGACCAATCGCAGATTGACACATAAGCTTTAAGTGATTACTTGTTTATCGGCGATCAGCTAAAAGAAATATAATGAAATTACGTTCTTACCCTCACGTAAGTGACTGGCGATGCATGGCGCGGAGGGGTAAAGTCGTCAAAACGGTCCGATCTTCTTCAACCTCCGTCTCAGGTCATGGCCGCCGACTGCATCCAAAACGTGGGCGCGCCCCCTTTTTTCCAGGGTCCACTGACCCCCAGGGAGTATACCCTCTCCTCCAGAGCTCCCCCACGCACCTGGGGTCGCCCTTAACCTATGGCCAAGGCAGCCGACTCGCGCTGGCCGGGCCTACACAACTCGGCGGCCCTACAGCCATGCTGCTGCGGTCACATGCGATCCAGGGCGCAAAACTGACGACAAAACTTCTCCTGATGTCGTGGGAGCAAGCCGCATCAACCACGTTCGTCCTCTGGTCCCTCATCACTCCATAGATGTGTTACTTCACATGGTTAGGGTTTCAAACGTAAAGAAGTAATGGAGTAGAGAGAGAAAGATGTAGGATCCCTTTAGAAATTGAACTAGGGTTCTACCCTTTATATAGGGTGGAGTATGAAGCCCTAAGGCGTGCCTCATAAGGACTCAAGTCCCAACTCAAAATGAAATACACTTTCCTTGGTTGTAAAGCAACCATCTCTCTCTTTCTTCATTAACTTTTATTTCCTTGATATTCCTTGTTGCATGGATATTTAGGAATTCGAAATTCCTCTTTCTTATCCTCTTTATTCTTGCTCTTTAATCCATTACAACGAATTTCTATTCTCTTTTAATCGAAATTACTTCCTTTTTCATAATGCCACCAAAAACATTAATAAAGTATCATATTATCTTTTATTTTGCAAATTTTGGTATTTTCTCTTTCCTCTTCCTTCATTGGGGCTCCTTGTACCCCAAGAAACTATATTATTTCGAAATTACTTTTTAAGGATACTTATTGTCCTTCTAGATGCATCATTATGCATTATTTCACATTATCTTATTTATTTCTCATTTAAATATCTCTTTTTGAGGATTTCTTTTTATTTCTCCTTTATTTTCTTCATTGGTATCCCTTTTATCATTAGAAATCCTTGGGATATGAAATTCCACCATGGATAACTCAATTATACCTCTTTTCACTTATTTTCCACATTTTCTCATTATTTTCAATTTCTTTCTTAATAAAGAAATACATAATTAATCTTTTCTTTTCTTATTGCTTTCTTTATGCAACTTTGGACTCCTTGGAACCCAAGGAACCCAAGAGGCATGAAGTCCTCTTTGGATGTGCCTTCTAGAGGTTTCTACATATTTCTTTTCTTAAAAATTCAATTATTCAATTACTAATTGAATTTTCTTTGTTATTCCTTGTTATTGGGCCCAATAGCCAATAAAGCCCATAACACAAACATCAAGGCTATTGTAAACGAAATCCATGTATTCAAAACAAATTATACCATTATTTGTTCAATTATCTTTAATATGAGAAATTATATTTCTCACCAATTGAACCCAAAAATTGGGGTTGTAACATCCTTCCCCTCTTATAGGAATTTTGTCCTCAAAATTCAAACAAGCAAACAAACAATTTAGGATAAGACTTTTCCATGTCCATCATTGGCCCCTATGTGGCTTTTCTGTACTCATGGCGTTTCCAAAGAACCTTTATCATTACATGTTCTTTCCTTTGAGTTCTTTCACCCTGGCGTCTATAAACTGCACAGGTGACTCGGGTCATTTTAGCCTCCCTTGGGGCTCACTAGGTTCATTGCTTAGCACATGGTCGAGCACCTCACATAGTTCTCTAAATTGGACACATGGAACTCATCACACATTACTTTATTCTGAGGGGTAAGGTCAAAACCTAACCATCTCCACCCATCCATATCTAATGGACCCATGTATCGGGGACTCGGCTTTCCCAGCTACAGCTCAGAGGGGTCGAATTCTCACATTATATTCTCCCACAGTGCACTGCATGTTAGTCTACTTTGTATCTGCTCACGACTCTCGTCGTCTCTAGGCTCCTTTCAGCCTTTGCATGATTAAAGCGACTTTCGTCTTCATGCACTGTGGTCCTTTTCTAATCATCATGTGGTCCTTTCACCAACATCACCTTACTAAAGTGGTGGCCGACACTACCTCCCTTACAGAGCTCCTTAGAATCCCGATACAGACTATGGTGGTCATCATCACATCTTTCATAGGATAAGAACTGTCTCTAGCTATTACCGTGAACGAGCACATATGCTCTCATCAGACCCCTTTAGTCTGGATCATACTAACCATTAGTTTGGGGTGATAGACTGTACTAACATTGAGTTCTTCATGTACCTACTTCCACCTTTTGGAAGGAAACCTTTAGGTCAAACTCAAGAACCTTTTGAACTTGCATTATGGTGTAATTGAACCATCTCTCTCACAGTTAGTTCAACCAGATATGTCCCTTGATAGAACTTCTTCTTTCTCATGTCATCTAGGTAAGGTGATCTACCATAACCCATATTGCATCTCGAACTTCCTTGGTTCAGGGGAGACCTATCACATCATCCATAGTGATGAACTCCCATTCCCTCTCAGGAACTCTTTATCCTCTATATCAACGCACTGGGTTACTGGTGTTCGTCTTTTACCCTTGGCTTGCATGACCATATACCACATGAAACTTTATCTTAGGTATTTGAAGTACCACTATCACTTATTATCTTGGTAGTACCACGGTATATGGTGATCTTAAGTCATGATCTCCTGTATTGCCATGATTCCTTAAGATCGATTTCTCCGAAACCCTAAACCAATCTAGTCGGGGTTTAATCACCTTCTTTTCCAAAGAAGTGCATCTGAGGTTATACCACCATCCTTTCATTGCATCAAGGACTAGACTGGCTAACCAAACAACCCTTAACTTTTCAATGAATCTTGTTACATCTGAGTGTTATCCAAACACCTCTCCTTTTCAAACTTAGGGTTAGCCAAACAACTTCTTCTAGCTTCTAGTCAAACAAGTCAGATGTATCTCAACCAGAGCATCCATTACCACTTCACATCCTTAGGTATTAGGTAACGTTGAAGACATACACTTCCCATGTATTTCACCTTTCATATCACCTCAAACTCTATGTCTATCTTCAATTAAGAACACTCTCTGATTTCATCATCATGGTGATCAAACTCAACCTGGTATAACTTGTAAGTTCTACTTAGCTCATGATAAAAATTTCCTCATAAGGTGACTACCTCATTCCTCTTAGCAACGTTCCAACTCACATCATCTTTTATCCTTGGTGTATGGCATGCGTACTGTCCTATCTCTCACTCCCATAACAAGAGGAAATAAGCATTTGGATGCAGTCCAAATACAGAGTTCTTCCTATTCCAAGAGTAGAGATGGTACATCCCACCTTGCCAATACACCTTTACATCTAAGTTGCAACGTGCCACATATGTCTCTACATCACAGACATCATGATATCAAACTAGTCTTGAACCTACTGAGGTTTACACACATCCCGTGGTCATCTCCTCTAGGTCTATAGGGTGCCGGAACTTTTGGGGTCATCCCTCTTCCCTCATGCATCAAGGGAGTGCCCTACTCATCTGCCTTTTGAGTCCCATGAGTTCATGAAGGTGATCAATCTCCTAACCCATGGCCCTCAGACAATGATAGCTGTTACCTCCTGACCCTATGGTCATGTGTATTTGGGGAATTAGGCAACTCCTACTTTCATCGGTCTTATCCCTACCTGATCCTAGGATAGACTTAGGATTCTCCATTATAGTACATGTTCACTTAGAACCTTACCCAAGTCTTCATCTTCTCTCTTTCTGCATTCATGGGCTGGCTCTCATCCTTTCATAGGGATCATGGCAACCTGCCTACCTTGGTCAAGCCCCATACCGGTTACCTCCATGATAACACATTCATATGCAATTAGAGATGGATATCTATGGGTCTACAGGTTCATTCTCATACCATGTACTTTTCACTTAGCTTCTCAAGATCCTGTGAGACCTCTTCAGGTTACCTTAAACCACCAAAATGGATATACACCCTACCAAAGGGGTCCCTCTCCCCAGACGGGAGGAAAACTATCTATTGACAGCAAGGTCACAAAAGCTCTTAGGTCTAGGGTTTACATCCACACGAGCCTACTTAACCCTAGCAAGCTATTAAGGCACAATAGATCACCTACCGAACCATGCTAGGTCATACTTGTCCTCTTTCCTCAACGTTGGATCAAGATCATACCTTTCTTTATCATCAATCTAGCTATGAGGGGTTCATCAAACACACCTTAAACTTAAGGGGCTTCCCTTTTCCTCTATACATGAGGAGTACCATGCTCTCTTCTATAGGAACTCAACTTCTCATCATGAGCATTAGGTACACCACTTCCCCTCTTAGGCCTTGGAACCCTAGGTTCACTTGTAGGTGTCCAACTGCATGCTCTATCTCTTAAATACGAACCAAGCATGCAAAAGGCATGACATGCACTTCTTGTCATCCTTCGACTCGAGCAACACTTAGGGTTGGGTCCTCCTTAAGGGCAACCAACAAGGTACAAGGCCTCATAACCTGCTACTAAACCTTTCTAGGTCTAAGGAACTCTTCTTCCTACCTCAGAAGGTAAACACCTATACCGTAGGCACATAGACACCATATGCTTCATCTTCACTCTCTAGGGTTTGATCCCTCTAAAGGCAACCAAGATATCAAAAGCCTTAACGGATCATGCATGAGGCAACCTCTATCATCCACTTAGGCCGCATCATCCTCAACTCCTCACTGCTCCTCATATCTCGGGGTCTAGGTTTATGACCTTTTTGCTTGGTTCCGGCTCTCTCTCTAGATCTAACCCTACAACCAACCTCACCATTAGAGGTCCCCTCTTCATGAAGGATCAATCTCAAAAGCATGCCCTACATGGGTGAAGCCTAGGTTTGAACTTATGTTTGCTCAAGATCCTCCATAACCCTTTATGCTCCATCATAATTCCTTATCCAGGGTTTCATCCTACTGTCAGCACTATGACGTGCCCTAGGTGCCAGCTATACCCTACTTGCACAAGCCCATAGGGTTTCTAAGGTCCTTCACTAACATTATCATCTAAGGAGATATCCTTTACCCTAACATGCACGACTCTTCCCAGGGTTGGGTTTCCAAAGGTGCTAGGTCACCCATGGATCATATGGAATCCCAAAGGCATGTCCCTACAAACACCTGGTCCAACTCATCTCTCTCTAATCTTCACTTAGGGTTAGGGTTAGCATCATCCTCAGAGGATGTGTACTTGAAATGGAGATCTCTATCTCCAAGACCAACTTATCCTCCTAACAAGAAGGTCTAGCCTCAGGTCTCTTCTGAGGACATGACAACTTATGTCATACGACCTAAGCATGTATCTATCCTTTAATTTGCTCTTAATCTATTAAGCTTATGTCCATGACATCTTATTTACATGCTTTTCCTTTAATTTGGTGGAGGATCCCTTAAACCTTATCAACCTTACCCATACCGCAAGAGGGTGAGGAGAAGAGAAAAAAAACCCTAATACTTAAGGTCCTTAACAAAATTTGTGATGAGAAGGGATGAATAAGATGAGAAATTCCTAAAGGTATCTTATTTCGATTCATACCCTAAGACTTTGGCCAGGCAGTCACACGGATCCGGGAGTCCTCATATTCTGACTAGCGGTGCGGAGGAAAATATTGCCAGCCCCCGGTTGTGATCCTTTTCTAGACACCTCCGTCTTTCGGATATTCCTCTAATAACTCCCTTGGGCTCTATTGAGTTTGTAAAATTTAATAATTAATAATGGTTAAGTGAGGAACCTACACTCTGATACCAAATGTTACGACCCCACCTCCCGATAACCCCCAATTAAGGGAGACCGAGAAGTCGAAGCCGCATCCATAACTTCCGGATCAAAGGTTCGGAAATTAACCAAGAATAATTATCAAATTTTAACAGACTATACTGAAAAGCTGTAGAAAATAAATTTTTGCATACCTTTTTGAAAACTTGGATCTCTAAACTTCTACCCAATTAAGGATTCTACTCTAACTAATCCTCCTTGTATTTTACTTCATGTATTTCACAATATGACGATTTACTGTTTGTCCTTTTGGCTTGTACCTAAAACGCCGACAAACAAAATGTTGGTCTGCCGAAGCTGGTAGGTGGGGGAAACAATAATTATGTAAATACGTTAACAATGTAATCATTCAATTAATCATTTAATCAACCAAGATTACATTTTAGATATAACTCCGCGATCCAAGAGTACCCTATCCTCTATGTTGTCCCCATTAAACCCCTCATGATCCACCTATAAGTGAACCAATTTCTAGGGTTGAGTCACATGGCACTACTCGTAAGTAGCCCACTCCTTAACTCATGGCAGGCTAATGAGTCTCATGGCACTACACGTAGGTAGCCCAGTTTCTAACTCTCAGTAACCTAAACCTTGCTCTAGGATTACCCCTTTTTCTTTAGCCTTTTCAAAGCAATAGAGGTGGACCCAGATCTAGTCAGTTATAAACACACATTTATAGTGATAATCATAGTCACTTTATAATTGCATGAAATAAATAAACATCCAACAGTTATGTTCAAGCAACCGATTAAAACTTCGGGAATCACCGTGAAACTAGAGCGATTATTCATAATCGTAACCACATACCTGATTTGATGAGTCATGCAGATTATTCATCATATACTTCATGTATATACAATCAAGCCAATACATAGATCCAAGCAAGTAATTCAATCATCACATAATTCCTGAAAAGAATATGTACTCTATTTATTACACACTTTATCAAGATTCTACTTTATTGACTTGGATTCACTTTCTAGGGTTTCTAATCCGCATTAAGATTTCATTAATATCCATTAGGGTTTCTTAGATCAATTCCTCAAACTTTATCCATTCTATGTCAACAAACCCCAAAATACTCTTTTCCATTTATATGAACCTTAATTGCTCAACTATTCATTTTAATAGTCTTTTATACCCAAATTGACTTAGGATCATCACATCCATATTTATTCATGGATTTGAACCATTAAAACAATTAAAAGACATATTCATCTAAATTAGGGTTTTCGAGTTCATTAATGCACATTCATGCACGAAAAACTAAATTAAGCCAATTATATAAAAAGATCATCTTTTTAGATCCTATTTTCTCTTTTATTAACAACAAGTTAATATCAGCTTGAATTATCCAAATAACGTCATTAAGTCCATTTATCATCAAGTCTAAGGGTTTTTCCTTAATTAAATCATTAAAGATGATAACTTTATGTACCTTTCAATTTCAAGCATATTTACGCACATAAACTCTAAATTAGACTAATCATGTGCAAAGTTCTTCCTTTTTGAACATAATGTACCTTTTTACATTTAACAGGTTAACATCAACTCTAATGATCCTTTAAAACCTATTAAACACTTTATTCATTTCAAAATAGGATTTCTTAATCTTTAATTCATTAAAGATGATAATTTACACTACATTTCGAGCTATGATCAGATTCAGGCTATAAAAATATTTTTATTGGATTCCTTGTGTTCTTCTGATCAAAATTCATATAAAGTTCGTTTTAAACCGAGTTTCCTAGCAAATTCTACACTTTTTGCAAGATATGCAAATTATGACTAATCGCAGATTGACACATCAACTTTAAGTGATTACTTGTTTATCGGCGATCAACTAAAAGAAATATAATGAAATTACGTTCTTACCCTCACGTAAGTGACTGGCGATGCATGGCACGGAGGGGTAAAGTCATCAAAACGGTCCGATCTTCTTCAACCTCTGTCTCAGGTCATGGCCGCCGACTGCAGCCAAAATGCGGGCGCGACCCCCTCTTTTCCAAGGTCCACTGACCCCCAGGGAGTATACCCTCTCCTCCGGAGCTCCCCCACACACCCAGGGTCGCCCTTAACCTGTGGCCAAGGCAGCCGGCTCGCGCTGGCCAGGCCTGCACAACTCGGCGGCCCTGCAGCCATGCTGCTGCGGTCACATGCGATCCAGGGTGTGAAATTGACGGCAAAACTTCTCCTGATGTCGTGGGAGCAAGCCGCATCAACCACGTTCGTCCTCTGGTCCCTCATCACTTCATAGATGTGTTACTTCACATGGTTAGGGTTTCAAACGTAAAGAAGTAATGGAGTAGAGAGAGAAAGATGTAGGATCCCTTTAGAACTCGAACCAGGGTTCTACCCTTTATATAGGGTGGAGTATGAAGCCCTAAGGCGTGCCTCATGAGGACTCAAGTCCCAACTCAAAAGGAAATAAACTTTTCTTGGTTGTAAACAACCATCTCTCTCTTTCTTCATTAACTTTTAGTTCCTTGATATTCCTTGTTGCATGGATATTTAGGAATTTGAAATTCCTCTTTCTTATCCTCTTTGTTCTTGCTCTTTAATCCATTAGAACGAATTTCTATTCTCTTTTAATAGAAATTACTTCCTTTTTCATAATGCCACCAAAAACATTAATAAAGTATCATATTATCTTTTATTTTGCAAATTTTGGTATTTTCTCTTTCCTCTTCCTTCATTGGGGCTCCTTGTACCCCAAGAAACTATATTATTTCGAAATTACTTTTTAAGGATACTTATTATCCTTCTAGATGCATCATTATGCATTATTTCACATTATCTTATTTATGTCTCATTTAAATATCTCTTTTTGAGGATTTCTTTTTATTTCTCCTTTATTTTCTTCATTGGTATCCCTTTTATCATTAGAAATCCTTGGGATACGAAATTTCACCAAGGATAACTCAATTATACCTCTTTTCACTTATTTTCCACATTTTCTCATTGTTTTCAATTTATTTCTTAATAAAGAAATACATAATTAATCTTTTCTTTTCTTATTGCTTTCTTTATGCAACTTTGGACTCTTCGGAACCCAAGGAACCCAAGAGGCACGAAATCCTCTTTGGATGTACCTTCTAGAGGTTTCTACATATTTCTTTTCTTAAAAATTCAATTATTCAATTACTAATTGAATTTTGTTTATTATTCCTTGTTATTGGGCCCAATAGCCAATAAAGCCCATAACACAAACATCAAGGCTATTGTAAACGAAATCCATGTATTCAAAACAAATTATACCATTATTTGTTCAATTATCTTTAATATGAGAAATTATATTTCTCACCAATTGAACCCAAAAACTGGGGTTGTAACATCATCTCCATCTTCATGTCCTTGGGGACTACCTCGTAGACCTTAAATTTTATCTTTATTTTTGTTGTAGGCTCTACAATTGTCTTCTCTTCAATTTTCTTTCATCCTGGGTTGTTGTGCTTGTCTCACCTGACTGCCTTGATATGTTGGATATCTATCATCTTTAGGATATCCCTAGTAGAGAGTGTGAGATTATCCCAATTGTAGTTTCTCATCTTAGAGAGAGAGGTAGTGAGTAATTTAACTTGGAAAACATGTAGCAATATTGGCTATCATATATGTAGAGAGTAAGTAATTTAGATCAACAAATCTATCACATTTACTCTCTGTGAACTTCTTTAGGAAATGGGGGTACCCATGGTGTAAGCCTATCAGTGTGATCAGACTTCCCATGCATTATTCCCTTGTACCGCCAGGGGCACTAGTAGTATCCAATCCTCAATCAATATTCAGTCAATGTTAACAAACTTCTCCTCCATTATGTTCTAAATGATGAACAAGTTTTCTATAGTCATGTTTCTCATATCAATTCTCACAAATATTTCATACATGATTATCTACGAATTACTCAAATTATTCTGAGGTGTATTTTGGAAGCTTCGGAGCTCCCATGCATATTCTTGGACTCTCCAGTTAGCATCCCCCATACCCTATTACTGCTGAACTTCCTAACTTCCTTGTTTTACTAAATTTATAGAATTCCTTGGGTTGCCTCTCAAGAAGCTTAAATTAATAGTACTAATCTTGACTATATCTGTAATCTCTATTCTTGTTGGTGGTGGTGCTCTCCAAGTTGCAACTCATCTCTCTGCAAAAATGCTTCATCTTTGTAGTATGTCAGTACTATGTGCCCATTGATAGGAAATGTCCCAGACTTTCCACTGAAAAGTCCAACCATCTATAACAAATATATCTTTGTCACAATAAATGGACTGGAGCATCTTGATCTAAGTCTTCTTGGGAGCAGTCTAAGGGTGGAATGGAATAGGAGAACCTCATCTACCTTACTGATATCTTTTCTCATTAGGTGGGCATCATGCCACACCTTTGTTCTCTATTTATGGATGTTGGCATTCTCATAAGCATGCATCCTGAACTTCTCAAGTTCCTATAGTTGCAAGAATATCTTCTTTCTTACCATTTCAAGGTCCATGTTGAGGAAGTTGATAGCCCATCATGCCTTACGTTCAACCTCTACTGGGAGATGCCACACTTTAATTTATATGAGTGTATAGGGAGTTGTCCCTACGGGAGTGTTGTACGCAGTGTGGTATATTCCCAAAGAGTATCGTCCAACTTCATGGCCTAGTCCATTCTGGTTCTATTCACAGTCTTCTAAAAGATTTGCTTGACCAACCTATTTGACACTTCAACTTGCCTTGATGTTTGAGGGTGCTATGGAGTAGCATCTTTGTGCTTCACCCCATACTTTCTAAACAAGGCTTCAAATTGTTTCTCCCCAAAGTGGGATACCCCATCAATAATAATGTGTGTGGCACCTTGTATATAGGAATGATAATTTTCTCAAACAACTTCATCACACTTTTAGAATCACCAGTGAGTGTTGCAACAACTTCCACCCATTTGGGTATGTAATCTACTGCAACCAGAACATACTGGTTACCGCATGATGAGAGGAAAGGTCCCATATAGTATATCTCCCAAATATTGAAGACTTCTACCTCAATCCAATAAAAAAGAGGAATCTTGTCCTTCTTTGATATGTTTTCAATACATTGACAATTCATTACAA
Source organism: Alisma plantago-aquatica (assembly GCA_963693085.1). NCBI lineage: Eukaryota > Viridiplantae > Streptophyta > Magnoliopsida > Alismatales > Alismataceae > Alisma > Alisma plantago-aquatica. The sequence continues at coordinate 883,617,781 of OY856413.1, read as the reverse complement.
GACTTGGCATAAGATTGAGTGTCTTTCAAAAGAATAGTCCAATATAATATAGATTGAAGAATCTTTGTAGATGTTCAATCACCACTCAAGTGTTTTCCGTCAGGCAAGGAATGACATTCATATAGGATTTGTGGTATTTCCTCCTTAGGTATACATCTTCTGCAAAGATTATCATTAAAAATTTTAAACTAAATTAGATCTTCCTAATACTAGTTCTTTATATTAGAGAATCAAACTTCTTCTTAAAATTATAGGTTATACAGGGTGGAAACTATTTCCAATCTAGGTAATTGTAGATATACACATTCCATGACACAATACGATAAAATGCCTTGGTCATCATAAGGTACTCACTGGGGTAGGTTCATTTATGAGTAAGGAGTTATCCTCCCCCATGTCGATCCTATAAAAGTGGTTAGCTACAAGATTCTCAACACTCTTCTTATCCATGATTATGTGGTCAAATTCTTACAAAAGGAGTGCCCATCTTAACAGTATTGACTTGGTGTTTTTCTTTGTCATCAGATATTTGATTGCCCCGTGGTCTGTATACTTGACAACTTTAGACCCTGTCAGATATGACCTAATTTTGTCAAAAGCATATACAATCATCAAAGTTTCATTTTTTGTAGTCATATAGTTGACTTGAACTTCATATAAGGTTTTTCTCGCATAGTAGATGACATAACACTTTTTATCCTTATTTTTCCCTGGGACGACTCCCATCGCATAGTTTCTCATATTACACATCAGTTGAAATGGTAGATTGTAGTCTAGAGCTTGGATTGGCACGGTGGTGAGAGAACTCTTCAAAGTGTTGAAAGCCTTTAGACAATTCTCATTGAAGTAAAAACATCATCTTCACTAAGAGAGTAGACGATGGATTTGAAATTTTGGAAAAATTCTTAATGAAATGTATGTAATAGAATGCAAGCCCTAAAAACTCCTTACCCCTATTGTGGACTTTGGATGTGGAAATTTTGATATGGTTTCAACCTTGAATTAGTCTACTTCAATTCCTTTCTCAGAAACTTTAAGCCCCAAAACAACCCCTTCTCATACCATGAAGTGACATTTCTCCCAATTCAGAATGAGAAGTATCTCCTCAAAACATTTTAAGACTAGAGAAAGATTCTTAGGCAATTATCGAATGATGTACCATAATGGAGAAGTTGTCTATAAAGACCTCTATTATGTATCCTAGAAAATAAGAGAAAATGGATATCCTACACCTTTGAAAAGTCACATGTGTAATGCACAAGACAAACAACAAGCCCCTAAAAGTGTACATACCATAAAATCAGGTGAAGGTAGCCTTCTCTTGATCATCTCAGTGTATTGGGACTTGATAAAATCTAGAATAACAATCAAGATAATAGAAATAGGAATGGTGAGCTAGACGCTCTAGCACTTGATCATTGAAGGGGAGGGGGAATGGTCTTTCTTCATAGATTCATAAGGTTTTCTATAACTAATTCACATCCTCCATCAAGTGACAATTATAGTAGCATTCTCATAACCACTATCCCACTTGATTACCATCATGCCCCCTTTCTTGGGCACAATGCGGAAATGACTTACCCACTTAATTTTACTAATAGGGTAAATGATTCTTGCATCATAGAGCTTGATAACCTCTTTCTTAACCACCTCTCTTAAGTTTTGATTCAATTTCCTTTACCCTCAGGATAGAGGTTTCATGTCAGATTTGAGGTAAATGCGATGCAAGCACTCATCAGGGTTTAGCCCTTGATATCATCAACAACATATCCTATTGATTTCCTCCTTAGTTTAAGATCAGTTTGGATTTATCTTGTTTATCCTTAGATAGGGAGAATCTTATACTCACTATATTGAGTTCTTTTGTACCTAAGAACTCATAATTGAGTCCTTTGGGCAACTTCTTAAGCTTGAAATTGGTCTTAGGGGCTTCTTCCTCTTCAAGTTTTTTCTCAAGAGAGGCCTATTTAGCTGTCTCAATGACTAATTCCTCTTCAACTTTGCTCTCACTTTCTTCATCGTCTAGGTAATTAGGGAGTTCAACAACTTGATGTTCTTCTATTTGGATTTTGGTCAGTTAGGGCTCTCGTCAAAGGATGAACTATAGCATTTGATCTTGGATTTCTCCCCATAGATGGTTGTAGCTATCCATGAAGTATAATGACTCAAAAGAGAGATGGAACCCTCATGAAGTCTTGAACCTTGAAATTGATAAAAGTTCATTTTTGACCCTGATCATGATGATCGGGCTTCAACATCAATCAAAGCTCTTACTATATTGAGGAAGGGTATTCCAAATGTCATGGGACATGTTGGGTCCTCCATACTTTTAGTCATAATGATATCACACATGATGAAAAACCTCCCCACCCTAATGGACACATCCTCCGTGATCCCAACTGGTTTGGTGAGGGTGTGATCAAGGAGTTGGATTCACATCTTGTCTTAACCATGTCTCTAAACTAAGTCTTTGGGTTAATGTGAGCGACATCAGGCTGATGCTAGCCCCCAAATTGTCTAGTCCTTTTTTTTCCTCATTATCTACTACATTTAATGAGATGGTTAAATCTCCAGGATCCTTATGTTTGTTTTGCATATTGGCTCATACAAAAGTGCTAGACATTTTCACAAACTTGCATAGGTCAACATTTTTTCAATGTCAACCAAGAAAGGGATGCCAAGATGAAATTTCTTTACAACTGTAATGAATTTTCTATACCTTTTCTTGAGATGAGCTTTGATGACATTATATGGAAAAGGTATCCTAGGTGAATAAGGATCCTTATTAGCAATAGATTCATCAAAAACATCAAGTTGTTTCTCTATTACTGTCTTTTTCACTTTATTTCTTTTGACTTGTCTTCTTAGCGATCTTTATAGTATTTGGTTCCTCTTCTGTCACAAGTTTTAGGCAGGGACTCAAGAATAATAATTTCTTGATGAGCTGTGGATGGTGGCTTTTCCAAGATAGTTCATGAACTAAGCCTAGACATCTTTGAAATCTTATGGCCTCTGGGATTATCCTCAGTCATTGATTGGATTCTTCCTTGAGGGTTCTTGATTAGTTCAGATAGATCCAACAATTGTTGGTCAATCATTTTTTTGTGAACTTGTTGATCAACTATCTGCACAGTTATGCCACACATATGAACTTGCATCATTCTAAGCATATTATTGTTTTTTATCACACTTTAATAAAGCTTGTCATTAATTTATACTTGTATTTTTACAAATTTGAACATCTCAGACTTCACATATAGTTGTGGTTGGTTTTGTCCTTGACTCTGGTCTCCAATATTTTGATTTTTATTTATTTTTGTCCTTGGAAAATTTTCATGTTCTAGATGATAATTAGTGTTGCGAGTGAATCCAGGTGGTCCAACACCTCTCCCCAAATCATGTGGTCTTAGGGGAGGTTTGTTAGGAATATTTAGTCTTTTTAAGGCTGGTACAAATATTCTGTTAATGAGCATTCTCAGTTGCATTCTTGTTATCATAAGAGAACCCTAGATGCTATGGTATCTCAAAGTTGGTGTAAGAGACATTTTCAGTAGAACCATCTTGGTCATATTCTTCCAACTTAGTGTAGATGGAGCAATCAACACCATGGTCACCTTCTATGCAAGTTATATAGTTCATTGTAGTTTCAACATGATTCTTTCCTTTATATCCAACCCGTTTCATTATGCAAACATCTGTAGCAATTTATAAATTTTAGCTATCAGAAATTCAAGAGCCTTGGATTCATAAGTAGTCCCCATAGTTGAGATAGTACATGTTGGTCCTCTTTCATAATCAAGGCCAACTTTTAAGGGATTCATTTTATCAATTATTATCTTTGAGTCTTTTGGGTTATCTCTCAAAAAGTCACTCCCAACAACAACATTGAGGGAAGTTCTCTCAGTCATAGTCAACCCGTTGTAAAAGGTTCTCATCAATAATCCTACATTGTAGTTGCGGTGGAAGAAATCCCTTTAGTAGTGGTGATATTTCTCACATAATTTGTTCAAGTTTTTTCTAGGTCTCTGCATAAAACAATGATCTTGTGTCGACACTGAATAGTTTTATCTATTAGGTAGAACTTGGTGATGAAGGTGTCAGCTAGATCTTCCCATCCCTTAAGACTTATATTCTTTAGAGTGATAGGCAAGGGCCTTGCACCTAAGAAAAAATAGGAAACCTTTGCAATATATTACTGCATGAGGAACCCTATTAGTCTTATGATGTCACATATATTTTGAAGAAATCTATGTGATGGCAGTGATTGTCTTCTAGTGAATTTCCCCCAATGGTTTACTATTGTAAGACACTCAAGAAGCATGGTTTTAACTTCAGGACTGTGACGTTACCCTGGACCATATAACACACTCCCTTTATTCATTTGCCCTCATAGCAGCCAAAGATCAAAGATATGGGCTGCCTTCATCATCATTCTTGCCTTCAGGATGAAGGTCATTATGTTCCATTTCATGAAACACCTCCTCCTCTTCACCCTGTGACAGCTCAACACAATGTTTTTCTCCATCCTCATTTCCTACCACTAGCTCTATAGGGAGGCATGAATCCTTACATGAAAGGAGAGATATCCGATTGAAACTAAGTTCTTGAAAGAAATTCTATGGTCAAGGTAATAAAAATATACATTAAATAAACTTTTGAGTGGTTCAGTGCTATTGGATCCGAAAAGTGTGATGTTAAGCCTATAGATAGACTTAAGGCACTTATGTATGCTAAGTACACCTTAAGTCTAGAACCATTTCCAATTTTCCTATTCCCTAGAAACAATGCCAATAGTTTAATCACACATCCAAAAAGGAGGCATACATGAAAGTAATCAGACTTTATATGTGTACCTAATACTCAAACACCCATAATGATAATACGGGGCCTTGTGGAATGTATGGGGTCAAATTCAGGGATAAGAGTGACAAGGTTTTAGGACTTATGGACTTACCTTAGTTATTCCTAACCAAAAGGAGATATGAGTTTGACTCATGGGAGGATAATATCCAAACATAGAACTAGAGGACAAAAATAAAGTAAAACTATATTAACAAGACAAGAATGAACTTGGATCTTTAAATGTTGAATAATGTTGGATAAAACTTGGATTGAATTTCACCTTCTAAGGTCTCTCACCAACCTGTAATTCTCACACCCATTGTATACCCTTAGAACAGTTTAAAAGAAATCACCTCTCTTGAGCTTAGGACAGATCTAGATCATAGGAATGTCTCTCTCTTGAGATGAATAACATATAATCAAAATAAAACCATATGATCATTAACTTTAACATTCAAACATTCTCATGCACTAATGCTACCCCATAAGTCTAGATATAATCTAACACTACTCTTTTGAGGCATTAGTGATCAAACAAACAAGATGGTAGCTTATCATTCAAGTGAAGTAATAATTGACAAGAGTAAGGAGATAAACATTGCATAGAGTATATATTCAAAGGATGCAAGTATTTATAGGTTGGGAAAGCCTTATTGGCTACTCCTAACCCAAGAAAATGGTTTATCCACTCATGGTGGTAAGATGACATTATTGATTTATAGGTGAATACATCCATGGTGAAGGGATGAGTGAAGGGAGATGGACAAATCAGGGAAGAAGGAATATGATACAATAAAGATAAGCCACTATGGTATTGATGTCGATGATGACCTCCTTCTACAATGAATCTTATGATGGTTTAGTGTTGGAAACATCCAAAAGTCCTTCTTCTCTCAAAGGAGATCCTCCATGCCTTGGGGAAGCGTGAATGATCGATAAAAATCTTGACTCTTAACCTTAACAATCGATGGCCGATGGATATGGATGAAGAATGGCAAAACTTCATGGAGAAAGCCAAAGGTGCTCTTAATGGGAAAATTGGGCACCTATTTATAGGTGCACCCTATGTACCCAAGGAACATGAGTGTGGGTTATTTTTCTTTTGCCCCAAGCCTCAAATCATGTGACTTGGGGTATGCACTTTAAGTAACAATAGTGGAAAATCCTTTGTAGAGACCTTGTTGGTCGAAGGGTCTGGATCTTTGTCAATAGAAAACTTGACTTGGTAGTTGGGAAATGGTTCTATCATTCGACGGTTAAGTTAATTATCTATAGGTTGATGCCCCATCAAGGTAAGCATCTCCTACCCGACTGTCAGGATATGGAGATGCTAGGTTCTGGCTACGTGATGGGTTGTCGGTACTTGTAGTTTGAGCATTGTAGTCAATGACTATGAGTTTTCCATCGGTTGACAAACCATTTGATTTTTGGGCTCTAAATGTGCATAAGTCATCGAGATGCAATATTCTCATATTCTAGCCGAATGCCGGAGCAGAGGTGGGTCACCCATCTGTCGAGTTAGGTCAAATGGCTTGACTGCACCTTGATCTCGTTGATGCATTTAGTAGAGGGAGCCATTTGAAAGTGACTAATGACTCTCCTATGCATCTACATCGGTCATTTGAGGGGTCATATGGCCAAGGCCAATGTCTTGCTTATTTTAGTGATTTTCCTACAAAAGATTGAAAGTGTAAGCAAAGAGGGAAGTATTCATGGAATGCTCGAAAAAGGTGAGATTTATAAACAAAAAGGATGAAATGTTAAGAGAAATGAGGATAACATAGGCATGTAACATCCACAAAAATAGATGTTGTCAGTACTGTACTAAGAAAAAGACTCCAATTTTTAATAAGAGATAAAAAGTAGTGATAGAGTAACCATTAACACAAATCAAATCTTTAATTTGCAATACCAAAATGAGAAAAGGGTGCAAATATGAAACATATCTTATATTCACTGATGGTATAAGTAACAACAAAGTAGACCAGGATATAGAAAATGAACATGGAGTTGATAAGAAAAAATGAGATGCCATTGAGACAGATAAAAAGTGGTTACTAAAATAATTGACATAAAATATTTTACTACGTTATCCATCCACAAAATAACGTTTGATGAATGATGCTTGGTCTCCATTCTTATTAACTCACGTGATATGCATTTGCTCAATGATACCAGCTATGATCACATTTGTTAAACTCTGACCTTGCTTGAAGATGCATCTTTGTATACAAGAGACTGTCTCGCTACATGAGACTGCCCAGTCACATAGGTCGTTGGAAATACAAGGATCTAGCTGTTCATACTATATAAGTGCCCATCTGGCCATTGGGGTTCATGGTTGTGGTCCCTAGAATATATACAAAGAGAGAGGAGGAAGGGGATCTATTTGTGGGCTAAGTGGGGGTATTTATATCTAGGGTTATAGATATAAAGATAATTGTGATAGTGCAACTACTCCACTAGAGCGTAACTGTGCAAAATAGCCAAATAGTCTATACAAGTACATGCATCATCCATCTGCTTCATGTATATGTATATTTATTGCATTTTTATCCGAATATGGATATTTCTCAGAGCGGATAATACACTATCTAAAATCCAACCCTAGAATATTTGGATATTATATTCAATATTCAAATTTGATCCTAAAGATTACAAATTTAATTTTTTTCTTCATTGTCAAACAAGAATGTGAATCAAATTTGTAGATTTCAAATATCTATTTATAGGTCTACTAAATAATAAATGCTAGGATGGTAGGGGAGGTAGGTGTAACTTTGGATGCCTTCTCAGGATTGGGTTTGCTGCTCGTATTAAGAGTATATGTATCATCCTAGCTTGGCTTTTTAATCATTGGTTCAATATGTTCAGCCACTGGGGTGACATCATCATCGTAATCTTCTTAAGGAACCAACCTATTATCACTAATTGAGGTTGGAGTTTTTGTAGAAAAAACCTAGAATTGGGGTGACAGCCTTCATCTACTCCACCTGATGCTTAGGGTTGTTCTATGAATGGATGATAAATGAATCCTCTAGAGGGAAAATCTCTACAACAGTCTTCATGAGCTGAGCCTCCATATATTTGTTATACACTTGTTGGCTTGTAGTACCTTCTCAATTACATTTATGGGACCCTGACCATTTGATACAAGCATGTTCTACTAGTTTCCCTGTCTTAGGAGAAGTTGTCCTTGATTATTGTAGGGCTACTATCCTAGATTGTAGCTGTTTCTGTGTTTGAAGTTGTTGCGGTATTGTTCGTGATTCAAGTTGTTTATGAAGTAGTTATGATTTTGTTGGAAACCAAGAGGACCCCAAACTCAGTTTGATGGGTCCGTGTTTGAGATGATGTGCATCTGTTGCCCCATGATGTAGGGGTAATGATATAATGTCTTTAAGGAATTTAGTGTTACTTCTAGTTCAAGATAATGTGTAGGATAATTCTCTTCATTATTCTTGATCTATCTATATGCATAGGCTACCACCTTTCCTTCCTACATAAGAAAGCATCATAAACCTCTTCTGGATGCATAAAAAAACACCACATACCCTATGCCATCCTTTAGAATAATTGAAATAGGTGTTGCAATCAAATTGTTCTTTAATAATTAAAAACTTCTCTCACATGATTCTAATAAAAAAGGGCATACCCTTCCTTGTCAAATGTGTAAGAGGTGTTTCTAATATGCTGAAATTATCTGGATAACCCTAGAAAACTTTTGATTTTAATAGGAATTTTAAGCTGATCCAACTAAAGACTCTACCATCTTAGAGTTTATACTAATTCCTTCTCTTGATATGACATGTCGATGAAAGTAAAATTCAGCCAAATAGATCTCACACTGACCAAACTTAGTGCATAAAGTCGACGCTATATCAACAACTACACGACTATCTTCAAATGTTGCTTATGTTGTTATGCATCTAGAGTATATTAGAATATCATCCATAAATACTACTATACATTGATCTACGTATGACTTTAGGACTCTATTCATGCTGTCTACAAAAGCTTTAAGGGCATTTTTCATTCCAAAAGACATGGATACAAGCTTGTAATTCTCATATCTTGTTCAAAAAGATGAGTTGTGTACATATGATGCCTTTATCCTAAATTGATATTAACCTGAGTTGAGATTCATCTTTGTCAAGACTTTTGCTCCACCTCACTGATAGAAAAAATCAATCCTAGGAAAAGGATACATATTCTTTAATGCATGTAGCCTATTCACAGGCACATAGTTCCATCATCAGTCTCTACAAAGAGCATTGGTGCTCCATAAGGTGATGTAATAAGTTGAATGATACCATTATTCAATAACTCACGTAACTAAGGTTTTGATTCTGCCAGCTCTATAGGTGTCTTTCTATAAATTTCTAATGCTATTGGGTGACTAATAGGTAAATGTTATATCTCAAACTCATCTTTTATCACTAGGGTTAAACCTAGAAATTCATCAAGAATGACATCTAAAAACTTGAACACTATTGGAACATCATCTAAACCAACTACTTTTTTTCTACCTTTACATCTACCAAAAAAAATGACTCACACCCTTTCCTCATCATCTTATCAACTATACAAGTAGTTCTACATATGTGGGTAAGTCTTTCCTATCTCTAGTGAAGAAACAAGAAAAACCACCTTGCTAAAAGATAGCCTACTATTTCCAACAATGCATCTGGACACAATATATCTCAAGAAAATCCATACCCAAAATAACTTGAACTGAGTTAATGTCTAATAGTATGAGACTAACCATTATATGAAATTTGGGGCACATTTTTTCCTAAAATATCAGATCTCCTAATGGTACTCTTAGTAGAAATTTGTAAGACAAAATCAGATTCAAAAGATTTAATTCACTAACTAGCAAAATCTATATAAAAATATCTGTGACACCAAGATCTAATGAAAGTATAACTTAAATTATGTTAAAGTAAGCTTCTCACCTGTGATAACTATTGGAAATACTACTTTTGATTGAGTCATAAAAAAGAACTATCTTGTATCTCTCCTTCTTCCACACTATACTCATTGTCTACTATTGGTATTAGGTGCTCCCCCTCTAGATCCTGAAGCCAATCAATAACTTTCTCTTCTAGCCAGAACATAACCTACCTCTACAGAGTTTGAAATTGTGACGGTGAACTCTACACTGGCATATTTTGAATCTTAGGAAAGTCTTTCTTAAAATGTCCCATCTAGCCATAGTAGAGTCATAATTGGAAATATGTCCCCTAATACTAACCAAAGTGTTGCAAATAGAAGTCTCTTGTCCTTGTGGGCATGTCATTAATGTTTATGGCTCTAAAGGCCCATCTTCTGGTGTCCATGTGGGTGATGTATTCCATCTATCAAGGCTAGCTCTTCCCCTAATGTGGAAAGATACCACATCACTCAAATGAGACCCTTCCCTTTTAAAACATGTAAAACCTCTTCCTATCTTGGAAAAGAATCCATCACCTCCATGGGGTCCACCACTACTATATCTACCTTTGGAAAACCTTCTACATCACTTTCTACCCTCATAGTATCTAGAACCATTAATTGAATCTTCAATAAATCTTGCTGCCTTTAGAAACTCTCTAAATCTCTATCCCTTTGGTTGACCAGTAACAAGTTGTTTCTAATCTCTAGATTAAAATGTGATTCAATCCATTTGCATTTCTTTATGTCATATGATATCTGATGTGGACTAAGTTAACCAACCTTATAAAGCGTGTCTCACATTCACCACACATCATACTACCTTATTTGATGCTCTTAAGGGTCTGATCTTACTGCTCAAGAAGGTAGGTGGTACATATTATGGTGGAATACATCCACAAAGTCCTTAAACCATAACCATATCTATCCTCTTATCATCCAATTCACTCCACCACAACTCAAAATCTCCTTTAATAATATAGATGTCATGATTAATATTCTTTTTCTCTAATAGATCCATGAGGTGAAAATCCTTTTCCATCTATCATATCCTTACATCTTCTACAATTAGGTTTGTTTTTCCTGACAATAGCTTCACCATGATCAAGACCTCTTCCTAACAATAGAATATCAATAACAAAAACATATGTATCATATAGTTACAAATAAAAGAGGAAAATATCCTAATATTATTATCCTCTTACCACCTTTATTTAAAAATTGAATATGATACTAAAGCTAATGTAAACCAAATCCACTAACCAAGGTTTAATCCCATTAAGGTAATATTAGACTAACCATCCACTTTAAATCACTAATGGGAAATTAATCTTAACATTTTATTTTATTTAAGTAAAAATTCATGAACCATCTTGTAAACTTACTAAGAAACATGTAATTTAATCATACAAATTATGAGTACACAACTAAGTTAGACTCATGCAACATAATCAAACTAAAGGAAACTAATCTGTCATTAATATATATATAGTACACCACATTCCACAATTATTGTAAATCCTTACTCTTACATCTCCAAGATTAGAGAAAATATAAGAGACCATCTAACTGGAGTAACTACTCCTCTCAAGACTTCGACTAATCTACTCGTGATAAAAGTTGGCTTCTAACTTCTCTTGTTGAGCTAGCTCTGTACCAAAAAAATTGTTTCAGTAGAGTGTGAGATGTTAGCCTAGTGTGTGGCAAATCACCAAGAAAGTCAAGATAATCTAGATATATATTGATAATTACATACACAAGAATATGAACACATATGTTCATTTATATAAATCATCTAATATGGCACTACAATAAGTTAATTACCAAATACATTTATTGGTCTGTTGTTCCTTTTATTATGCCTTGGACCCACATGAAGTGTACAACAACATGTGGAAGTATCACAACAAGCTATTATCTCACAATATAAGACTTAGAGTAGACCTGTTACTATATGTCTACTAAACTAGCTACTCGTACTACAATGAGTCTCATCATGTCAGGCCTCGACCACTTTAAAAGCAAGCCAAATAAATTGGAATCCTCCTCTAGACCTAGGCACTCAAGTGGAGACCCAAATCACTTGGATTTACCACCTGCATCAATAGTTCTACAAGGGATAACTCATTGAGCTTTATTTGAACTAATAAAATGGTGTCAAGTACCATAGGAATCTCCGATTAATGTTGGGTACCTCACTCTCTTATGGAGATTATACTCATTGGGCTTAGTCCCTCGTACCTTGCATATTTACTTTGGATACCTCATCTCAGACTCTTCCAGTCAATATCCATATTTCCTCCTTCACAGTTAAAACTCCTCGATATATTATATGAAGTTTAAATCATCTAATGTCTAGTTGATTTTTTTACTAATATACTATGTACTGCTCGGTTCTTAGCTTATCTCTATATTTAAGGCTTTCATCTCTTTTCTATATGTACTAATCTTTACTAAGATACTAGCAATATATACTTTAGTTAACTTGAACTCAATATTTGAGAAAGTCTAAGAAAATAATGAAGGAACTATGCTTTTAATTTTCCCAATTTGGATGGTAGAAACAAAGCAAGCTATATAATCATCTTTTAGTTATATCTGTATTGATGTATAAATTAGGGAAAAATATATAATCTAGTAACTCTAATTATAACATCTATTTTTTTCTACAAAACATATCCATCATTAATCAAAGGCTAAACACAACTAAAGTCAATCAAAATATACCATATCTATGGGCACAATGATTAAAAATACCAGATTGAAACTTTTTTAGCCTTAACAGTAAACATGACCCAAAGAAAAATGTGTTTTCACGTTTTTAAAATCAATTATACAAAAATTAGGAGTAAACTATGCTTTTCCATTCACCTCAACTTCTAACTAGCACATTGGTCTCAAAATTAGCATTTCTCTATCCATATCTTGACTCATACAATAGAGAGTAGGGTTGAAAATGCCAAAACAAACCCTCTTTAGGATTCTACCTACTCTACATGATCAACATAGTTTAGTGAAGGGGGAGAAGAATGAATGGAGAATAATAATAACTTGAATCATCCATGTTTTTGGTCTTGTCTAAGAAAAAGTAAGGGGATCAAATAAGAAAATACTGATCTACGCTTATCTCAAAGAATATATGGTTAGATCCATTATTTTTCCCATTTTCACATTCTTCCTCAAAATATCCCTTGAATTCGTCCTCCCACTCACATCTAGTGCATCTAAGGTTTTTGTTGTGTGGACATTTGAAATATATATATATAACTAAATTTCATCAAAATTTTGTTAAGTATATTGAAAGTCATGATGCGTTGGATTGAGGTGTCGTTGGCTGCACATGGCGACACTACTATTGTGATAATGTGAAACTAATATATATCTTTGTATTCCTTTATTTTATAATATCTAAACCCTAAACCCTAATATCAAAGAATGATATTTTGACCTATTAAAGAATATGAGTTCAAATTTCAAACTTTACAAATTCTAGGGTTTGGTATTATGAAACTTGGGTTCAAATTTCTTTTCAACTGAATAATGGTAGATCCTACTATTTTTCAAAGTTTTAATCTAAGTTAATTGTGTTTGATTTAATATGACAATAGATATAAGACCTAGACCTAGGTTTGACTTTAGAACCAATATTTAAATATCATGACCAACCTCTCCTTTGCACTCCACATCTCAACTATACTATGAGATTGACACATATCCAAGCTGCATGGCATGGCTAAGGAGTCATCCTCACTCTCTGAATAGTCCTAGAGACTGTGAATGCAAGAAAAGACCAAGAATGACCACCATGATCTCTCTCCCTGGCTCTTCATGTGTGGAAAAGAGCAAGGCACTACCTACACTTGATCTCCACGACCCTGTCAATCACTCACACCTCAGATTTGACCAAAACTGCCCCCATAAACATCACTTGTAGCCATCTTCTCTGACGTGTCCAATTAAAATTGGGGACTTCATGCTTAGTAACCCTTAAACCTATATAACATACCAAGAAGCTTCGCGAGACCTCCTTTAGTCTCCTTAGACTGCCATTTGCCCACAAAAAAGGCCAAACAACCACCGCCCTACCCACTTCTCCTACCTTCATCTATGACCTCAATCTCCATGCAAACCAAATTTGCTCTTGAATCCATGCCTTCTCCTAGCTCTTTCATGTCGCATGAAACCTCATTGGCCACTCTCTGCCCTCCTATTCACTTTTTCCTCCTCACATCGATGACCTCCTTTGCCTTTCGTGGAGACTCTATGATCCCAAGGGATACACAAGACTCAAACTTGCCACCCCGACCAGGAGTGATATCACAAAGGTGACTCCAAGATCATCCATGCATGAGAACCCCCATATTGTCCTTATAAATTCCCTAAAGTTGCATTTGGGATGATAAACACATGAAGGGAAAAATAAGAGAGTAGACTATGCGTGCTGATTGGATCTGGCTGGGACCAATGAGGTATTTTCACCTCTGGTATTCACTTATCCTTCATTTTTATATAATTACCTTTATCTTGAAAAACTCTTAGTAAACCATACGAGTAATGGAAAATTGCAAACCATTACTCTTTTTTGTTAAATTTTTTTATGAAGATTGCAAATCTGACATCAATTACTGCAATATATATAATTAATTTTTCTTATTTGATGGTTCTGCCTTATTTAATTACCCTAAAAGTATTCGTATAAATATAAATCATGAAAATTCTTTAACTAGTCTTTTTATGTATATCGAGTTAATTATCAAACACTCATGTCTAGTTATTGTGACTCAAGTATCAATGAATTAGGTTTCATTCTTTATACCCACTCTTGATCCCTAAAAATTATTGTAAATATCTCATGATCTAAGACCACCAATATTACCTAGAGATACTATTTTCATATGATATTTCTAATTATGGTCTCAAATCCATACTCCATGACTCATACTGCAACATATGTGAATCTAGACATCTAGGCCAAACCCCTTCTTCTAAGACGCTGTCCAATTATGTTAATAACTAATTCCTAATTTAGATAACTCAAGATGCGTTAGTAATAATTGTAGTCAATTAATATTATGGATACATAAATACCTTTAATATTTGATATTTAAGGTAAACAATTAGAATACATTGAACAATCATATTAAATGATAAGCAGTGTACGTGGGTATGCAAACATGTGGTGTTAATGACAACCCATATTAGAAGATGGTCTATTATACATGTAGGTGCATAAGCGAATGGTTAGATTGCAACTTCATAAATTTAGGAAAGTATTTGTTAGAAAATTATGTAACCAACCATCCTTGTTGGCCTCAACTTTTAGTATAGCGTGTGATCATTGTTAAGGAAAGATAAATCCATGTGGGAAAGAAAAATATGAACAATTATCGCCTTAGTGATTACATTATGAGATTTCTTAAAATATAAGAAAAAGGCATTTAACATTTTCCCTTTTGCGTGAAACTTTTCTAAATCCGAGTTTCAATGGTAAGAAAGAAGTTTTAGATTTCGAGACCAATCAAAGTTTAGAACAAAGAGTTATGTATCTTTTAAAAAGACATAAAGTGAGATATTAGTATTTGGATAACACCCCTTATTTCGTTGTATGTAAAGTTGAGGATATGTAACATTGGGAGGACCCAGCCTTATATACAACGTGGGATCATAACTAATATAAAGAAATCGAAAGTATGGAAGGATAATATAACTCTTCGTGGCTTGAAGAATTAATTTGAGAAAAATATTTGAAAAATAGATTTTGACTATGTGTGTTTCTACAATTGGAAACATATTAAATGATTCTTTTTGCATCAAACGTTACCCAGTCAACTATGACTTAGTCAACGACTTCTTAGTAAAAAATTAATACTTAAAAATATCATGAGCTCTTATGGTTGTATCTTGCAAAAAGGAAAAATCTATTAAAATAAATGGCGATTCGAATGACAATTGATTAATTGCTTATAAATATAACTTTAAAAGATTATACTTGACATGGTCAAATGAATATAAGTCCGAGATATTACCTTTCCTATCCTTTCAAACTTGGATTTTACAATAAGACATGGTAGAACTAAATAATTGAACGAGAAGATAATTTATTACTTTTAAGGAAGCGAGAAAGGAATATAGTTATTTCCTTGCCTTACGTAAAAACCTTTAGGCTCGCATTGATTTGGTGTAACTGGTGAGTTTTGTGGAATTCATTTTCTGGAAACTCCAGTTCAGTTTCCGGAACTTAAGCTCCATTCACTTCCATGTGATTGGTTTGTCGTAAGTGTTAACATGAAAATCATTAAAAATATTGTTAAATTTTATTGTGTAATATAAATAAGTGAGGATGAAAAATACATAAAAAAGAATCATATTCGTGAAAAAACATAATATTCTTAAATCATAATAACCACAATAAGTGGTTATCGTGCATATATTGTTCCTTTGAAAAATATTTTAATATGGTACAATTATAGTCTTAACAAAAATTTAATGATTAAAATCACATCACAATAATTTTATTTTATTTTGTGTATACAAAGTATAATAATAATATCCACATTTCATGTACTTATAAATATAAGTTTTAGTCCACGTTGTTTATGTAGAATATTAATTTTTACATTATTTTTAGGGAACTTTTAATTATTATTTTCCACATCATATTGTTTAAACATGAAGAATAAAAATATTTACGTAAATCACATTATTTTCACATGCTGTGGTATTTTTTTCATGATGTTTATATTTTTTATTTTGTACATCGTATTGATAATAGTGACCATAGTGTAAAATATTTTACATAGTGTGATTATATATAGTGTATGATATCATGTGTCACTTATAACGAATGAAGAATATAATTGTATAAGATATATTGTTAGTTTTTTCGGAACTCGTTTTCCGCTCTTTTTAAGACGATACTCAAAAAATGTATTTTGTATGTAAGTCTGTAACTCATCGGAAGTTATGGAACTTAAGTTTCAACACTTATTTTAAACCAATCATGAAAAACTGCTCAAGGAATTCCGATTCATAAATTTTTCGGACCAAATCAATCGGAGTATGGGAAACGAGACCCACCAATCTGTTATCCTAGTACTATTTAAATGGTGATATGAAGAGGAGATATACCATCCGTAATTCCCTCCTTCCTTGCAGAATATCCTTCTTTGGTACTGCGAACAATGAGAGACATAGTCATACAATAAAATTGTGAGGGCATTGACATTCAAGGGATGAAACTCTATAGCAAACCCCTCTATCGTGGACATGGCGATGCTCCGCCCTTCCAGGCAGTCAGTGGTTTCCGGCAATTTGACGCTTGCTGACCAGTGATGGCGGGAACCAATATAGTGTGTGGAAGTCCAGGAACCCTCGCACTGCTCCTTCCCTTTCCTTTTGACTCTCCTGGGGGAAGTGACAACCACAAGAGAAGACTATATAGCGGCATCATTTCCTGATGCTAGCCGACGTCCGAGGGAGTTTGTAAATTACTAGGAGTGCGGGTGAGCAGCTTCAAGGGCCTTGTGATGATTT
The DNA here is from genome assembly GCA_963693085.1 of Alisma plantago-aquatica. Classification (NCBI taxonomy): domain Eukaryota; kingdom Viridiplantae; phylum Streptophyta; class Magnoliopsida; order Alismatales; family Alismataceae; genus Alisma; species Alisma plantago-aquatica. The sequence continues at coordinate 883,600,471 of OY856413.1, read as the reverse complement.
TTTTTTTGAGGAATGGTAATGTCTATATTAAAAAAAACACATCAAGCAAGCGAAGACATGCTTATGTGAAATACCAACCAACATAATATTTTTGTAGGGAGCAGCTAAAAGGAGAAAGAAGAAAAAAAACTGAAAGACAAACTGAAACATAAGCACAAAGAAGTAAAGTTTGGCTAGCTGGGGGAGGCTCCCCTTAAGACAAACCTCCTATAAAGTTTTTTCATCCAAAACGATAAACTGATTTGAACCATCTTTGAGTTTGATAGTGTCACAGGAGCTGCTGCACCAAGCTGACCCCGGCCTTGTCATCCACCATAGCTTTTAGATCGCAGAGAAATGCCGCTTCAGATTCACCTTCATTCGAATCATCCTTTTTTCCATCTGTTAGGTTTGGTGAGGATGTGAAGATCGGCCTCAACTTGAGCAATGATAATTTTTGTCACATTTTTGACATTTTTGAAAGTTCTATTGTTCGTCACTTTTTTGACGTTGTTGAAAGTTCTATTGTTCCTTTCCTTCCACAGGTTCCATCAAATTGTGATGAAGATGTCATTACTTTTGAAATTTCTGTAGTTTCTTGAGGGGGAAATTTTTATAGGGAAAATGTCTTCCTGGAGGTCGGAAAGACTTTTTCGCATGAAGTGTGAAAAAATGTGTTGTGAGAAAGTGCATTTGAAGAAGATGTGGCTGACTGAATTATTATTTTTTTCGCAGAGGACACATCTGAATGGTCCTATAAAACCCTTTCTTGAGATATTTTCACCCGTTAGAGTTTTATTTTGAAGAAGAAGCCATAAGAATATTTTGTATTTTTGTGGCCATTTTTGTTTCCAAAGCTTTGTTGATGATGGAGAGATACCTCTATTGCTGAGAAAATTGTATGCAAGCTTAACCGAATATTTTTCCCCCATTTCCAGGTGATGTTGTTTGAGATGTCATTTTCCAAGGTAATAGTTAGATTTCTAAAATCATTTTGGCTGACATGGGAAAGAATACATCTTTTCAAAGAGTTTGATCTGTTACTGGTTATGAGAGAAAGGGCTTTATCAATTTTTATGTTGTGTAGTTTCTTTGGAATTGTCCAAGATGTTTTAAGATTTACGACAAAGTTTTTTTCAAACCATGGGTCAGACCAGAAAGAAATATTTTTGTGGGAATGTGGAGGAGTGTTTATGATTTGAGAAAATATGTTGATATTTTTATTTATGAATTTCCAGAGTGGGGAAGCAGTTTTCCTTTGGATATGGTGCCAGGGAGGAGAGTGCTGGTAGTATTTATTTTTGATAAGATGTGTCTAGATTTTCTTCTTGTTTTGGATAAGACAATCTATGACTTTGGCGATCAATGGGAGCTGAAATAGTTTTCCAATTAACAAGATGGTAGTGTTTCCCTTGTTTATTTTGCTTTTGAACATTATTCCACAGGAAATTTCTCCGAATTTTGTCAAGTATGGATTTTTTTTTTAGGGTAGGGGTATACATCTTAAGAAGTGGGTAGTTATAGGAGTAATGACACTATTTAGCAGGGTGAGCCTACCCGAGAGATTTAGGAAGTTGTTTTCCCAGCAGGTGAGTTTGTTGTTTATTTTTGAAATAATAGGTTTCCAAATGGCATTTGTTATGTTATAAGGGGTGATGGGAAGGCTGAGATATTTGATCGGAAAATCTTCTGTTCTACACTTTAGAAAGTCTTTTAGGTTCTATAGAGTGGAAAGTTGAATGTTTACCCCAAAAATGGAGGATTTTTGAATGTTAACTTTTAGTCCAGAGATATAGGAGAAAAGACCAATGATCCTAAAGATATTCTGGACAGAGGAAAAATCTGGTGAGGAGAAGATGATGGTATCATCCGCAAATTGAATAATATTCTCCTTACAGTCATCAGGGGTCAAAATGAGACCGTTTTGCTTTCCCAAGTGGAGCATGCGAGAGAGAATGGTGGTTAAAATGATGAAAAGGTATGGAGAGAGTGGGTCCCCTTGTCTAAGGCCGTTTGAATTATGGAAATAGCCAAAAGGGACGCCATTGATGATAGTGGAGAAGTGGTTTGTAGATATACATGCATGGATCCAAGAGATCCATTTGTCAGGGAAAGCAAAACCTTTAAGAGTCTGAAGAAGGCAGTTCCAATTGACAAAGTCAAAAGCTTTTTCAAAATCCAGTTTAATGGCAAGAAGGGGGGTTTTTTGTATGACAAAGATGGATGGTTTCATTGACCATTAAAAAAGTATCTTGGATGCTTCTGTTTTTAGAAAGGCGGATTGGTTTAGAGGGATGATTTCGTCCATGAGAGGTTTGATCCTATTAGCTAATGTTTTTGTAATTATTTTGTAGGAGGTGTTTATGAGACTGATAGGATGAAAGTGTGAAATAAGTTCAGGTTTACTATTTTTTTTAATCAAAGTAATAAAGGTTTTATTGATGTATTTAATGATGTTATGAGGGTTTGAACTTGCTTGGAAGGCGGTAAGAAAGGCAAGGAAGTCTTTTTTATAATGATGCCAGTTTGCCAGGTAGAATTCTGCGTTAAGGCCATCTGGACCAGGCGATTTGTTTTTTCCTAGGTCAGAGATTGCAGATTGTAATTCCTCAAGAGTGAATGGTTTAATGAGGTCATGAGGGTTTTTTATTTTATTTTCACAAATAGAATTCCAATGGAGGTTGTTTAGGCCAGATGGGTTGTGATTATTGTTAAAGATTTTTTTAAAAATGGTTTTTTATATGGGTTATGATGGTCTGTTTATGTGAAGTGAGTCTGCCATTTATCCTAATATGAGTTATAGCATTATTTCTAAACTTTTGGTTGCAGATTTTATGAAAGAATTTAGTATTCTTGTCACCTTCTTTAGCCCAAGTAATTTTGGCCCTTTGTCTCCATTTAGTCTCGATTCTATTGTTTATGAGTTCAAGATCAACTTTAATGGAGAGGATCAAGGCTGGATCGGCTGAAGGGTCTTTTTCAACAAAGAGAAGTTGATCTTCGAGGTCTTTCTGAGAATCGGTTAAGGTCGATGGGTTTTGAAGCATCCATTTTTTATATGATTTTTGATGTGTTTTGTGTTATTTAAAATGTGTAGACCTATGTTTGTTGTTTGTGAGTTAGCGAGAGTCTAGTTATCAAGACAAGATTTGGAAAATTTTTTGATGTGAAGCCAGTTGTTTTCAAATCTAAATGGACGTGATCCCCAAGAGTTTGAGGCAGTTTCAAGGATTAGGGGAAAATGGTCAGAAATGGTGCGATGGGAGATGTAAACAGAAGAGAGTGGATGCTTGTCTTCCCAAAGGTTAGAACAAATGAAATGATCGAGTCGGGCAAAGGACCGATTTCTAGACCACGTGAATAAGACATTTGTGGGAACAAGATCAATGAGAGAATGGTTAGAAATCATCTGTTTAAATTTTTTGTCAGCGGTTGTCATGGGAGAGGGAGATGGATTTGAGTTGAACCTATCAGATATCTGGGTAACAAGATTAAAATCACCACCAAGGACCCAGGGTGTCTGATGGTAATTTGAGAAGAGACAGCGCAACTCCTCAAGGAAGGATGTTTTGTCATATCCTGGTTCCCCATATAAACCAGCGAAGGACCAAAGGTAGTCGTCATCAAGATTTTTAAAATCAATTGTTATAGAAAAATTTTGAATGGAGGAGTTTAGCAAATCAAGGATCTGATTATTGTATCCCACAAGGATCCCACCTTTAAAACCCTTGGGTGGAAGCTGAATCCAGTTCGTGATTCTATTTCCACCAATGGTTTTAAGGGCGAAGGGAGAGAGAAAGGATTTAGTTTCTTGAATGGAGATTAAATCTATTTTGTTTTTGTAAATATGGGATCGTATTTTTTTTCTTGTTTGTAGGTTGGATGCACCACAAATATTCCAAGTAGAGATTTTCATGATAAAGGAAATGAATAACGAGAAAATAAACAGGTAGAAAGGGAAACTGTTAGCAGCTTTTCTTAGACCAACCCATAAATGATTCTAAGTTATTTAACATATACTGTGCGTCATCATTTTTATCATAGCAAAAGCCTATCTTGTTTGCAAATGTTGTAAAACTTTTAGAGCTGGACCAAGAAGCAACATCATCTATAGAGACATACTTATTTTTTATTTTATGTGATAGAGATGATGATAGTGATGACGCAGGAGAATCATAACTGATTGAGCAGGGTGGGGTGTTACATCTCTTTTCCCTGTTGATGATGTTGGTTCCTTTGATGTTGGCTTGTTCTGGTTGCAGGATCGTTTGCAAGTAGATTGAGTTTGTCTTTTGCATAGGGCTCTCCTGCTCCAAACTCTGCAGCGAGGTATCCTTGTTTTGTAAAGATGAGTCTTGAAAAGTAGAAGTTTTACTTTGCTTGTTTGGGGTATGCCAACTTTCCTTCTAGATGAAGTAGATAGGAATGAGTTTTTGCTAGGTTTGATATTGGATGCGGGAAGGGAGGGGTCAGGAGATCTATTTCTTTTTTTGTTTTGGAGAGGGTATGAACTTTCAGAAAAATTTGTAGGTTTCCTAATCCAGACTTGGTTTCTGGCAGGAGGAACTCTGGCATGAGGGATGGGGTTTTTTCCTTTGTTTGGGATAAACCATGAAGGAGGATGTGATGAAAGCTCAGAGAAAGCAGTGTTGTTGATAGTGGGGTGCTCTGTAGCAAGCTTCAGATGGTAAATCAATTCTCCTATCCTGATGTTGATAGAAGGAGCAAGGGAGATGGCAGCTTTGACCGCGAAAAGGCAATAGGCTTTGATGAATTGGGTGGGATGGAGAGTTTCAGGACTAATGTATTGAAGCGTAGCTCCAATAGAATGGGCGATACCTCTGAAAATCTCAAGCTCCTACAGATGAGGAGGAAGGTTTGAGATGGCTACCCAGTCGGAACCACCCGCAGGAGCAGGGAATGAGCCTGTATCGGCAGACCATTTGGAGAGGCGTGCCATGATAAAGCTGGATCCACAAGGTATGGTAAGCATCTGGTTGAAGATATGGTCAATCTTCGTCCCTTCAGGAACTGTGTAAATGAGCTGGGTGGGTGAGAAGACTTTTGGTTTGAGGATGGTTTGGCCAGGGAGAAGAAGAGCTAAAGCTCTAGTAATATCGAGGACATTGATAGGATTATTGTCCAGGTTATTTTCTATTGTAACAAGAATACTTCTGAGGGAAAAAACCTTGAGTAATCGCATAGAGTTTGCAGAGAGATCCATGGAGATCGCATACTCAAGGTAGTCAGGTGTCTTCATGGTTGGAAGAGTGGGAGGGAGGTTGACACTATGGGTTTTGACAAATGGGGTTTTAGATGGAGGTATATATTGTTGTGTGTGATGTTTGGTAGGGATTTTAGGCGAGGGGTAGGGTTTTGAAATAGGAGGTGTCCAAGAGTTTGAGTTTACGAGACTAGGGTTTGTTTTTTTGCATGTTCGGGTGGGAGATTTGCTAGACATGCAAAGGGATTTTTTGAATGGTAATGATTGAGGGGTGGTACATCGTTTGGCCAGTAGTCGGAGGAAGATTGTTTTGGGACCAATGAACTATTTTGGAAAGGGGGGTATCGTGTTGAGAAAGAGTGCATGTTAGATCGGTGGGGATATGTCTGTTGGACAAACCTATTGGGGAGAGGTCGTGCCAAACAGAACCTTTTTATGTGCCCAAGGTTACCACATTGGAAGCAAGTGCGTCGAGAGAAACACCTGGAAGAAGAGTGGCTGTTACTGTGGTAGAGGGAGCAGAAAAGGGCACGAAAAGGTTTTCTGGGGGGGGACCGATTTCCAGATTTGGGCGGTGGGGTTATGTTCTATAGGGCCTTGTGATGATGACGCACGTCGGTTGGTAGTCATGACCATAATCGATCCCGCTACATTGATGGAGGTGGGGCATGATGATCCAGTAACCAGAAAGCCCTGCACCTTGGGTCCTCGACGCAAGGGTGTTGGCTGGAGACTAATCCACAATGAGGGAGTCAGGAAGAGTGGATGAAGCAGCGTAAGGAATAACCCTACCCACCAAACCTTAACTTAGGGAAAAGAGGAGAGAAAATACAAATGGGTGGGCTAATCCGGTATTGATACTAGAAATCAGATACCCACTTTCCCTGCATGTATATACATGTGAAGGATTTTGTTTTATAAATATATGAAATATATAAGATCAGTAATTAGATAATGAATATAATACCATCAACTCACTTTTAGGGATGGTGTCCCAGCCTGGGGTGGGTCGGCCCAAAAATAGGAAAAAACTTATGGGTAAGGCATAGCCCTAAACCTGCAGGGTCAGGTTGTGGCTAGAAAGCCTAAACTCCTACTGCAAGTCAAGAAAGAACCCTAGGTTAGGACCCTCCCTAGAAGGGTGAGTTGGCCGACCTCATTTTGTAAATTAAGGAAACCTTGAACATCCTTAAACTATCTGACCCTAAAAAGAATGGGATAGTATAGGGCATGGGAGTCCTTATCCCTACCTAATAAAATAAGTTGTCCTTAATAAAGAGGAAATGTGATTCCAACATAAAAAAGTGAAAACCTTGGTTAGAGAATAATCCCAAGGTGAATATGTAATGGAAGTACATAGAAAGAAATGCAATAATGGTGCATCTAACATATGTAAGACCTACGACCACCAAATCTGGAAAAGAAGGGTGTGCATTTGGCTTAATGTATTGTATGCGTAAATACGTAAGAATGAAAAATATGGTTGAGAAATCCTAAGTAAATATGTAATGGAAGGTAACACATTAAAAGAAATTATATAAATGCATCTATGTTATAGACTCTCAGTGAGAAGGATGAGTCATGGAATATAGAAATAATACAATATTGAAAACTTTGTCCTAGAACAAATTGTAATAAAAAAACAAAACAAAATAAAGTTATCATATCAATAGACCCTAGACAGGGTAGATCCCTAAGTCAAACCTAGGGTCAAGTAGTATTAAAGGTACATAGGATGTAGCCATCCATGTGTACACTAGGCCCATGGGTTCAGGAGATTGACTACCTTTATGAGTACATAAGGCCCAAGGGGTCAATGTGGAAGATACTCCATAAGTACATAAGGCCCAAGGGGTCAAAGAGGAGATCACTCCAAAGGTACATATACTCCTAGAGACCCTAAGGAAATAGATAAGGCTAATGTGACATGGGACGTAGATATAACGAATGCAAGAAGTTATGCAATAATTATTGAAATAGAATCTTAAAGGGAGTTGTGCGTAAACTTAAGAGTTGAGAAAAGCAATGTCCCTTGAGATTCAAGAACTTTAAGAAAATTATATATAATTAAAATTAATTCATTGTTTGAGGTTTCAACCAAAATTTTGAATTAGAAGGTAATGAGTGAATACACTATTTTTGTTCTTGGAATGGGATGAACTTTGTATTTAGGATGCAGCCAAATGCTCATTTCATCTTATATTGAGTGTGAGAGATTGCGTAGACACATGTTATATTTTAATTAGACATATGAAAATGAATACCCTAAGTGAAATTTAATTATATTTTATAGGATTTTAGAATGTTACCTCACCCATAAACAAAATTAAATGAATAATGGTTTGGAAACCTAGGTGAAAAGGTAATCACCAAGTAGAATTGAAATCATAAAGTGACAACATAATCACCAAATGATAATATCATGTAATAAAATGAGGATGTGGAAATACCCCTGGAATTAAATTCTGGTTCCAGCCTCAGTAATATGAGAAATTTCTATATCAATAACGATTATGAACGATAATCTAGATCAAACATGTCAATGAGATGTTGCTAGCATGTTTGAAGCTAATAAGACTTGTCATTCACCTTGACTTTTATTAGGTTTGAATTTTGGGGACAAAATTTACTTTTAAGCTAGGCTAAATGTAGTGACCTCAAAATTTATAAATTTTAGATTTAATTCAATAAAATAATAAGAATGTTAAATCATATAGATAAAGGAAATAATAAGATTAAATAGATGAATTCAAGAATTCAATAAGGAATTTGTAAAGAGTGACCCGAGAGGGGATACATTCATCACTAAATGGAGAAATATAAAACCATACCAATCCATAAATGGATGAAAGGACACATCTAATCATTTGTCAAATGGTATATATATTATACCATGATAACAAGTGAGCAGTGGAAATAAAACTATCAAAAAGTTACATGATTACTCATTTACAATTGTTCCTCACCATAATAGGTCATATATCAAAGTAAAAAGGTATATAGATAAATTTAATCACATGCAAGGCCTATTAAAGAGGGAAACTTGGCCATTCCAAGCTATCCTTAGGTCCAATACCCTGTATATAATTTTGTGCATCCTTGTCTTCTAATGTTCCTACACCTGGGTACAAGGGAACATCACCCAGAACATAAGAAACAAGGTATAGGTAGGTAAAGGTTGAGTATCTACATATAATAAACACTCTGGGTAGTATATTGGGTTAAAAGTACAAAAAAAGATGTTACCATAGGTAGGGGGCTATTTGCAATTAGGTAAGTTCAAAATAATTATAACTAGAGAAATGAGGCATATTAAAATCGAAGTATGAGCTTGAAAACGAAAGTGCCTTTCCATAATAGTTATCAACAATCTCAATATAAAATAATAACTTTTGCATCCCTAACAGTGCAGACTAAACATACCTAAATAGGGCCATAACACCATATGTTTATGGTGTAAAAGAAATAGGGTGGAAACACACATCCCATGAGTAATACTCATGCTATATATAAATCTATGATTGTATTTAAGTACTACTACTTTAAATATTCTAGTAACATGTAGCATACATAAATAGAGTGACAAGACTATAATTCTAGTCAAATTCTCATAAAAAGGCAATCACATCAAGAGAGGTCCAAATACCCATTGTAAAAGAATAATTCATCAACCACAAGAGTTTATGTGAATCAAAATTATAAATTATGAATATCCAACAATTAGATTTAAAGTAAAATTGATAGTTCAAGAGATGCCTCATAAATGAATGTAGGATTTAGTCGAATAATGCCCAAAATAAACTAGAATGTACATACCTTATGGTTAGACCTAAGTATTCAATAATACTCCTTATCAAGATCATAACTTTCACAACCCAATCATAATAGTTTTACATTCAATTAATATAAAGTTCATTGATTCTCTTACTTAGAAAAATGACCCTACTATAGGTTGAAAATCCGAACTCAAAACTTAGCCCACTAGATCTGTCATATTTTTAATTTAAAAAATCTATTTATATGTATTATTGGAAAGACCATCAATTATTTATAAATTTTACAAGTCAATTCCATTTTTTATTAGAACTAAAAAATAAATTGGGAAAAGCTATATTAACCATTGATGAAACTGCATTTACAAAGCGGTGATGTGACATTGGAACTTTAGCAATATATGATTAACGTACTTGCAATCAAATGCCAATATTTGAAGTGAAATACAATATTGCCCTTAATGGGATATGGTGATTGATCCTAGGCTTCAGGGAAAGTCCATACTTTCACCCTAGGGATTGATACCCTGTCTCTCGCATCATTGTGGCCTATAGGAGCATTGAGCCTCAGACCTTGAGTCCAACAATTCGTGTCAGTGATCCTACCCTTCCTTGCTCCCAAAGTCGATCTTGGTGGATACATGGGGGTATTCCAACCCAGGAAGCCCTTGCTTGAGTTTCACCATGGTCTTGAGATTGTATATGGCTCACCCGCCATGGTTGAGCACCAAAGATACTGGAATCTTAAGGTATGTGAGAATTCGATGAAATCCAGCGTCACTATTGAGTACGCAACATCACACAGATGCCAAGACATGTGGATACATGGTAAATCAAAACTAGAACCATGAGAAAACTAGCAGGGCTGTCAGGTTAAGGAATTCTAGTGAAACTGCAAACAATGGAAAGCTATGGAGATGGTCTAATGCCTAGGTAGGAGTGATGAGGTGGTATTGGTAGGGTTACCACCAGAGCAGGTATCACTAATGCTTGTCGTTGATGACCCATGGAGATGATGATAATGACTCTTGTCATTGGGAAAACCAGAGTAAAACAAAGAAAAACAAGCATTTAGAATGCAATAGGGAGGTCTAAGGCTACCTCTAGATAGCTAATTTGGTCTTGGGGGAACCATTAGAATGATCGACCACCCAGTCGTCGGAGATGAGGGTCAATCCCTATAGATCATTTTAAATGTTCTCAAGGAAAATAGGGAGTGGGGAAAGGTGAAAAGGTGTTAGAAGATCCTTATGTTCTAGTGTGATCTGCTTCAGAGGGGAAGCACGACCTTAGAGTGTGGCAGTTTTGGAGGAGATAGGTGAGGGATTGGGCATTTTGTACAATCGTGAGAAAAGGCTCATAGTAACTGATGGTTGAAGAGAAATCCATTGGCTAAGAAATTGTGAGTAGAGGGTGAGCGTGGCATGTGGGACAGTGTTAACAGGAAAAAACTTGGAGGCACAAAAGCGGAGAAACTGGGTAAGGGGACGAAGTCCACTAGCTTGGTTTCCCAACCCGACCTTGCATACATGACACCTCAAATACCTATTGTGACATATGCCATTTAATATAACATGGAATTTGTTTCATAGGACATCATGTTGTATGATTTAGATGAAATAAACCATTCTTACTTAGGTATTATCTTCTAATTTGATATTAGAGGTGTATTTGGCATCTGATTAAGCCCAAAATAGGTAGGTACCTTAATTCAAGTATGAGAAACACGAATATGATCTTATATTTTCATTTTGAAATTATTTATGTTAACTTTATCCTATAATACATCAATCACTTAATTAGGACATTTAGTTTAACCTCATAGTTAATTATGGTGAATCCTCATACATTCTCCAACTCTCTCACTCTAATATCTTAGTTTTTACTAGGGTATTTTCATCATGTCTGAGAGTATATTTAGTATTGTTGTTCAGTATTTTCATTAATTCAGTTATTAAGGTTAGCAACATTCTAAGATTTCATGTCAATAGGATACTAATGAGTAAATTACGGTTATATAATCCAAATAAGGTTTGATATATGCTAACATAGTGATATATAGATATTAAAGGGTAGTTAATAGAAAATTGGGAAAATGGGATTAGATATCCACATAAGCAAATAGGGTCCTAGAAGAATGGAGGATTGACCTATGTTCCTAGAATTGAGTATGTTACAATACTCTACCCCTTAAAGAGGTTTTAGTCCCCAAAATCCATCTGTCACTATGCAGGTTTTTTTCTAAATCATACTCTTAACTAGTCTAGGTGTTATTAAATTTACTTATTGTGGTGGATCATACTATACCACCCCATTTTTCTCTTATAGTTCATTCTCAACGTGGGACTTTACATTCCAAAAATCATATCATCATTTAGTCCTCTCATAATGGATGTCGAGCTAGGAATGTTTCACAAATATCTAGGATTACTTTATTAGTGTTGTATTCATTGTAGAATCTTAGACTGTTATGATAATTCCACCACTCACTTAACATGGCCAATGCCCCTTATTACTTTATTATTTGCATGATGAGGTCATTAAGTTTTTTACCTTACCTTATTTTTGGTGATCACCTTTCCTTATTTTCATAAACTAAGAGTGAATGATCAATTTTCCATAAACTTAGCTTCCCTTTAAGATTACTCATATGACAACCAAGAAGTCAACCGACTAAACTAGTTTAGGGAATACAACCTCATCTTATACTATCATGATTTCTACTATCATGTGCTAGAATTATTATTTTTCTTTTATGAATATCATTTCACTTCTACTAAATATTACTTGTACATGTTATACTCATATATATCATGCCTATATGTCTTCCTTTCATTTTAGTATTAGGGTTATCAATAAGTATTATATATTCATGGATTTTACCCAAAGAAAATAAATAATTACCAAGAGTCTCATGTCCAATCCATTTCATATAGTATCTAGGAAAATAAGGGTTAAGGTATATCATTAGGGTTTTGTTTGCAAGCATGAATACCTTTTTTACTTGATGATTATGGTTTGTTAAATGCTACTTATTGGATTTGTTATTCATGATATAAGTATACATACACTTCAATTTATTATTTTCATATGGGAAAGATGCATGTTAATAATTTCCAACATCCATATCTTGTTCAACTTAGCTTCTATTCTAGAGTTATCCTTCCCCCTTAATTACCAACAAACAGGGCATTGATTTGAGCTTTTAGGTGTAGTCTTCCTTTTTACCCAACTGAGCACTTTATCTGACTTAAGGTCCTTCTTTAAAGATAAGTGAAGATAAAATTTATATTATTTTAATTATCAAGGTAGCATATGTGGTGATATAATTAGTAATGTTGTCTCACTAATATTGGTTAGGTAGTAGCCGCATTTGTTTGATGTTATTACTAGGAGTTATCCAAGTTTTACTTATTGCAACAATTATTAATTTTTAATTATTCCTTAAGCTAAGATACACTCTTAAAATGATCAACATATAATGTATCTTGTCATCTAGAGGGTGGATCCAAGTATTATATGTCCAACACTTATTCTTAATACTCACTACTTCACATAAGGTATAAGGTCTCATGTTTGATCCTACCAGTCAAGCGTTTCCTCACTAAAGGGTTTCTCTACTACCAAAATTTTCTTGTGGCAGTGACTTGGCTCCAAACCATCGATAAAATATGAAAACTTGACTTTTTATACATATAACTTGATAATGAATATAATTTTATTGATAAAATCTTTGCAGTGAAAATCTAAACTTTGGTGCCAAAATAGATCCGAGAACTAGGTCAGCCACCTTCCATGACACATATTCTATTATCCTATCATCAATTCATTTCACAAAAAGGGTCTAATTATTCAAACTAGTCAAAAGTGCATACAAGTGCATCTCTATATGTAAGAATAAAAAGGAAAAGGGTTTCTTATAATGCATGGTCAACTTCTAATAATCTCTAATAAAGCACAACATCCACCTTTACCCATGTCACTCTTACTCATATTTTATACTACCTCATCTTGAGTCCTAAGGGAGTCATAAAATTATCCAACAATATAGGAAGAGATTAAGATTTTTCCATCAATAGCTAGTTTACAACCATTGTTCCTTTACAACATAAGGTAACATATATAGTCAAGTTACTCATCTCAATCACTATATGACCATGCACACTATTGGAGATGAGAGAGGTGAACACAGTATGTACTAAAACTTATAGCTTTCACCAACCAATCCTCATGTATGAAGCATAATAATCTCAATGAGGATGGTGCCCAACCCTTAGATAGGTAGCCTTGGGGCATAGATATGTTGAGATACTTCATGCTGAAGGGCAAGGCCTGACTAACCATAATTGGGAAAATTTTGATTTATCTTGTAGTATTAAGGAAACAAGTCTTAGTTCTAGAACTTATGTTAGGGTTTAGAATTTGGCATCCCTACATGCTCAACTCCATGTAAATGCATATGAGGAATGTTAGAAAACAACAAATAAAAGGGATTAAGGTGATAAATAGGGTAAAACCTAGCTATGACTATAAAGTCAACCTATACTTCTTAGCACTTAGGTAGGCATCCTAGAAAACATGAGATTGAAACCAAATGAGACAAGAGTAAACTCTTATGTGGTGACATTTCCAACTCCATAAGCTAATTGTCATAGGGGTAACTAGGATAACCCTAAAGCTAAGTCTTGTCCATTGTAGTTCATTGAGGAGTGGTAGTGACCAATCCACACAGGGGTTGAAAATGCTAATTGTTATTTCTTTACTAGTAATAATCTTATCAACAACCTCTAAAGGGTCACCTACTTAATCGAGGGTCAACCTAGGATAAAATTAAATAGTCAAGTTACCAAATGCTTGGGCTCTAATACCATTTTGTTAATAGTGGAACCCGAGAGGGGATCCACTTTCCACTTAAGGGAGAAATATAAAGCCATCCATATCCATAAATGGATGAAAGTAGGAATCTAATTATTTCCCAAATGGTATATATTAGAGCATGATAATAAGTAAGCGGCAGAAAAAAAACTATAACAAAGCTACATGATGATTCATTTAAAAATGTTCTGCACCATATTAGGTGGTATATCAAAGTAATATATATATATATATATATATATATATATATATATATAAATTTGATCACATTCAAGGCATATTGCAAAGGGAAACCTGACCATTCCAAGCTATGCTTCGTTCCAATACCTTGTATATAATTTTTGTGCATCCTTATCTTCTAATGTACCTACACTTGGGTGGATAATGACATTACCCAAACATAGGAAACAAGGTATAGGTTAGCAAAGGCTAAGTACGTATATGCAAGAAGCACTTTAGGCATTATTTTGGGTTAAAAGTACAAAATGAGATGTTCCCACAGGAAGGTGGCTATTTCAAATTAGGTAAGTCCAAAAGAATTATTACCAGAGAAAAGTGTGGATGGAATAGGGTCCATAGTACCTGAAAGGAGTGATATAAGGGGCCAGGATAACGCCTACTACTACACCACATTACACTTGGCTTTGGCATATTAAAACTAGAGTATACAGATGAGAATAAAAGTGCCTTGCCATAACAGTTATCAACGATCTCAATATAAAATAATAACTTTTGCATGCCTAACAATGTAGACTAAATATATCTAAAACTAGTCTATAACACCATAGGATCATGGCTTAAGAGAAATTAAGGGTGGAAACACACATCCTCAACAGAATACACACCCTATATAAATGTATTGTTGTACATAAGTACCACTATTCTAGATATTCTAGTCAAATATGTGCATGCATAAATAGAGTGGCAAGACTAGCATTCTAATCAATTGCTCATAAAAAGGAAGTCACAACAAGAGGAGTCCAAAGACTCATTGCAAAAGAATAATCCATCAACCACAAGAACTTATATTAATCAAAATTAGGAATTATGAATGTCTAAGAATTGGATTTCAAGTAAAATTGACAGTTCTAGATATGCCTCATAAATGGATGTAGGTTTCTATCAAATAATATCCAAAATAAAATAGAGAATGTAATACCTTATGGGTAGACCCAAGTATTCAATAATACTCCTTAGAATCGGGATCACAACTTTCACAACCTAATCATAATATTTTTGCATTCAATTGATTTAAAGTCCATTGATTCTCTTACTTAGAAAAATGACCCTACTATAGGTTGAAAATCCAGACTCAAAACCTAGCCCCTTGAATCCGAAATATTTTTTTTTAGTCGGTCAAAAGGCGTGTTACTATTAAAACCAAAAACTTTGGGCACTAGTACCCCATTACAACGACAAGAGCTAAACGCTCATATAAGGGTTAAAATCCCCACGCCGGGGGACGCACAAGCAAACTAGGTGAAAACAGATCTAAGAGAACCAGACAAACTAGACAAGCTAGGTCCAGACGGACCAACCAAGACTACAACAAACCACTATTACATGCATTCAGCGTACCCACAAATAGTAATAACAACTTGACATAGAACAAAAGCTAGTACCAGCATGTAGCTAGACATGAAGTTTATGGCTATCTCAGCTAACCAACTCCAAGCAAGAACCATCACACATTAACAACAAAGGTTGGGAAGGAAAAGCCAGCTCCACATCACTCCTTCATGCAAAGCACAACACCAACTGTCTAATGAAAGTACCCACAAATTGTGATACTAAGCCAAAATTAGGGAGATCCATCGAGATACCATCCCGCCACACCACCTAGTAGCACACCCGTAAGGTTCTTGACCAAACAGAGAATCTAAATGCAACAAAGCATTTCAATGAACACCTAAAATGTGTTCCATTCCAGCGTAAGCAGACACACCAGAGTAGGGGCATCTGACTGCAAAGAATCCCGATCAATTTGGGGGCTACCCACCGTGGCAGTAGAGACTGCCAACGCAGGCTGGTAGGTCGTTGAAAGCCGAACCGGACCTAGGGAAGAAATGCCTTCACAGCAGGTGGGACACCGCCGACCAGGGACACAGGAACATCATCCTACTCCACGCACCAAGAGAACCAGGCCCTCAAAGAGGCATTCCGTCGACTAGAAGGAGGGTGACCCACCACGCCTGCAGGGAAGCATGAGAGGGTCGTCATCTCTAGCCGCGAAACCCTTGATGGTTGTCCATCTGTATTCGCCAAAACGCGATCAAGCCAGTAGGTGCCAAAGGAACATGACCGAAGAGGTCTTGCTCAACGAGGAAGCTACACGAGATGAGGACGCAGACTCGCCTCCCAACAAGGTAACCCGACTCATCTCTGTAGAGTCATCTTGAGCACATCAAGGAGCTCTCAGCCGCCCAGCGATGTGCCTCCACCGGGGTGCCAAAGGACGCCCAACCACAGTCGAGGGACGCCACACCCTGGCTAACCAGATCCTCAGAAGCGGGAGACAAGAAGCCAGTAACAGAGAGGTGAAACACCCCTACTTCACCAGTGATGGTTGGCAAGCTTGGAACTAGATCTAGATGGAACGACTCCTCTCCAACCATCGCTCTTGAATGGTGTGGAGTCGACCAAGTCGACACACCGCTGCAGTCCCAGATCTAATCTCCTCGCAGGCCACTCCTCTCTCGATCTCCTAGATTGCCGAGGAGTGCTCCATCGATTTGGCTTGATTGCTTCCTAACTCTAGAGATCCACCGCATGGCCTTCACAGTAATCATCGTCCAAGCCACTGGAGACCAGGGGGAGGGACGTGTAGAGGCGGCATACCCTCCCCCCAGCGACATCCACTGGGAGGATACTAGAGAGAAGGCGGAGAGATTTCTAGAGAGATAGAGACACGCCCCTTGTTAACTTAAATTACTCCAATCTTAATCCAACATATTTTTATTATTTCAAAAATATATTTATACGTATTCTTTTGACAAATCAATAATTACTTATAAATTTTACAAGTTAATACATTTCATAATAGAACTGAAAGGTAAATTTGAAAAATACCATAGTAACCATCGATGAATTTGCATTTTTAAGCAGGAATGCGGCAATGGAACTTTGGAAATATATGACAAACATAGTTGCAGTCAAATGTCAATCAATGAAATGAAAGACAATTTTTCCCTTACTAGGTGACAATGATTGGTCCTAGGCTTCATGAGAAAGCCCGGGCATTCACCCCAAGGATTGATTCTATGTGTCTCACACCATGGTCATCAGTAGGAGCTTGGAGCATGGGACCTTGAGTCCATTGATTTTTCGGTGATCCTGTCCTTCCCTGCTGCTGGAGTCAATCATAGTTGCTACATCAGGGTATTCAAACCCAGGAAGCCCTAGCTTGAGCATCACCATGGTCTTGAGCTTGCATATGGCTCACATGCCATGGTTGAGCACTAGAGATACCAAGATCACAAGGCATGTGAGAATTTGACAGAATCAAACATCGTTATTGAGTCTAAAACATCACTTAGAAGTCAAGATAGGTGGGGCATGGTAAATTAAAACTAGAACTGTGAGAAGACTGGTGGGGTTGCCGAGTCAAGAAAATCCAGTGAAACAACAAACGATGGGGAAAACTAATGGAGATGGTCTAATGCCTCCTGGTGGCTTGAAGAGGGGGGTAGGAGTGACGGGGTGGTATTGGTAGGGTTACCTCCAGAGCAGGTACCATTGGTGCTCGTCGCTAATGACCCATGAAGAAGATGACAATGACTCTTGTCGTTTGGGAAAAACAAAGAAAAATGAAGAAAAATAAGCATTCTGAATGGAATAGGGAGGTCTAAGGTTACCCACCAACCACCCAACTATCAGCCACCTAGTCGCCAGAGATAATGTTTGAGCCCCAGAGATAAGTTCAAAGGTTCTCGAGGAAAATTGGGAGTGGGGAAAGGTGAAAAAGGTGATGATCCTTATGTTCTACTGTGATATGCTTCAGAGGTGATGTGCGACCTTAGAGTGTGATAATTTTAAAGGAGATAAGTGAGAGTTTGGGCATTTTGCTCATTTTTTGCCACCCATCATGGGAAAAGTCTTGTAGGAACCAATAATCAAAGAGAATTCCACTGATGAAGAAATCGCGAGCAGAGGGTGAGCATGGAAAGCCAGACACTTATAACAACCATCAACTTGGAGTTGGTCTGGTGTAGATGCTTGGAATCTGGGGGAAGGGGATGAATTTCACCAACCTGGTTACTCGACCCGACCTTGCAAACATGACATATCAAATACCTATTGTTACACATGACAGTTAATAAGACACATACTTTGTTTCATAAACCAACATGTTGTATAATTAAGATGAAATAACTTGTTCACATGTTGGTATTATCTTCTAAGTTGATATTAAAGGTGCCATCCAATTAATCCGAGAATAGGTAGGTACCTTAATTTAAGTAGGAGCAGCATGAATATGATATAAATTTTCATTTGAAATTATTTGTGTTACCTTTATCCTATAATACATTAATCACTTAATTAGGGCATTTTATTTAACCTAGTAGTTAATTATGGTGAATCCTCTTATGTTATCTCCAACTATCTCATTTAAGACCCTAAATTCTCACTAGGGAATTAGATTATGTTTTAGAGTATAATTCGTATTATTGTTCACTATTTTCATTATTTCAATGATTAGGGTTAGTAGCATCCTATTATTTCATGTCCATAGGATACTAATTAGTAAATTAAGGTTATAAAATCCAAATAAGGTTTCATCTATGCTAACATGATGAAATATATATCATAAAAGGTAGCTAATTGAAAAGGGATAAAATGGATATTTGATATCCACATAATCAAATAGAGTCCTAGCAGAATGGAGGATTAACCCATGTACCTAGAATTGAGTATGTTACAAAGTCTTTGAGATTTTTTAAATTTTATGAGATTGCTTTGCCCATGCAGTCTTTGTGTGCAAATATTTCAAATTTGTGAATGTTGTGATTTTATTTAATACCAAGAAATACTTTTTGTATATATGAAGAGAAAAGACTAAATGTTCAAAAATATTCTATGTTTATAAATTAATTGAATAGTCAATTAACATATTATTTTTGATTCCTTACATAAAAAGTTTAAGGTAACCAAACATCCTTGTTGGACTCAACTTTTGCAAAAACGTGAAATCATTGATAGGGGAAGATAAATCCAAGATCTAAAAGGAAAATATGGTTAACTATGGCCTTCATAATTACATTATGAGATTTCTTGAAATATAAGAAAAAGGCATTAAATAGTTTCCTTTTTGTGTGAAATTTTTTCGAGTTTGAATATTGATGGTAAGAAAGAAGTATTACATTTTAGAACCAATCAAAGTTAAGAAGAAGGAGTTATGTGTTTTCTAATCGTCCATAAAGGTGAGGTATTAATATTGGGATAATACCCGTTGTTTTGAGGATATGTAACAACTTTGGTAGGACCCAACCTTTTATACAACATGGGATGTTAAATAAATAAAAAGAAATCCAAAGTGCAGAAGGATAATATAACTATTTGTGGCTTGAAGAATTAATTTGAGATAAATTCTTGAAGAATAAGTTTTTTTTACTAAGAGTATGTTTTGACTATATGTGTCTCTACAAATGGAAACATATTAGACAATTTTCTTTTTGCATCAAACATTACCCAATAGAACATGACTTGGTCAAAATCATGAATGCTTAGTAAAAAGTAATTCTTCAAGATATCGTTGGCTTTTGTTGTTGTTTCTTGCAAAAATGAAAAGTCTTATTAAACAAATGACAAGTCAAATGATAATTGATTAATTGGTCATAAACATAACTAAAAAGACTATACTTGAATGGTCAAATGAATATAAGCCAAAAATATTAATTTTACCTTTATTGTTCTTTCAAACATGGATTTTACAATATGGTATGGTAGAATCAAATAAGTTAATGATAAGATAATTATTTATTACCTTTAGGGAAAGGAGGGTGGAATATAATTATTTCCTTTCCTCGAGTGTTTCTTGCCAATCACATACATACGTTTATGGAAACTAGACCCACCGATCTACAATCCTGGCACTATACAAATGGTGGTAGAAAGAGGAGATACACCACTCACTATCCCCTCCTTCCTTGCATAATATTCTTCTTTAGTAGTGCGAACAATCAGAGACAATGGCCATACTATGAAACTGTGAGAGATTTGACATCTGAGGGATGTTACTCTATAGAAAACCCCTCTCCCACAGACATGGAAATGCTCCTCCCTTCCATGATAGTTTGTGATTTCCCGTGACCTGACACTTGCTGAATGATACACGTCATTTAGCACACCAATTCACTAGGGATTGTATCCTAGATTTTATTTTTTTACAACAAAACTACCACTTAAGGTTGTTTATTAGTATAGAAGGGTCAATCCCACATGAAAACTTTTCAAGATGGTTTATTCCTAATCCCAAGTGTTTGAACGTTATTTCTTTTTGAGAATTTCTTGGTTTGATCAAACAAGAAGAAAAATCTATTGATGAAGGTTGATTACACTAGAAATAGAAGTAAATTGCAAATAAAAGAAAGACTATACTAACGGTAATGAAAAAAAGGGTTATTCTAAGAACAACAAAAAGAGAGATATGATTAGCACAATTAAGAGAAATTATCTAACAACATAAATGTAAATTGCAAGTAAAGAAAAGTAATTGAAGACAAACGGTTAAGAAACATGATTGAATAAATGACAAGGATATTGAGTTGATAAGTGTTACCACCATAACCATGTGAAACCATATTGGTAAAATCCATGCGGTGAACAAGTCAAAAGCGGGTGAGTGAAACATTGCAAATGCATCACAATAGACAAACCTCCTTGCAAACTTGTAGGTCAATGGTGTTTGCATACCATTTCTCACACATCCTAATGAAGACCCTTCCGAGGTTTCTTTTAGATCTTGGTGCATATACTTAGTTGTTCTAAATCTTGGGATTCGAGGTTTCATCCCTTAAAACTAACAGTTAGAAGAAGCGAGAGATCAAGTCGATTCAACCAAAATTTTATCTAAGCAAGATTCCATTCGACTAAGTAAAGTGCATCCAAAACCAAATCCAATTTAACATGGCTATGGGGCTAATCTCCATGCCTTAATAAGGGAACTACTCACTCATAGTAATAGCCAGAAAGGAGGATAGAAGGAAGAATGGATCAAACCATAGCCTAGAAGAAGAAAAAGAATCCCTAAGGGGAGATTTGGTAGTAATAATTAAATGGATATATCCCTTAATACTTTGCTCCAAGAATGATAAATAACAGAAAAGAAATAGGAAATGATGCTTGATCTTGGTGAAACTTGCTTTATTGAAGAACTGAAGAAAGTTACAAAACTAGAATGACGACACTTAAAAGTAAAAATTAGAATCTCAGAACAAGGATGAAATTTGAAAGAAAAAATTTAGATAATTTTCCAAGTGGAGACCCCTCCTTTTATAGGATAATAATGGGGTAGGCTTCCCTAAAACTAGGATGGATGGCTGCTATCTATGCAGGGTGAGCTGTGTGGCTCAAAATGTGAGTCGATTGGCTCACGACTTGATGTGTGTGTCTACTGACAGACATGGAGGCTAGTTCTCTGAGAGGCACTTTGCATTTTGTCCTTTGTTCTTCTTAGACGGGCGTTTGGGTAGTCGGTCGGACGGCCAGTGCTTGGAGGGACACAATGATGGGATTAGACCAAGCAATGGTGACAACATGCTTGTTACTTTTCAAAGGGGGTGAGCTGACCATCTGGTAATAGCAAAATGCTCAGCCCGTGTTTCTGGGACGATCGATTTGGTCTTGCTAACCGCTCATTCTAGCTGTTGGCTCAACCAATTGAGAAATGTTGACTCGAGCATTTGACTAGTCAGTTGAGTGAGTGAGAGATCAGCTGGTGGGATGAACCGGTTGGCTTGTTGTTTGTCTTTGAGCTTGAAGTAAAATCTACAATATTTGGAGAGATTTTCATGATCATTCAACATAAACTAGGTGAAAGTAGATAACTTGGATTTCCATTCAAAACATCCCAAAAAAGGAGAAAATCCAAGGTAACAAGCTTGATTGAGAGTTCTAAAAAATGGTGCATAGACATGCATCATAATATACCAGCCTTAGACTTATGATTGTACTCAAGCAATTAAAATAACAAATAGATACAAATCTTACTAGAAAATGTCCATCCTCACCCTACTAAAAATGTTTATTCGTTCTTTCCTTTTTATGGCCAAGCAACCCATCTCCTACAACCACATAATTCACAATCATGTATTTCCTATTGAAACATTTTTCATAATTTTTTTTACTTATATTATGTAAGGACAATCTTCATCTCACTTTTTCTTTGACGCTCTCAATTTTTTTTGAAATTTTGTGCAGGAACATGTGAATGTGGTGTCGAAGAAGAGATCCCTCCTCTATTCGACTCGGGATATTTTGTTCAATTAACTGTGATTACATTGACCACATTTTGTGTGTGTGCTTTTGGTGGTACACCCCTATTAGATTGACAAGGGGTATGGAAAAGAGAAGGGGGAAGCATGCCACCCCAACTTGGGGTTTTACGTGAAGCTTATTGTTTTTGTGCTTTGATTTTTTTCCTTTTTTAGAGAGTGTCATTGCATCAGGTAGATAATTTATGTCAGTACATCATATAAGAAAAAATGATGAGTTAATCTAAAGTTCAATAATGGGAAAAATTTGTATTTGGTTCTGATTGATACACTAAGGCTTACCATCTTTTCCATGGGACATTGCTAAATTGGGATACTAGGGGACAAAATGTTTTCAAATTGTGGTGATTTGTGAAATTTTTTCAAGAAGAATGAAAGTTTCATTCCATGGGTACTGTGATACATCTAATGGTTGTCTAGATAAAGGAAATTTTTTCATATAACAATTTAAATAAGGGAAGCAAAGAAATACATATGATGGCCGACTAGATAAAGGTTGATTACTAATTAAACAAGAAAAGAAAAGTACATGCAAGAAATTGAAATAAAAGAAGGAAATTGCTTGAAAGGGAGGATAAAGGGGTAGAACACATACCACCCACCCCCACCATAGACTTAAGTTTTTTATTGCCCTGAAAAAAACTTAAACCGAGATGGAGGGAAGAAAATCCCTTCATTGTGGCGGCGGGTGCAATGGGTATGAGGAATAAAAGTTCCCCCAATATGAAGAGTTGGAGTTCCTCGTATGAAGGTCACTGGGGGCATAATGGACGAAATCCACATGCAAACACTCCTGGGATCTCTACATTTGTGGTTCAACTGATGGCCTTGACATTGCTGCGCCCGCTATATGGAGCGGCCCCATGGAACCTACCTCGACGAGTATAACAGAGACAAGTTATGGTCCAACATCACTGGTCTTCCACCTAGAATACCTAGTGTCCCCAAATCCTCCAACATTAACAGTTTCATCATCGAGTATCCACCATATTTTGGCTTGCACTATCTTCAGTAGGGAAGGTACCCAAGGCACCATCACTCATCATGAACTTTACACACTATGGTTCCTTCTTAACAATGAGCCCATCAACTGGGGGAATGCCATGCTTGAACATATCCGCACCCAGGCCGTCCGCACCACTTATTCCTCATTATGCATCAGCCACATCATCACCTATTTGGGCATCTTTCTAGGCTATACCCACATCTCCTTCCTGTCACTAGAGCTCAAAAACCACATGGTCGATTTGCTCTAATTAAAGGGAAGAAAATTCCTCCATTTCTGTGAAAGAGACACCTACTACCTATGGTTCAAAGATACCTATGTCATCCCCGAGGTCCCACTACATGCCAGGTTTGTAGTAGCAAATCTAGTATTCGACCTGACAGATCTACCAAGTCACATCTAGAGGTTCAATTTGGAGCATCCAGACCCCACCGACATCCCCGAGCCATCGATTCACCGAAGGAGTGTCTCCCTTGAAGAACAAGATGATGCAACCGACCACTTAAGAGTGGAAAGATGAGCAGTTGGACTTCCTAGCCGATCGTCTTGTTGTTGAGCATTTGACGCTCATGAGCCAATAAACTCATATTGGCAGGGGAGATTCTATAATAAAAATGCAAAAGAAAGGAAAGAATTGGATAACTTATTCACAATAAATAAAAGAAAAATAGGTAAATGTTGGGTTGGGAGGTGGTGGAGGATCCTTTAGACCAAGGTCCTGAAGTAGAGAAAGTTGATGCAAATCTAATGCTATAAAATCCTCAAGGGTTATACACTATTTCAGCCAATGTCCATTAACCTTGAATTCCCCCAGTACCTTGTCCTAGAAGAGGAAAGTGCCATGTGGATAGGCACACTTAACTTGGTAGGGTCCGTACCATATGGATTTATATTTTCTAGGAAAGAATCTCAACCTAGAATTGTACAGTAGGATGTGGTCACCCTCCCCCACTGTCTTTCCGCCTAATATGATCATCATGCCACAATTTGGTTCGGTGTTTGTATATTCTAGCATTCTCGTAGGTGGTCATTCTAAGTTCTTCTAATTCTTGCATTTAAAGAAGGCAATTTTCTCCAGCCATGGAAAGATCAAAATTCAAGGTTTTAATGGCCCAAATAGATTTATGCCTCAATTTTGTGGGTAAATGACATGAATTGCCATAGATCAATATGAACGGAGTGGTACCTATGGGTGTTTTGTATGTAGTCTTGTATGCCCACAAGGAATCAATTATTTTCAAAGACCAATCTTTCCTAGTGTGATTGACTATTCTCTCTAGGATGGACTTAATCTATCTATTTGACACATCAACCTCACTACTAATCTGAGGGTGGTAAGGGGTGGCAACCTTGTGGTGGACCCATATTTTTTCAATAGGGCTTCAAAGATTTTTTTCTAAAAAAATGGGTTCCCCTATCGGAAATCACAGTGCATAGCACCCAAAACCTAGGGAAAATGATGTCTTTGAAAAGTTTTTTAACATATTTGGAGTTGTAAGTCTTGGTGGGGATAACTCCAACCCATTTCTACACACAATCTACAACCACTAAAATGCATTCGTTACCATAGGAAAAGGGGATGGGCCCATGTTGTCTATCCCCCAAGCATAAAAAATTCTAGCTCCTACCAAGAAGTCATGGGCATTTGGTCATGTTTAGAAATGTTACCTGTCCTTTGACATTGATCACATGGAAGAACATACTCATAAGAATCATTAAAAATTTTGGTCCAAAAGAACCCACATTGGAGAACTTTTCTGGTTGTTTTTTGGGAACTCGTGTGCCCTCATATGGTTCCAGAATGACATTGTTTGAGGATAGCCAATGCTTCCTCTTGGGGTGACACATCAAAGGTAAAGGCCGTCGATGCAAAACTTGAAAAGTTAAGGTTCATCCCAATGGTAGTTTTTAACATCATGCAAAAATTTAGCCTTGAGTGTCCCTTTTATTTCAGGTGCAATACACCCCTAGGTAGATAATTAACATAATAAAAAAAACCATGGGAATTGGAAATCAACCTTAAGAAGTTGGTCATCAGGTAAAGAATCATTTATTAGTACACCATCATCTTGGCATAAGCTCAATCGGCTGAGGTGGTCTACAACAACATTTCTAGACCCCTTTTTGTCTAGGATTTCTAAGTCAAACTCTTGCAACAAGAGAATCCATCTAATGAGCCTAAGCTTCACATATTTTTGGTTATGAGGTAGCAAATGGCTGCATGGTCAGTATAGACAATGACCTTAGACCCAACCAAGTATGAGTGGAATTTATCAAAAGCATAAACAATGGCTAGCATCTCTTTTTCAGTGACGGTGTAGTTCCACTGTGCTTCATCTAAAGTTTTATATGCATAGTAAATGACATGATGTTTCTTGTCTATATGTTGCCCTAGGATGCCCCCTACAACAAAGTCACTAGCATCGCACATGACTTCGAAGGACAAGGACCAGTTACTGACTCGAGTGAGGAGTGGAAGTGTGGTCATCCTTTAAGAAAAGAAAATTGGTCATGCAAGATTTGTCAAAAAAGGGGACTTCCTTCTGAAGGAGGTCAGTGAGAGGCTTGGTGATTTTTGAGAAGTCGTAGATGAACCACCAATAAAATTTAGTGTGAACAAGGAAAGCAAAAATGTCCTTGATAGAGGTAGGGGGTGGAAGTTTGGTGATAACATCAATCTTGGCTTTGTCAACTTGTATACCACAATTACTCACTCAGTGTCCCAAAATAATGCCTTCTTTAACCATGAAGTGACACTTTTCCCAGTTGAGAACTAAGTGTGCCTCCTCAGACAAGGGCTAGATGTCTAAGGCAAGAGTCAAAACTATCCCCATAGATGGAGAAATTGTCCACGAACAACTCCATAATAGTTTTTGTCAACCCTGTAAAGATAGAGGACATACAATGTTGAAAAGTGGTTGGGGCATTGCACAAATCGAAAGGCATTTTCCTAAAAGCATAGGTACCAAAGGGGCATATGAATGTAGTTTTATCCTGATCTTCAAAATGAATGGTAATCTGATAAAATCCTAAATAACCATCAAGATAACAAAAATATTGTTGATGGGCAAAGCTATCTACTACTTGACTCAGAAAGGGAAGGGGGAACTGATCTTTCCTAGTGGACTTATTTAGTTTTCTATAGTCAATGCACATCCTCCACCTTGTGACAGTGCAGGTGAGAATGAGCTCATTCTTGTCGTTCTTCACAACAGTTGTTCATACCTTCTTGGGGACCACTTAGACATGACTAACCTAGGGTGAGTCAGAGATGGGGTAGATAATTCCTGTATTCAAGATCTTAATCACCTATAATCATGCAACTTCCTTCATGTTAGGATATAGTTTCCATTGAGGATCTCGGGAAGGTTTATATTCTTATATCATGGGGTTGTGAATGTAAATGGATTGATTAATCCCATCAGATCGACCATCTTGTAACCTAGGGCAATTTTCCTTCTCCTAAGTTCAATCAAGAGCTTGGTTTCCTATTCAAGAGTAAGGTCAGAGTTAATTATGACAGTATATATTTCTTGCTCATAAAGAAAAACATATTTCATCCCTTGTGGAAGTGGTTTTGCATCTGAAGCCTTGGGAGGTTCAGGTTTTTCTTCTACAAGAGAGACCATCTTGAGGTATTCGAATTTGACACAACGAACCTCTTCTTAGCAATCTAAATGGACCTTGCATTGATCTAATTGTTCATCCTCAAAGCCACATTCTAGAGTGACCATGAGAGCAGTATGGAGGGGATCTTCAAGTACCTCCCATTCTTGCCTCAACTAGTGGAGCTTATCAACACAATAAAGAAGATAAACCTCCTCTTGGAAATTAGGACCTCTCATGCTTTCGAACACCCTAAATTCTAGGGTCTGTCTTCCTAATCTCAAAAGAACAGTTCTAGCCTCGACATCTATCAAGGGACGGGTGGTGGCTAAGAAGGGATGGCCAAATATGAGGGGGTAGTGTAGATATTATTTTATGCCCATGATCACAAAGTCACATGGAACATAAGCATCTTTTCCAACCCTCATAGGTATATCTTCAATAAAACCCATAGGCTTCGTCAGGGATGAATCTGCCAATTGGATGGTCATGGCAGTGGGGAGCATATCAAAAAATCCTACCCACTTGCATAGGCTGTAAGGCATGATTGAAATGCTAGCACCTAAGTCAGTTAAGCCCTTCCTACATGCATTGTCACCTAATAACACCCAATCCCAAAGGAGCCAGAATCCTTCTATTTTAGGCATTTTTCTTTGAATGATGTCTGAAGTGGTTCTAGAGAGCTTGATTGTTTCATATTTTTCAGTGGCATACTTCCTAGTTAAAAGGGTTTTCATGTACTTGGACCAGGCTGGAATGTCAGCCAGAGCATCTAGGAAGGGAATGTCTACATGCAACTTTTTCATATCCGCTCTAAATTTCACAAAATAGGTGCCAAGCCTAGTTTTCTTTAGGGAAACTTGGTATGGTGGACGAGGCTTGTAGACAAGTAATTTAGGCTCGTAAATATCCACTTATGGGACCTCATGAGTGGGAGTAGTGGGTTTTGGTGGAGGTGGAGTTGCAACAATCACAATGTCTTTGTCTTCAAAATCTAAAGGTAAAACTATGTGGGTCTACAGATAGGGGGAGAGGAATATACCGTCTCAGAATGAGTAGAGACAACCTTAAGTTGTCCAGGGTGTTTCGGGTCATTTTCTAGCTATCCAACAAAAGTGCCGGTAGGGGGCTTTTGTTGAGAAAAGTGGCGAGCTAACTGAGCATCAGTTGCCTTCTGATGGGCTTGTTGTGTAATATGATTTGTTTTAAGGAAGCCACCCTATCATTGGTTGAGGGAGTGGGGGAATTCTATTGAGATTTAGGTTGAGGTGGTGACTCATTAAGGTTTTGATATTGTTTCTCTTGGTAGGGCCCATGGTTGTGGAAATTACCCCTATAATTTCCTTGATTGCCAAAATTCCTCTGATTGTATGGGAAGCTTGGTGGTGAACGGTTGTTGGCTTGAGGATAGGTGAGTCTTTATTGGGGAGGAAGTTGAGAAGAA
The DNA here is from genome assembly GCA_963693085.1 of Alisma plantago-aquatica. NCBI lineage: Eukaryota > Viridiplantae > Streptophyta > Magnoliopsida > Alismatales > Alismataceae > Alisma > Alisma plantago-aquatica. The sequence continues at coordinate 883,572,072 of OY856413.1, read as the reverse complement.
TTTTCAGATCCTAAAAGATTATATTGGAATATGAGATGGTTTTTGACTTGGTTTGGATTATAGCAAGCCTAACCAGGTATGCTGTGAATGGAGTTGATGTCCTCCATTTGTTGTCCAACTTCTGACTGCATAGGGACATTGTAAATGTATTGGCATTGTAGGGAAGCATGATCATACCCTTGGCAAATACCACAAAGAGAGTTTAAAACTTTTATTTTTTGAGGTTGTCCCCTCCTCTGATATCCACTACAGGAGGACTCTAAATGATCATGTTTTAATATAATGGGCTTAAAACTTTTAGCAATACTTTGGATGTCAGAATTTTACTCGACTTTGGCTACCTTGAGGACCTCACTGGTCCCTCATCGTGCTTGGGTTTGAGAAGCACATTTAATGACTTCCCAAGCGCTATCTAGGATCTAAAACATGAAATTTCCTCCAGACGAGGAATCAAGGAATTTTTTAGTATCATCATCGACACAACGGTAAAATATCTCAATGAGTTGGGCTTGGGTAATGTCATGGTGTAGGAATTGTCAAAGAAGGTCTTTAAACCTCTCCCAAGCTTCTCCTAATGTTTCACCTTGGACCATGGAAAAAAGATTGATTTGTCCCCTAATTTCATAAGTGAGGGAGGGAGGATAGAATTTTTGTAAAAACTTGGTTTGCAGTCCCTCCCATGTGGTGACAAGTTCTTCACTTTCCATGATATTATACTAGATGTTGTCTTGACCAGAAAGTGAATATTTGAACAATCTAAGGTGAATGGTGTCTTCATAAATGGCTGGAATTTTATGTAGGGAACAGAGATTAGAAAAGCCTTTAAGGTAATCTTGGCAACTTTCTCCCTTGTTATGATAAAAGGGATTTGTTTGGAGCATGATGATCCATTGGGCACGAATCTCGTATTGAGGGGCCTGGATATCCGATGACACAAAAAGATGTTGTGCATAGGGCCATTTTAGGCATCGAGAAGTCTTTGAGTTATGTTTGCCTTTCAACTTCTTTTTGGGAGGCTTCTAAGACTTCTTGTTCAGCTATGTAGGCTGTGCACAAGGCTGGTGCTTGGATGGCGTGGAGATGGTATTAGCCCTAGCAATGGTGGCAGCATGCTTGTTGCTTATCGAAGGGGTGAGCTGACCATCTGGTAATAGAAAAACACCTGGTCTGTGTTTCTGAGATGATTAGATGGGTCTTGTTAATCACTCATTCTAGTTGCTAACTCAGTCAATCTCAAGTGTTTGAATAGTCAGTTGAGTGAGTGAGACAACCGACTGGTATTCTGAACTGGTTGACTTGCTATATGTATTTGAGCTTGAAGTAAAATCTGTAATAATTGGTGAGATTTTCATGAGAATTCAACATAAACTAGGTGGCAGTAGATAATATGCATTTCTATTCAAAACATCTAGAAAAAATAGAAAGTCCAAGGTAACAAGCTTGACTGAGAGTTCCAAAAAATGGTGCATAGACATGCATCACTGACCAGCAATGGCGGGTGCCAATATAGCGTGTGGAAGTCCAAGAACCCTCCACTGCTCCTTCCATTTCCTTTTGACTCTCTTGGGTAAGCGATAGACACAGACAAAGACAAGACAACGACATCATATCCTGATGCTAGCTGACATTTGAGGGAGTCTCGAAATAACTAGGAGTGTGGTGTGAGTAGCTTCAGGGGCCTTGTGACGATGACACGCACCATGTGGTAGTCACGACCATGAGCAATTGCTCTATATCATTGGAGGTGGGGTGGGATGAGCCAAGGTAACTAGAGAGCCCTTTGCCTTGGTTCCTCAGTGCAGAGGTGTTCGCTAGAGAGGAAGCCACACTGAGGTAGTCATGATGAGTGGTTGAGGTAGCATAAGGAAGAAAAGAAGAGCCATGAAATGTTGGAACCTATGGTGGAGAAGGGGGTAAAACCATAGCAGTAGGCACCCTTGCTAGTGTTGGGGGATGGGTTCCAGAGATGGCGTAGATGACAATGACGGGCACTACACAGAGGGCACCCATGTTGTGAGAATGTAGGTGGGACAAATCATAGAGTCGAGATTGGTCATGGACCAGCTGACTCAATTTAGCCTAGCCTATGGGCCGCACCCACTTATGTAGTTGGATCTTGGGTCTCAACTGGTGTGGCCCAATAAAAGGCTGTCATTTCACCCATGTCCAAGGTATATTGTTCCAAATCCCCTTTCATATAGATGCTTTCTGAAAATTGTAGAAATTGCTAGGATTACTCAAATATAGCGAAACTATATACCATTTTGACCAAAAAAAGATGTATAATCCAAATAAAATACTTCAAATACCTAGTTTTGGTATTATTTCAAAAAGTATAGTTGATAGATGAATATAAGGTAATAGATACAAGTGAACCCTATATCTGATAAAATAATATGTTGAACATGTTTCTCATGCCTAATTTGTGATACAATATGATATGTTTGAATAATAATGTATCTTGAAATATTAAAAGATAACTATGATAATGATAGAACCTTTAGGGTTATTAAAGTCATTAATCATAAATATGATAAGTAGGGCATCAAGACTAAACCCTAATATCATTCCTAGAAACCATACCATATATTCAACCCTTTTTGCAGCACATACAATGTATGGTGACACTTTAGAGTTGTACATGAACCAAAATTGAGTGATTGATTGATTACTTGATCTACCTTGGTTTTTTGGATCTACAGATACTTCAACTATTCTAGATCATTCTTCAATGAGGTACATGGTTATCTTATGAATAATCATATAATCGAGTGTTGGTGATTTGCCAGATGATTCTGAGGTACTGATTTGATGAAATATACTATTGGATGATTTATATACATTATATTAAACTATAATACCATTATGAGTATCACACAATGAAACAAGAATGTTCTTAATCCTTGGTTACACCTATCAAGGGGTAATGCACATAACTCCAATGATTGACAATATTGCACATAGTATGGTAGACCAAACATGGTTTAGAATATGTAATGAAATTGCCAATTCATATTTGCAAGTATTTTATTAATGAAAATATGTTGTAATTTTGTTTGCACACACTTAATTGCACCACTTACACAATATAAAATATTATAATTTCATATTTGTTTTCTGGCATTTTAGGTAACTGCCACATATAAAGTCATGAAGACATGGTGATTTAAATGAAATCAATTAAAGATGTTAAAGGCAAGTCAAGGAGGATTAGTAAGCTAGTGTCTCTCTTCTTCTCATCTGTGTACAAGTTAGTTCTTGAAATATTTATGTAACTCCATATAGGATCCCCATTATACACCATGTAAACAATGTTTGGTAAATGAATGGAAATTATTTGCTAAATCCAGATGTTGGAAGTCTTAGGTAACGACTCTTGACTTTGAGGTCCAACCTGATTGGTGAACAATCAAAAGTGGGGCTCATTACAACCATGGTCAAGAATTAGTTGAGAACATGGTTAGGGGGGGTCATAGGATGTCAATGTGAAGATGTAAAATAAGACAAACTATATGATGATCACCAAAATAAAATTGAAGTTTATTGGGAGGAATATGAGGAACCTAATGACAAAAATGTGAAACTTTTTGAGTTTAGAATCAAAGGATTGTTGAGCGTTTGCATCTCATATATTATTTTCTTCATTATGATTTAGCAAAAAAGTAGTTCATTTCATTTATAATATATCCTTCAAACATTCTCTTTATTTTGAATGTTCCATGATACAGTTAGTCTTAGTCATAGCCGTCTAGGATCATGAAATATCATGGTGTGATATTGTATGATGCCTTACAATTTCACCCAAATGGATGGTGAACCTAGTAGCTCACCCAGTACAAGAGATTCCCTTTGTTTTTGTGCCTTAGCATATATGAGTAATTCATCAGAACATGATTTTTTGTGTAAAACACTCGTTAGTATCTATGCAAGTGCCATTCTGGGTCATAGAAAGGCCATACCGCCAAGAATCTTGGTCTTTTATCTCAAAGGTTGTTATAATCAATGTGACACTGATTGCCACTCAAAGTGAGATTACTCAAAACAAAGTGAAGAATTATCACTAATAACCACATTACCATAAAATATGGTAAATTAAAATCGATCTCGCAAAGGCACCTCAAGCTGAATGCATCATATACAAAGCCATATGACTAGTACCACTTATATTTCATTCATGCCAAAAGAGGTTACATATCATTGTCCATTGGCTAACTAGCCACAATCTGTTACATATGATAACATGTTCATGTATATAAAACATGTCTGTACCACCATGGCATACTTCCAAAAACTCAAACCAATGTACAATGTCTATAAAACACCCCCAAGGACCTGAGAGTATAGGAATGATTGATAAGACTATACTACTAGACACTAGCTTCATATCCATGATCCAAACAACTACAACTCCCCTAACTATCAGCTTCAACATCATAATCTCAATCTCAACATACTCATCCACCTAAAAGATGCGAAAACCCATGGGGTGAGACCAAACATCCCAGTAACAGATATAGCTCTCCGCCAGTGTATATTTTAAACACAGGAAAACTAAAGTAGGAGGATATTATTATTACTAAGGTGAGCAGATACAAATAAATGATATGTGTTAAACTAATGAAGCATATTAAGTAAACCAGGTAGTTATCACTGACTAGTAGAAAAATTAGTACTTAAGAAGGAGTATGAAGAACATGTATAGCAATTGATTTCTCTGACCACATTATAATTCAAGAAATCAAAACAAAGATAAGGCAAATGGGTCATCCAAAGTTATTCGTATTTGACCCTAAGAAAATACACTACACAGATGTGTTACATCTTTTATTATGCCTTGAGGAGATGAGGTATACTACTCATGGTCCAACTGACTACTGCTAAGTCAAAATCAATGTCATACAAGATCTAGGAGGATCATGACTCCTATAATCACTGTAAAGAGGTGAGATCACCCCTTTACTAAAATTTAAAGGAAATACAAACATCCACAATTTTAACAAAAATTTAGACTTTGAGGATGATTGTATAATATTCCAAATAAATAAGCATGATTCTAGATACATAATAAAATGTCAATAGCAGCGGAGAGAAAGAAATAATAAGACTTCTAATGGCTTTATTGTTTATTACATGATTGCTTTCTAAAAGAAAAGATAAGATAGATAAGAGGATCTAGCTATAGCAACCTAGCCATCCTTCTTGTCAAGCTAACGAACTCAGCAGAGGAATCTTCCTTCAAGCCCTTCTTTCTCCTTGCTCAGCACCAACACCTGGGTGGTTGGGAAGACACCCAGCAAGAGGGAAAACAAGAAAAGTATGTGTTACACTAATAATCTATCAAAGGCAAAGAAAGTTGTAACAAGTAAATTAGGCTAGATATTTGGTGTAAGAAGATATCAAAGAGTATGAGGTTTTTATAAGGAAACTTGCCATTAACAAAATAAATAAAGGTTTTAGCATGTCATTTAATATGTCTATCTAACTAAGTAGGGTTGAGGCACCTACCGGACCTCTAACCTTAGGTGAGGGAAGAATTATAAACATTTCCAATCACCTACAATTTTTAATGGGGAGAATAATAAACATTCCCCTAGGGTGATTTTATACATGCCCTCTATGGGTGGTTGTACATAAGTACCACTACTTAAAGATTAAATAGAACATTTAATTTCATGCTAACAAAAGATTTATGGCAAGGATAGTAAAAGCATATATAACATGGCAGTGGGGTATGAATACCCAAACAAGAGAATACTACATCTACATTTGAGGAAAATAAGTAATTTAGGTTTCAAGGATTCAATGGTTTAGATCAAGTTAAACCTCATAAAAGAAATATAGGTATTGGACTAAAGATTTCCCAACTGATAGGTAGATGCACAAAAAAAACTCATACTAAACACATACCTTAGCCTCAGGTGTCCTAGATTTCCCCTTTTTAACTCTTCACACGAATTATAAACCCAATCTTCCTAATACATCATTAGGTTCATAAGTTAGAATTACATGCATTCATTTAAAAGATTGAAAACCCTAATTTACTAACTTTTTGCACAAACTCTCGATTCAGACTTCAAAAACCTCATAACCATCTTAGTTAGGTTTTCCTGATCAAAATAACATATAATATTGTATATTTTGGAAATATGGATTCTTAGGGTTAATTTTAGTGATTTTAAGATAATTAAATCGATTTTAAAAACACATTTTTGCAAACCTCAAAACCAGATCTCAAAAATATTTTTATTAAATAGATCTTGTTTTCCTGATTTCAAAACACTATTTATTTACTATTTTTGACCAACGGAATAATTTATAAAAATTAATTCGCCTCGACCAATCACAGCCTGCCACGTAGGCAAGGTCGGATGGGCCGAGCGGTGACGGGCGCTTGGCAGCGGCGACCCGCATCCCGCGGTCGCCCGCTACCAGCCACGCAATGCGGTCAGTTGGACGGAGAAAGGACAGTGATACCCTCGCGCGGAAAGCAGGAGAAGCAAACGAGTCAGGGGTAAAACCGGAAAAAGACGAGCGTCGTCTTCCTCCTCTCGCCCGAGCAACGCGAGCAGCAGCTCGGCCCCAAATTTGGGCAAATCCACAAATCGCGACCAAAACGCACGTTCAGATAGTCGAAAGAAAGAGAAAGAGGAGACGAAGTTGGTAGTACCTTCAATTTGGGACGAGATCAACGGAGGAGAAAAGGATAAGCGCCGCAAGCTTGGGACCTTCGGCGGCTTGCTGGGGGTCAAAACGTCCACGAAAATCCAAATTGAAGATATGATCGAGTTGCTAGGGCGTCGGCGGTTGCGAGGGTTGGGTTATTTATAGGCAACATGCCCTAGGTTAGGGTTTAGCTAGGGGCAAGGTGAGGAGGTCGGCGGCCACTTTAGGCATTTCACAAATACTCACCAAAACCCACAAAATTTGGGATAAATCTGTGCGCAATCGCGCAAGGAATCCAACAAGGAAAGTTTGAGCAAAATCCATCGATTACACTCCAAGATAATGCGATTTAAAAAAATCGGGAAGAAAACACCTGTTGCCTTCTTTGGCTTGAGGTAGGAGATGACCGTGGGTCGTCAGAATCGGTGGACGCGGGTCCACCAAAGGATCTGGGCCGTCTGATCATGCGCATGGGATAAGGAAATCAAATTTCTAAAAAAAATCAATCAAAACTCATTTAAACCTTAAATGTTTTTCTCTCTCTTCATTTGGAGGCTCAAACGTTGCCCAAAAATTACCAAATTTTATATCCTGACTTATTTCGACGCGTAGAATCCAAATATAGAGTTAGTTTTGCATTTTGAGAAAGTTTGATAGGTGAAATAATTAATATATCATTTTCTCTTTCTTCCTTCAAAAGAGGTGATAACATTATCTAAAATTAATGTAACTTCACACATAAGTCTCCTTAAAGGTTTGGAACATGATTTTGCAATTATCTTCATAAGTTGAAATTATCTTTATATTTATTAAATAAATAGAACATTCTACACACACTCTCTCTCTCCTAATTTACTTATTATTCATATATTATCCAAATTAGTTGCAAATTTGCACAGAGGCTTATTTTTATGTTTAGAATACGAATTTGAAGTTATTTTCCTGATTTGAGAACATTAAGTATTTTATTTCTCTTTATTGGCATATTTCCTACATTCTTTAGATAATGTTATTAATATTTATATTTATGTTCCATTTTAAATGATACTTGGCCCTTAAGTTACTTTTTGCTCAAGGAAACGAATTAAATTATCAAATTATCAGGATGGTTTCAGATTATGATATTTGTTGCAAAAATCTTTGTAATTATCTTCTTTACCCATAAATTCTCATATTACCATTAATTATTACATTTATCTTATTCCTTTTATAAAATTCGGATTTTCTTCATATCTCTCATATTCTAGGAAACACTAGAAGGTTCTAGGACGAATTCTTTTATCCCTTTTTATTTCTTAAGGTGAAATTGCATTTTAGACCCATTATCTAACTCTAACTGAGGCATTTGTGCATGCAACCTTGAAATAAGAATATATGGGAAACATTTATCCAATAACCATCTTAATTTCTTTTAAATCAAAGCCAAGGACAAATGGAACGAAAATGAAGGACAAAACTTATAGAAAAGAGTACAAAGAGGTACAAAGGAGATTTCAGTATGTTACAGCACTCCACCCCTTAAAAAGGATTTCGTCCCCGAAATCTCATACAAAGAGGGAAGGGTGAGTATGCAACATCTCATCTCTCAACTCCCATGTGGTTTCTTCTAAACCATGGTATCTCCACAAAACCTTTACTAACTCTATCTCCTTACTCTTCAGCTGCTTTATTCGGGAGTCAAGGATCTTCACAGGTAGTTCTTCGTAAGTCAGGTTCTCATTAATCTCCACAGGTTCAAAGGTGAGCACATGAGATGGATCCTTAACGTACTTCCTTAACACAGAAACATGGAACACATTATGAATCTTATCATAAGCATGAGGCAAAGCTAGACGATAAGCACAATCCCCCACTTTATCTAAGATTTCAAATGGTCCAACATAGCGAGGACTCAACTTGCCTTTTACTTTAGATCTTGCAATAGAACGTATAGGCTTGATCTTTAGAAAATCATAGTCTCCCACTAAGAAGCTTACATCAGACCTCTTCTTATCAGCATACATCTTCTGTCTGTCTTGAGCAGCTTTCATCCGTTTCTTTATCAACTGTACCTTCTCAAGCATCATCTGCATGTCATCAGTCTTCACTAGTGATCGTTCACCAACATCATCCCAGTGCAAAGGTGAACGACAAGGTCTACCATAGAGAGCTTCAAAAGGTGGCATACCAATACTGGCTTGGTAGCTATTGTTGTAAGCGAACTCTGCTAATGGTAGATATCGATCCCAGGCACCACCCCAATCCATCACACAAGCACGTAGCAAGTCCTCCAGAATCTGAACTGTTCTCTCGGACTGACCATCAGTTTGCGGGTAGTAAGCAGTGCTGAAACGCAGATCAGTACCCATCTCTTCCTGAGTCTGACCCCATAAATGAGAAGTAAATTTCGGGTCTCGATCAGAAACTATCACAGCATGGACACCATGCAGACGAACTATCCACTCCACATACAACTGAGCCATCTCAGCAACTTTATATGTGGTTTTGAAAGGCAAGAAATGAGTAGATTTAGTAAGCCGATCAATCACCACCCAAACAACATCATAACCTTTCTTGGACTTAGGGAAACCGGTAACAAAGTCCATTGTGATTTTCTCCCACTTCCATTCTAGAATCTCAAGAGGATGAAGAAGACCACCGGGTCGTTGATGTTCAATCTTGACTTGCTGACATGTCAAGCACTTCGCCACAAACAAAGCTATATCATTCTTCATATTCTTCCACCAGAAGCTTCGCTGTAAGTCCTTGTACATCTTGGTTGTGCCAGGGTGAATAGTGTACTTGGAACCATGAGCTTCACTCAGAACCTTCTGTCTCAGATCACCAACATCGGGTATCCACAACCTTTGTCTGAAGCGGATAGCACCATCCACTCCGACAGAGAATTCAGATTGCGGTTTCTCAGATAAAGCTTTCAACTCTTCAAGCTCGGAACTCTTCAACTGTGCAGACACGACTCCTAAGATCCAGGCTGGTGTAACGGTCAAACTGGCCATATGAACACACAACTTATCTTCATCCACTGAATCGACAAGCTGAGGTCTCCAACTGGCCACAAGTTCAAGGTTTCCCACACAGAACATCTCAGAGCAGCACAAACATCATCCTTCTTGCGACTTAAAGCATCAGCTACGACATTTGCTTTACCAGGATGATAAGTGATGGTGAAATTGTAATCTTTAATATATTCCATCCACCTACGTTGTCGCAAGTTCAGATCTTTCTGAGTCAACAGATATCTCAAACTCTTGTGATCAGAAAAGACTTCAAACTTTTCTCCATAGAGGTAGTGTCGCCAGATCTTCAAAGCATGAACTATGGCAGCCAGCTCCAAATCATGCGTAGGCCAATTAGCTTCATTAGGTTTCAACTGTCGAGAAGCATAGGCGATCACCTTTCCGTCTTCCATCAGAACACACCCTAAGCCTTGTCGGGATGCGTCGGTGTAGATGACATAGGGTATGCCCTCAACAGGAAAAGCAAGCACGGGAGCAGAAGTCAGACTCATCTTCAACTTCTGAAAACTTTCCTCACATTCAGGGGTCCATGAGAACTTGACTTCCTTTCGAGTCAGCTTGGTCAAAGGTAAAGCCAACTTAGAAAACCCTTTGATAAACTTCCGATAGTAACCAGCTAGACCAAGGAAACTACGGATTTCTGATGGGTTTCTCGGAGCATTCCACTTTGTCACAGCTTCTACCTTTGCAGGATCAACAACTATATGGCCGGCAGAAATCATGTGACCAAGAAACATCACTTCCTTTATCCAGAACTCACATTTTGAGAATTTTGCATACAATTGATTTTCTCGCAATGTGTTGAGTACAATCCGCAGGTGCTCGCGATGTTGTTCCAACGTCTCGGAATAAACCAAAACATCATCATAAAACACCACTACAAACTTGTCGAGGTATGGGCGGAATACTCAGTTCACCAAGTCCATGAACGCCGCAGGGGCATTCGTCAAACCAAAAGGCATGACCATAAATTCATAATGCCCATAGAGAGTTCTGAACGCTGTCTTCGGAACATCATCATCCTTTACACACATCTGGTAGTAGCCACTTCGCAGATCCATTTTGGAGAACACGGTGGCTGACTTCAGCTGATCGAATAGGTCGTCGATGCGCGGCAACGGGTAACGATTCTTCATTGTCACCTGGTTGAGCATGCGGTAGTCCATACACATCCGCAAAGAGCCATTTTTCTTCTTCACGAACAGGACAGGTGCTCCCCAAGGGGAAACACTAGGGCGAATGAAACCCATGTCAAGAAGCTCTTCATGCTGCTTCTTCAACTCCGCCAGCTCAGTAGGAGCCAAGCGGTAAGGTGGCTTCGATATCGGTGAAGTTCCAGGTATGAGCTCGATGGAGAATTCCACCTCGCGATTTGGCGGCAACCCGGGTAACTCCTCAGGAAAGACATCTGGGAAGTCCTTCACCACATCAACATGTTCTATAGCAGGAGGGGTAGCATCGAGAACTATGGAGGCTAGGAAGGCTCTACAGCCTTGTGAGACGAGCTTTTCATCTTTGATGGCAGAGATGACGAACTGTCGCTCTCCACGCTTCTTGCCCTTGACACACACTCTTCCTTCATCAGGATGAAACAGACTAACCTTGGATTCCTCACAGAACAGAACAACTTTATACTTCTTTAACCAATCCATACCCAGGATGATGTCAAAGACGGTCATATTAAGCAAGAAAAAAACTGTGGGAAACATTATTCTGGATATACAGAGGTTCAAGGTAGGAGTTTGGAGGTACGAGGAGCAGATTTTTCCACTAGGAGTTTTTACGTCTAACACATGATCCATAAACTCATATTCGATTTGAAGCATAGAGGCAAACTGTCTAGATATGAAGGTATTGGAGGAACCAGAATCAAACAGAGCTTTTAAAGGATGCATATTGAGGTGTAGTGTACCTTCAATCACTTCATTGCCTTCACCATCTTCTTCAACATTGAGAGCAAACACTCTCCCATTCCGCCTCTCAGCTGGCGGACGCCTCGAGTTCTGGTTGTTGTTATTATTATTGTTGTTGTTCCGCGGTGGAGGGTTCTGTCTCGGCTGTTGTGGATGCTGAGCATTATTCTTCCCTTGCTGGAAACGGGGGCAGTTGGGTTGGATGTGCCCAACCTGACCGCACTCATGGCAGGTTGGTGGAGGTCGGTTGCCAACACGAGCAGGTGCATTGTTGGCGGGACATCTTCCAGGAGGATGGTGGCGATTGCATCTGTTGCAGCGATCACGTCCACGGTTTTCATGCTGGTTCGGATTCTTCCTTTTGTTGTTGTTGAAGCCACTGGAGGCCTGAAATCTCGGATAAGACTCGATGGCGAGAGCCTTGTCCACCATTTGTTGAAATGTGAGTGGCAATTGTGGAACGAGGCTTCGACCAACATGGTAGTTCAGGCCCTCTAAGAACAAGGTTTCTCTTCTGTCAGCTCCAAGGTCGGTGGCGTAACGTTCTAATAGCAGAAACTTCTGAACGTAGTCGGCCACGCTCATGCTTCCTTGCTTGAGACTGTAAAACTCAGCCTCCTTCTTCCTCAGGAAAGCAGGGCAGATGTACTTCTCTCTGAACAACTTCAGGAACTGGGTCCACTCCATGGAGGAGGTGTCTCGAGTGCGTGCAACTCCGTTCCACCAAACACGCGCCGGTCCATCCAGCATGTACGTCGCGAACCGAACCTTCTGGTGAGGAGGGCAAGCCATACCCTCGAAGGTCCGATCCAGGGCCAACACCCAGTCGTCGGCTTTGTCCACCATGTTAGGCTCACTCTCACCCTTGAAGTAGGGTGGCTGAATCTTGATGAAGTCAGTGAGGGTGAACTCCCTTGGCTTGGCGGCAACAACAGCAATGGTGTTGACTTGTCCCATCATTGTGGAGGACAACAACTGTCTTAACATCACCAGTTCTTGCTCAGGTGTGAAGGCGGGAACACCAGAAGCTGGTTGGTTAACAGCAGGAGTCACAGGAGTGTCGGGGTTGTCGGTGGTGGACTCCTGGTTTGTGTTGTCAAACAAGTCACCTCTCCTGAAATTAGGGTTAACATATTAAATTTTTCAGGAGTAAAGAATCATAGATGAGAGGGAAAAGAAATAGAGATGAGAAAAAGGATAACTAGAATGCTATTGCCTAAAAGCATACTATTTTGGGCAGTTCGTTTCGGCGCAGGCCAGGCCGGATCATATGGGCACGGGAGTCCCCGTATGCCAAGCTAGTGGGTCGGAGGAAAATCTTGCCAGCCCCCATGCCCTGATCCTTTCTAGACACCCTTGCCTCAACTGCATGCCCTAATAGTCGCCTAAAGGCTCTGATACCATGCTGTAAAGAGGCGAGATCACCCCTTTACTAAAATTTAAAGGAAATACAAACATCCACAATTTTAACAAAAATTTAGACTTTGAGGATGATTGCATAATATTCCAAATAAATAAACATGATTCCAGATACATAATAAAATGTCAATAGCAGCGGAGAGAAAGAAATAATAAGCCTTCTAATGGCTTTATTGTTTATTACATGATTGCTTTCTAAAAGAAAAGATAAGATAGATAAGAGGATCTAGCTATAGCAACCTAGCCATCCTTCTTGTCAAGCTAACGAACTCAGCAGAGGAATCTTCCTTCAAGCCCTTCTTTCTCCTTGCTCAGCACCAACACCTGGGTGGTTGGGAAGACACCCAGCAAGAGGGAAAACAAGAAAAGTATGTGTTACACTAATAATCTATCAAAGGAAAAGAAAGTTGTAACAAGTAAATTAGGCTAGATATTTGGTGTAAGAAGATATCAAAGAGTATGAGGTTTTTATAAGGAAACTTGCCATTAACAAAATAAATAAAGGTTTTAGCATGTCATTTAATATGTCTATCTAACTAAGTAGGGTTGAGGCACCTACCGGACCTCTAACCTTAGGTGAGGGAAGAATTATAAACATTTCCAATCACCTACAATTTTTAATGGGGAGAATAATAAACATTCCCCTAGGGCGATTTTATACATGCCCTCTATGGGTGGTTGTACATAAGTACCACTACTTAAAGATTAAATAGAACATTTAATTTCATGCTAACAAAAGATTTATGGCAAGGATAGTAAAAGCATATATAACATGGCAGTGGGGTATGAATACCCAAACAAGAGAATACTACATCTACATTTGAGGAAAATAAGCAATTTAGGTTTCAAGGATTCAATGGTTTAGATCAAGTTAAACCTCATAAAAGAAATATAGGTATTGGACTAAAGATTTCCCAACTGATAGGTAGATGCACAAAAAAAACTCATACTAAACACATACCTTAGCCTCAGGTGTCCTAGATTTCCCCTTTTTAACTCTTCACACGAATTATAAACCCAATCTTCCTAATACATCATTAGGTTCATAAGTTAGAATTACATGCATTCATTTAAAAGATTGAAAACCCTAATTTACTAACTTTTTGCACAAACTCTCGATTCAGACTTCAAAAACCTCATAACCATCTTAGTTAGGTTTTCCTGATCAAAATAACATATAATATTGTATATTTTGGAAATATGGATTCTTAGGGTTAATTTTAGTGATTTTAAGATAATTAAATCGATTTTAAAAACACATTTTTGCAAACCTCAAAACCAGATCTCAAAAATATTTTTATTAAATAGATCTTGTTTTCTTGATTTCAAAACACTATTTATTTACTATTTTTGACCAACGGAATAATTTATAAAAATTAATTCGCCTCGACCAATCACAGCCTGCCACGTAGGCAAGGCCGGATGGGCCGAGCGGTGACGGGCGCTTGGCAGCGGCGACCCGCGTCCCGCGGTCACCCGCTACCAGCCGCGCGATGCGGTCAGTTGGACGGAGAAAGGACAGCGATACCCTCGCGCGGAAAGCAGGAGAAGCAAACGAGTCAGGGGTAAAACCGGAAAAAGACGAGCGTCGTCTTCCTCCTCTCGCCCGAGCAACGCGAGCAGCAGCTCGGCCCCAAATTTGGGCAAATCTGCAAATCGCGACCAAAACGCACGTTCAGATAGTCGAAAGAAAGAGAAAGAGGAGACGAAGTTGGTAGTACCTTCAATTTGGGACGAGATCGACGGAGGAGAGAAGGAGAAGTGCCGCAAGCTTGGGACCTTTGGCGGCTTGCTGGGGGTTGAAACGTCCACGAAAATCCAAATTGAAGATATGATCGAGTTGCTAGGGCATCGGCGGTTGCGAGGGTTGGGTTATTTATAGGCAACATGCCCTAGGTTAGGGTTTAGCTAGGGGCAAGGTGAGGAGGTCGGCGGCCACTTTAGGCGTTTCACAAATACTCGCCAAAACCCGCAAAATTTGGGATAAATCTGTGCGCAATCGCGCAAGGAATCCAACAAGGAAAGTTTGAGCAAAATCCATCGATTACACTCCAAGATAATGCGATTTAAAAAAATCGGGAAGAAAACACCTGTTGCCTTCTTTGGCTTGAGGTAGGAGACGACCGTGGGTCGTCAGATCGGTGGACGCGGGTCCACCAAAGGATCTGGGCCGTCTGATCATGCGCATGGGATAAGGAAATCAAATTTCTAAAAAAAATCGATCAAAACTCATTTAAACCTTAAATGTTTTTCTCTCTCTTCATTTGGAGGCTCAAACGTTGCCCAAAAATTACCAAATTTTATATCCTGACTTATTTCGACGCGTAGAATCCAAATATGGAGTTATTTTTGCATTTTGAGAAAGTTTGATAGGTGAAATAATTAATATATCATTTTCTCTTTCCTCCTTCAAAAGAGGTGATAACATTATCTAAAATTAATGTAACTTCACCCATAAGTCTCCTTAAAGGTTTGGAACACGATTTTGCAATTATCTTCATAAGTTGAAATTATCTTTATATTTATTAAATAAATAGAACATTCTACACACTCTCTCTCTCCTAATTTACTTATTATTCATATATTATCCAAATTAGTTGCAAATTTGCACAGAGGCTTATTTTTATGTTTAGAATACGAATTTGAAGTTATTTTCCTGATTTGAGAACATTAAGTATTTTATTTCTCTTTATTGGCATATTTCCTACATTCTTTAGATAATGTTATTAATATTTATATTTATGTTCCATTTTAAATGATACTTGGCCCTTAAGTTACTTTTTGCTCAAGGAAACGAATTAAATTATCAAATTATCAGGATGGTTTCAGATTATGATATTTGTTGAAAAAATCTTTGTAATTATCTTCTTTACCCATAAATTCTCATATTACCATTAATTATTACATTTATCTTCTTCCTTTTATAAAATTCGGATTTTCTTCATATCTCTCATATTCTAGGAAACACTAGAAGGTTCTAGGACGAATTCTTTTATCCCTTTTTATTTCTTAAGGTGAAATTGCATTTTAGACCCATTATCTAATTCTAACTGAGGCATTTGTGCATGCAACCTTGAAATAAGAATATATGGGAAACATTTATCCAATAACCATCTTAATTTCTTTTAAATCAAAGCCAAGGACAAATGGAACGAAAATGAAGGACAAAACTTATAGAAAAGAGTACAAAGAGGTACAAAGGAGATTTCAGTATGTTACAATCACTCAACACCCTTGGTCAGTTCCAGTCCGCCGCAGTGATGTATAGAGTCTAACTGTAAAATAGCCTAGACTACCTTGGTATATAGGCACAACACTAGTGAAACTGAGTTATGACCACAGTCTTACTCCTGTCAAGATATGAATGTAGCCATCCTCAAATCATATAACTTATAAGCATTGTATCACATCTTTTAGATACAACCTCAATCGTTCTCCTTCCAGGGTATGACCACAACCAATCATATGAAATGCATATACTCAACTGTATACAACTCCGAGCTTCCACTAAGGGAGAACCCATTTCATCATCCAACAAGTATTGATGTTGAAGATGGTTCTATGGAACAGGACAACTACATGATTAAGGTTTCACTTTATTAGTTATGCCAAATGGTTGAATTAAGGCTTCATCATATAAAAGGACATCTAAAATTATAATTTAATCTAGCAAGCATAACTATATAACAACTTCATAAGATACAAAACATATGATGTGTGGAACTTGTCATATCATCTCATGACATCACTGTCTCACTGACTTGATCAAGTACATTAACATCATCATATGTTATCACTACCATACATAAGGCCATCACCAATGTCACACAGCCATTCAAGGCTATCACCAATGTCACATCACTATGGAATATCAATCCCTCAATCAGATCACCAAGGGATATCACTTCTCAATGGGCATTAAGTTTTCACAGGTCATAGAACACATCACATCAATATGATCTCATCATGTCTCATCAAGACTCATAGACATCACCCTGTGTCATATGATCACCGCCATAGCATATGCAAGGTATGACATTCATTCAATCTGTAAGGTTAGAATCACACAAGTAGGAGAGAGAAAACATATTCACATGCTATCCATCCAGTGAACTCAACAAGTATAACATACCCTAGGATTAGGATTAGGGTTTCAAACACATAGCCGATTAGGGTTTCATAGCATTATTCAACCACTAAACCCTAGTCTCGTCACCTCCCACTTTCTTAGAAACATGATTACGGTTAACCAATTGATCATCCATAAAACATTAGGTATTTATCATTAATTATATGCACACAAGTAACCATATAATTATGTTATACATGTGTAATGACCAACACCGTAGATGTGTGTGTGTGTCAACCAAAGACCTGAAGGCATGGTGTAGTGATTGCAACACCCATATGTGTCACGACCAACCATCAACTCATGGTGTCTCGACCACCACAAAAGCATGTCTTGACCATCATCAAAATCATATGTCTTGACCACTATCAAACATATGTATCAATCATCAAGTGTCTCAACCATCAACAAAAGAAGTGTCTCGACCATCACCAAAAGCTTGTCACAACCAAAACAAGAACATGTGTATCGACCCTAAGTGTTATGACCATCAACCCATTAGGGTTTGGTTCACGACCGTGACAATCATGTGACATGTAAAGACCATAGGAGAAAAGGAGTTTAGTGACCATTAAGGTCAAGCTACCGCAACATCAGTTTACCATTTTTGAAATAAAAGGTACCTTGTTCAAAATAGAGGCTAAAATGAAGGAAAACCCATCAACAAGACGGGAAACTCCTTGCAAAAAGGACATCAAAACCTTGAAATTCGATCTCCAACATAATCTATCAAGAAACTAAACAAGGGCAAAGAAGACCAAACTTCAACATCAAGAAAAACAGATCAAAAACCTCAAGAAAAACATGAGAAACAAACCACATCAAGATGATAAAACCAAGGATCATAATACATGTATGACTATCAACTCAACCATCTCTTAAGAAAACATGTGTGTCGATCACCAAAAAAACATGTGTGTCAGCTAAGATTAAAATAAAGTTGTAGTGACCACCAAGGTCAAGATACCATGAAGGCAATAACCATCTTCAAAATAGGGATGAACCACAATCATAACAGAAGATTATCTCCAAGGGAAACTCATCAAAACAAAGGAAACAACTTGATATGAATATGATCACTGAAACCCTAAGACACGTGCTTTGGATGTCACCATGAAAGTGCCTTGTATAAGAGAGATAAAACTCATGTTCAACACATGCAAAATAGAACTAGAACTTCATGGTACACCAAGGTACTCGAACCATATGCATGTTGATGGAAATCCATGATCAAGGATTAGAGAAAACCATCTATCTTACCTTCATCTAAAAATCAGGTACAAGGAAATCAGGGCTTAATATTAGAAGCAAATCTCATAGGATTGTCATCTCAGTTCAATCCCTAAATCATGATAATATCCTCTAGCATGTTAAGATCACATTTTAGAGATAGAAATAGAAACATGCAAGCAAGATTATGGTGCTAAAATAGAAGAGGGGAAAGTTATATAACCTGCCATATGTAGAGGTCCAAGCTCAAAGATCAAAGGCTCCAAGAGAGAAGAAGATACTCCAACTTGGATCAACTCTTCGGCCACAAGATCAACTCAAAAGAGAAAAATACCATGGTCAAAAGAATTCTCAAGAAGGAGGGTGAAAAACCCTAGGACGAACCAAGAAGAAAGAAGAGAGCTCCTTTTCACTTGGGTATCACCATGTCAAAACATAGTCTATGAGGAGAAGATCTTCAAGGTATCCACCATGTTAAAACATGGTCTAATGGTCGAGGAGGAGAAGAGGGAAGGTAAGGTTTCAAAGGAAACACGTGATTAAGAAGGTAGAACCACTTACCAAGAAAAGAAATCACCAAGAATTACCACAAGGAAGGTGATCAAGCTCCAAAGCACCACATGCAAGGTTGATCAACCTTCAAAGTGAAAAACCCTAGGATGAACCAAGAAGAAAGAAGAGAGCTCCTTTTCACTTGGGTATCACCATGTCAAAACATAATCTATGAGGAGAAGATCTTCAAGGTATCCACCATGTTAAAACATGGTCTAATGGCCGAGGAGGAGAAGAGGGAAGGTAGGGTTCCAAAGGAAAAACGTGATAAAGAATGTAGAACCACTTACCAAGAAAATAAATCACCAATAATTACCACAAGGAAGGTGATCAAGCTCCAAAGCACCACATGCAAGGTTGATCAACCTTCAAAGTGCCTAAATTGGCCCTTCTTTGATCCTCAAAGCTCCAAGGACAAATACAAGAGAGGGGAGAAAAAAGAGGGTAGAAAAGGATACTTGTATGAAGGAGAAAGGGGTTATATACCCAAAGGAGGGAAGTAAGGTAGGTGTGAGGTGTCAATACAAGGGAGCACCAAAGGGATACTTGTCAACCGAGAAAATAGCCATGCAACCACTAAACACATACATACAACCTATGGTGATAAAACCTAGGTGGGGTTTTGACCACATGGGTAACCACCACCCTAGAGGTAAAAACAAACATCAAAGTACCTTGTCTCTACCACTATAAAAGAGTACCACACAAAACATGGTCGAAACACATCACTAGGAGACAACCATCTCGACCAAACCACATATAGGGCACCAAGTTCGAAACAACATCACCCAAAGAAGGTGTCTCGATCAAAACACACTCAAGACACATCATCATGGTTGAGATACATGTCACAACACTCGACTGAGTTCAACATGGTTGACACCATGCTCCACCAAGCAAAACCCTAGAAAACCCTACCATCACCACATGATACCTCATCAACCAAGGTCCAAGCAAAGGGTTGTTCTCCATCATCCTCGCTCTCATGATTCCAAGACATAGATGACACACTCTACATGTGAAAAATTCTAATATAAACTCTCAACATGGGTAAATTGCAACTCGGTCCAAAACAAGCATATAATGAAGCAAATAAAGCATGCTCAAGCACTAAGGTAGGTCAGGGGTCATACAAACAATAAATCCCTAACAAGGTTTTCACCCCCAAAATCCTATTTGACAAGAGATGGGTATTTCCTATGCTTCTCTTCCTCAAGCCCCCATGTGGCTTCCTCAACACCACAGTGTTGTCACAGAACCTTAACCAAGGGGATATCCTTCTTCTTCAACTTCTTGATCATCCTATCCAGGATCAACACAAGACACATCCTTATCTGACTCCATATCCACAGGTTGTTGAGTCAAATCCATGTCTAGGTGACACTTCCTTGATATGGAAACATGAAACACTAAACACAACATAGGTAGCTTAGGTGGAAACTCCACTTATAGGCTACTCACTAGTTTCATGCTAAGATAATGAAGATCTACATTGTTTCCCATATAGAGCCTCGTAAGGTGCCATATCAATGCTACCATGATAGCTATTATTGCAGGGGAACTTTTGTCAAACTAAAGTGAACATATCCACTACCCAAAATTGCAAAACACATTCTCTTAAATAGATCCCCAATGTGTGTATCATTCTCTTAGGCTATCCATCTATCAATGGAACATGTATCAAACGTAAGGTTCATGCATGTTTCTAATATCTCATCTTAACCTATTGATGTACAACACACTTATATACAACTCCATCTACATCATGTTTCAAACCTGACCACTAATACATGATCTTCAGATTATGATACATCTTGGTGTTGTTGGGATGCATAGGGTACACCGAAGAGTGAGCCTTCTCCAGAACCAACGTCTTCAAGTTATCCCCTTTGGAACAATGGTCCATCTATGGTAATATACTTGTACCATCCTCTGACTCATAGAAGCCATCATGCATCCACTGCACTACTCCGATTTGTTGACTCAATATCAATTTTTACTGGTGATTATGCCAATAGTTCTGCTAACGAGGACACCTCCAATTGTTCATTTATATGATGCAAGGAGACCCACATATTTCTCCTATGGCACACTAAGGAACACAACTATGCCTTATCCATAGATGATGATGAAAAAGACTTCCTGCCCAAAGCGTCTGCAACCCCGTTCACCTTCCCTAGATGGTAATCTATTATGCTGTCATAATACTTGATTAAATCCATCCAGGTAGCTTCCTCATATTGGCCTCCTCTTATGAGAATATGTACCACATGTTTTGGTGGTCGATGTAGATCTTACACATTCTCTCCATAAAGGCAGTGTCTCCATTCCTTCAAAGCATGGACCCTATTTCCCAACTCCAAGTCATGTGTCGGGTAGTTCTTCTTATTCTCCTTAAGCTATCGTGAAGTGATGGAAAACACATTCTTTATCTTGCATCAACATGCAATCCAACTATTCCTTGATGTGTCAGAGAAAACTATGTATCCTTTCCCTATTCTAGAAGCACTAACATTGGTGCACTGGTTAGATTCTCTTTTAAAAATAAGAAAGAACGTTGACACATGTCATCCTAGATAAATGACACACCTTTCCTCATCAACTTTGTTAGGGGTAACGCCACAACATTGAAGTCCTCAATAACCTTCTATAGATGTCTTAGGTTGTTCCCACTTTAAGACTGGCTCCAGTCTCTTATGGTCTTACATAGACTCCACTAGCAGATACTACATACCCATAGAAAGTTGCCTCTGGAATAGATCAAGATGTCATCTGTAAATACCACCAAAAATTGATCTAGATAGGGCCTGAAAACTCAGTTCATCAAGTCTATGAACATTGTTGGTGCATCGGTTAGTCCAAATAGTATAACCACTAACTCATAATGACCATATCACATCCTAAAAGTTGACCTGGGTATGTTACACGCCTTGATTTGCAACTAATTCTAACCTGGCCCCAAGTCTATCTTGGAGAAGACTGCATCACCTCACAACTAGTCAAACAAATCGTCTATGCACAAAAAAGGACACCATTCTTAATCGTTACCTTGTCCAACTATTGGTAGTCAAAGCACAACCTCATGGACCCATCTTTCATCTTCACAAACAAAGTCAAAGCATCCCAACAAGATGTGTTTAGTCTTATAAAACTCTTTCTCAAGAAGATCTTGCAACTATCTCTTCAACTCTTGCATCTTAGATGGTGTCATTCTATATGGTGTCTGTACTATAGGTTGGGTACGATGACCATATTGATCTAAAAAAAGTCTAATCCTCCAAGAGACGCAACACTTGGAAACTTATCAGGGAATACATCCTCAAACTTCCACACAACTGGCACTTCCTAGCTACTAGGACTCCTTGCCTTGGTATCTATCATATGTGCTAAAAACCTCATCACATCCATGTCTATTCAGCTCCTCAGTTGTCATAGCCGATTCCATACACAGTGGGAGAAGCTTCCTATCATCTTGAAAGATCCACATAACATCATTAGAAAAAAGTAGTCACCTTGGATCTATAGTCCAAGACCGCCCAATTCTAACCCAAGTATCCATCCAAGATCATGTTGATACATGCATATCAAGTGGTATATGATTAACTTGAATGTCACATTCCAAGAAAGAAGGAACACAAGGGAACACACTTCCCTTGACACCACAACACTGCCTAGGGTTGCTAATAAGGGGAAGGGGTTGCCAACTCTCTTTCATAATTATACACGTTTACAACTTCTTATGTGTCATTTTTCCTTTTTCATCTTGGTTTCCTTTCCATCGGCATAGGAATTATCAATATTAAAGCATCTCATTACTTCTTTTTGGTTATTTGTAGACCATTCAAATGTATTTTCTCTTGTATTATCATGTTTTCAACCCCTTATCAAGAGGTAGACCATCATATTTAACATTTTATTCATTAAACATGGATTACCTCTCGTAAATTCTTTCTTATGTAAAGAAGGTTTTTATTTTATAACTCCCTTACTCACATAGGTTGGTCTAAGATTAGCTCAGATTTCACTTATTCATTGTATCTTTGTTCTCATTTGTCTCTTCATATCATACTTATCTCAAGAATTCTCTTCATCTTATGTGAATTTTACACCCTAACTTACATATTTATCCATCTTGTTTTACAACCTCCTTGAAATTACAACTTAAATAACTTCTCATAGCTTATTTATGTTCATGTTTATGTTACATGACATTGTATCTTTCTCTTATAATACATTCAAGTTCCAGTAACTTACGATGTAGTTCGCTTCTTCTTTAGGGCAAGATGAATGTCTTAGCATCATGATTCCTGAATTTTTATGCTCTTTAAATTGTTTCAAAATGACTATTTGATCAAAGTAATTGGAGAGATAACAATCAAAGAGTTCCATACATACCTTCTCTTCAATAGTTGAATAACTAGCCAGATCACTCAAGTACTAAGATTAGGCAGTATGAACCATGTTTTATGTGATGTTCTAAGCTTAGACATCATTCTAGTCCTAAGTCCTGGTGTCCTTATAGACTCAGCAAACCTAGAGCTCAGATACCACCAAATGTGACACCCATTGCCACACAAAGATAGATTACTCAAAACAAAGTGCAAAATTATCACTAATAGACACATTACTATAAAGCGGGGTAAATTAAAATCGATCTCATAAGGCACCTCAAGCTGAATACATCATATATAAAGCCATAGGACTGGTGTCACTTATATTTCATTCATGCCGAAAAAGGTTACATATCATTGTTCAATGGCTAACTAGCCACAATATGTTACATATGATAACATGTTCATGTATACAAACAAGTCTGTACCACCATGGCATAGTGCCAAAAACTCAAACTAATGTACATTGTCTATAAAACACCCCATGGATATGAGAGTACATGGACGATAAATAGGACTCTATAATTAGAAACTAGTTGAATATCCATGATCCAAATAGCTACAACTCCCCTTAATGTTAGCTTCAACAACATGATCTCAATCTCAACATACGCGTCCACCTAAAAGATGTGGAAACCCATAGGGTGAGACCAAACGTCCCAGTGAGAGATATAACTATCCGCCAACGTATATTTTAAACACATACAAACTAAAGCAGGAAGATATCATTATTACTAAGGTGAGAAGATATATCTAAATGATATGTATTAAACCAATGAAGCATGTTAAGTAAACTAGGCAGTTATCACTGAGAAGTAGAACAATTAATACTTTAAGAAGGAACATGAAGAACATGTATAACAATTTATTTCTCTTACCACATTATAATTCAAGAAATTAATAAAAAGATAAGTAAAAGGGGTCATCAAATGTTATTTGTATTTGAACCTAAGAAAATACACTACACGAATGTCTTACGTCTTTTATTATGCCCTGAGGAGATGTGGTATATCACTCACGCTTCAATTGACCATTGCTAAGCAAAATAAATGCCATACAAGATCTATGAGGAGCCCAAATCCTATGATCTCTCCACACCGTTGGTCAGTCTGAGCCCATCACAATGACGTATAGAGTCCAACTATAAAACAGCCTAATCTGCCTTGGTATATAGGAACAACACTAGTGAAACTGAGTTACAACCGTAATGATACTCTTGACGAGGTATCACCGCATCCATCTTCAAATCATATAACATATAAGCACAATATTACATCTTTGAGATACAACCTCGACCATTATCCTATTAGGGTATGACCACAACCAATCCTGTGAAATGCATATACTCAACAATATATGACTCTGAGCTTCCACTAAGGGAGAACTAATGTTTGACCATCCAACAAGTACTGATGTTGAAGATGGATCTATGACTTAGGGAAACTACATGATTAAGGTTTCACTTTATTAGTTATGCCAAATGAGTGAATTAAGGCTTCATCATACATGTGAACATCCAAAACCCTAATTCATTCTAGTAAGCATAACTATATAACAACTTCAGAAGATATAAAACATATGATGTGTGGAACTTGTCATATCATATCATGACATCACTATCTCACTGACTTAATCAAGTCCATTAGCATAATCATACATTATCACTTCCATACATAAGGACATTACCAATGTCACACAGCCATGCAAGGCTATCATCAATGTCACATCACTGTGGGATATCAATCCCTCAATCACATCATTGAAGGATATCACCTCACAATAGGCATTAAGCCTTCACAAGTCATAGGACCCATCACATCAATATGATCTCATCATGTCTCATCAAGGCTCACCCTGTGTCATATGATCACCACCATAGCATATGCAAGCTATGACATTCATTCAACCTGCAAGGTTAGAATCACACGAGTAGGAGAGAGAAAACATATTCACATGCTATCCATCAAATAAATCAAGAATTATAACATACCTAAGGATTAGGATTAGGGTTTCAAGCACATAGCTGATTAGGGTTTCATATAATTATTCAACCACTAAACCCTAGTATAATCACCTCCCACTTTCTTAGAAACATGATTAGGGTTAACCAATTGATCATCCATACAACACTAGGTCTTTATCATTAATTATGTGCACACGAGTAACCATCTCATTATGTTGTACATGTGTAGTGACCAACACTATAGATGTGTGTGTGTTGACCAAAGGCATCAAGTCATCATGTTGCGACCGCAACACCCACATGTGTCACAACCAACCATCAACTCATTGTGTCTCAACCACCACAAAAGCATATGTCTTGACCATTATCAAAAGCATATGTCTCGACCACTATCAAACATATGTCTCGATCATCAAGTGTCTCAAACATCAACAAAAAAAGTGTCTCGACCATCACCAAAAGCTTGTCACGACATAAATAAGAACATGTGTATCGACCCTAAGTGTTACGACCAACAACCCATTAGGGTTTGGGTCATGACCGCAACAATCATGTGACATGTAACGACCATAGGAGAAAAGGGAATGTAGAGACCATTACAGTCAAGCTACCTCAACATCACTTTACCATCTCTAGAAAAAAAGGTACCTCATTCAAAACAAAGGTTAACATCAAGGAAAAACTATCATCAACAAGATGGAAAACTCCATGCAAAAAGGACATCAAATCGTTGAAATTCGATCTCCAACATAATCCATCAAGAAACCAAACAAGGGAAAAGAAGACCAACCTTCAACCTCAAGAAAAATGTATAAAAACTCAAGAAAAACATGAGAATCAAACCATATCATGATGATAAAAGTAAGGATGGTAAAACATGTATGATTATCACCTCAACCATCTCGTTACAAAAGATGTGTGTCGATCACCAACAAAACATGTGTGTCAGCCCAGACTAAAACAAAGGTGTAGTGAACACCAAGATCAAACTACCACAAAGGAAATAACCATCTTAAAAATAGGGATGAACCACAATCAAAACTGAAGATTATCTCCAAGGGAAACTCATTAAAATAAAGGAAACAACTCCATACGAAAATGATCATCGAAACCCTAAGACATGTGTTATGGATGTCACCATGAAAGTGTCTTGTATACAAGAGATAAAACTCATGTTTAACACATGTAAAATATAATTAGAACTCCATGGTAGACCAAGGTACTCAAACCATATGCATGTTGATGGTAAACCATGATCAAGGATAAGAGAAAACCATCTATCTTACCTTCATCTCAAAATTGGGTTCAAGAAAATTAGGGTTTAGGATTAGAAGCAAATCTCATAGGATTATCATCCCGGTTCAAACCCTAAATTATGATAATATCCTCTAGCATGTTAAGATCACATTTTAGAGATAGAAACAACAACATGCAAGAAATATTATGGTACTAAAATAGAAGAGGGGAAAGTTATATAACCCTCCTTATGTAGAGGTTCGAGCTCCAAGTTCAAAGGATATAAGAGAGAAGAAGATACTCCAAATTGGATCACTCTTAGGCCATAAGATCACCTCAAAAGTGAAAGACACCATGGTCAAAAGAATGCGCAAGAAGGAGGGTGAAAAACCCTAGGGAAAACCAAGAAAAAAGAAGAGATCTCCTTCTGACTGGGGTATCACCATGTCAAAACATAATCTATGACCTTTGTGATGAGAAGATCTTCAAGGTATCCATCATGGTAAAACATGGTCTAATGTCCGAGGAGGAGAAGATGGAAGGTAGGGTTCCAAAGAAAAAACTTGATCAATAAGGTAGAACCAGTTACCAAGAAAAGAAACCACCAAGAATCACCACAAGGAAGGTGATCAAGCTCCAAAGCACCACGTGCAAGGTTGAATGACCTCAAAAGCACCTAGAGCATCCCTTATTTTCTCCTCAAATCTCCAAGGTCGAAAAAAGAGAGGGGAGAAGAAGGAGGGTGGAAAAGGAAGTAAGGTAGGTGTGAGGTGTCAACACAAGAGAGCACCAAAGGGATACTTGTTCACCAAGAAAACAACCATGCAACCACTAATCACATGCATGCAACCTATGGTGATAACAACTAGGTGGGGTTTTGACCACATAGGTCACCAAAAACCTAGAGGTTGAAATAAACATCAAGGTAACTTGTCTCGACCACAACAAAAGAGCACCACACAAAACATGGTCAAACCACATCACTAGGAGACAACCATCTCGACTAAACCACATGTAGGGCACCAGGGTTGAAACAACACCAACCAAAGAAGGTGTCTCTGTCGAAACACATTCATGACACATAAGCATGGTTAAGACATAAGTTGCAACACTCACCTGAGTTCAACATGGTCGATACCATGCTCCATCAAGCAAAACCCTAGAAAACCCTATCATCACCACATGATGCTACCTCATCAACCAAGGTCCAAGAAAGGAACCCTTCTCCATCATCTTATCTCTCATGATGCCAAGACATATATGGCACTCTCTACATGTGACAAATTGCAATCTAAACCCTCAACATGGGTGAATTGCAACTTGGTCCAAAACAAGCATATAAAGCTCAAACATCATCTAAACATGACCATACTGAAAACATAAGTTTGTCACATGATCCAAAAACATCTCAAAGGATTAGATTAAGGTTTTAAGCATCTAAGAAAGAATGATCAAGAACTAAGCTAGGACAAGGACCTTACAATCAAGGACCTTCATGTCCGCTTTGTCCTCAGATGAATTGGAATCTTGAGAAGGATCAAAAAGCTTCTAAGCATGACCTTGGAAGATGCATAATATTGAGATAGTAAGGAATGAGATATACATAAATATGTGACATATGTTTAATCTATGAAGCATGCAATGTAGTGCAAATCTTGTTCACAATGGGGAGCAAGCGATACCTGAACTGATGGTTAATAGGAGATTCTCGAGTTATTAGACCTAGAGACATCATTTTACAAGGGGTGAAATAAATTACATCCTTATTTAAGACACAATAATGAATCTCTCACTTACTCTAATGAATCAATGTAGGGCTTGTGAAATTTTATCACCCCCTAGTATCTCTCTATCACATAGAACAACTAGTGATTTAGTCAAGTGATGAATGCATATTCATCCTATTTTAGTTGGATTTCTAGCTTAGTTTAGCATTTATATTCCTAATTTTACCTTAGAATTAAATTACATTTATTTTTCCTTATTTTAGGTTACTTTGTAAGATTTTGACAAAATAATCTATTTTTCATGACATGATTAAGCTTCATATCAGGTACACCCACTAACTGACTAGCGGCATAAGAAAACTTTGAGAAGTGGACCAGATTTTTGTTGATCTATCCCTTCATATGTTCATGTTTCATCGGTGCAGACCATTTCTCTAAACACCACTATCTCCTCCCATAGGTGGGTTCAACTTGTATTGAAGTCTCATTGGTTCACTTAAAGTATGTGTTTCCATCAATTGACTATCGATAGAAAGTTCTACTCAACAACTGACGATAAGCCCCTTCAGCCAACAACTAATACAAACATTGCACACTTTCATACCAACACTTGCCTATTGATATTGTGCACCCTATGATGGAGATCATTCACCTTCCAACCTACAAAGATCCCATGCACCTCTACCGATGAGATCACATATGCATCAACAAATGGAATTTATGCATCCATCTATTGATGGCATTTCTACCACATGATGAGATATCTTCCCTTTCATGTATTCATGGGAACTATGGGAGTCACAAGACCCCTCATATTCCTCCCATATTTGTCCCTTTGCCTCCATGGAGGCTGACAACTCAACATCAGTCATCTAGGAGGGTTTAAAACCCTACAGACCACCTATAAATAAAATCTTCACACAACCATGGAAGGGATTCTCCTCTGACGCCTACAAACTGCTAAAATTAGTTCTGAGCATCCATCTATAATTGGCAAACTATTTCGATAAGTTTGCAACACCTCCACCATCAATTCTGCCAAACAACCAATGTTTAGATCTCAAAGAGGCTAATCTTGTGATGCTTATTTTCATCAATTGATAGCCTTTGCCATCATGAACCTACTACTAACTCGTTATAGAAGACTAATCCTAATTGTGGGAAGGAATTCAAAGCCCCCAAGAACTCCTTGACAAACATAAATGAGTGATCTTGTTGATGTGTCGACCACCATCATCCCAGACTTAAAATAAGGAAATTTAAACACCATGGTTGCTACCCTATTTTCTACTTAGATAGTGGTTTGCTTCCCTTCTTCCACTATTCATCTTATTATTGCTATGATGAGTGAGTAGTCCTACCATTAGGGTGTGGGAAGTAGCCTTGCTATCCATTTTTGCTATTTTCTATTGGTGTTAAATCTATATGAAAACCACTTTTTATAAATTAATTGTTTTATTGCTTTCAATTCTTGTTTGGCCATTTTTTTGCATTTTATCAAATGAAAATATAGAGAACTTTATACCTAAGATCTAAGATCCATGTTAAACCTTATGAGAACTTCAAATAGTGTTTTCTAAGGTAGTAAGTAAATGATGTCTAGGTAATGTGATGATGAGCTTAGATTAATATATATTTGGTTATAATCCTAATGGCAAGAGGGGGATTTAATATTTCTCAACATATGTATGTTGATACTTATTATGATGCAGTGAGAGAATGAATAATAGGTAGAGGCATTGAAAGTCATCCAACCTAATGTTTTTATCCATTGATAAATAAAATCTTTTTGTTATTGCAAAATTAGTCAATCTGACCAAATCCAACCTCTGTGTTGAGTACTAATCCTTGCTGATTACATTGATCATATTATTGTTTAAAACATTGTCCTTCAGGTTTGATCGTGAACTATAATACATTAATATTATTCCATTTGTGGGTGGGGATTGTCATACATTAGGTTGAGGTAAAACCTAGGGATGAAGGGAATATCCTAAGAGGTAGCCACCACATAAATTTTGGTATTATTGTTGGGGACAATATAATTTTCTGGTCAAGTTAACTAACTTGGATTAGTTATAGTTTTTCTTTTACAATTAATACCATTGAAAATCATCTTGGACCCAACTCATCTTCAACCATCTGATTTTTGGTTCTGTGCACTTTTTAGGTGACATGTGTTGTGTATGCGATGCACTTCTAGCGTCAACTTCATTGCATACTTTGATCCTGAGATCAAAGGAACCTATTGTACTCCCCTTTATGAATGCAAGGAAAAGATGGTTGAAGAGGAGATAAACTATAAAGTGGAAGCAACACTCACCTAAAAAGTGCATAGAACCAAAAATCAGATGGTTGAAGATGAGTTGGGTTCAAGATGATTTTCAATGGTATTAATTGTAAAAGAAAAACTATAACTAATCCAAGTTAGTTAATTTGATCAGAAAATTGTATTTTCCCCAACAATAATACCAAAATTTATGTGGTGGATACCTCTTAGGATATTACCTTCATCCTTAGGTTTTACCTCAACCTAATGTACGATAATCCCCACCCACAAATGGAGTAATATTATTGTATTATAGTTCATGATCAAACCCAAAGGACAATGTTTTAAACAATAATATGATCAATGTAATCAACACGGACTAGTACTCAACACATAGGTTCGATTTGGTCAGATTGACTAATTTTACAATAACAAAAAGATTTTATTTATCAATGGATAAAAACATTAGGTTGGATGACTTTCAATGCCTCTACCTATTATTTATTCTCAGCACAGAGACATGAAACACATTATGGATCTTGTCATTGGCAGGAGGGAGAGCTAAATGGTATGCACATTCTCCAACCTTATCCAAGATCTCAAATGGTCCAACATAGAGGGGACTAAGCTTACCTTTAACTTTAGATCTTGCAATAGATTGTATAGGCTTGATCTTCAGGAAGGCATAATCACTAACTAAGAAACTCACGTCATACCTTTTTTTATCAGCATACATCTTCTGTCGATCTTGAGCATCTTTCATCTGCTTCTTGATCAACTAAACCTTCTCTATCATCATTTGCATATCATCAGACTTCACTAGATCATGTTTCCCCACATCATCCCAATGTAATAGAGAACGACAAGGTCTTCCATACAAAGCTTCATAAGGTGGCATACCAATACTATCTTGGTAGCTATTATTATAAGTAAAATCTACCAATGGATGAAACTTATCCCATACACCTCCCCAATCCATAACATAGGCATGAAGCAGATCTTCCAGAATTTGCACCGTGCTTTTGGATTGATCATCGGTTTGAGGATGATAGGTCGTACTGAAATGCAAGTCAGTACCCATCTCTGCTTGAATCTGACTCCACAATCGAGAGGTGAATTATGGGTCATGATCAGATACTATCACTTTAGGAACTCCATGATGATGAACAATCCAATCCATGTACAATTGAGCCATCTCATAAACCTTGAAAGTGGATTTGAAAGGAAAAAAGTGGGTAGACTTAGTAAATCGATCAATCATGACCCACACAACATCAAAGCCCTTCCTGGTCTTAGGGAAACCAGTGATGAAGTCCATAGTAATCTTCTCCCATTTCCATTCTAGAATTTCAAGTGGGTGCAAAAGACCACCAGGTCGTTGATGCTTAATATTGACTTGTTGACAAGTCAAACACTTGCAACGAATATAGCGATATCCTTCTTCAAGTTCTTCCACCAAAAACTTCATTGTAGGTCTTTGTACATCTTAGTAGTACCAAGGTGTGTGGTGTACTTAGACCCATGGGCTTCGCTCAAAACCTTCTGTCGTAGGTTCCACGCCTCAGGTATCCACAACCTTTGTTGGAAATGAAAAACACCATCAACTCCAAATGAAAAGTCAGACTGTGGCTTCTCAACTAAGGCTTTCATCTCTTCAAGCTTAGAACTTTCAAGCTGTGCAACAACAACCTTCAAGATCCAAGAAGGTGTAATGGACAAACTAGCCATGTGAACTCACAACTTCTCAACATCTTCTATATCAATAGGCTATGGTTGCCAACAAGAAACATATTCAAGATTCATAGTAGCACATACTACATTCTTCTTCCGACTCAAAGCATCAACAACTACATTTGCTTTAACAAGATGATAGGTGATGGTAAAATCGTAGTCCTTAAGATACTCCATCCATCTTCGCTACCTTAGATTCAGATCCTTATGTGTCAACAGATATCTCAAACTTTTGTGATCTGAAAAAACTTCAAACTTCACTCCATATAGATAGTGTCACCAGATCTTTAAAGCATACATGATAGCTGCTAGCTCTAAATCATGGGTAGGCTAGTTCTCTTCATTAGGTTTCAACTATCATGAAGCATAGGAGATCACTTGATCCTCTTGCATCAAGACACATCCTAATTCTTACTTAGAAGCATCTGTGAAGATGATGTAGGGTTTACCTTCAACAGGTAAAGCAAGAACATGAGCAGACGTTAAACAACTCTTCAGCTTCTGAAAACTATCCTCACATTTAGGTGTCCATACGAACTTGACTTCTTTTCTTGTCAACTTTGTCAAAGGAAGAGCCAACTCAAAAAACTCTTGATAAACCTCTGATAGTAACCTACTAAACCAAGGAAACTACATATCTTAGATGGGGTCTTCAGAGCTTTCCACTTGGTCATAGCCTTACCTTTGTAGGATCGACAACAATATCTCTGGCAGAAATCACATGACCTAAGAACATCACTTCCTTGATACAGAACTCACACTTTGAGAATTTAGCATATAGTTGATTTTCTCTTAGTGTAGATGTTCATGATGTTGTTCTTCAGATTTAGAGTAGACCAACACATCGTCTATGAACACTACCACGAACTGATCAAGGTCTGTATGAAACACTCGATTCATGAAGTCCATGAAAGCAGTAGGGGCATTAGTCAAGCTGAAAGGCATGACCAAAAACTCGTAATACCCATAACGTGTTCTAAAAGTTGTTTTCAAGACATCCTCATCCTTCACAAGCATCTGGTAGTATCCACTTCGTAGATCCATCTTTGATAACATAGTAGCTGACTTCAGCGGGTCAAACAGACCGTCAAAGCGAGGCAAAGGATAGCGATTCTTTATCATTACTTGATTAAGCATACGATAATTCATGAACATACGTAACGAACCATCCTTCTTCTTCACGAACAAGACAAGGGCTCCCCATGGGGAAACACTAGGGCGTACAAAGTCCATGTCAAGAAGCTCCTGAAGCTGCTTTTTAAGTTCGACGAGTTCTGCAGGGGCCAAGCAATAAGGAGGCTTCGAGATAGGAGAGGTTCCTGGTGCAAGCTCAATGGAAAACTCCACCTCGTGAGTTGGTGGCAATCCAAGCAACTCCTTAGGAAAAACATTGGGAATGTCCTTCACAACATCTATGTGATTGAGAGAAGGAGGTGTAGCATCAAGGACAATAGATGCTAAGAATGCTCTACACCCTTACGAGACAGGCTTTTCGACTTTGATGGAGGAGATGACAAATTGTCGATCCTATCGCTTCCTACCCTTGACACACATCATTCTCATAATAGGATGTAATAAAATAACCTTCAATACTTCACAAAACAACACTACTTTGTACCTCTTCAACTAATCCATCTCGAGGATGACATCAAAGGCGGTCATGTCAAGCAAGATGAAATATGAGGGAAACATTATACCAAATATACAGAGATCCAAGGTTGGGAGTTTGAGAAAAGAAGAGAATATCCTACCTCTAGGGGTTTTAACATCTAAAACATGATCCATAATATTTTGATTCTATCTCTAACATGGTAACAAACTCTGATAATATGAATATATTTAATGAACCAGAATCAAAGAGTGCTTTAACTAGATGCTTATTAAGATGTAAGGTACCTTCGATGACTTCATTATCACCTTCAACTTCCTTAGCATTAAGGGAAAACACCCTTCCATTCCGCCTCTCCATAGGTGGTTGTCGACCTTGTTGATTCTAATTGTTGTTTCTTAAAGGCAGATTATGTCATTGTTGTGTCTATTGAGCAAGCTATTGAGCTAGAGTTGGTCCCCGCTCAATCTTAGGGAAGTTGGGTTGAATGTCTCAAGCTTGACTGCACTCATGGCAGATAGGTGTAGGTCAATCATCTCTATGTGGTTGACCATTTCCAGCAGGGCATCTTCCTGGCATGTGAGAATGCGAGCACCAGTTGCACTTGTCACACCCTAGGTTTCCATCAGCGTTCTTTCTCTTATTGTTGTTGTTGCTGTTGTTGTGCCCGGAAGACTAGAACCTAGGGTATGACTCAATCACCAAAGCCTTGTCCACCATTTTTTGAAAGGTAAATGACAACTGGGGAACAAGGTTGCGTCCTAATCTGTAACTTAAACCCTTGAGAAATAAGGTTTACCTCCTTTTAGCTCCTAGATCCACCACATAGCACTCCAGGAGAAGAAAATGTTGCATGTACTCGGAGACGGTCAAGCTTCCTTGACGTAGATTGTAAAACTCTACTTCCTTCCTCTTTAGATAGGAATGGCAGATATACTTCTCATGGAAGATCTTGAGGAAATCTTCCTAGGTCATGCTCGAAGTATTGTGGGTACGAGGCATACCCGTCCACTAAACCCGTATCGACCCATCTAGTACATACATTGTGAAGCAAACCTTCTGGTAAGGAGGACATGACATGCCATTGAAGGTACTCTCCAGTGCCAAAACCCAGTCGTTAGATTTATCCACCATGTTTGGCTCATTCTTTCCCTTGAAGTATGGGGGTTTCATCTTGATGAAGTCTGTAAGGGTGAACTCCTTCGACTGGGCTGCAGCAGCTGCAACATTGGAAAGCTGTCCCACCAAGGTAGTCGAGAGCAGCTGGCACAACATGACCATCTCTTGCTCAGGGGTCAGAAGAGGGGTGCCAATAGGGGCACTAGGGACTGTCCCAATGTTGGAGGGAGTCACCGGAGTATCTCAGTTGTCGGTGTTTCCATAGGTGGCTCTTAAAGATGAGTTGTTCATGTTTCTAAACAAATCTCCCTTTTGGAAAGATAAGGGTGTCACATAAGATAATAGGAGTAGGTAACAAGGATAATTAAGTCTACTAGTGCCTCTGAGCAATTATTTCAGGTAGTCAGTATCAACATAGGCCAGACATGTATCATATGGATCTGGGAGTTTGTGTAAACCAAGCTAGTGCCATGGAGGAAAATATTTCCAGCCCCCAGACCCTGATCCATTCTAGACACCAGTAAAAAAAATATGGTCTTTAAATAAAAAAAACTGTAGTGAAAACCCCAAAAGATTTGGCCT
This sequence comes from Alisma plantago-aquatica, assembly GCA_963693085.1. Classification (NCBI taxonomy): domain Eukaryota; kingdom Viridiplantae; phylum Streptophyta; class Magnoliopsida; order Alismatales; family Alismataceae; genus Alisma; species Alisma plantago-aquatica. Next base: position 883,536,522 of record OY856413.1, on the reverse strand, counting down.
CATTTATCCTTACATTTAGAATATGAAGCTAATACCCATGTAGCTAATTGTTTAGGCTACATTTTTCAAAGTTGTAGTTAGTGATTCCTCTGGCTACAAATTAATATGTAACCCTAATTGTAGGTAAAAAAATGTCCTTACACATAAAAATGTAGTTTCCATTGTATCTAAATATATGACTACAATTTAATTTGTAGCTATGATATGTAGGGATAGATGACATTGGTTACAATTTGTATATGTAGTTCATGTATAGAAAAAATTAGCACTTACTACACATGTTATTATAGATAATGTGTAGTTAAAGACACCATGTACTATACATACATATGTAGTAAGAGACATTATGTATCCAGTCAACCGTTTGCCAATATAGAGGGGTTTTCAAAAAGAAAAAAGATGAATGTTAATCAAGATTGAGTTGCGCTTACAATGTCAACAATGATACTTTTATTTATATTTGAACAATGAGTACACATGGGGAGGACATTAACCTGGACCCTATTTTACAATATGCATGGATAAAAGATACATGTATACAATATCTTCTTCTGACTACCTCTATCCACTGCAGACTCTATATGCCACATGATCATGTGCATCTGCTTCTACCTTGATTTTTCTTGGGTATTAATTCCACCACTTGTATTGTCAACAAATATGATAACATTGATAAACTCATAAGAAGAGAAAGACTGCTAAGATATTTCTCTTCTTGACTGAAAATAGAGAACTTCTCCGTGCTCTACTTCTGATTGTCCATAAGAACCTCCTGTAGTTGATATTGATATTCATGGAGATACTTGAAAGACAAATAGTTGATATTTATATTTTGTCTAGGATGAAGATGTGATATGAAGGCCTTCTCTACAATCATTCTTGGCATCAAATAACCTGGCCTGCAAAAACAGTCATAACGAATGATCAAGTTGCCTTGCAAAAAGTTATACATATCAGAATTTATACAAAACATAGATATATATGAGTTATAATGGCATCATTATTTACCAAAAAATGTTGTGGCAATGTGGTAGCCATATCAAAACTTTGTTGCATATGAAACTTTGTGGCACATGAAGACTTCCATTTATTTGTATCAGTGCATGATAATCTTAAGAAGTCTCTTGAGATATAGTGGACTAGAAACTAGGACTTCTGTGGCCACCTCCAATTAAGGTCACCATCTGCATATTGATTAAACAAACAATACGTATGAGTGATGAAACTGGTTTAGCATTAATCTTAAGAAAAAGATAATAGCTACAACAACTATTTATGGAAAAAATAAACAATATGTATGGGTTCAACTACGTTTACTACACTCCTGACCAGGTTGTGCTATTTCTTATTCCAATTCTCTTCTTACCACTTCTACTACCCATGAGGCCTTACCATTTTTTTACTCAGAGCATAGGTCATGCTATCATATTGCATTTTCATAACTGCTTTATGATTGTAATGTAGTAATTTACTAACAAATCATCTACATGCTCGACACTTGTTCAACTTTTAGAGGCATGACAACAACTAATTCATCCATGTTTCTTGGTAGAGATTGCAATCCTGCTCTAGTTCTTATTCATTAGTTTCATCTATAGTATCACTAGCAATTGTAGTAGCTAATTGATCCCTATTCTGGAGAGTACTGAATTCGAAGCACCACTAGCATCCAAGACCATGTACGAACAAAACCTCACAATGCTTAAAATGATGGAAAGAACCATATTTTAAGAAGCTCAAGTGGTCAGGAAAGAACAAAAATTCCAAACGATCATGCCCACACTTAGGAATGCACACATTTCATGAGATTATACTAAATTCATGTGAAAAGACTCCAGGGATCCAAAAAAAAATTGAAAGCTGCAACTATATTGGAAATCAGAGAGCACAACCATGTTTTTGGAGGGAAAACAAAATAATTATTTGATTTGTCCGCAAGATAAATGCATGAATTCAGTCTCAAACAAACCTCAACACAACAAGATAGTGCTAACGGCTAAGCGGATTCAATAAGTATCTTTTTTGAGCTGTTTAGAGAGCTAGTTAAGCAACCTATGCATGGAAAAATGAGTGTGTAATGTTTAAATTCTAGGATATAGTGAAGCAAGATGCTAGCTCAGTAGAAGACAACTAAGCACCCACATCTTCTATCATCTAAGGGACCCCAATATATGTTTTCTAAAATACCCAATAATATATACATGTTGAATGGATAATTATTGGTGTACTTTTGTATAGAGAGTACTAATATACAAACCAAACAGATCCAGTATGATCCTACAGATTTAAATTTTTGGTAATATTTCCTTGACCCTAATCATAAACCACATAGGCAACATGGATAAATAGGGTAGTTTCTGACAACAACTCCTTGAGACATGTTTTTAATCCCAGTAGATGAGTATAAAATCTTGGGAGTTACAACTCTATCATGGTGAGGATGGAGGCATACAATAAACGATTGTCGATATGTTCCAGAAATATATGGCCTGCATCAAAGATAATTATGGAGGAATGAAAACAATAAGCAATATGTTCAGAACTTGGTCATTTTTACATCATATACAACTAGGACATATAGCAATTTGTACATACTTAAACTAGAAGTAAAAGTTAGATAGAAATCATTCAAATGTATGTACCATTGTGTATACAATGGGACATTCCAATCGCTTGTGGCTTATTTGTGCTTGAGATTTGTATAAAAAGTAGTAGTCTTGTAGTCAAAAGTTGTGATATTAAAACCCCATGTTACATATCTAGCCCAAAATTCCATGTTAGACAACTAGATCATGGGAATAGGCCCATGACTAAGTTTCTCCCACCTACAAAGATGAAAGCATTTAGAAGTTAATGTAAATAATCATAAACAATATATACATGAGTATATCACTTAGGTTGTAAAACAATAGGGTTGCTCAAGTGATTAAGAACAATAGTAAATTCCATATGTTGACACACTCACTATACAATTAATATAATATCTAACTATGTGCTTATTTTTTTTTATCATCATTACACCAATATAAAGAGAAGATGGCAAGAAAAATGTCTAAAAAACTACTTTCATATTAGATGATCTAACATGAGAAAAGTGACACATGAAGTTAGATTAGGGTCCACAAGCACCATATACATAATGTGTTGGTGAGCAGTGGATTAACAACTTGTCACCTTCCTGCTAAAAGTGACAAGGAAAAATAGAGTGTTGCTTATTTCTTCATTGTTGAAACATTTTTAAGAGTTTGTGAATACTATTGTAGATGAATATATCTTGGGTTATCAGGCCCATTCTCTCACTTCACTTCATGATGTAACTTAGTTATAACATGAGAAAAATCAAAGCAAAAAACAACATATAACTGGGGATAAAAAATCATAAAAATTAGTGCATCAGAATGATAGTATAGATCAAAACCATCTTGATTTAGATATAAGTTTTTTATTGTTATAGAAAACAAAATACATATCATCATATTAAGTTTCCTTTTATAATCTTACAAGACAGAGAAGTTGACTAAGATTGATTTATTTCCCAAGAGCATGTTCCTACTATAATAGACATGGGGTGTCATAGTGTTCTGAATCTATATTAGCAAGAATGCATGTTAAGTAGAAGAATATATTATTTAGGATTGCAAGCATCTCGATGCCAACTGGTCTCATAAGCTTATGTTGATTGTTGCTCAGAAGAACCATCACACCAAGTTCTTTCAGTAGGGATTCCCTAATAAGTTCTTCCTGTTATTGGTCACAATATCTACCACCAAAACAATTTGATTTCTATATGTTTATTGACCATGTTTCTAGGCAACATGTGGCTTACTTCGACAATTTTCTTCTACGAGATGAGGGTTATACAATTCATTTCCATTCATCCAATTTTCATTACAACCATAGATCAATATACTATCTATTATCATTTGTACTTACCCATGACACAAGGATACATTTTCCAGTAGGTCTATTCATATCAACTTGAACTCTTCTAGTAAGTAGCTCTAAAAGCACTACATCATAAGTGTAAACGTTTGACTTGGTTGTCACATGTCCTATCTAGGTATATCTGCAACATAAAATTATGCATTGGTTTTTCTATATGGTAATGCATGTATTTCCATATTGACATCACTTAAAATTGCAAGTAGATTACTAAAAAAGGGAAACAAAAAGGTTATTGGGAAAAAATGCATAACAAGTGAAGACTTATTCAAGAGAAACATATCCTTGGGTTCCTAAAACTCTTGAAACATAGACTCCTATTTGATTAGAACCAAGCTTTGTTAGACCAAAATCAAAGACTTTGGCATGAATGTTGTTGCCCAACTGTATAATGCTACTCTTGAAGTCCCAGTGTATTATAGGTGGGATAACATGTTCATGAAGATATTCTAGACTCTTTTCCACTTCAAGGGCAATATTCATTATCATATATGAATCCAACTTGAAGGTTCCCTAGATATGAGACCATGCAAGGTGCTTCAGTTAGGAATTTTAGTCTCAAAGCCTAACTACTACAAAAGCATTCATAGTCATCCCTACGCTTGTGTAGATAAAATTCAAACACCCCTTCATACAGAACAAAGATAATTCATACCTACTGAGAAAGTATGTCCTAGATGCATTAAGAGTGGAAATCTTTCATGTGCCCTCAAATGCACTCACATATGCTACTTGTATTGTCATTCTGTTCTTCTACTTTTATGGCTGACAAGTGGTGGTGATGGAGACGTTGTGGTTACTGATGCTGATAGTAGAAGGGGAATGGGATATATGTGTAGATAAATAAACATAATATCCCTCATTATAGGGTTTAAAAATGGTTGTAATGACTTTTTGCATTTAGAAAGGTTGATATGGGTTGGGTTTCACTCGTCTTTGTGGTTTCGAGGAGAATAAGCCTTATATCATGAAAATCCATACAGCTACAACAAATTATGATGATTACATGTACTTATGTCTGAAGGGTAATGGGCATGCAATGAAGGACTTTGTGTCCTATCAATCTACATAAATCGCTACATGAGGCACCTACACATATATACTATTGGTACCACCAGAATTTCAGATGAAAAGGTAGAAAATAAACTTCAACAAATCGTAGGCTTTTGCAAACAGAGTGAACTCTTTAGGATCTAAGCAATGTTTTTGGTGCACCTATTTCATATGAATTGGACTAACACCATTAAATAATGACCTATCCAAGATACAATCAACATCGATACCCCACTTTGGTTGTTGGATGGGGACTCAGACTCTATGTCGATGTGTATGTTCATCTCGAGCAGCTACTAATCATATAAACCATATATTAATGCATAAGTTAGACATATGAAATAGGTTGAAGTAGGTTCATCATACTACTATAAATATCAGCATGAAACCCATAATTAAACTTATAACTAAGATAGAAAGAGCTCAAATATATATTATACCATCTAGTCAACTCATTGGAAAAGAAGTCAATACTAGTGATGGGGCTAGAAGTAAAAGAGCTACATACAGATATGAATTATGAGAGTCGGAGATAAGTAGTTTACCATTTTTTATGTTTTCGTAGGAGTTACAACTTCCTTCGAAACCAAAGTTACTCCCACAATGTCCATTTGATATGCTAGTGCATAGCAGCTTCACAAACTTGAAGAACTGTGAAGAATTAAATGAGGAAGAAGAGGATGAGTTGGAGTTGCTATGAGAACATTAAAATGTAGTAAAACAACTACATATGTAGTTTGAAAAAGGCTTCAAAAATTCTTTCATATCTTCCAAATCATCCTCTGATCCAAGAACATTAAGAGAAGTCCCTGCCACAACACAATTAAGTCCCTGAAATGCACATAAAGTTTGACTCTAGCATATTTCTGATCGATTGGTAGGTGTAGACTGTAGAGTAGTTTATAAAAGAAATACGTGTACATTAATCTCGATACTCTAAGATTCTTTAAGATCTTTGTAGTGTAGGTATGATTACTGAAAAGTAAAAGAGACATATCATTCATAAGAATTTAAGGAAGTGTTCATATAAGAAGGTTTGGGAATAAACAATGCTAACATATTATTTACAATAGGCAGGTTGTATCCCAACGATGCAAGAAATACCAGTGGCTTTCAATAGCTTGCTAAGGAAATTGAATCTAGCCCTCCATGAATGATTATAATTAGAGGAATGTTGGGGTGTATTTTCTTATTATGCTCTTGCAGCATTGGCTTAAGAATTTGACAAGACCAATATGGATTCAAATGTCCTAGCACCTGCTAACAATCAAGATTGGTTACAAATATCAAATTAAGGTATTAAGTTCATAGATTAATTAGTACAAATCTACATAACAAATCAAATCAAATAGAACAAAATTCCCTGTGAGTCTGATATGGAATGTAGAAACAGTGATATTCGATATTTGACTAATTCCATCAATCAATAAAAATAATTGCTCGTGATGATCAGATGCAATAAATTTGTTTCATCAGAACAATTGTGCACCATTGTAACATGTAGGCTACTACTTCCTGTGGCCATCAAGTAGTTTCTTGCAGGTACATTTACTTCTATGTTCTAAAGGAGCACAAGGGGCCCTTGTAGTTGTGACTTCCATGTTGGCTATGTTCTATTCAACTAAAACTACACCAGCTCTAGTAGTTGAATCTTGGAGAGGAACACAAGAGGTTGTTCTCTATTTATAAGATGATACCAAAAAGCATTGATTCCTTTTGCAAATGCTATATTTGTTTGTTTTCTAGAGATGTAGGGGGAAAATGGAAATGTAGGAAATTTTGTTCTGCACTCGATCTCATAACCATAGTTAATAGATAAAACAAGTTGACAACAAATTGTAACATGACAGTAGGAATGTATGGCATGAGAATGTATATATGTTAATCGAGCATTTGTGATATGAAAGTACTTGTATAATGAAGGGAGAAAGACAAAATCTTAGTCACACAAATAAATTGGGACAAGCTCATCATGACACCCAATGTTCCCAAACCAAGTGGACACAAATTGTACTGTACATCATATTAGAGCATTTACCAACCCATGTTCTAGCCTTAAGATTGGAGTTCAGTACCTATGTCCTCAGAAACTTATATCAATATATATAAAGATAATGCTACTGCATAAGAATGACATGACTATCATAAGAAAATTAGTCGATGGAAATTTATTCAAGGACGTGTAAAAACCCATTGAACAATTGTCATGTTTCATTGTCTTGTTTCAATACAGTGGTGAGGTTAGAGTTAAGAATATAAGAAGATATTGATGATAAGATAGTTACACGATTAGTAAATAACACGTATAAGAAAGAATAAACCAACATTATATACTTACAAACATCACCATGAATAAGTTCATATATTGAACAATTTAGTGGGTCTTCAATATTCATGGATGTGTACCTGATGAATTAGTTATACCTACTTCAACTAAATTGGTTTTTCTATAGACTTACTCCTATTATGTACAATTGTCATGTCTTGTATGCATGTATACTGAAATGTCCTTTCAATCCCCAATTTTGAAATGACTAACCATGCTTCCTCTTAGTCTACATGTGCAGACTGAAACATCCTCTCAATCCCAACATTTTGAATGTTTGGGTTCATAAGGTATTGACTCACATTCATATAATTCTAAAATGAAAACATAGAGAGATTTAGAAAATAACTTAATGCACTCAAAATACTGATAAATCATAAGATAAACAAAAATTAGAAATAGAAGAAGTCACAGTAACATATACTTATGAAGGCACCACATTCCCATAAACAAAACCCTGCATATCCTTTTTCTTAAAAAGAGTTTTTATACAATCATTTAGTTCATCCTAGGTATGAGTAGAAAGTATTGAGGGCTTCTTATTGTGTTACAAGGATTAGATATTGCCATAGCTTAAGTAGTCCACAAGAATGAGATCTAGCAGCCTACAAGTAGTCTCTACAAGGTTGCAACAAGCTCAGTACCATGGGGAAAAGCAACCACACCATTATAACCTACCAATGTTGAACATCATTCATTACCCCTTCACAATCCATGATTTTTTGACCCTAGTACCCCCCCACATTCTCTCCCTCACTCTTCTAGAGCACTCTCTGATTCACACAACAAAAGTACAAGGACATGAGAAGTGAGAAGGAGAGAAGAGGTGAATTTAAAATAGAGAGGGACAAATGCAAGTAGAGTAAAGGGCTAAGATGAAGTCTTGGGTGAAGAAGTCAGATTTCATGGAATTTAAATTAAAAAGAAATAAATGTTCCTACTATGATCTTGATAATAGGGAAACTCCAAACGCATGAGAGAAGTTGTCCTCTCTTGGCTTCAATGCTCACTTAATATTGATTTGTTTATTTTCATGAGATATTTTTCTAGCATGTACGTTCACAATTAATGTTAGTATAAAATTATTCTTGGTTTGTATAAAACACAACTACACGATCATATAAGAAATGAGACTATACTAGCTAAGTCTGAAATGAATGAATGAATGTACTAAAATGTTAGAGTTTAAATGTTCAACCAACGACAAAGCATATCAAAATCTGCACAAGGTTAAGAGCTAATAAAATTTAGATTCTTCCTTTTCTGCTCCATCCTCTAACATAATACACACAGAAGATAAATGTCATAAGTAGACATTTACAAAGTGTAACTTCAAACCTCATACTCCTGTGACTCATTAGTTTTATCGTCATTGGACTTAACTGCTCAACAGGGGAAATAAGCTATAATGATGCATGAGTTCAACTTGATGCTAAACCCATTTAGGTGAGCATCAGGATGTCAAAAACCACCTAAACCTTTGCAAGTGGAACATGGATAACAAACTCTCCAGCAACACCCTCCTCAACCACCTGCTCAGCAATGGCCTACCCTCTCATTCATTCTGCTCCACTGCTGCTATTGTTGTAGCTCAATGCACCGCACAACAGTTTGCTCCTACAACTCTCATTACTCTAGCCCACATAGATTCTTCTAGTGCAATATTCTTTACAAGTCCTTAAGGTATAGAATGCTTCAGTTCAGAATCCACTATACCCACCACCCAAGGCCAGGCTCATGAACACCCTCCAACAAAATACCAACTATCAATGTAATAGACATCATCCCAGCTACCATCACAGTAGTACCATAAGGCACTCCCTCTACATTCTTCAATTCCTCTATCTACACCAAGCATGTCAGCATTTCCACAGTGTCCAACTGAGGTATTTCTTTATAGGACACCACAACAGTTAACATATCCACCTAGCATACAGTTAGGAATTTTAGTCTCAAAAACCATAAATTTTCAGATCTGTATCAACATATAGCAAACTTGACTCCATACCAGAAAAAACACCAGCCAAGCAGGTTCTTGTTAAACTTTATATTTCCAAGATCAAGTCATGTAGCCTCAATGCATCCATGGGCATGCCCTTGACACTCCTTCAGTTGACATGGTCTGTTATGCCGAGGAGTTTCTCCTATAAAGCAACATCAGTTCAACACTTTGCGGTAGATTGGGAACAAGGACTCACTTGAGAGGCTGATCGAGATGGTGGGATGGGAGAATACAAAGAGGAAGATCCGTACCTTCACTGCAATATTGTTCACCGACTAGTGAGGCAAACACAGAATATACATTGTCTTGCCTGCATACCTTCGTGCAAGCAGGTTGTTGTATCTTCATGTGGCCAATTAAAAATAAAGACAATCTGATGAATCCAATTCCTGAATGCAAAGGTAACTCTCACTATTCCATTTGGCATATCCCTATTCTAACCAATTGTATCCTCAATGCATCCATGTGCATGCCCTTGACACTCCTTTAGTTGACATGGTATGTTATGCTGAGGAGCTTCTCCTTTCCAAGAAGCACGACCACCAATTGAGAGGGGCATCAATTCTCTACTAGACCACATCTGAAAAAAGTGACAACATTATAAAGCAACATCAGTTCAACACTTTGCGGTAGATTGGGAACAAGGACTCACTTGAGAAGTTGCTTGTAATAACTGATCTCAAAAATGTGCCTTAACACCCCGTAGTATGTAACTTGACCCATTATAGGATTTTTGTCCTTGGACCTAGCAAAGCTTTCTGTCTAAGCATTTACCATAATTCTGCTATTTTGTGTTTTTCTGCTGCATTCTCGATCCTTGGTGCAAAATCTATAACCATTTGTTATATATCCCCGATATTACATCGTCATTTGTTGCGGTCCTCGAGCCAACACTAAAAGTTTTGGTGACACAATTGTCGACTTTGCCTTCTCCTCAATCTGAAAATATTAAGAATTTTTTTATTTATATATATTTTTTATTATGCTATAGGAAATAACTTATTTAAACTTACATGTTTCTTAAACCATTCATTGAAACTGTTCATATGAAGATTACTGATTTCCTATTATCGTGCACGTATATTGATTTTCTTCAAGTATCATATATGCTCCCGGCCAACAAACACGTGTAACATGCCTAGACTTAAATATGAAATTACATAATGATAAGTAAACAATGATATTACTTCATGTATGGATCAACTGCATCACAATTGGCTAAAATATATTGATGCGCAGCTTTGAGCATTGCGCTATCAAGAGTAATAGGAATCTTCTTTCCTAAATGATGACCTTTATGAAAGAATATAGACCGCTCTTCATCACTATCCATATCTTCATATTCCACATCATTTTTGGACAATTTAGTGAACCTTATCTCAACTCCTGAGAGATATCTCGAACATAATGTTAAGCATTCGTCTGCCAAGTAACCTTCTACTATAGAAGCTTCTGGAGTATCTTTATTTTGCACATATCTTTTTAAAGTTTGTAAGTGTCTACAATAAGAAGAAGAAAATATTTTGTAAGAACATCACATACAATCAGATGCAAAGTCTTAACAAATTTAATTCTTAGAAAGATTACCTCTCCACGGGGTACATTCAACGATAGAATATCGATCCAACTATCTTCTCTTCTCGTAGAAGATGAATGACCACATGCTCCATCACGTCAAAGAATGATGGTGGGAGAGTCTTCTCTAGGTTACAAAGAGTCACTGCTATTCTGGATTCCAACTTCTCAAAAGTATTTAGATTTATGACTTTAGAGCATAAGTCTTTAAAAAACTTGGATAAATCAATTACAATAGATCTAACATTTTTCTTAAGCAATGTTACTTGTAAAGATAATGGGAGAAATTGTTGCATCAATACATGATAATCATGACTCTTCAATGCCAACAACTTTCTTTCTTTGATGCGTGCATTTCTAGCTATATTAGAAGAATATCCATCAGGAGCTCAAGCAGACTTCAACAATTTATAGAATAATTCTTTTTCCTCCTTCTTCAAAGTAAAACATGAAGGCATGATGATATTTTTATTTTTGTCCTTGATAATGTGAAGTTTATGCCTTATGCTCATCTCTTCGAGGTCATATCAAGAATTTTCAGTGTCCTTTGACTTATCCATTCCTAGCAGTGTGTGAATCAAACTCTCACATACATTCTTTTCTATGTGCATCATGTCAAGATTTTGACGTATAAGGTTATGCTTCCAATATGGAAACTCAAAAAATATACTTTGCTTTCTCCAGTTATATGGTAAATTATCTACATCTCTAGTTTGATCTAGAATTTGACTTCCAAACAACATCTTAGGAGCACTTCTAAATTCTTCTTTTCTGTCAAATGATGAAGCATCTTTACAAAATTTATGATCCATTGGGAGGAACCACCTGTGACCCATGAAACATGCTTTCTTACTATATGGTAATCTCCATGAGCACGTGTCTTTATTGCAGAAAAGACATGCAACATACCCACTAGTTTGCCAACCAGATAGATAACCATATGTAGGAAAGTCGCTTATGGTCCACATTAAGGTAGCATGCAACCTGAATACCTCTTTACGATCATCATCATAAGTATCAGTACCAACTTCCCACAGTTATTTTAACTCTTCAATCAATAGTTGTAGGTAGACATCTATGTCCAATCCGGGTTGAGTTTGGACCAGGAATAATCATTGATAGGATAAAATTGGGAGACTTCATGCACAACCATGGTAGAAAGTTGTATGGAATTAATACGATGGGACAAATACTATATGATAGACTCATGAGGCCAAAAGGATTAAATCCATTGGAAGTTAATCCAAGGCGAACATTATGAGAATCAGAAGCAAACTCAGCATGCATATTATCAAATGTCTTCCATGGTGGAAAATCTACTGGATGTCGAAGAATCCCGTCCTTGGTATGACTTTCATCATGCCACCACATTAGGGGTGAAAGTTTCAAAGACATGAACAATGTCTTCAATCTAGGGGTTAAGGGAAAGTAGCATAGGACTTTACAAGGAACTCCTTTCTTGTTCATACGAATATTTTCTACACCTGATTCATCAATTTTGATTTCTTTAAATATAGAAGAACCACATTTCAGAAATCAAGTCTTATCTGCAAAATCCTTTCGATACAAAATGCAGTTATTTTTGCAAGCATTGATTTTATCATAGTCAAGCCCAAGGTCCCTGATTATTTTTCTAAATTCATAATAAGAGTCGGGCAACGTCTCATCCTCTAGAAGAAATTCCTTTAAAAGCTCAAGCAACTCAGAAAATGACTTATTACTCCAAATATTGACACAGTTTATGTGAAACAACTTCACAACAGTGTACAATTTAGAGTACTTCCTACTTCCAGGGAACAATTCCTATAAAACAACCTCTAACAGTTTGTAAAATTGCTCAGCTTATGCATCATCAACAAATACAAATCTATGGTTGTCTTCCATATTCTCTCTTTCTGTGATACTCCATACACATCATGCAACATGTCTCTCATGTCATCTTTAGACGTGTCATTTTGTGTTTGTGAATCCTCATACCTATCAAATGAACCCTCAACGTGAAAAATCCAATTTGTGTAGGAGGTCAAGAATCCATTCCATAACAAATGTTCAGTCGTGACTTATCGATTCTGCCTATGCACATTTAAGCACTACTTACAAGGACATAAGATAGTCCCATCTCTGCTGGATTTTGAAAATGCATGCTCTATAAATTTAGCCACTCCAAGTAAATACTTTGTGCTTGTTCTATTTTCTTCATGGATCCAACTTTTATCTATCATGACTACCTATAACAATCAAGAAAATAAAGAATATAAAGTATTAAAAATCGTTACCTAACTTAGTTTCAATAAGATTTAAGAGCTATTTCCCAGATCTTGGACAGGGTTTGTCCAGACCAATAAGAAATTGGACTTTTCAAAGCCTAATGAGAGATAGTGGCACGGAGGCCAGTTCAGCCTCTATCAATGAAGAAAGCATTACCTACTCATTTTCCAAAGCTATCCCACATGTTTACCATTGTAGGGAGATCTTATATACCTATTGATACCATTACATGGCTCATATACAAGTCAAAATTAGTTAGTATATTTTCTATTATTCTATTCAAAATCATATAATGACTCATTCAGTATATAATAATGAGTATGCTTTATAGTATTTTAGGACTATTGATTAGAATGGAAACAAAAAAGTCATGATTCAATGGTAACTAAAGGATCATGGACTATATTATACTTTATGTGATATGAATATTCTAACACCTATAGCAATTTGGCTTGCTTTTCCATTTTGTTAAAAGAATATGTTGTAAATTCTATCAAAATATAAGACCTTGAATTTATTAGGAATTCAAATTACCATGCTAATGGAAAAACTGACATTAACTAATAAGTTCCATTCTAAAAGCAGTCAATAATTTGTTGTATTCTTCATCCTAAACATGACAAACGCATGATTATAGCATATGTTATTATTTCTATATCACAATGATTCTGATATATATGATATTCAATATGCACTCTAGATAAGGTTAGTCTTTATTCCTCATTTATCAACTCAGACGAGTTTTTGACCCATATGTAAACCACCTACCACAGTCTGCATGTATATATGTCATACCTTCCAAACATGGAGAAATAAGGACTTCCCAATGTGTCCTAGATTCACCCAGTATTTGTAGACAATCTCTATTCTCATTTGATGCACCACCCAATATATATCTAATTGAGAGATATGTAGGAGCAGAGTGTCACATATGATCACATATCACAACAATAGTTGTTTATTTCCACAACTAAAGCACATCATTATAGTTTGAGATTGATGTCTAGACAAGGACTTATTTTGTTTATCATGTTAACTTATATACTACACATCACCTACTCATGAATATACTCTTCTTAAGTATTATTGCCAACGTACACATCTTCCAATGTTAGTCTTCTATCTTCTTTTATAATTGATTAACAGTTCCATCTCATTTAGTATATTCTATGTAATAAGGTCTTATTTAATTTCTTAAATACCAAGGCTAACTATATCAGCAAAAGGAGGATTACAAAACAGCTGGTTTATACCTATTGTTGGTTTAAATATGGTTGTTGAAGGTCAGAAAACAATTGTTTAAAAGGAGGATTACATAAGAGGCTTGACAGAGTTTCTTGTAACCGCAATCACACTATGGAAAGGAAATACCAAAAAATCGGTGGAGTAGCAGCCTGCTTGCGATGACGCCCGACAACCACAATCATTCGCGGGAGGGGGGAGTCGTTGGCACACTCAGATAGATGGGTGGGAAGCCCGGACGACATTGGAGCCTCGGGTGAGGCATCATGCGATCGAGGTTGGGGTCAGGGGAGGGGAGGTAATTAGAGGTTGTTGGAGTGCTTGGTGTCGGGGAGGCTCGGGTGGCAAGCCGAGGAAATTGTAACCCATGTGCGGTGGTTATCTGGAAACTGGAAGTCAGCTGTGGGGAAGGCGGATCACTAGAGTGCTCGGTTCATGGAGGCTCGGCTTCGCTCAACGTCAGGGAGGCAGGCGATCGGGATAGCGTGCCTCGACGTCGCGACCAGGAGGGCGGGTCGCTGGAGCGCTCGGTGTGGGATAAGCTCGGCTCATCTTAGCATCAGCAAGTAGGGGATCGGGAGAGCGCACCGCGAGTCTGATCGGGAGCTTGGGCTGGGAGGCAAAACCATTCACACAGAAGGTGTGGGGGATAATGGGGAGAGAGTGCATGAGTTTTTCCCTTGTCTCATTACATTTATTCTGGATACAATTAAAAGGAGTAAAAATTTGTAGTTATATCTTATTTAATAAAGTGACTACAATTATTTAAGTTACACAAATATATTTTATAAGTAAAAAAAGCTCTTGCTACACATAAATCAAATGTAACTTAAATAATCGTAGCTAAATCGTCTTTTTTTTGTAGTACACCCTTGCTTTCAACTTATGCCATAGTAGTTTCCCAATAGGTTTTGATACCATACTATAAAGAGGCGAGATCACCTCCTTTCTGATATTTAAAGGAAATATAAAACATCCACTTTTCTAAGAATAAGAGACAAGGTGGAATGTATGTATAATAAATCCAAGTAAATAAGCATGTTTCAAATACATTTAAAATATCAATAACAGCGGAAAGAAACTAAGTTATTACATTTCTTTTTGAACTCTTGTTCACTACATGAGTTTCTTTGAAAAGGAAAAACTAAAAAGAAACTATAGGATCTAGCAATAAGCAACCTAGTCATCCTTGATTGCAAAACTTGAATCTACTACTCCTGAAGTTGGTCTCCTTGGCCTTGTTCAACACCTTGATCTAACCCTAGGTGGTTGGGAAAGCACCCAGAAAAAAGGGAAAGAAAACAAGGTATGTGTCAGAGAAAATGAAAAAGGACAAAAGATAAGAAAACTATAAGGAAATAAAGGCTAAGATTTCATCATAAGATGAATATGATCAAAAGTATGAGGCATAAGTAAAATAGATGCTTACCATAACAAAAATAGTAAAAAAGGGTCGCATGCATGATTTATATTGACTACCTAAACTATGTAGCGTTGATGCACCTTCCTAACCTCAACCAATAGGTGAGGTAGAGTAACACATTCCAATCACCTACAATTATTCTATATTGGGGAGAGTAACACTTTCCCCAGGGGGGATTTACACATGCCCTATCTATGGGTGGTTGTACATAAGTACCACTATACTAGTTCAATAGTCTAATAAAATCAACATGCTAAGAACTATGGCAAGTAAAGTATCAAGTTAATATGGACATGTCAGTGGGGTACAAGACCCAAGAAATAAATAAAACTGATTTTGAAGCAAATATAGCTAAGGATTTGTCAAAAGAGAAATTAGGGTTTTATAGAAGCCTCATTAGGGAAACTACGTTAGGGTTTGCAGTTATTCCCAACTTAGGTGTAAGGAAAGAACATACCTCTCTTAAGAGATCCAATTACTTCTTCTTCACTACTTTAATCGATTCCAAATCTCATTTTCCTTGTTCCATTGTTTAACCATGAATTAGGGTTTATTCAAGTATAAAGGCAAAGAAACCCTAACTTTCAGACTTTTCAAACAAAACCTCAATTTTGATTCTAAAATTATCACCATTGGTATTATTAGTTTCTCCTGATTAAGAAAACATTTATTTTTGTCTATTTTGGAGTTATGAGGTTAAAAGTGCATTTTTGGTGATTTTTATCTATTAAATTCATTTTTAGAAAACACCTTTCAAAAAAACGCAAAACCAAGTCTCAAAAATATTTTATTAGAAAGCTTACATTTTTTTATTCCAAAACATATTTTCTTTTAATTTTTGGACAATGGAATAAATAGTTATGATTTTTCAAATATTGACCAATGAGAGAGTGACACGTCATCAAATCGGTCGCAAAGAAGCAAAGAGAGAGCGTAGAACGGGTCCACCTTGCTGACTTGGCCCAATCAAAGCCGATCAAGTTAGGGGTCAAAGGCACGACTTTGACTCGCTCAAAGCAAAGAAAACTAGGCGAAAAGACAATACTGCCCTTAGGTGGAAAATGAAGAGTAAAAGAAAACAAGAGGGCAGAACGGCTATTACACCCAAGAGATTGTCTCCCACAGTAGATCACACCATGGATGGAACTCGATCTTGCTACAAGACCCAAGATTTGGACAAATCTGCGACATTCAACCGAGTCCAAAAACATGAGCAAGTAAAGAAAAGGGAAAGGAAGATGAACTCACGGAAGGTTCTAATTTACCCATAGACAAAGAGGATAAGAAGAACACTCTGCCGCAAGACCTGGGACAAATCTCGAGCACTGATAAGGCAAAGCACCAACCCATGAGCAATTGGATAAAGGGAGTAGTTGTGAGTGGGTTAGGGAAGCTCGGGGTATAGGTATTTATAGGCTAGGTTAAGGGTCAAAGTGAGGAAGGTTGAGGCTGAACCTGCGTGGAGAACACATTTTGGGTTTTCCCAAAATAGTCCATGAATCCCCGACAAAGCATGGATCAAATTGTGTGGAATCGAATTTGGAAACTGTAGGAGAAGGAATCGTGTAAAAAGAATGAGTAGGGAGGAAGAAACAACGATTTGAAATTTGCACGACAACTTGTCCTATTTCCTATTCAGTTGCGAGCTAGACGATGGCGGAGGACCGTCAGATCGTGGGTCACGATGATCTATTCACATCCTGGCCTTCCGTTGGCATGAAAAGAGAAAAATAAAGGAAAAATAACACGTGACAGATTAAATGCAATCCTAAACCAATTAGGACTAAAGTGTGGATGTATTAATTTTTACTTTTATCTCTCTTCTTTTGAGGATGTAAACAAATCCCTAATTTAATGAAAATTGACACACTATTTATATTTGATATGAGGAATCTGAATATGCAATTAGTTTTGCCTTTTGGGAACTTTTAATGTGTTTAATAAATCAAAACTTATTTTCTCTTTCCTCCTTCATTAATGGTTACAAGATTCTCCAAATTTGATGAAACTTCACCCACAAGTCACATTAAGTGCCTTGGATATGAATTTTCTATCAATTTTACATGTTGGAGTTAACTGTTTATTTATTTAATGTTTTGAAGCTTCTACACACTTTCTCTCTCCTAATTTCATCTTTTAATCAAATATTCTTTAAATTGAGCAAAAATTCACACAAAGGCATATTTTAATGTGTAGATCAGGAATTTGGCATCAATTGTTACTTTTGGAGTCATTAAAGATGTATTTTTAAGTTATCTCCTATTTTCCCTTTCCATTAATACAATTATAATTACCAATTTTCCAAAAGTTATGAAACTTATCACCCAAGAAAACTTGTACTCAAAGGAAATAAATTTGGATTTAGAATTACCTTTTAAGTTCCACTTTTATGATTTTTAGGCAATTTACACTTATACTCACTTAATGGGAAAACTAATTCATTTAATGTCACATTATCTTCATTTTAGGATTTTCTTTTCTTTTCCCTCACAAAAGCCAAAGAAACTTCTAGGTTGATTTTTATTTTATCCTTATCCCTCTTAAATGGACATTTTGCAAATTTATCTCATTAGTAAACTTTCACTGAGGTATTTATGCTTAACTCCTTATGAAGTGAAATATTGGGAACAAATGTACACCACACCTTTATAGTTTCCACTAATTCAACATCAAGAACATAAATGAAAGAAAAGCTTAGAAAAAAGGCTTAAACTAATATTATACATGGATTTCAATTCGTTACAATCGCCATTATCCCTGGCCTTAGATAAGACATCTGAACACCATGTTGCTACCTTGTTTTCTACCGTGACTATGGATTCCTTACTTTTTCTAATTAATAATCTTATTACTATTGTGGTGATCAACTAATCCTTAGGCTAGGATGCAGGGGGTAGCCCTACCACCTATTTCTCATGTTTTCTACACCTATTATGTTTGTATGAACATCACTTGTTTTGGATCAATTATTTTATTATTTGCAACTCTTGTTTGCCAAAGTGTTTTGTATTTTTATCAGATCTTAGATATAGAGGAGTTTGAATCTAGAATATCATTTGATCACTTAAACCCTTGATAAGAACTTTGGATATGCATTTTCTGAGGTGATAGATAAATGATCTCTTGATAATATGACAAAGAGCTTAGAGTAATTTCTTCCTTGTTATAATCCTAACACCAATATGGAGATTTAGGCTATCTCAACATATGCATGTTCATCTTATTATGATGTGGTGAGAGAGTGAAGAATAGATAGCAGTGGTGAAATCCATCCACCCTGATGTTTTAATCATGGATAACTACAACTTTTTGTTATTACAATCTTAGTTGATCATGCCAAATTTTAACATTTATGTTAAGTGCTAGTACTTGTTTATTATAGTGATCATATTACTCTTAGAAATGTTGTCTTTTGGGTTTGATCATGAATTATACTATGTTAAGATCTGACAACTTGCACGTGGGGAATATCGTACGTTGGGTTGATGTAAAATCTAAGAATTTCATCCCTTGGGGATTTTCCATGCGGTAATCACTACATCAACAAGAATCAAAGAAAACAACATCTCCTTAAAGATTTCCTTATGTAATTAAATATGATCACCAAAATAGGAATTGTCTTTAAAGAAAGCTATCCCATGTGTAATATGCCTTTTTATAGTGGAGGAATCAATAATTTATGTTTATTTAGTAGAGATGAGAAAAAAAAGAGTATAACCCTTTAGCTCGTGTCAAGATCTAATCTGGACGTGCCAAGTTCTTGAATAAATCAGAACACAACAATAAGTCTTGGATTAAGAGGTGAAAGAATTGTATCAAATAAAAAATAGATTTGGAAGTTGCATCTTCATTGGTTGGTGTGGCTTCTATAGATGGTATAGGTACCATCCATAATAACATATCCTCAATACTTTGAAGAAAATTTAACTTGATAGTTGGGAAAAGACAACATAATGTTTTGTGTCTAGTTGTACCACTACAATGAGGAGTATGACGAAAGGCGCTTTCATGTAGAATACCCATATCACAAAGAAAATCCAGGAAACATTCTACATGGAGACTCCTTACCATTCACAAATTTCAACACATCAAGTTTTGTAACTAATGTCTTCATTGTGAGAAAACTCATCATAATGCAAGGAATATTGCCTTTGAAATCAAGACGCATGTTCAAATGCATAAAAATAACCATTAAGCAAATTCGTGACAAAATAACCTCTAGTCAAATTAGTGATATAATTCAAAACACCAAGAAAGTTAACCAAATGACCCTAAACATTATATTGTATGAAATCAAAACTATATTACACTCAACTAGGAAACAAGATAACAAGTGATATGTTTATCCAGATGCAAAGATCGCTCATAATACCAGTTCCATCTAAACAAGCAAAAACGTCATTTAAAAACTTTCATGAATCTAAAATGAAAATGTCTTTTGAAATCGGGCCATAAACAAAACCGAGCAGTGCAAATCTACTCGTTGTGCATTTCACCCTTTTGATTGAATGTAGGACAAACCCGTTGTGAGAAAGCAAAACTGCTGCACGTTTTGTAAATCTATAGAAAATCGAAACCAACGCCGTGGTTCATTTTCCAATCATTCCACTGCAGAGGCTGCAGCCTACAGGCCGCTGTTTATATCTCCTTGTGTGTCCATCCCAGCGTATTCTCCATCTTGATGATGCTTGATCCATGTCAGCCGGGTTCACGGTACTGCTGCGCCATTGGCACTTCATCATCTCAAACGACGCAGACACAGGCCACAGTGGGGTGTTAACCAGGACGGTGGAGTTTGCTTGCAGATGTCATGGCATGCTGCTGCGGTTGCGACCACCAGCAAACAAGGCAGCAACATGTCAGGCATCCATAAAACGCATGAATTTCGAGTACACTTGTTTCATTTGGTAGGATGTCGTACGAATTCGTTTTTATTTCTGTTTCGTTTGGTATACTTGTGATCGCATTATGCAGCAGGCGTGTGCTTTTACATAAGAGGGAGGTGAGCTGTACTTCTTTCACGGAGACGAAGATTCAGCTTTGTGGGTTAAGAGTGTAAAAATGCTATGCCGGACTGCTTCTGCACCCGACTCCCCACTTTTTGGGCGCAGTACCTTTTCTGGGATTTTCGGTAAAAAATTGAGCCGGTAGTGAGTTCCGATTCCGGGAATTGATATTCACGGCAGGCAACCAAATAAATTTCGGGCCTATATTCCAGGAATCAGTTTTCCGTGATCTGAAGTTACGTCCAACCAAACCGGCCCCAAATGAAACGACGGAGTGTAAGCTGCAGTCAACCAGATGACTACATTGCAGTTTCATTTCGTATCATTTATTTTCCTATTACTACTCATTTCATGACAAATCTTACAACTGTATAAAATCAAACATGCCCTTAGATGAAAATAACATGATGTTAGATTTTTTTTCCAACCATAACAGCAACCTTTGCATGCAATCAATCAACATCCCTCTTATCCCAACAATACATCTTCCATTTGTAAGACCACCACAATCATGTTCTTCATCTAGCAGCCCTGGTAAGTAGAAAGTAAGCAAAGAAAATAGATAAATAAGGTAATATCATCGATAATCAAACCAATAGAGGGAAGAAGTAAAGCAATTCCAAGCCTTAAAGACAATTATAAGAGCTGTATAGTCTTTATCAAGAGTAGACCTTTCCTGCAATAGCAGCATATAGGAACCATATGCAGTAGTTACTGTTTTTAATGTACTCAAGATGTATAAAGCGAACATCGTTGGTTATCATACATATGACCACATTTTTCGGTGAATTGTCTAGTCTCAAGAACTGCCGGAAAAAACTCATTTAGATCTATAACTTGGTATTGGATAATAGGAGTCATTGCATAAGTTGGTTATGCACAGTACGCATCGAATTAGACAAGAATCACAAGATCCTCTCAAGTGGTGATATTACAAGTACGAGGGATAGAGTCACCATTTTCAGCAAGATGAGAGCTAGAACAAGGTATTAAACATACATTTTATCTCAAGGATAGTTGCCGCTATGCCTTCTTAAAGCATTGAAGTTTGGATGCATCTTCTAAAATTGCGTCGTCATTTTTTTTTTATTCAAGATCGTTTAGACTAGAGTGAAAACAAATAAGGCTAGTTGAACCTGATTTATTAACTTGCATAGGCAAAAAAACAGTCCAAAGGGAATAGTTCACGAAATTTCATCAGACATGTAAGCAGGATCCTTCGCTCTTTTGAGGATTCATATATAAGCACTTGATGTCAAACATGCTAAGGGAAGGACGATAGTCTGAACTCAAGGTTATGCATATCCAGCAGATTTCAATAGGAAAATTTGAAAAGAAGGGTAGATTATATTACAACATAGCCTGATAGGTCCATATTCATCAATAGTTTACTGAAAATGACTTAACTAACTCCTCATGAAGTGGGCGCAAAACCCCACACCCCACAAAGGCACTGACGTCCCAAACAACAAACAACTGTAAGTCACACCGTCAAAACAGCCCATAGACCATACATACATCTCTACAGAGTGCACGTATAAACTCCACAATGTGTTTGATAGGAGGGGAAACACAAGGAAGGTCAAAGATTATGATGTTTAGTTAAAAAATGTGGAGGGGATGTGAATAGAAGGATATTTATGTGTTTTTTGCCACTTGTCACCCACCAAATTGGCATGAACAGAAGGGAAACGCGGAAGATCTCACGAATTTTGTGAACTAGAAGGATATTTAAAAGGAAACATTGAGAAAAAATTGGTAGGAAACTTGGAAACTCATATAGAACTTGAAAATTTGGTAGGAAAGCAATAATTTGAAGGGAAGCCTGGAAACTTAAGGGGATGATTAGAAACTTGAAATAGCACAAGGTTAGAAACCTGGAGGGAAACTTGAAGATATTAATTTTAGTATTATTAAGAATATTACAAGCAAAAAAATCGATTTAAACATGATGTGTGAATCATTTTTTCTTCAATTTTTATGTATGTTATTTGCGTAGTGTATAATACAGATTTAGTTGATGTACTTTTCAAAAGCCATGTCTTGTTGGTGATAATTTTGAATATATGGTCTCTACTCCCTCCCTAATGCTGACCAAATACATTTTATTAAGTGCTTCCCCATCCCTTCATTTCCCTCCCCTCCCTCGTATCCCTCCCTTCCTCTTCTTCCCATTCAACACATTTCAAACAGAGCATTAGGATGCACATCCTCCAATCAGTGCAACAATATCACACCCCTATATGGAATAAGTCGTTTCGATGCCTAAGAATAGAGGCTGCAAGAAATGAGCAATTTTATTTCTATTCTCGAATTTAACCAGATTCTTCAACTATCCTTGTCATCGTCTCAATCATAAATGAGTAATATTATTCTAATTAGAATTAGCATTAAAATGGTTATAGCATAGACGAAATTTTGCCCCATGAGCCATGACACAGATCTGAATATCAGTCCATGTGTTTTGCTTGCAACTATGCCTTCCCTACAAGGTTAAACATATTTGAAAAACAATCCTTGGATATCAAGAATAGTAGACTGCCTAAGACAACATTGATAGAAAAATCTTATAATCCTTAAAATATAAAAACATCTAAATCCTTAGGTTGTTTGTTGATATGTGTGAAGTTTCATTTGTCTTACAATGTGCTTAATTATTTCAATAATATGTCAAGTATATTGCGTGAAGTACTTTTATAGGAGCTGAGACATACATAATTCACTCCAAACATATAAGTTGAAGATGACTCTATCATGAAGAACACAAATCCAGCTCTTTTACAATAACAAGGGAGAAACCAACATCAGGTCAAGGTAAGAGGCCTCCATAGTCGTGTTTAGTGCTTGATCATCGGTAGAAATAAATTTCAAGGAGGCAACGAAGTAACTTGTATGGACATGATAGCATTATTTGGGAAATGAAAAGGTCCTTTAGAAAGTCCATTGAGGAGCAAAGAGATTTTGCTCTGATAGAAGATGGATATAGTCAGTGTCTCTAATGGAAGCTCATATAATGGTGGCTCCTGAAGGTATCCTAGTCGAACCTGGTGAGGGTGTTGGCTTTCAGAAGTCCATCAAGGGGAGTGTCAACCCATTAGGTAATAGACACAGAGTGAATCTACCCTTAGGAGGGGTTATAGGCATCCAAGAGTTTTACAAACACCAAGGCGATGTGAGACACTAAGATTGTGACCTAACAATCAAACTTTATGAACTTAATATGTATAGCCAGATTTTACCTATGTGGAGATAAGAGGTCATCATCTGAGCCTTAGCGAGAGTAATTGACAAGAATAGGTTCCAATTCCTTCGGAAATGAGAAACTATTTTTGACTCTTGAAAATGGCTTAGAAAGAAATAAAGTACCAGACCACCATAACGGAGATCCCTCCCCACTTATGTTAAATGGTTTTTCTAGATGCTTATTGACTGCATAGGGTTGATTATAGATGAAAGCAATCCATGATGAGACATAGAGCTTAAATGGTACGGCAGTACCTCATCAAAGGAACCTGCGTCCATAGAGGACAAAGCCTAGTATAATTTCTATTATTTGAGTATTAGGATTAGACAGGAGTTTATATGAGAGTTTACAAAGTGATGCCTATCAATAGATCTCTCATCTACATAATTAAACCAAAGCCCATCACACTGTTATTTCTTTCTTTGATCAGTTGACATTGTTATCTCTTACAAGCAATGACTCACATCCATGTCCAGGAAATGACAATTGCCTTGTTACATGCTTTTAAATGCATCTTGAGTAGGACCCAAAACACTATATAGCTTTTTGGTTGCCCTTCTTGCTGCCTACTTAACAATCAATTAACTTAGATGCATCCAAAGGCCTCCAACAGACACCAAAACGGACTCCATCTAATTAAGTCCTCCCAAGATGGTTATTAACACTTGTAGTTTTGACTGATATAACTCTGGACTGTCATCTAATATATACACATACAAATTCTATGAAAAATTGTATTGAGAATTGCATATGCATGATTACTATTCTAAAATGTTAGTGTCACGGTGAATTAAGCAAGAATAAAATGAGTTTGTTTAAGACACAGTTCTGTAATTTGTATATAAGCTATACAAACATACTAGTCTCTACATAAGCTTCAGAAGAAAAATACTAGTGTCTACATTCAAACATGGTAGGCAACAAAAAGCCACTTACACATTAGGGATCGTAGGGTTCTTCTCCATAGGATTGGTTGCCATATTCTTCATCTGCAGCATCGTTAGCTGATCCATTGTGATTAGAGAATGATGCTACACCATCACCAACAACGTCTGTCAAGTTGCTCTGATAATTGAAAGGATTTTTTCTGTATGATACATAGCTAGACCCATCATGAGATCTTGCCTCGATGTGCAGTATGTGCTGAATTAGGGGCCAATCAGAGCAATCTTTGCAGCAATTACTTACTAAGGCAGCAACTCCCTTAACATCCAGTTTCTTCAATGATTTCGCACCTGACAACCACTCTGGTAGAGCCACCAACTTATCATCCGACAACATCACATAGGCCAAAGCTTCAGTACACTGCACGTTCTTTAAGGATGAACAGTTTCTTATGCTTAACATGCTCAGTGAAGGGAGATCTGCCAGCGTTTTAAGCTTCTGATTGCTGCATATTTTCAGTTCAGACAACGAGCTCAAACTCTTAATGACTTTGATGCTTTGAGCTTCCTCGATCACCAGTTGTGCCAGTTTCTTAGCTTGTTGCAATCCATCTGGAAGAGACAACAACTTGGGACACCTGATTATCTGTAGCTTCTTCAACTTAGGTAATATTATTTCTGAACGGGGTAAAGTTATTCTGTCAAGCTTGCTCATTCCCCACAGGAAAAAGTCTAGTAAGTCGGGGAAGCCCTTTCTGCCGAAGAATCCTGAAGTAATTTCTGAAACAGCCATCACACCAGATAAGATGAGAACTCTTAGTTTAGGTAAATCACCGAAAGCTGGTAGCTGACTCATGTATTTGCAATCGTCTAGCTTCATCCACGTCAGATCAAAAAGAGAGCAGTTTTTGATACGACTGGGAAGTTCTCGGCCAAAGAAGCACTCAATGTGAATTGCCTCCAAACTGGTAGGAGGATTTAGGCCCTCAAAGACTTCCTGGATCTTCTTGATTTCACCTTCATCCAACTGTTTGGTTCTAGACATGCGAGTGCAGGAGAGGCGAAGGAATTTCAGCTTTGTTTTCTCGCCAATTTTTGCCTTCTCTGCCTCCGCCTGGCTCGTCACTCGATCCAGCTTGAACATAGTGATTTCCGTGAGGTGAGACAAATGCTCAAGCTCCTTCATGCCATTGCCGCCGCCATCGTTTGCGACAAAACCAGTGAAAGTCCTCAGCTTAGTCAAGCGCCCTATCCCTGTTGGTAGTTTATTCAGACTGGAGTTTGTAGATCCTACGGCTAGATGTCTCAAATTGCTCAACTCAACTATGCCAGCAGGGAGCTCTTTTAGGTGCTTGGACCCGTTGGCATTCAAGGTCTCAAGGTTGCGGAGATTCCGGATGGCTTCTGGGACCTCCTTGAGCTTCGTATAAGCGACGTTGAGGAACCTCAAGTGTATGAGGTTCCCCACAGTTTCCGGCAAGGAGTCAATCCCGGTGTATGAAAGGTCCAAAACCCGTAGACGGCGGAGCTTGATGAAGAAATCAGAGGGAATCAACTTGACGAGCGGGTTTCTTGATAGAAGCAACGTCCTTAGGCACTCCTGATTGGAGATCTCTGGGATCACGGACTGCTCCTTCTTGGCATATGACATGTGGCGGATCTTGGCGGAGGAGCCGCAGTGGAGACGGTGGCTGCCGCCCTTCTCATGGTCGGAGTCTTGGTCGGTCTGGGACACATAGAGGGCGAGGGAGCGGACCAGATCGTGCATAGTGCAGCCCTTTCCGTCGTAGTATTCGGAGGCTGCCTGAAGGAGATTTCGCATGACGAGCTCCCGATAGTATTCGTCTCCGATCTGCTCAAGCATGTCGTTGTCGGACCCGACGAAACCCTCTGCTATCCACATGCGCACTAGGTTCTGCTGGTGGAATCGGAAGTCCTCCGGGAAGAGGGAGCAGTATATGAAGCATTGCTTGAGGTGGGACGGCAGGTCCTCGTAGCTGAGGAGAAGGCCGGGCTTAATGTCGCCGTCGAGGTGCATATTCCAAATTCGGCTGTCACGAATGAGCTCCCAGGCGTCCGTCCTCTTGTCTCGGGTCTTGAGAAGACCACCTATGGTCTTGACGGCCAACGGAAGACCCTTACATTTGACAACAATTTCCATCCCCACGCCCTTAAGCCGCTTCTTCACGTCGGGTTCTTCGTCTTCGGTGAACACCACCTTGCAGAGCATTTTCCAGCAGTATTTATCCGGAAGCGGCCGGACATGGTGGGTGTAGATGGCTCCAATCTCCATTGTCACCTTCTCGTTGCGAGTGGTGATCAACACCTTGCTGTCGTTGGCGGCACTCTGCAAGGGGCACTTGAGCAGCTCCCATACCTTTCCCTCCCATATGTCGTCGAGCACCAGAAGAAGCCGTTTACTTTCAACGTGCCGCATGACTATGTTGTCCATTTCCCCCCTAGCCGCGGCGTCGCCATAGATCTCTCCATGAGGCGATTTGTCCTTCTCCCTAGGTACCAGGTTTCGGGCAATCTGTTTTAGGAGATCGACCTCATTGTAGTCCTTGGAGACGGAGAGCCAAATGGTCGCCTCGAAGTGGGACTTGATACTGCGGTCGTTGAAAACCTTTTGGGCGAGTGTGGTCTTCCCGATTCCGGGCATGCCGGTGATGGCGTAGACCGGGCACTTGCCTCTACGCGTATTGCCTCCAGTCAGCAGGTTCACCAGGTTGCCGGCGTCGTCATCGATCCCCACGATGTCCGATTCTACGACTATTGGAGAAGAGTGGAAGACTCGTCGAGGCACAGCGGGCGGCTGGACCGTGATGGCGAGTTCCAGGTCTTTCACATCTCCACGCAATTTTGCTAGGGAATCGTTGATTAACTGAATCCTCTTACCGATTTTGTGCCGGAATTGGGTAGCGCAACAGCAGGAGAAGAAGCTCAAGTTATGGCAGGGATTCAAAGGGCGTGCCCCATCAGCGGCGTGCCTCTCAGCCTCTACGCGGCAGTCGTCGATGAGGTCGTCGGCGTCGTACATGAGGTCTCGAAGATGAGCAAGCCAATTCCCAACGGCTTTGACATTAAGCTTCTTGTACTCCGCGTCTGCAAGCAGCGCCTTAAGGTCGCTCAAAGTCTCTTTTAGCTTAATCACCGCAGCATCGACGCCGATCTGCATCGCGATTTCTTCCTCCACCAGCACGCCCAGCCTGTTCACAAAGAGCCCCACAAAGGCGTCCAAGACCATAGCCATTTCGGTCGGCTAGGCAAAAGACGACCTGTGCTGTGCTCTACTCTCTCCCGCTCTCTCCCTCGCCTCTCTTCGAACACCGAGAGTCTGAAAGAACTTTGAAATTGCCAGCGGCGTTAAGGTCCTTCCCGGCGTCCTGCTCTTGTACCAGGAAATAAATTAGAATAGAATCAGGACCTGCCGGTTTGATTCGTTGCTAAGCCATTTCATGTTGACTCGATTTAGCAACCCTCAGCCGTGGACCACGGTTTAACAATTAATATGCACGGGCAGCCTCTTGTGTACGTGGCCGCATGTCATCAGCTGGAACTGGGCTGGTACAGGATGAATGTAACAGAGAATCTGAACCTGGCTTTTACATGTTATTATACCATTGACCGCTGGTCCTAAATTAATAGTCAATGGTACTGGATTTGATTATTGCAACCAGTGCGGGAATCCAGAAACACGACAAGCGTTCACAAATCTTTAAGCCGTCGACTGAGGGGACCCTATGTTTTGTTTTGTTTAGACTTTACTGGTGTTGCATCATGCTTGTTAAATGGAAAATGCTATATAGTCTCGATCTCAAATCAGAATGGAGACCCATTTAGTTGGTAGTGCCGAACTCATTTGTCGCGGTGCTGCGGATGAGATGAGGTGACTAATTATTGATTGATTGAGAGAGAGAGAGAGAGAGAGAGAGAGAGAGAGAGAGAGAGAGAGAGAGAGAGAGAGAGAGAGAGAGAGAGAGAGAGAGACCACTTGTTGGTTGTGTGAGAGAAAGAGGGAGTGAGTGTTAGGAGAGAAAAAATTAAGATAGAGAGATTTGTTTTGCTAATAATTTTCAAACCGTTATATAACTTTTAACGAAATAAATTATGTTGGATTTCTGATGAAAAATACATAATGTCAACATATTTTTGAAAAATATAACGTGTTGTAAAGAGAGAGAGAGAAAAATCAAGAGAGATATATTTACTTTGTAAATAACTTTCAAACCAATATATATTTTTAATGAAATAAATTCTATTAGATTCTTGATGAAAAATACATTCTAATAAGACTAATATCGACATATTTTTGAAAAAATAAGGAGAAAAAAAATCAAGAGAGATATATTTATTTTGCTAATAACTTTCAAACTGTTATATATTTTTTAACGAAATAAATTCCGTTAGATTCCTGATGAAAGATGCATTCTAATAAGACTAATGTCGACATATTTTTGAAAAATATAACGTGTTGCAAAGAGAGATATTTATTTTACTAATAACTTTTAAACCGTTATGTATTTTATAATGAAATAAAAATTGTTAGATTCCTGGTTAAAAATGCATTCTAACAAGACTAATGTCATTAAAAGAAAATGAGAAACAAATAACAACAAAATTACTAGAGATAATAAATTTTTTTTGCTAAGGATAACACAAATTTAAATAATTAAATACATCATTTCTCTCCTATGATAACAAGTTCGACCAAAAGATGATAATAAATTAGATTAGAGGTAATAACAAACCAAATTAGAAATAATAAAAATTAGACCAATGATAACAACTAATTTAAAAAAAAATTCATTGCACTACTTCTCTCCTATTCTGTAGACAAAATAACTAATCTTTTTTTTTTAAATACTACTTGGACAAAATAAAAATTGACTAGAGATAACAAAAAAATACTAGAGATAACAAGAAAATTTGCTAAGGATAACACAAAACATTCTCTACAGATAACAACTAATTTTTTAAAAAAATTATACTTGGATAACAAAAAATTTGACTATATATAGCAAAATATTTACTAGGGATAACAAAAATAAATTCTATAGATAACAACTAATTAAAAAAAAGAATATACTGTTTGGATAACAAAAGGTTTGTCTAGAGATAACAAAACGTTAACCAAAGATAACAAGAACATTTGCTAGGGATAACATAACATTTAGTAGGGATAACAAAACATTTACTAGGGATAACAAGAAACATTACTAGGGATAACAAAATATTAACTAAAGATAACAAGAACATTTGTTAGGGATAACATAACATTTACTAGGGATAACAAAATATTTACTAGCGATAACAAGAAACATTGATAGGGATAACAAAACCATTCTCTATAGATAACTACTAATTAAAAAAATATACTACTTGGATAACAAAAAGTTTGCCTAGCGATAACAAAATATTTACTAGGGATAACAAGAAAAATTTGTAAGGAAAAATGAAAATTTTCTCTGGAGATAAAAACTATTTTTTTAAATACTACTTGAACAAAAAAATATTTTATCTTTTCTTAAAAAATAAAAATTGGAACAAATATAATAAATATTTTGTATTAATTTTAGAGTGTGTATTAAATTTCTCAAAATACATCGACATTAGTCTTGTTGGAAAATATTATTGATAAGGAATCTAACGATTTTTATTTTGTCAAAAAATACATCATGGATTGAAAGTTATTAACAAAATAAAAATCTCTCTCTTCTTTTTTCTCTCTCCTCCGATCACTCGTCTCTCCTCACTCCCTCCCCCTCTCTTTCCCTCTCTATTTCTCTATCTTTCCTCTCGCTTTCCAGCCCTCCATCCACCATCTTTCTTTCCAATATTATTGTCCCATCACGCAGGTGCTTTTGTACATGATTCCAAATTGACGTGACAACAGCTAATGGGGACAAAATAGGATCGGGTTCTATATTGGGGTTGTATAGCTAATCCCTCGTTAAATTTGGAACCGCATGGGTAGTGAGCCATGCTTTGGGTCCAATCGTGTTGTTCGTGAGGTGGTACTAAAAATCTGGGACCGCATGGGCAGTGGGGTCAGTGAGCCATGATTTGGGTCCAATCGTGTTGATCGTGAGGTGGTACTAATAATCTTATATCTGGTTGGCGTGCATCTTTCGATGCTGTCTGAAGCTTATTGGACAAATTCTGGTGTGAGAAGAAAATTTAAAACCGGCAAATCCTAGCAAGAATAACCATCGTTATCAAACCCAGGACCTAGTTAATCAGATAACTAATCCATGGTTGTTTTACGGACGACAACTAACATCATGCTCTTTGAAATATTGCTTCTTTAATGAAATTGTGGAATTTCACTATTCATCTCCAGTCTATGTTGTCCAAACATCACATAAATGACAAAAAACAACATACTTTAGGAGTATGCTCGCCCCCTCCTAACCTCATGCATTACTGTGCCCTACTTCCTCCTACGTTTGTTAGTCGTATAATTCAGCTCTTCCTCACCATTTGGTTGTACAAGACTCCCTCTTGTTATCTCCTACAATCTCCCCCTATATTATTGGGAAACCATTCGCACCTACGAACTGAAAATCCGTTCCATTCGGTAAGCCCATATGGCAATGTCTCTTGCTGGTGAATAAATCAGGTTTTTCCTATCACAAACATTATGGTTCAACGTTTACTCTTCATTTTGTGCCACCCCCCCCCATTGAGCCTCCAAGGTGCAAAACCACCACATACTAAACCTAATAGTCACGGGCATGCCTAATTACAGTTGACCTTTGTCTAATCATTGATTACGAATGCTTTTCCATTTAATGTTTGTGCCTTTCTATTATAGAACTTCATCTATAGCTATCATACTAAGTAGTTATGTTGCATTAGCCCAACAAATTAAAGCAATAAAATATATTCCCTGATACCATTTGAAATGGTTGTAATTAGTGGAAGAAAAATAGATGACAATAATACATAAGACTGGAGTATATATTGACTGATAACAGACTCCCATTGGTCATGATATTGGATATCAATTCAAACACATAGGCACATGTTAAGAACAGTGTACCGGATAAATCCACCTTGAGAATGATACATGGAAACCACAGAATGGTAGTCAAGATTAACTCTCAAAGTGATAGTGGTGATTGTGTTTCTTAGACCCAAAGTAACTACACTCATCATATGTCATTTGATGAAGTTTGACACCATCCAATGTGACCTTGAATAAGGGTTTTCATAAAGGTGGTGCTCGGGTACGTTGTGACGTGTGGGTCGACTGTGAGTGATGTAGATGTGATTTATTCCTCCTTCCAAAGTTGATACCCTGACCACTTGATGAGCAAGATTGAGAAATATATGGCGATACTCACGTGAGTCAATATATGATATGTGAGATTACATACATCTCATATAGTCTGCTCTAGTTCAAAGCATATAGATTGAATATTAAGAGGATGACAATTACATGCCTCATGTTCAATCTGGACATAAGAGATAAAGGAACTATATGATCATGGTAACACTGATCACAAATTGTAGATTGAAGTTGTTCTCCAACTTTCCAGTTACTTGGGTAGAAATGATGTGTTGCTAGAAACTACTCATTGCTTGTGATGTCATAATCTGATTATGAACATTCACTACCAAGGTATTATGGGACCAATAGGGTTACACACGTAGGATGCACTTGGAATAAGATTTTACTATGAACAAGATTTAACTTGGTTACTAAAAGTGTTTAGGTAATCAACTCAAACAATAATGGTTGTTACTCGGTCGAATTTAGTATTCAGTAGATCGACTAATGTACCAGTCCATCAACTAGAGTGTCCAACCGACTGACTAAATTACCTTTGAAACTGACTAGTTGGACTGGATGCCAAATGACCAATTTTGATTGGGTCAAATGATTATTGATATGTGCAACAATGTGCATTAATTATCACATTAAAATCCAATGGTATTATGCTTCTGACCACACACCCGTCTATCTATTGGAGTGTCTAGTAGACCAAATGGACACGCACAACAATAACCAAGCTAGGAGATTGGCATTTTGTATCCCCTTGGTTTTAAACCCTAGCCCATCAACTCCTATATAAGGAGGGGGTAGCCTAGACTCTAGACATATTTTTTCTCACAGTTATGGCAATGTGAGAGTCTGAGAATGTTACCCAAGAAAGGCAGAGGCAACAAGGGAAAAGGAAGTCGATGCTAGCATGTTGATTTACAGAATGACAACTCCTCCTAGTTGGCTCAGGAAGTACAACGTGGAGTTCTTGATGGTCTGTGTGGACTACATAAAGGCATAGAAGCCATTGTTGCCACACTAAGAGGACACCATCAATTGTCGTTGGTGGTTGCTATGCAAGAAGGACACCCTCAGCCAACGTCCGTGTGTTACTTCTGAAGGGAGAACATCACCGTGCAAGGATAGTCATTGGACTTGCTCTAAGACAAGGTAAATCTTACACCCTCTTTCCATACACATTGTTGTTGACGTGATTTACTAATTAGGAATATCAACTATAATTTTGTTTTTTGTTGAATACTTTGTCCCATTATTTTCCTACAATGGTATCAGAGACACATCAATCTACGGTGTATCAAGATTTAATTGATGTGATTAGATTTTATTTTATCATTTATTTTGTTGCATACGATGTAAAAAATTAAATGGTTAATGTGCTTATCTGATTAAATATTACATACACTAGGAAATGTATTATACATTATATATATACATATATATATGATATATGATATATGATATATATGTAACTCATACATATTGTCCTAAAATTATTTTGATGGTGGATGTATGTGTGGTTATAACCAATATCCCTTGGATATGTGTGCGTGGTTGAATGATTTATTTCCTTCCTTTAAATTTGGTTTGAATATTGATCCTTCCTATAATTTATCCATATGTAATTTAATACTTTTCTCCCTATGACCCCCTTGAATGTAACTTGAGGTATTATATTTATACAATGTAATTTATATATAGGATTAGTATTGGTTTCATTTTTGGCAAGAAGAAGGCATTCTAACTAGGCAAGTCGACCGAAGGATCGACAAGGCCACCTGACTGGAGGAGCTAGTTGAATGATCAATGGAGACCAATCGACTGACAGGTAGTCCAACTGACCAAGTGGAGGGTCCAATCGACCAACAAGATTGTTCCTAACACCAGATTTTCCAATATAAGTTGCTACTTATGAGGTATGAGCTTAGGTGTAACATCCCTGACCTGGGTTATGAACTAACCCTAGGTGTTTTGCCTAAATATGTAATTAAATCCTTGTGATTAACTTTGGGCATGTAATTAAGTTCCTCAGAAACATATATTTCAAATTTTGCTCCTTTATATATATAGTTGTAGCATTGTTTTGTAATACAGGGATCTATGTGCAAAGTACCCAGTTAAGGGATTAACTTGCAAATTGCACATGTTGAGATGTTCCTCTGATGTTGAGACATCATGAGGATGTTTATGATGAAGTTTGAGGGATTTCCCAAGCTTGAGCACCAAGGTGCAGCTGTGGAAGCAACCCCTGTACTTGAAAACCCTAAATTGGTGTAAAGTGTAATTTACCCAATTTGAGGGGTGCAACTTGTAAAATACATCATCTAAAATATCTTTTATGACTCTTGGCATCATTTAGAAGAGAAATGATGAAAAGGTCACTTCATTTGAATAATCACATAATAAAGAACACCTTTGTGATTGAATAATCAAGGTGTATGTATAATAGCCCTTTTATGTGTATACTTTAGTGATGGGTTGATCCTCTTTGCCTTCAATTCTTGACCTTAGAAGGAGTTTGTCCTTAGAAATAAGATGTGGGGACGTGCAAGGAAGAAAGGAAGGACTTAGATGAGAAATGAGGAAAGCATATGTTCTTATGTTGAAATTTCACCTAAGTATATATACTACTTTTCTCACTTAGCAAGGGAACGATCCTCTTCTTTTCATTTCTTTTCCCCTTGCTCAAAACTGACCAAGGCTAAGCTATGGAGAAGAGAAGGACGACCAAGAGTCCTAGGTAAGTTTGGATCATCCCTTTTGCTTGAATTCATGGAGGAAACTCATTTTCAAGGATTGAATTCATGGCTAGCTCACCTAGCTCTATCTTTCTAGCCATTCCTTTCCAACTTTTCCTTGGAGAATTCACCTTGGCCGACCTGTGGAGATCAAAGATGCCATGAAAGCTTGGAGCTCAAGGAACAACCTTTAGGCAGGTTTTATAACTCTAAACCTTATGCTTTGATTATACACCTTTTTCTATGCATATAGTTTCTAGTTCTTCTTCTTCCTTATCTTCCCTTGCATCCTTGCAAGCAAAATCGTGAAGAACTGCTACTTTTCTTAAGGTATAAGATAAGGGCGTTAATTCCTATGCTTATCCACGGATTTCCACTTTACTAAACGGTCCCAACCAATTGCCCATACGGTTTACACAACCGTTTGGTGGGCAAACGGTTTCAGGGTCGTATGAAGGAAAACGGTCTTCAAGACCATTTTTTCGCGTTGACCAAGTGAATACCGTATGGGAATCTTGTTTATAATTATGTAGGTTAATCACCCACAAAATTTGAGGGATTAACTCCAAAGGAATCGTGAGATATAAGCAAATCAATTAGCAAAACCAATTGAATTAAGTTCTGATTTTCAATATGTTTAATTTGCCCTTTTTGGGCAAACGGTCTCAAGACCGTTTAAGATGGTTGACCAAACGTTGAACGTTTGGGATTACTGTTCATAATGATGTTGATTAATGACTCACCAAATTTTATGGATTAATTCCAAACGAGTTATGAGTTGAAGGTTGATTAATAGGGCAAATCCTAATTGAAATCAGTGCTGAAATTCCAATGAGTTAACTAGTGATTTTGGGTTGATTAGCCCAAACGGTCTCAAGACCGTTTGGGGAATCATCCAAACGGTCTCAAGACCGTTTGGGGATCACCCAAGACCGTTTAGAGGTCTGGGGTCAAGTATAGTTGACCAATTGAAGGTCCAAAGGTACCAAATCATATTGCAATTAAGTATTGATGTGATGATCAACTCAATAGATCAAACCTTGATGAATTTTCACTAGAATCCACAGGATGGATGGGCAAATGGTCTCAAGACCGTTTGGTGTCAACCCAAGACCGTTTGGAGGTCTAGGGTTAAGGTAATTTGATCAATTGAGGGCCCAATTACAGTGGGTTATTGAAATAATCAAATTGCTGATTTGTGACTTAATTAAGATTCAACCCCTATCAAATCAACTTAGATTTTGATGATTTCTTGGGAAAACGGTCTCAAGACCGTTTGGAGGTCATCCAAACGATCTCAAGACCGTTTGGGCCAAGTTTGGGCCCAATTGGAGGTCAATTGATAGGTTCAATTTTGAATTGATTCACATTGTTGAATATTGATGACCATCCGATTTGAAACCCTAATTGAGATGGACTTAACCCTAATTGGCTTTCAATTGAGGGTTAATTTGGTTTCCAATTGATTGAGGCTCATCCTAATTGATTCAATTTATAAGTGGTTAACATGGCTTTGGCCAATTGAGGGCTTCAACATACTTAATCATAAACATTTGTAACTTTTGAACCATGTTGGAGGTCCAAACGGTTTGAGCCCATTTGGACCAAACGGTCTCAAGACCGTTTGAGGCCAAACGGTATCAAGACCGTTTGGGTCCAAACGGTCTCAAGACCGGTTGGGCTCAAACGATCTCAAGGTCGTTTGGACCAATCGACCTCAAGACAAGTTGATCAAACGGTTTCAAACCGTATAAGCTCAAACAGTTTGGAAAGTCAAACCTAGCATATGGTCAACGCACCCAAACGGTTTGGGAAATCGACCTTGAGTTCATACGGTCTTGGAGTCAAACCTAGAAAATGGTCAACGCACCCAAACGGTTTCAAACCGTTTGGTGGTTGAAGGTTGAAACCGTTTGGAGGTTTTCAAGATTATTTATACTTAATCACTTGAAGTTGTAATTGGTTCAATGGTGATCTAATCTAAACCCTAATGGTAACTTAGAACATTAAGGGACTAAGTGATTAATGAATTGACCCATGATGGTGATCATGAGGTAAATTACCAAAATACCCTTGA
The DNA here is from genome assembly GCA_963693085.1 of Alisma plantago-aquatica. NCBI lineage: Eukaryota > Viridiplantae > Streptophyta > Magnoliopsida > Alismatales > Alismataceae > Alisma > Alisma plantago-aquatica. Next base: position 883,499,454 of record OY856413.1, on the reverse strand, counting down.
GGGGTTTAATTGAGTAATACCTTTTTCTAATAAAACCCTAATCACATGTTAATGATGTTTTGGCTTATGCTAGTCAATGAGGACTTAACCCAACCTGATCTAGAGTGGTGTTATCACCATCTACTAGTAAAAGGAGAGAGAAAGTATCATAAGAGAGAGAAAGTACCCTTTTATAGTGGAAACTTAAGTAAGTACCTTCAATACACATGAATGTGCATGATTAGGGTATGATCCACCTATGTGAGATCATGGAAACCCTAATTATGATGTTTAGTGAATCTTAATCTATTCTAGGAGCTTTAATGATGATGTTTCTCATACATGATGATGTTATGAGTTCAATTCGCCATGAGGTGAATAGTAAACCCTAATTCTAGGGTGAGGACATGTATTGTGAATAGTAAACCCTGATTGATGACTATTGGGGAACTTGACTCTTCTAAGAGTTTGAAAGTGTAACTTCTAGAATGAATTGTTTACTGTTATCAGTTGAATTAACCATGCGGGTTGTCATGAGATGATGATCATATCCAGGTATGAATTATGAAACTATATTCATTGAAAGCATGCTTTAGCTTTATGAATAGTGATATATCCTGATGCATTGTCAATAGCAACCTATGGATTAAAATGGGCTGTGAGAGCCATAATTACCATCAAGGTCATGCTTTAGAGATGACTTGTGATGAATATATTGAGATATGATGATTGATGAGAGTTAGGCTTGTTACATTTAGTATTCTCATTTCATAACTGTTATGCTAATGTTATTGTTTGAAGAACAATGTATGATGTTAAAGGAATATTGAATGTACCTAACTAATCAAGTGTAATGTAGAGCCCTGATCATAGATCCATCATTGTCAAAGATCAAATGATGGTGAAACAGGTTTTCCTAAGGGAACTCCTGGATCACATACTTTTGAGTATGTGGGATATATGGATGTGTAGAACCTTACATCCTAGTGTAGGTGTTTGATGTAGATGTGTAATCCATCAATCCTTCACTACAATCCCATACCGTATCAGTGGATGGTAAACATGAAACCTCCTGATGATGAAGAAAGCACAGATATCCGTATCAGTGGAAGATAAACATGAAATCTCCTGATGATGAAGAGAGTACAGAACGCCACTATAACTCTAAAATAGCGAAGGACCAGATTACCCTGGTAAGCTATTATAGTAGAGGCACGAGATGTCCTACAAGTAATCCTCTTACTGACTGAGGAAGGTGAAGGTCATGAGAATCCGGCTCTTTCGATGACCTAGTATGATACCGAGGCACTTAGCAGTGATTGGTTGGAGTATGAGTGGTAAACCTCATCTCCACAGGGCATAAAAGTAATGTTTGAAAAACATAATCCACAGCGTAGTATACCTGTTAGAGATAACTATGAGTTGATTGATTGATGTTACACTGTATAGTGAAAATGTCTTCATGTTTCATAACTGTTGAACTCATGCTTACTATTATATCTGATGTTGAATACTTTGAAGCTTTTACTGCTTAAGTTATTCTTTGAGATGTTATAATAAAGCTTCTGGCGGAGAGTTATAACTCTCGCTGGGACAATTATGTAAAATTGTCTCACCCCGTAGACTTCAACTTTTTAGGTGGACGTCGAGGATGGAGGAACAGGTCTACAGGTGACCAGTCCCAGCAGCAGCAGTACCAGGGGCAGCAGTAAAATCTCAGGTGGAGATCTAGCCTGCCATGTGGTGTAGTTAGAGTCAGTCCTATGTGTCCTCTGTACTCTCAGGTCTTGGAGTCTTTTGGTCTGAGATTTTGGTTATGAGTTCTTGAATGTTGTATCATGTTGTATATAATTACTCAAGAAGTAATTATCTGAGATGTAAGCAGTTTATCTCCTTTTATGAAGGAAGTTTTATGGTTTCAATGCTTTATCTCAAAAAGTTTTAATTTCCACTGATTTTTGGTATTCCGCTGCTAATCGAATCGCTTCCGCTAAGTTTAAATCGTGTTTATATCGTGGTTTGGAGATCAGAGCCCACAATTAAGTGGTATCAGAGCTCTAGATTCGCTGAGTCTACAGAGGCATATGACTTAGGATGTCGAGTCTATCCTTAGTATCTCTTCCTTAACTAATAGAATCTTTTGCTCCTTAGGAGAAGAAGATATATAAGGATGGCTGAGCCACATGATGAGTACGTGGCAAAGAGTAGTGCTAGTGCACCTCGAGGCGGTGCAAGGGTTCCAGAAATAGAACAACCTGCACCTGAACCACCCCAGTTTGACCCAGCTGATATGGGTAACCCAGCAGTTCAGACGATGTTTGGGCAGTTTATGACTGCCATGACACACATAACTGACAAGATGCCCATGCCTGCACCTAGGGCACCTACCCAGCCTGAAGGGCAAGGTATCGGTAAGACGTTCGAGCGACTTCGTCGTGTCGGAGCTACCGAGTACTTTGGGACTGTCGACCCCGCAGATGCTGATCTGTGGTTAACAAAGTTGGAGAAGGCTTTCAGGATTCTTAATATCCCAGAGGCTGAGAAGGTTAGACATGCTGTCTATCTTCTCAAAGGCAGTGTTGGTCACTGGTGGAACATGGAAGAGCAGAAGAGACCTGGGATAGAGTTCTCGTGGGAAGAGTTTCGTCGGGAATTTATCAATAGATATTTTCCAAAGACCTTCCTAGATGAGAAGATCTCTCAGTTTGAGAGATTGAGGCAGGGCATGATGAACATTAGCGAGTATGAAGCTAAGTTCATGGAGTTGCTACGGTTCTGTCCGCACATGGCTGCCACAGAAGAGGAAAGAATCAGGAGATTCGAGAAGGGTTTGAATGCTGATATATCAACCCCTGTGTCTGCCTTAGAAAACCGAGAGAGATTCTCTACCTTCGTTGAGTCAGTCCGAAGGATAGAGAGATCTGTGGTTGAGAAGAGGCAAACCCAGAAAAGATATCCACAGTTCCAGGGTTCTTCATCTAGGGATTTCAAGAAACCGAGATTCTCTGCACCTAACCCTCCACCACCCAGATCAAGTTCCCAAACTCAGTGGTCACCAAGTAGAGGCAGGGGACGAAGCCTACCTCAAAAAGAGACTTACAGTTCTGCATCAATGTCAGTTACTGGACCACCAAGACCACAACAACTGGAGAGGAGCTGTTACAACTGTGGGAAGGTGGGGCATTTAATGAAGGACTGCCGATCTAGGCCTGTCAGTGTGACACAACCTCAGAGGCAGAGTCAACAGGGATCTCAGAGAAGGCAATCTCAAGGAGCAGCTCGAGGACGTGGACAAGCGTCTCAAGCTGGATCATCAGCACCACCTCAACACCAGGTGACAGCGAGGTTCTATGCGATGAACCCACCAGAAGAAGTGGTCAATCCACGGTAGTGGCAGGTCAGATGGAACTTTTATATTCTGATATGTCTACATCCTATGTTGTATCTGTTCTGATTGACCCGGGTGCTACACACTCTTTTATCACTTGAAGAGTGATTCGTAACTGCAATATGACGGTTAGTCATAGGGTAGATAGTTTGTTGTTGGAGACTCCATTGAGTGGGTCTGCTGTTTTGCAGGAGGTATGTTCTCCCTGCATTCTCTTCTTTTCTGATCATCGCATTCAAGTGGACCTTATACCACTTGATATGCAAGGATTTGATATAATCCTAGGGATGGATACCTTATAAAGGTATAGAGTTGTCTTGGATTGTGAATCCAAGTTGGCTGTGTTTGCTGATGAAGGCAACACATGGATCTTTCAAGGTGAAAGAAAGATTCTGCCCACCTGTCTTGTATCAGCTATGGTTGCTGATAAGTTGTTGAGGCAAGGATGTTATGCATTCTTGGCCCATGTGGTAGATGTTACCAAGGAAAGTTCCAATCCTGCTGAAGTTCCCATAGTCAGGGAATTCGAGGATGTGTCTCCTTAAGAACTTCCTGGTATACCACCACCCCGGGAGATTGATTTTGAGATCAATTTGGTCCCAGATACGAAACCCATAGCCCAGACACCGTATAGGATGGCGCCTGCCGAGATGGCAGAACTCAAGAAACAGCTTTAAGAGTTACTTGAGAAGGGTTTTATCCGACCAAGCACTTCACCTTGGGGTGCTCCGGTCTTGTTTGTTAAAAAGAAAGATGGGTCAATGCGGTTGTGCATTGACTACAGACAACTTAATAAAGTAACAATAAAGAACAAGTACCCTTTGCTGAGGATTGATGATCTTTTTGACCAGTTGTGTGGTGCAACAGTCTTCTCAAAGATAGATTTGAGATCTGGATATCATCAACTCCGCATTAAGGATGGTGACATATCCAAGTCTGCTTTTAGGACAAGATATGGTCACTATGAGTTCACGGTTATGTCATTCGGACTAACCAATGCACCAGCTGCATTTGTGGAACTCATGAATAGAGTTTTTTGACCCTTCCTTGATCAGTGTGTTGTCGTCTTCATAGATGACATTCTGATTTATAGTAAGGATTCTCAGCAGAATGAGCAGCATCTTCGCCAAGCTTTGACCTTGCTAAGAGAACATAAGCTATATGCTAAGTTTAGCAAGTGTGAGTTCTGGTTGTCGGAGGTATCTTTTCTTAGACATGTGATATCTGCCTCGGGAATTCGTGTTGACCCTGAAAAGGTAGAATCTGTTCTACAATGGGAACAACCGAAGACACCGACAGATATTCGAAGCTTCTTGGGGTTAGCTGGTTACTATCGAAGGTTTATTAAAAACTTTAGCTCTATAGCTTTACCTTTGACCAAGTTAACCCGGAAAGATGCTCCTTTTTTCTTGGAGTGATAAGTGTCAACAGTCCTTTCAGTTGTTGAAAGAGAGGTTGACAAATGCACCTATGCTTGTGCTACCTGAGCAAGGAAAAGGATATGTAGTCTTCTGTGATGCCTCTAATAATGGACTTGGATGTGTGTTGATGCAGGATAAACAAGTGATTTCTTTTGCTTCCCGACAGCTTAAGAAGCACGAGGAGAATTATCCAACACACGATCTAGAGTTAGCTGTCGTGGTTCATGCATTGAAAATCTGGAGGCATTATCTCTACGGAGAGACATTCCAGATTTTCACTGACCATAAGAACCTTAAGTATATCTTCTCTCAGCATGAGCTTAACATGAGGCAACGTCGCTGGATGGAGTTAATCAAGGACTATGATTGTACAATTGATTACCATCCAGGGAAGGCCAATGTTGTTGCAGATGCCTTGAGTAGGAAATCAGCAACATCAACCATGGATAGAGCACAACTAAACTCTTTAGTATGATCTAAGAGAGATATGCTTATATCTTTAAGGCAAGACAATGTACAGTTGAAGGTGTCATTGTTAGCCGGGTTGATGGCTGAGATGCATATTAAACTTACCCTAAGAGAGCAGATTAAGGAGGCACAACATGTTGATGCTGTAGTTCAGCAGATTAGATCAGAGTATAGAAATGAGAAGCGAGATAGTTTCCATGATTCAGATGATCATGTAGCATGTTATCATGGGAGGATGATAGTGCCAGATGTGGATAACTTGAGGAAGTTAGTCCTGGAAGAAGCCCATTCTTCAATGTATGCTATGCATCCAGGGAGCACCAAGATGTATCGTAATTTAAAAGATCTGTATTAGTGGCCTGGAATGAAGAAGGATGTTGCAGAATTTGTTCTGAGGTGTCCTATGTGTCAGCAAGTTAAAGCTGAACACCAGAAGCCTGCAGGAATAATGCAACATTTACCCATACCACAGTGGAAGTGGGACCATGTGACCATGGACTTTGTTGTTGGCCTACCCAGGACAAGCAAAGGACATGATTCCATTTGGGTAGTTGTAGATAGGTTGACTAAGACAGAACATTTCTTACCTGTCAAAACAACCTATTATGCTGAAAGGTTATCACAGTTGTATGTTCAAGAGATAGTGCGTTTGCACGGAGTTCCTGTCACTATAGTTTCTGACAGAGGTCCCCAGTTTACAAGTCATTTTTGGGAACGACTTCATAATGCTTTAGGCACCCAGTTAAGGTTTAGTACGACCTTTCATCCACAGACTGATGGACAGTCGGAAAGGACCATACAGACCTTGGAAGACCTGTTGAGAACATGTGTTCTCCAGTTTACTGAAAGTTGGGATCTACACCTAAGCTTGATAGAGTTTGCCTATAACAATAGCTATCAGCATAATATTGATATGGCACCTTATGAAGCCTTGTATGGTAGATGTTGTAGATCACCCTTGTGTTGGTATGAGACTGGTGAGCACCAGTTGTTAGGACCTGATCTTGTGCAGCAAACTATAGGAAAGATTAAGGTAATACAACAACAGATTAAGACTGCACAAGATAGGCAGAAATCTTATGCTGACAAGCGTCGTAGACCCTTAGAGTTCGAGGTTGGATACAAAGTGTATCTCAAGGTCTCGCCTTGGAAAGGAGTACTTCATTTTAGAAAGAAAGGGAAGTTAGCTCCTAGATTTATGGGGCCTTATCCAATCATTTAACGGATTGGAAAGGTAGCATATAAACTAGAGCTGCCACCAGAGTTACAGAAGTTACACCCTGTGTTTCACATTTCTATACTGAGGAAATGTCACCCAGATACTAAGTCAGTTCTACAACCTATGGAGGTAGAATTGAATGATGATATATCTTATGAGGAAGGACCAGTGTCAATCCTTGATAACAGAATTAAAAAGTTAAAGAAGAAAGATTTAAGCCTTGTGAAAGTCCTCTGGAACCACCGTGGTGTTGAAGAAGCCACTTGGGAACTAGAGGATGAGATGAGAAGGAAATACCCTGCCCTTTTCTCTTAATATGTTTTATCGATTTCAGGGACGAAATCCTTGTAAGGGGTGGATAATTTGTAACATCCCTGACCTGGGTTATGAACTAACCCTAGGTGTTTTGCCTAAATATGTAATTAAATCCTTGTGATTAACTTTGGGCATGTAATTAAGTTCCTCAGAAACATATATTTCAAAATTTTCTCCTTTATATATATAGTTGTAGCATTGTTTTGTAATACAGGGATCTATGTGCAAAGTACCCAGTTAAGGGATTAACTTGCAAATTGCACATGTTGAGATGTTCCTCTGATGTTGAGACATCATGAGGATGTTTATGATGAAGTTTGAGGGATTTCCCAAGCTTGAGCACCAAGGTGCAACTGTGGAAGCAACCCCTATACTTGAAAACCCTAAATTGGTGTAAAGTGCAATTTACCCTATTTGAGGGGTGCAACTTGTAAAATACATCATCTAAAATATCCTTTATGACTCTTGGCATCATTTAGAAGAGAAATTATGAAAAGGTCACTTCATTTGAATAATCACATAATAAAGAACACCTTTGTGATTGAATAATCAAGGTGTATGTATAATAGCCCTTTTATGTGTATACTTTAGTGATGGGTTGATCCTCTTTGCCTTCAATTCTTGACCTTAGAAGGAGTTTGTCCTTAGAAATAATATGTGGGGACGTGCAAGGAAGAAAGGAAGGACTTAGATGAGAAATGAGAAAAGCATATGTTCTTATGTTGAAATATTACCTAAGTATATATACTACTTTTCTCACTTAGAAAGGGAACGGTCCTCTTCTTTTCATTTCTTTTCCCCTTGCTCAAAACCGACCAAGGCTAAGATCTGGAGCAGAGAAGGATGACCAAGAGTCCTAGGTAAGTTTGGATCATCCCTTTTGCTTGAATTCATGGATGAAACTCGTTTTCAAGGATTGAATTCATGGCTAGCTCACCTAGCTCTATCTTTCTAGCCATTCCTTTCCAACTTTTCCTTGGAGAATTCACCTTGGCCGACCTGTGGAGCTCAAAGACGCCATGAAAGCTTGGAGCTCAAGGAACAACCTTTAGGCGGGTTTTATAACTCTAAACCTTATGCTTTGATTATACACCTTTTTCTATGCATATAGTTGCTAGTTCTTCTTCTTCCTTATCTTCCCTTGCATCCTTGCAAGAAAAATCGTGAAGAACTGCTACTGTTCTTAAGGTAGAAGATAAGGGCGTTAATTCCTATTCTTATCCATGGATTTCCACTTTACTAAACGGTCCCAACCAATTGCCCATACGGTTTACACAACCGTTTGGTGGGCAAACAATTTCAGGGTCGTATGAAGGAAAACGGTCTTCAAGACCATTTGGTCGCGTTGACCAAGCGAAGACCGTATGGGAATCTTGTTTATAATTATGTAGGTTAATCACCCACAAAATTTGAGGGATTAACTCCAAAGGAATCGTGAGATATAAGCAAATCAATTAGCAAAACCAATTGAATTAAGTTCTGATTTTCAATCTGTTTAATTTGCCCTTTTTGGGAAAACGGTCTCAAGACCGTTTAAGATGGTTGACCAAACGTTGACCGTTTGGTATTACTGTTCATAATGATGTTGATTAATGAATCAACAAATTTTATGGATTAATTCCAAACGAGTTATGAGTTGAAGGTTGATTAATAGGGCAAATCCTAATTCAAATCAGTGCTGAAATTCCAATGAGTTAACTAGTGATTTTGGGTTGATTAGCCCAAACGGTCTCAAGACCGTTTGGGGAATCATCCAAACGGTCTCAAGACCGTTTGGGGATCACCCAAGACCGTTTAGAGTTCTGGGGTCAAGTATAGTTGACCAATTGAAGGTCCAAAGGTACCAAATCATATTGCAATTAAGTATTGATGTGATGATCAACTCAATAGATCAAACCTTGATGAATTTTCACTAGAATCCAAAGGATAGATGGGCAAACGGTCTCAAGACCGTTTGGTGTCAACCCAAGACCGTTTGGAGGTCTAGGGTTAAGGTAATTTGATCAATTGAGGGCCCAATTACAGTGGGTTATTGAAATAAATCAAATTGCTGATTTGTGACTTAATTAAGGTTCAACCCCTATCAAATCAACTTATATTTTGATGATTTCTTGGGAAAACGGTCTAAAGACCGTTTGGAGGTCATCCAAACGATCTTAAGACCGTTTGGGTCTAATTGGAGGTCAATTGATAGGTTCAACTTTGAATTGATTCACATTGTTGAATATTGATGACCATCCGATTTGAAACCCTAATTGAGATGGACTTAACCCTAATTGGCTTTCAATTGAGGGTTAATTTGGTGTCCAATTGATTGAGGCTCATCATAATTGATTCAATTTATAAGCGGTTAACATGGCTTTGGCCAATTGAGGGCTTCAACATACTTAATCATAAACATTTGTAACTTTTGAACCATGTTGGAGGTCCAAACGGTTTGAGCCCATTTGGACCAAACGGTCTCAAGACCGTTTGAGGCCAAACGGTATCAAGACCGTTTGGGCTCAAACGATCTCAAGGTCGTTTGGACCAATCGACCTCAAGACAAGTTGATCAAACGGTTTCAAACCGTATAAGCTCAAACGGTTTGGAAAGTCAAACCTAGCATACGGTCAACGCACCCAAACGGTTTGGGCAATCGACCTTGAGGTCATACGGTCTTGGAGTCAAACCTAGCAAATGGTCAACGCACCCAAACGGTTTCAAACCGTTTGGTGGTTGAAGGTTGAAACCGTTTGGAGGTTTTCAAGATTATTTATACTTAATCACTTGAAGTTGTAATTGGTTCAATGGTGATCTAATCTAAACCCTAATGGTAACTTAGAACATTAAGGGACTAAGTGATTAATGAATTGACCCATGATGGTGATCATGAGGTAAATTACCAAAATACCCTTGAGGGGTTTAATTGAGTAATACATTTTTCTAATAAAACCCTAATCACATGTTAATGATGTTTTGGCTTATGCTAGTTAATGAGGACTTAACCCAACCTGATCTAGAGTGGTGTTATCACCATCTACTAGTAAAAGGAGAGAGAAAGTATCATAAGAGAGATAAAGTACCCTTTTATAGTGGAAACTTAAGTAAGTACCTTCAATACACATGAATGTGCATGATTAGGGTATGATCCACCTATGTGAGATCATGGAAACCCTAATTATGATGTTTAGTGAATATTAATCTATTCTAGGAGCTTTAATGATGATGTTTCTCATACATGATGATGTTATGAGTTCAATTCGCCATGAGGTGAATAGTAAACCCTAATTCTAGGGTGAGGACATGTATTGTGAATAGTAAACCCTGATTGATGACTATTGGGGAACTTGACTCTTCTAAGAGTTTGAAAGTGTAACTTCTAGAATGAATTGTTTACTGTTATCAGTTGAATTAACCATGCGGGTTGTCATGAGATGATGATCATATCCAGGTATGGATTATGAAACTATATTCATTGAAAGCATGCTTTAGCTTTATGAATAGTGATATATCCTGATGCATTGTCAATAGCAACCTATGGATTAAAATGGGCTGTGAGAGCCATAATTACCATCAAGGTCATGCTTTAGAGACGACTTGTGATGAATATATTGAGATATGATGATTGATGAGAGTTAGGCTTGTTACATTTAGTATTCTCATTTCATAGCTGTTATGCTAATGTTATTGTTTGAAGAACAATGTATGATGTTAAAGGAATACTGAATGTACCTAACTAATCAAGTGTAATGTAGAGCCCTGATCATAGATCCATCATTGTCAAAGATCAAATGATGGTGAAACATGTTTTCCTAAGGGAACTCCTGGATCACATACTTTTGAGTATGTGGGGTATATGGATGTGTAGAACCTTACATCCTAATGTAGGTGTTTGATGTAGATGTGTAATCCATCAATCCTTCACTACAATCCCATACCGTATCAGTGGATGGTAAACATGAAACCTCCTGATGATGAAGAAAGCACAGATATCCGTATCAGTGGAAGATAAACATGAAATCTCCTAATGACGAAGAGAGGACAGAACGCCACTGTAACTCTAAAATAGCGAAGGACCAGATTACCCTGGTAAGCTATTATAGTAGAGGCACGAGATGTCCTACAAGTAATCCTATTACTGACTGAGGAAGGTGAAGGTCATGAGAATCCGGCTCTTTCGATGACCTAGTATGATACCGAGGCACTTAGCAGTGATTGGTTGGAGTATGAGTGGTACACCTCATCTCCACAGGGCATAAAATTAATGTTTGAAAAACATAATCCACAGCGTAGTATACCTGTTAGAGATAACTACAAGTTGATTGATTGATGTTACACTGTATAGTGCAAATGTCTTCATGTTTCATAACTGTTGAACTCATGCTTACTATTATATCTGATGTTGAATACTTTGAAGCTTTTACTGCTTAAGTTATTCTTTGAGATGTTATAATAAAGCTTTTGGCGGAGAGTTATAACTCTCGCTGGGACAATTATGTAAAATTGTCTCACCCCGTAGACTTCAACTTTTTAGGTGGACGTCGAGGATGGAGGAATAGGTATACAGGTGACCAGTCCCAGCAGCAGCAGTACCAGGGGCACCAGTAAAATCTCAGGTGGAGATCTAGCCTGCCATGTGGTGTAGTTAGAGTCAGTCCTATGTGTCCTCTGTACTCTCAGGTCTTGGAGTCTTTTGGTCTGAGATTTTGGTTATGAGTTCTTGAGATTTTGTATCATGTTGTATATAATTACTCAAGAACTAATTATCTGAGATGTAAACAGTTTATCTCCTTTTATGAAGGAAGTTTTATGGTTTCAATGCTTTATCTCAAAAAGTTTTAATTTCCGCTGATTTTTGGTATTCCGCTGCTAATCGAATCGCTTCCGCTAAGTTTAAATCGTGTTTATATCGTGGTTTGGAGATCAGAGCCCACATTAGGTGGATAATAGTTCTTTGTGGATCCAAAGAATTGCATTGATGTGGCTATAACCATCGCTCGTTTCCCAATTTTCCTTAGTTAGTGTTGTCAGATAGCTAGTTTACTGGCTGGATTCTATCCTGACCCTTAGATCGAGATCTTACATAGGCGGGGTTGTCTCCTACCTCCAGTCGGACCCCCCTTTCCGCTAATAGTGACCTGATTCTTTCTATTTCATTTTCTCTCTCTGTTGTATGGATTATTGAGATATTTTCTCCATTGTTTTCCTCCCAAGTTTTTGCATATTATGATGTCTTATTCAAACCCTAACTCTCTAGATTTTGGAAGCACCCAAATAGACAACTACTAATTTGTCGCCCCAAACTCACAGAGCCTATAGATTGCTTTATACTCCTATATAAACACCCAGAAATGACAGTAAGGTCCCTCTTGTTTATTCCTCTACCTCAATTTCTCCTGGATGTCCCTCTAGTCGTTGTCACCTATGATACTCGGTCTCCAGTGACGGTTCCTCTCCCTGATGCCTTTGATCACCTCCATTCAATTCCGCGTCGGGTATGATTCCTAGACCTCTACTCTTCAATTTCAGGTGATTGGATCATCGAGTTCTTACCTCCTCACCATTTCCCCAAGTTTGGCTGAGGACCAACCTTTTGACTTCTCAGCCATGGTGTCGGCGTTGTAAGGGGATGATTTCCCCCTATGTTTTCTCTTACATGCCCTCATTTCTTGTTTGCTTTTCCATTTTCCTCCAGGGCCATTCTTGTATTTTCGCCTATGCTTTATGTTCTTAGTCAAGCACCTCGTTGGTCACTAACATGGTGGGTTGACCAATGATGATTGGTCCACCTCAGTGGGCCAATCTCTCTAATCAGACTTAGTTTTTGCTTGCATGGATTTTCTCAGATCTCTGATTAGCCAAAACTTACAAAATTCATAACTTCCACTCTGTTTATCTAAAAATTACAAATAAATATTCATTAAATTAAAAAACAATTATATATAATAATATCATTTTTATCGGCTAATTCTAAACTAATAAATATATGATTTTAATGGATTTTCCTAATTGGTTATAAATTGCAAAAATTCATAACTAATAGTCTATAATTTAGAAAAATAAAATAAAATATGCTACAAACTCAAAAAAATATAACCCACAACATGGCATGGTTTTGATAATATAATTCACAGATAGTAAAAAGTGTTTTTTAGGGTTTATGAAATTAATGTAAACCTAACCCTAATTCTACATAACATGTTCAATAGGTGTTTGAAGATCTAGGCTTGGGCATAGGAATGAATTTATACTTGTTTAGACTATGAAGTGAGGTATGATTGCATCTCCTATTATTCTCATTGAGAAATTAACCTAAATTATCTTTCTCTTGGTCTTATAGATAAATAGCTGACACAATATCTCCTTCTTTTGAGAATATATTTCATGTGAAATACTTTACTTGATTCTACAATTATAATCATACTATTGTGTTGGACTTTCTTTTAACTCCTATGCTTTATTCTTGAAGATACCCTAATTTTGTCACTTATGTGGTGGATGTTTATATTGTCCATTTATGTGATGGCAATCTTGTTTATTTTGACTATACTTTTTACTTGCCTCTACATTAAGCATGTTATGTGACTCAGTAGCCCTAGAGTAGTGTAATTACATTGGTTCTTAGGTTATGTTCCCATGTTATATGTTTTGGGATGGAGGTTATGTGCCCCATACCCGGGTTTTGTGCCCACACTTTATATATTGGGGAGTTTGGCTATGTGCATTCTCTATCAAGTTTCAAGTTTATGAGGCTTGGCCGCCATTATCTTTATATTGTTCACATGCATGCATGTTGATGTTATTGATGATGGTTTTTGTGACCTAATTTCCTTATATGTTCTTTTGAGGAACAATTTATTTGTTGATTATATGGCAAGTATTCTTTTGTTATCATTTAATTGCAAATCATTCCTCTTGATACCCACGTGGGTAGTTCTTTAATTTTCTATTGGAAGCCTTATTTACTTGATGTCCTTTACTCTATATATTATTGAATATCAATTTAGTATGCACATACCAACCTTTTATTGATGTCATCTACTTTTCTCCTTCTTGTTGGGGTATGCTTCCAACCCCAGGTGTAGGACATGGAGGACATGGCATGTTGTGATGGACCTAGTTTAAGGAGTTGATGGTTGGAGACAAACTTGATATGGTTTATATTTCTCTCTACTAGATCCTTATGTTGTAATATCCATGTAAACCCTATATGGGGGATGATAATGTACTATTGTAAAATTGAATATAGTCATGTTTTATATTTCACTGCTACACTTTGGTCTTTTGTATACCATCATTAGAGATTTGAAAATTTTACACCTATTCTGGCATACTTTTGTGTGTGATTAGAATGGATGTTTTATTCCTCAAATTTTAGTAGGGAGTGGATTTCCTATCGAGTCCCATTCTTTGCATGATCACAAGTTATCATCTTTAACTTCAAAACCCTAATTCTTCATATACATGGTTATTCACATTAGATACCATAATTAGCATTAGTATGATCATGATTATATTTGATTCCCATTATATCAAAAAATATTAGATAATAACACAAAATGAAGGCTTTTAATGTTTTCAACACTTTAATACCCAAATCTAGGATTTTCATGTACTAACCTCTAACCAATCATGCATCCAAAGTACTTTTGGTATAGGAAGCTTAATTAAGTTTCAATTATATTTTATTTGTGTTCCTCTCATTTTCTTGATCATTTTGGTATATTATTTTACTATTTTTTGGACATTCCTAGAATTTGCTATAAATTAAACAAGAACAACAAATATACCTTAAATATGACGCCACATGGTGCCTCCTCGTAGGTCAGTGCCAATGCCACCTGGATAAGTGAAGGCATGGTTCATGTTTGGGTTCTTCTCTGAATGGACCATTAGTTAGTTTACTTGATTGAATCCACATGTTTTCCTATGGAGCGGCCCTCTCCTTCATCACATGTACGCGTTCTCCCTCACCCGTTCCATTACGTGAGACCCGTAGGTCTACCGTACATGTTGTAGTACACCATCCTATGGTGGAGAATTTCTCTCCCTCATCTCTTCTGCTAGTCACTACCCTAACTTTACTCGATGGCCTTCACTGGCTCTGTTGTTGGGTGCCACAACCTTGGCGCAACCACACTATCCGACCGCATTTCTCCTCCATGATCCCAGGGCACCAATTGTAGGAGGCTCACCCCTCAGTAGAGTTGAGGTGTGGTGCGGATGAGTGAAGAAGGAAGCACTACAAGGAGGACTAGAAGGAATCTTCCCTTATTCCTAGATAGGGATCAGAGTGCCAAGATATTGTCTGTTGGAATAGGGAAGAACCAGAGATTCAGGTGGCCATAATGCTTTATAGAGATCTACCAAGTCTATCAAGACCATGGGCATGTGTTTCTGGTGACGAGAGGGCTTCCTATGTTCTCTACATATATACAACTCCTAGAAGAAACCCCTAGTGGTCATGGAAATAAAGGAAGGCAGAGAAGGAGAGAGGCACCGAAGCTTGGGTTTCCATTCCATATACACTATTTTAGGAGGCAATCACATGATTCACTTGGATGAAAAGAACTTTTTTCATAATTAACCACTGACAAATACACCCTTCTTGTTTCCTTTATCCTTTCCCTTTGGTGTATAAGGAATATATCAAAAGGCAAGGTACTTATGACATTATAAGCACACATTACCACCTTTCTATAAGAAATATAAGACCTATCTTTTATCCAATAAAAATAAAAGGAGAAAGGCAAGGCATCTCTTTTAAGAAGTAATTAAACATATTCTCCTTACCTTCCCATATATGAAAACTCTTGGCTTTAATTCTTATAAAACTAGAGGCCACAAAAAGACAACAACACATTCTTATTATGACTTGGATTTGGAAACAAAAAGCCATTAAGGAATATTCTTAACTATATGGTGCATCTTGAATAATCGGTCATTTAATATATTTAGGATATAATTTATCATTGTATTCTAGATAATTCTTTTATATATCTCTTGATAATTCTTATCTCCCCAATACCTTTCCTAATGTATATTCAATGTACGATCTAATGGGATGTCTTTCTCATATTTAATGGGATGTCTTTCTCCTTTTAAACAATATTTAAAACAATATCATTACCTCGTTGAAAATCCTTTTTCTCCCAATTTCTAGAAATTTCTTCTTTCCTTTATTAGTTTCAATATATCAAAATTCAGATCAAAATATACTTTTTTTACTCAAACATTGTGTTTCCATACTGGGTTAGATAATTATTCCATTAATTATCTAAAACACCATAAATCTTATTTCCTTTTAGAGACTTGCTTATTGTTTCATATTTCTTTTTTTCAACAATTCATAAAGCCATTGTTATTTAGTTACACACAAATTCTCTTATTTCTTTCTCTTGTTCCTCAAGGACCTATTTGCAAAGAAAATAGTCTCATGGACCTCACTTGGGCCATGTGTTGCAACCATGCCACAAAATGGTTAACCTTATTATTCCACCAATAATACCTTTGGGAAAATTACTTATCAATTCGTGCCTTATATTTATATAATTCAAATTTACCAAAATTCGAGGATAGAACATTCACCCCTCCTTATAAGGAAATTTGTCCCCAAAAATTCAAATTTAGTAATGTTTTGGTGAATGAAAACTCTTCTCAGTTTCAACCCTTGTAGTTAGCAACCCTATTAAGATATCAATACCATCTTTTATTGATATGCAAATTCCTCACATATTATCCAGATTGGTATATGAATTCAATTCAAGGTATATCCACATCCTCAACAATTACATGATATCATTTCTTGGTGATTATATTTTCATATGTGATTTCAATTTCACTTGGTGACTATCTTTTTGCCTAGGTTTCCAACATATTATTCGTTGATGCTCGTATAAGAGTGAGGTAACACCTCAAACCCTAGATCATGTCATTAAACTCAACTTAGGCTATTCATTCTCACATGTAAATTTTTAAGAATAACATGTGTCTACCCAATCTCATTCACTCATAGTGAGATGAAATAAGCATTTGACTAAATCCCAAATACAAAGTTCATCCCATTCCAAGATAAGAGATAGTGTATCCACATATTATCTTAAAATTTCAAATTTTTGGTTGAATCTTTCTCAACATGACTCTAAATCACACATACTTTTTAATTACCATAATTCTTATATGAAGTCAAGTTCCTTTCTAACTCTGTAGTTTGTGTACAACTCCCTTAAGTTTTCATTATCACATAGCTTCTTGTATCTTTTATATTTATAGTTTATGTCTCATTAACATTAGTCATTTCCTTAAGGTCTCTAGGGTACATGTACTTTTAGAGTAATCTCATCCTAATACCTTTAGAGTGATCTCATCCGAATACTTCTAGGTAGTGCCTCTCACATTCACCCCTTGGGCCTGATGAACTCATGAAGGTGGCCAATCTTCTAATTCATGGGTCGGTTTCGAGAAAACATAATTGTCACCTCCCGACCCTATGGTCTTATGCATTCATGGCACAATACCCTCCTAGTCTATTGGTGTTATGTACCTTTAATCCTCCCTACTTGACCTTAGGATTGACTTAGGGATCTCCCTTACCAAGGGTTTCCTTGATATCTAATCACTCCATTTTTTTTTCATTACACATTTTACTTGAGGTTTCTCTAACAATATCCAAGCACATCATATCCTTTAAAAATTTTCACCCAAATTTCCTTCATCTCTTAGGGCACACATAGTTTACTTCATGCCCCTTTATTGGGCTCATGGTGTCCTTCCTGTCTGGGCTTGGTCCCACACTATAGGTCACTTCCATAGTGACTTTTCCTCATGCCCCTTAGAGATGGCATACATGGGTCCAAAGAATCATACTCAATATATGTGTTTTCATGCTTTGTGCACTTAAACTCTCAAGCTTTAAGTGACATTTAAGGTTACTTTGATTCTTAAATGAATTGGTCAACTCGCCCCCCTAGGGAAGGTCCTAGACTAGGGTGTCTTCTTGACTCATAGGAGGAGGTTACACTCTCTTAGCCACAACCTGACCCCACATGTTTAGGGTTTTGACTCCTCCTTAGGTCCTTCTCCCACTTTTAGGTTGACCCATCCCAGGTTGGGACACTCATCCTAAAAGTTGAATCGAGGGTTTCATACTTTTTGAACGTACATTTTCAGTTACAACTTCTCAACCCTTATCCTTTTTCTCTCATGGTGAGCCCTCTCTTTAGGGTAACCCTCTCTTTTGGGTTTTAGTCCCTACAATGAACATTCATAACCTTCCCTCACTCGAGCTTGGTTTTGTTCATAGGTCTTCCTTTCTGAGCTTGGCCTGAGGTGATCTTCCTTTCTGGGCTTGATCACCTGCCATTATCATAATGACTTTATTTCACCCCATGCTCTTTAACTCACCAAAGATATGTTATTTAGGGTCCAAACAAGTTATATCCATAAAATGAGTTGTTCATAATTTTCTTATGTTTCGTAACATCTTTCTCATTAATTCCTTGCTCCACAAGCACCCGGGCATGGGAGTCTTGATCACCTAACTCATTTATATGTCCTCTTTTCTCTTACCCTAATTAGGGTTCTTATGGGTAGGGTTACTATATCATAATACTACTCCCATTTTTCAAAATTAGGGTTTAGAGTTATAGACTACACCCTACACCTTAGGATTCCTATACCCCTTGACCCAGTAGGGTTTTCCCAAACCAACCCTAGTTCCATCTAGGGTTACCCTCATAAGGAAAAACTCATAATAAAATTTTCTTTTCTTTATCATTATTTTCATATCACATGTACATTATTATTTCAATATTACATGTACATTAATTGGAAGAGGATGTTGTAACCCTACTTATTCTCAAAATCCCTAACTTGAGATGAGGAATAAAGGTATCCTTTAGGGTTTATTAGCAAGGGGATAAGAAGTGGATGAAATTTGAGATGAGAAGACTTAGAGGAAACATTACTTCTACCCTAGGTTCTGGACAGGAAAGTATCACCATGGCTAAGAGAGTCCTCATATACCAACTTAATGGTGTAGAGGAAAATATTTCCAACCCCCAAAGCCATGACCCTTTCTAGACACCATTACCACCAGGTCATGCCTTAATAAGTTTCCTTACATTTCTACAAATTACTTGAAATTTAAACTATTAAATATTATTTGAAAAATATGGGGCTCTGGTACCAAATGCAACGACTCACTTTTCATCACCCCTAATTAAGAAAAGACCCAAAAAAATGAGAGTCATTACCTAAAATTCCCAAGGATTCATATTTAACAATATAATTGATAATAGCAAATAATTTTCATCAATTAAAATATTATTTTCAAAATGCTCCTCTAAGGAGTTATATGAATTTCTATCCTCATAACTGTATATATGAGAAGAAGTACCTATCTAATCCTCCTTAAAAGTTAGCTTTAATGTCATCAAGTAATTTCAACTGTCTATCATATCTTGATATCTTCATATTTATTATGTACCTAAAAATGACTTAGTATATTGATATATTGTTTATGTGGGGTGCATACAAAAGTGTGCAAGTACATAACAATATATATTCAGTCAATTACTTGCAAATAATAACAAACATTTTCTTCACATAGTCTTTCTTTATGTGATACACATAATGGCATTATAATGGAACAAAATGTAAATAAACATTCAACAATTTATTTCAACAATCCTCGAGAAGTCCTTAGCAAACAACATCAACTATATTGTGTGTAGTCATAAGCGTAACCACATACCTTTTATAGAACCATGTGGACCTTGCAGTCATACTTTAAGCATATTATACAATCAAGCAAGCAAATCAAGCAATCAACTTTAATCTGCATGTTTGTAAATTTTAAAGTGTCGCCATCAATTTATTCATATTAAACTCTACTGGAGTCCTAGTCTATGGTTTAGGGTCATGTCCGGGTTTAGGCTATGGAATAAGGGTACAAACCCTAGTTTCGTTTCATATTTAGCATTAGATGAAAACCTGATGATATTATCTATCAAATCCTTACATTAAGAACACTTAGATTAGTTCTAGTTCATTAAGGTCATCATAGGCTATCATCTTTAACTTCAAAACCCTAATTCTTCATATGCATGGTTATTCAAATTAGATACCATTACTGTCGTAATTATGATCATGATTATCTTAGATTCCCATTATGTCCAACAATATTAGATAATAAAACAAAACAAAGGCTTTTGATGCTTTTGACATTTTAATACCCAAATCTAGGGTTTTCATGTACTAATCTCTCACTAATCGTGTATCAAAAGTACTTTTGGAATATGAAGCTTAATTAAGTTTCAATTATATTTTATTTGTGTTCCTCTCATTTTCCCAATCATTTTGGTATATAAGTTTTCTATTTTTGGACTTTCCTAGAATATACTATAAATTAAACAAGACCAATGCATGTACCTTAAATATGGTGCCACATGTCGCCTTCTCATAGGTCAGTGCCAGTGCCACCTGGTAAAGTGAAGGTGTGGTTCATGTCTAGGTTCTTCTATGAGCAGACTATCAATTGGTTTACTTGATTGAATCCACTGATTTTCCTACGGATCAATCCTCTCCTTCCTTGCGGATATGCATTCTCCCTCATGCGTTCCCCTATGTGAGACCCACAGATCTGATGTATGCTATGTTGTATGCAATCCACTGGTGGATAATCTCTCTCTTGTCTCTTCTATTAGTCACTACCCTAGCTTGCCCCGATGACCTTTGTTGGCTCTATTGTCAGGCACTACAGCCCTGGCGCAGCCACACAAGCTGGCCACAGTTCTCCTCCATGATCCCAGGGCACCGATTGTCAGAAGATCACCCCTCAGTGGAGCCGAGGTGTGGTGCATAGGAGTGAAGAAGGAAGTGCCGCAAGGAGTACTAGAAGGAGTCTTCCCTCATTCTTGACTAGGGATCAGAGCACCAAGCTACGGTCTGCTAGATCATTTTGCAGGTCTATCTGAGATGGCTCCATGGGGTAGAATAGGGAAGAACCAGAGAGTTTGGGTGGCCAGGATGCTTTATAGAGATCCACATAGGATATCAAGACCATGGTCATGTGTTTTCGATTTCAGGAGGGCTACCCGTTGCCTCTACATATATACAACTCCTAGGAGAAATCCTAGTGGTCATGGAAATAAATGAAGGCAGAGAAGGAGAGAGGCACTGAAGCCTGGGCTTCCCTTCCATATACACTATTTTAGGAGGCAATCACACAATTCACTTGAATGGAAATCACTTGATATAGTGTGTATCTTGTGTTGTGCATCTTGAATAATTTGTAATTTAATGTATTTAGGATATATTTTATCATTGAATCCTAGATTATTCTTATATCTCTCTCTTGATATATTCCTTAAAAAATAATTATCCTTATTCCAAGGAAACTTTCTAATGCCTTTTACAATGTATATTGAATGTGAGGGATCTAATGTGATATCTTTATCAAACAAAACTTGCGCCTTTAAACATTATTTAAAATAACACTATTATCTCATGGAATATCCTTTTTCTCCCAATTTCTACAATCCTCTTCTTTTCTTTATTTCTTTCAATTATAGTAAAAGTCATGTTATGTTATGCTTGTTTGTAGTCTCAAACATTGTGTTGCCATGCTGGGTTAGATAATTATTTCATTGATTATCTAAAACACCATAAATCTAATTTCCTTTTGGAGACTTGCTTATTATTTCAAATATTTCTATTTTTCAACAATTCATAAATCCATTGTTATTTATCTATACACAAATTCTCTTATTTCTTTGTCTTATTCCCCAAGGACCTATTTACAAAGAAAATAGTCTTATGGGCCTCACTTAGGCCATGGGTTTCACCCATGGCACAAAGTGGTTAACATTATTATTCCACCAATAATACCATTGGTGAAATTACTTATCAATTAATGTCTTATATTTATATAATTCAAATTTACCAAAATTTGAGGATATAACATTCACCCATCCTTAAAAGGAATTTCCCCCCCAAAATTCAAACCTAGTAAGGTTAAGGTGAATGACAACTCTTCTCAGTTTCAAACCATACGATTAGCAACCCTACTTAGATATCTTTAACATCTTTAATTGATATGAAAATTCCTCACATTGTTACACAGATTGGTATCTGAATTCAATTCAATGTATATACACGTCCTTAATAATTACATGATATTATTTCTTGGTGATTATATTTTCATTTGTCATTTCAGTTTCACTTCATGACTATCTTTTCACCTAGGTTTCCAAACTATAATTCATTTATTTTCGTATAAGTGTGAGGTAACACCTCAAACCCTAGATCATGTCATTAAAATCAACTTAGGCTATGAATTCTCACGTGTATAGTTTTAAGAAAAACATGTGTCTACCCAACTCTTGATGAATCCAAATTCATCATGATTTTTAGTCGCCATTTTGGGCCCAATTTGACTAGATACATTCGATTTCATCTCCTTGAATCTTACAATGTGAAATTTTGCTTGGTTGATCAGATTATCAAGTTATTAACTAGTTTTATATGAATTTCATGCAGATCATGCAGGTCAAGGTGAGGTTGAACCTTCAGGTGGAGCCCACCTTCACTCAACCCTATATCCACCTTCATCAACACCCTTCATCTTCTTCACCTTCCATTAATGGTCATCACCATCACTTGCTTTGCTTTCCACTTCCATCTTCATCAACATCACCCTTGCATCCATCTTAAGCATCCGATCACATATCAACACTTCCTCATGGTTTTGACCACTCGGTCCTGACCAAACGGTCTTGACCAAATGGTTTTGGTTCTCTCGGTTTGCATTCACACGGTTTCAACCCCTCATAATCATCCATACGGTCTTGGGCCTTCTCCCATCCACTCGATCTCCGATCAACGGTCCCTATCCATGCAACCATTTGATCTGCCCTAACATTTTGCACCTTCGACCCCTCTCACGGTCTCAAGACAGTCACTACAACAAATATTGTATTTCCCAGCATAAGAAAATGTCGAGTTAAGCGATAAAAGATGTCGATAGTTATCTTTACCGGCTTTGTTCATATAGCTGGAAGTATGCCGCTGAAAAGCGTGTCGGGAAAAGGTCCCGGCATCTTCTCAAATGCCGAAATGAGACCAGAACCAACACAATATCCATGTCGTGAGTAGATTTTGAACGGAATTGTGAATACTTTATTCCGACACACTTCTATGCCGAAAATTGATTGCTGGACGGCAGGTTGAATACTTCCAGCAAAGCACATACCGGCACGCCCAGATGCACACACACAGGTGGACAATCGTGCAGGATCGTGGGCACATCAACTATAATGAAATCTCATATATATATATAGAGAGAGAATGCAGAACCAGCGTACAAATCATATCACAAAATAAAATATTTTATTTCATATATATATAAATTGTTGTCTTTACATCATTGTATAAGGACATTTTAATCCACTTTCATACAACTCTAAACGTATCCTTGTCTAGTACATCATTATAAAATAACCTAAAATCATAACCTATTTGAGGCTTCATGCCTGAAATTGGTCAACGAGATTCTTCTAAATTTCATGCCTAAAATTGTAATCCTTCAGCACCACCAAGATCTTTGTACGATATTAATGTTGTAGCTCGGTGCATGCATCTACTTTCTAAGTTTCATCAAACGTGTATGTAAACATTGTATACTCCCACCTTCACCATGTATATCGCAATACTACTGCATTTTCTGTTCAAAGATTCATGAAAGTAGCTGTATACATATGAGAGATTGTCTTAAATAAACATGGCTGGTTATGAATGGGTAGAATGAGCGGCCAACGAGGTATCTGTAGACTGCAAACAACAGAGTACAACATTCACTACAACATAATAGAAGAAAACCTTACGTCGATCCATTGCATTAAATTAAGTAAACATTCAACTCACAACCCAAACCCACCGGTGCCAATTATTAGAATTGCTCTTCCATGCCATGTTGCAACAATGAAGCAATGTTAATAAAACAGAGCACTGCCCATCCTGCACAGCCGCTAGCCCATACAACCAACCACGAAAGGATATATCCTGTTGACATAGAAACCACTGCAAAAGCAAATGCTAATTCTGCCTGCAATGTAAACAAAAGTTAAGTCGGATAGCATATAGTTACAACCAGAAACTCAGTTTGGATGATGATAGAGTACAAATAAAAGAATAAATATAAGACTTTGACCATAAAAGATTGCTACTTCCTAGCATGTTTAGATTTTGGGGAATTACCAAGCTCTGTGAAACAATTGAGTCCTTAAAGAACCATTAGCTATATGTATCCTACCAGTAATATGTTCGACTATTAGAAATGTTCCTTCTATGAGTGTAAAGACGCCCCAATAAATCCTAGGGGCCTTGGTATCAAGCTCATAAAAATAAATGATATATATGTTGATTTACAACATAATATATGGAGATTGAACAGGGAGAAATACATCATGTGGATCAAGTGGGTTCCGAAAAAAGGACCTAGCACATCATTCCATCTAATCAGTTCAACCTGATGCTATTTGAAGTTCATATGTTGTAATACTAATAGGTTTTTATCTTTTCATATGTTGTATTACTAATAGGTTGTAAGAACCGGATGCATATCAAACTATAGGGTTCATAAACCTCCCACCACAACATTTTATAATCTATATAGTGATCGATAGAAAGTAGGTCACTCTTCACCAAAGTTTTCATATCTGACTCAAGAGGTCGAATTGGCGAAGGTCATGGGTCACAGGTCTCTGGTTCAACTGCCGAATCAACCTGGTGATGTCATATGTATATAAATACATATAATCCAATCTATCCAAACTTCAAGTTCATAGGATTTAGTAACAATATAGCAGTAACACTAGCACAACAATAGGGAATATAGACAATGAAACCGATAAGCAGTAAGAAATCATCAAATTCAAACAAATTTGCAGCAAACTTTATAAATGAACAGGGCATAGGTGATTATTCAACATGGATAAATGTAATTATACCTCAACATAACAATAGTTGCAACTGTAAACAGCTTGGCCACATAACTTCACAATCAACTAACTCAAGCACATTATAACTTAAAAAATGAAAAGCAACTGGAGCTAAAAGATTAAAGATAGGAGAGTAGGAGAAGGGGAAGTGCAAGAGGAGAAAGAAGGGGGGATATTTGAAAAAAAAGATCCTACTGCAGGAAGAGCAGTCTGAGGCAACAGAAGTTGTTGCTCCTCTTGGCATCACCTTGCTGCACGACTGGAGCAGTGGAGGAGTTGACATCCAGAGAAGAGGGAAGAAGCCGGAGTAGGAAATGATGGTGGTGGTGATAGCAGAGTAGGGAAGGGCATCAACGGTGACAACCAGAGTAGGAAAGGGTCGGTGACCACCTGAGAAGGGGAGGAAGGGAGGGTTGCGCCCTAGCTTCAGTGCAATCGAGGCATTTCAATGGAGAAAAGTCGGGTGTAGAGAGGCGATTTCACAGTAGTCAAGGGGCTGCAAATAGAAGTGGGACCAGGGAAATAATCTATTTGGATAATAATCGGTAGGTTCACTGGACCAGTCACGGGGTGACCGGTTCAACCATCAGGTTCGACAATTCGACAGATTTGTTAGCACAAAATGGGTTTTGGAGGTGCCCAGACCGACCAACCTTCTAGGTGACAGTTCAACCGGTTGAACCGGCCAGCTTGGGTCGGGTTTCAAAACTCTGCTCTTCACATACAGTATAGTCTTTCCACCAATCTACAACTATTTACAAATGTTCATTGGGCCATGAGTTTAAATCTTGACACAGTCAGTCTGTGGATAAGTCACACATGATAGTTGGGCTAGAATTGGCTATAGTTGAGGCTGTTACTGTAGAATTATATGTCAATTGGAATTGAGACTGCCTTAAGGTCCACAATAGAGGTGTATGGGACTGTTGAGCAATTTTCATTTGCCACGAGTGACTGGACCTACAAAAAGCTTCTAGTCAGCTATTACAAAATCACTGTTTTGAGGAAGACACTCCACAGACCTGATGGGTCTTTATTTTGGTTCAACTAGAGTACAAGAAGCACGATATACTTTGAATATTTAAGACAGTTACTAGAGGTGATAACAATCACAAAGAGAGGCCGGTTGACAAGAGGTGCCTAGTAAAGTACATTATACAACAATGAGCCATCCATTAAAAAAAGGTATCTAAAACAACAATGGCTGGCAACAATCAAAGATAAGTTTATGTCCAGACTTCTTCACAATCCACATCAACTATCCCCAACAACCTACTTGTAAGCATTTTAGAAATTAGCTTCCAAACAAATTTACTACCACCTCGGTGCATCTAATATACTCCACTAAGGAAAGATGGCAACTATAGGAAACCTACCCTTGGTTAACGTGCTTTCTAGAAGCTAAGTTTGTTGAGTTTACAGTTGTCTTAATGTATCTAACACACTCACAGATAAGGATCTATAAGTAGATGATGGTCGAGACTCTACCAACTTCTTAAACAACTCAAGAAAAAGTCAGGAGCTTACATAGAATTTATACCACCCAAATCCATAAATAAGCACCTTGAACCACTAAGAAATGGCAATATTGTTACTTCTGTGATGCTTCAGTTTTCTACTCTTCTTTTTACGACCAATGTTAAACATATCACCTTAACAACCCTGGTTAGCACAGCCTAGTACAAGAAATGATATGGGTTGAGTTCCCAAGAGTTACGACAACGTATAGTTAATATCGATCAATAAAAATTATATAAGGAACTACACAAGAAACCTTGTTTAGTACTTTTACAAAGTATTTCAGTGAGTGGTATCAACAAATATATAATATGCATGTAGGTGGAGTAGTATATTCTTGGAAATCCTTCGCCTTTTGTCGGTTAGAATAACTTCTAGATACTGGATTGTTGGTGAGAATTTTATGTTTATCCTGGCACATCACACACAGACAGAGAGGCAGATGATGCTCAGAGTAGGAAATATCCCAACATCATTTTTCATAATAAACAAGAGAGTCTACTTTGTCCACTGTGGCTACAAACTTTTATTGTCATAAGCAATCTTAATCAAAAGATTGGCCCACAATAGGTAAACGGTAAACCTTTTTTATAAAGGATGTCAAAAGCAAATAAGGATTGGCCCACAGTAGGTCAAGAAGCATTTGTTTATTGTCCCCTGGCACAAAAGGCTGGGGACCAAGGATCTAGCCCGACCCCTACCTCTGAGAACTTAAGAAATTACAAATTCTTTAACCTATAAAGACAACCAAAACAAGGACCACATCCTATGTCAAAGATTCATTTTGACACCCCCTCCCATTTGAGAAAAAAGTGCTGACCCTTCCTATCCTTACAAGAATCTGCTAGCTATTATACGCCAAGCATTCTAGTACCAAACTTATAGCCTTAAAAACCCAATCATGCAAAGTAATATTCAAGAATCCTATGCAAATTATTTTTAGAGGCCGACGGGAAAGTGTTCTTTCGCACAAGCAATGGTATGCAATGTAGGTCGACATAGAAGAGAATTAGTGTATGAGGATATCCCTCCTCCCCCAGACACCACAAAATCCAAAATGCATGCAACCAAAGCTAGATGTGTTCTAAACAAGTCTCCCTCTAAGCTTGTTGATGTTTCCAGCTTCTGAGGGGGTCCACTTACCATATAAGTGCGATGTGCACCCATAGGGAACCCATTGAATGAGGCACCTGCAATCTTCCTTCCTCAAGACTATGTGAAGAGATGTATTTTTTCTAAAATGGGGATACCGTAGTCAAATGGCTCCTGAACATATTGATGGTGTGGTCTCCTGTAAAAGCAGAAAGCATCCTCAGATTATAAATAGATGTTGTGATTACGAGGGATTTTTCACATCTACCCCTAACTTTTCTCATATCAAAGGCCTAGTATACACACCTCACTCTTTATTCCCTTCCCCTCCAGCCATTAAAGCTAGTTTTACAATGTCTTTTCTATGTAAATCTAATTAAATCTGCAAGGTAAAAGTTAGGTTCATAATGAAATGTAGATTCTTCTTGCTAGATTAGCCTGGTTGGTAAGAGCTTAGTATGTCTCAATAAAGAACATGGTTTCAAATCACACATAAGGCTCTCAACAAACGGTATTGCATGTTGATTGGGCGTGTGAAAGGGGTGACCGGACCACAATCTCTCATGCCCAGGGGTTTATCGTTCTGGGGTGAGTTGCAAAGTGGCTCAGTTTGGGGTGGGTTCCTTGGGTGGGTTCCTTGATATTAAAACCCTCTATGCAACAATAGCTAGCCCAAACCGCCTACCAAGTAAGGGGATATATCACTCTCCCTGATACTGTTGTAAATGGTAACTGGAATTCTCCCTACAAAGTGAACAAATGTTCAGTTGGATAGCACATATTTACAGGAAGAAGCATTAACATGAAAAAGTGATAGAAGGCATTAAAAGGAAGATGTCAAGCAAAAGGGACCTAATCTGGTCTAGGAACAATGAATTCAAATATATGTAGGGTAAATGAGAGGAACAATGAATATAAATAATGAAAAATGAAGCATAAGTAACTATACATATTGTTCAAGAGAGCATGAATAGAACTTGAAGGAAAATAAGTAACAAATGCTAATACTCGTTCAACAAGTTAAAGGATTGGACAACAAACTATTTCCTAGTGAGGTCCTTTATAATATGATTGGTAAAGTTGTCTTTCAAATTTTTGAAAGAGGCATTGATAAAACTGACCTATTAAAACCTACAGGAAAGGGACGATCAACTTCTCTATGTTTTCCTTTTTCATAGAAACCTATATTACCAACATCAATCAGCTTTGTCATTAGTGGGAGTGGGGATAGATGGGAGGACTGAGGTTGGTAATGTGTAATTAGTTTCATCATGAAATCCTTCAAATTTTTGTTAGTGTGCCATGTCAATTTCTTACTCTTCAACAATTCGTTGGGTTCTCCACTATCTTAGAGGTCCTATGGAAACTAATGTGTTTGCTACTGTAGTAGGTCTAGTATGCAACTTATGTTTTGTAATGACATGGTAAGCATTAGATGTAATTCTTGAGGTAGTTTGGTATGCATTCCCATTCATGTTATAAGCTAATATAATATCATAAGAATTTCTACATATAATATCCTAGAATACAACTTGAAACCAAAACTAAATGTAAAACCATACAAAAATACCTTTTCAACATATTTCTGAAGCTCCATATGACCTCAACTGCAATATGAGGAAGTGAAGAACATTGCACAATGACCATAATTTTCATTTGTATATAAATATTGGCATGTATATACAAAACTACAAAGGAAATCTTTCAACTCCAAATGGCTCAATTTATCTCAAGTTTCTCATCACCTTCATTACTACAGGTAAGTGCACACAATTAGGAACGACCTAGAAATGATAAAACTAAGATATTCATCAAACTTCTCAAACACCTATTAGCACAATCATAATTCATTGTTTCATACAAACGCAAAGACCCAGTTGAGTACAGAAATAATCTTGGTGGCACCAACATGCTCAGGTCGGCCAATTCAAATATATATATAGTTACATAGGTAGATTTTTGAAGTGATGGGAAAATGTATAAAGGATTACCTTAATTATAAAATAAACACGACATGTGAATAGTTGGTTGTTACAACGCATGCCAGGAGACCTATAAGAAGGTTAGGATATAGATATAAGGTTTATCCATGTTTATTCAACATGGATATGAGTACCATCTTTTCTAACTCTTTGACGTCTCGTCATTCACATAGAATGTAATGTAGTGAGAACTACAATAAATCAACACAAGGAATAAAATATTTAGAAAACATAAAAGGAACTAAATAAGGTTGAATAATTCATTAATTAAATATTAATAATAGTTCATTGATTTGTGTGCACTAAAAGTGTATGAAAAATATTTGGCATTCCTACACCTTGCAGAAGCACTACTACAAAACATATACCAACCAAAAACACTAGAGCATTTTATGGTAACAAACTTTGAAAGAATATACAATTCACAAAATAGGAAATTCTCTACTTTGATTACTAACAACTAAAATGCATAAGTATGCCGAAAACAAAAACTCCTTGTTCCATTAGAATCCATGGAGCATTTCTCTTATAAGAAATGGTATGTCATACAATAATTTTTTATACGATCAAGAGCTTAATTATTCATCATGTGCTCCAGAACAGGGCAACAGTTGAAGTCAACATTTACATCTATGTTTAGCCAAGGAGGCTTAGAAGAACTGAATTGAAATATGAGATTAGAAAGGATGGAATGTTTTGCTAATGTGTTTGAAACTGGGTTCAGCTCATGAGGGATGAACTGTAGAGACACATCATGGATATGCCCACAATCATCTTGAAAATGTCTCCAAAATTCCTGAAACCTTGGAGGTGGTGGAAGCGATCCTTCTAGTATATTCATTGCTTTTGGGGGGACCGAGAAGATAGTTACTTTTTTATAATCATTATGTCTGCAGAGACGAGCCATCTAAGTAATTCCTTGGATTTCAGCTTGATAGTTACTTTTTTATAATCATTATGTCTACAGAGACGAGCCATCTACGTAATTCCTTGGATTTCAGCTTCTAGTGCAGAGCATGCTAAAACAGTGGTACCTACACCCATGATCTTAGCACCTGTTCTCAAGACTACATGAGTGTCCACGCCCACCCTTATGTAGCTGGGGAGGTAGGAAGCATCAGCAAAGGCGAAAAAGGCAGAGTCAAGCCTCTGAGCAGTATGACGGTCCTCACTGCTTTGTTGTTTATTATCTTGGGTATGCATCACCATGGAAATGGTGTTAGTTTGTTTCTTGATGAAGGAAATTCTAGAGTCAATGAAGGGAGGCTTCACGGAGTGCACAAGGTCATTACAGACTTGCCACACATGCCAACTGGCCACAAGGAGTACTGAGGGTCTGACTTGATCATGCGGTGAAATGATGGTGGAGTCTTCATCAAGGTTGAAGAAGTCTTGTGAAATTGCTAGCCCTCTCCATATTGGGTTGATGGTGGAGCAGTCCCTGATGTTGTGAAGTAGTGAGTCTGGTGCATTATGACATGCCTGACAGTGACAGGTTATGTCAATATCAATGTGGCGTCTCTATTTTCCTGCATAGTTAACCAAAGCTCTATGTTGTGGTAGCTAGGCGAAGATTTTCAAACAATCTGGACTCAGAGTTTCCACATATCAGACCAATTGCCTTCTAGATTAGCATCTTTGGCCGCCCTCAGCCAGCAATAGGCCAATTTTGAAGTAAAATCACATTGATCCTCATGTGGCCAGTCCCAAATGTCCGGACCGGCTTGGGAACTGGTAGTGGGATGCTTTTTCTATGTTCATGCAGTGTAGAAGGAAAGAAAGTAGTAATAAATTCGAGATCCCAATCTCCATTACCAAGTACCATTGAACTGGTGTTAAGGTGCTCCAGGCCTGAAACTAAGGAACCGAGACTAGATGAATATGTAGTTTCCAAAGATAGTCCAAGGTCCTCCTGTCATGGCAGCGATGAAGTCTGCTTGATTTGTTAGTTGGATGATGTAGTATCCCATCTCCAAGTCTATCGCCCAAAACATCTCTGTCGCATTCCATAGTGACTGAAGTCTAGAGACTAGGGCTTGGAAACCTATGTTAATGTCGATGACTTTCACCACAACTATGAACTTTCATGGTTCCAGGAGAAGTTGAATAGTAGCGGGATTAAAAGCAACGGCTAGGACTGTGTCATTACAATCAATGGAGATGTCTTGCAGTTTCATTGTGTCTAGCAAAACATGCTTCATGGAGGGAGGGGGATCCATGGATTGGTGCCTGTGGTGTCCGCAACGTAGGAGTGTGGCGAGTCGTTGACATGCACGTCCTCATGCACATAGTCGATGATGATTCTCCTCCAACTACTTTGGAGGCGGCGTCAAAGATGCATCAGCGGAAAGGGATGTGGTGTCTAGATCCATAGGGCTCGAGCGAGGAGGAAGTATACCATGGATAGAGCTTCCCCAACCTCCAGAACGACTATCGTGACCGTGGCCGACGCTGTCTTCTCTCCCAGCCAAAACCATCAACTAGGATTTACACCTTAAACTATTCTCTGATAGATGTGTATTCTTCCTAACAGAAGAGTGGTATGTCATATAATACTACCTTTATGGATGAGATCCAATACCTTATTTATTGTCTAATTCTAAACCAGAGTCAAAGGCAAGCATGATTCATTCAAAAACTAATAAACCAGTAATAATGATTAAGCAAACTTTAAGATTTTATGGTATGCACTTCTAAAACTAAAATGAGATGACTATGAAATTAGTTGAACATAGAGATATCTCGACAGTAAGCTAGATAGTATTCGAGATATTTGCACTACACTAGTAATTTCTATGAGCATCGCCACTATAAAATATAAGAATGTAAGTGTAAACTACAATATCAATATGAACAAAACTCATATATCTGTGTCATGAATATTTTCCACATGAACTTCAAACAACTTCAATAAGATCATCATCACAATTTCATTTCTAGGTATCGAAAAAGATGGAAATGAGGACTATAAATGTATCACAGTAAAACAATTATATGAGTTGTGAGCATGGAATAAACAGGGATGTCTCGATGCAAGGCAACCCTCTTTGCAACTTAGGTTGTGCCTCATTTTTTCAAGGTGTAAAAAGGCATTGAGGCGCTTTGGAGGCATAAGCAGTAGTTTAGACCTCAATTTGAGCCTCATAAACACAAGTATAATCTATATATTTGTGTATAATACATGTATATGTATAAAATATATATTTGGTTGTGTTTATGTGTGTGTTGCGTGTGAGTGTATGGATGTGTGTGTGTCAGTATCTACACATAACTAGGGATAGAAACTGGTTGGGTTTCTCCCAACTCATCCCAAACCCAAACCAACATGTACTTTTTTTGAACTGACCCAACCCAATAATTTTGGTTGTTTAGAAAAAAACTCACCCGACTCAGGCCTCACCCGGATGACTCAGTGGTACCGGAACTGACCAATATATTATCTCAAATAGGAACGGAAATGACGGTCACAATTCTAATATCTAAACAGTTAAAGTCTATATCAGTTCCAATCATATTGGTCGTGCGGATACAACTGTAAACCAGTGAGGAGATAATTGTCAAATTTAGCAGCACTAGATTGATTTGACTATCAGTGAACTGAATATATAATTCATAAATTTACGACGGCAGCCGACATTGCGAAGGTGCTACCATGTTAGACGATCGTTGTTGGAACCGCCCTTCCTTCTTCGTCTTCCGATGAGTCAAGCTCAAGTCCTTTTTAGATGAATATTAAAGGCTGGGCACCTTGATGGTAGAGATCAACACATACCTCCATCCCAAATTTATTGCAGTTGTCTTCGCGCACCCTCTTGCAATGAGTGCCCCTGGATTGCACTTGGAAAAGTTAGGAAACATGCTCTCGGAGTCTTCACTAATATCTACAGCGAGCAACTCGCATGTGTACTCCACCTCCTGAAACCGTCGACGACCGTACGGACATACAAGAGCATGTGAATCTCATCCAAAGGCAGACTAGATGCACTTCAAGAAGTGCATATTGATGTTGAGTACCTGGGGAAGTCCTCTAGGAAGAGAGCTTGTAGAGAGAAATATATTTGGGAGATGGAGGTGGTGCTTCCATAAGGAGGTGCCCAATGTAGTCAGATTGCTCAACAATGATGAAAAGCATGTTATGGTCAAGAGAATTTGCATAGCAAGACCAGATGAGCCATTGTCAATTATGACGGAATGAACAATCACATATGTCTTATTATATATATGATGTGTCTCATAGGAACCAACCACTAGCTCAAGACTGAGGGTAGGAGGGGTGGAAATGTCTCAGAGGTTACTGTCAACTCCTTTCCGCACCCAAAACTTCAACATCTATGCCTTTGGAAGTGACCTTATGTTGTTTGCCAACAAGGATCCACTTTAGTATACTTATGCCAAGTGCACCTTTATTGGCGTGTCTCTGATCACATCTATTGACCAGGATGTTCTAGGTTTCAAGGTGTCTAGCATCCGGTGTGACTAGTAGCGGTGATGCATTCGCCTTAGGTGATTGTCGACCAAAGTCTCAAGGATTTGTTTAATTCCAATGTCAAGGCAAAGGTGCTAAATGTGGTCGTCGATTGCTTGGTCATGGACCTGACTTCTAGATCGGACATCCATTGTGTATGTGGTTGCAAAGCTATAGGGGTTCCTGAAATAGTCCATGAAGTGGGTCAAAGTGTCAAAAGAGTTAACCAACACCATCTTCTTCGAAGGGTTTTCATTTCTTGGCGATGGGCATGCATGAGAAAAATCTGATACTACCCTTGTTTCACCCAAATACCGCCGCACCCATGGATCTTCCCAATCCTGCCCGACAACTCAATTTCACCCATATTTTTGGCCTGGGTGGGTTGGGTTGGATCGATTTGGGCAAAATTGCCAAGCCTACACGTAATGTCGTCTGCTATCTACATTTACATGTGCATATTTGTGCATGTCTATGTATATACGTATATGATTGCATATCTATGTAATGTTTTACATGTATATATGTCTATATATCTTTTTTTATATATAATTAAACAATAAAAGAAGGGTTGGCTCACCGCCTCCTAATTAAACCACTCAAATCCCGGGATGAGAGGTGAGAGATAAATAATCATTGGTTTTAGGGATCAAACATGAGTCATTTCATTGGCGGCCATTTAGCTGGTCTACTAGGCCAACTCTGTCCGGCTAGTATTTCTTTATATAATGCATATAAACATATATGTATTTCTATGTGCATATGTATAATGTAAATATGTTTATGTCAATAGTCAAATGTCTATACTTTTATATGTGTATTCTTTTGTACAACATGTGTTTTTGTGCATGTTTATGTGTAGATGTAATGTTTATATGTGTATACAAATATTGATATATACATGTATATATTTGTGTGTGTGTTGTGCATGTATCTGTTGCGTGCAAGTGTGTGCGTGCGCCTTTTTATAATGTGTATAGATGTGTATGCCTATTTGTGTATATAATGCACATACTTGTCTGTACATATATGTGTAGTTACATCCATTAAGAATATATGTATGTATATGAATACTAACATCAATGTGAATGTCATGTACTTTTTTGAGGTTTATGCCTAGACTGTCTCGAAGCTTTTGCCTCGCCTCACTCAAGAAAATTGCATTGATGCTCCTCAAGCATTTTATAACCTTGGTTTCAAGACTAGAGAATAATTTAACATTTAATCTATCATAGAAATAAAGGTCTTGGTATATCCAAAATTCCACATATATATTTACTTATATCAATTACCAATCACGGACTCCCATCATACTCCAAACCTCAAAATATAAAAAATTGTTTAGGCTGATTGTGCAAGATACTAGCAACCTATGTTAATAGTCATAAAAGAGAAGCCATACTAATTTGAACGGGGTATATATATTTATGGGTTGTTAAAAAGGTTTGCCTTGGAATGAAGAACCGATCAATTAGTTGAAAAGGGTGGTTGGTTCCTTTCTTGATAAAATATCATTACATGTATACAAAAAAAGAGGAAAGTGTCACTATCTTTCCAGACGCATTGCGAATTGAAACCAGTAGTGCATGAGGGGGAACATATAAAAGAAACATATACCAGGGAACATAAACATCTACCGTCATGCCAATAGTTGGGATCAATATTGACATGCGTCAACTTTTTCAAACAAGCTGTCAATCGCCCCTACAGCATATCGAGCAGAGAATAAAATAAACTCACCATGCAAGGCTAGGGGCATCATGTATTCGCGCTTCCAACCAACCACTTCGGGTGAGAAGACCGGTTTGTCCTGAAGGTAGGATTAGGGGCGAGCAAGCCAAAGCCTATCTTCGGTGACGAGATCATCGATAAGGTCAGTCGGGCAGAGTTATCAATGACAAATATTTGGGGATGGAAATCGGAAAGCATTAGGTGAAACCGTGAAAGGGCGTGGGATGAGAGAAGGGAGGGGAGACGGGAGGAGATGTGGAGAGGAACTAGAGAGATCAAAGATGAGAAAATGAAGATCGGATACGGGAGATCAGGGAAGAATAGAGACGGGGGATTCTTGGAGAGACGATGGTAGAAGGGCAAGGAGATGGCCAGACGGGAGACGGGAGTGGGGAGAGGAGATTGAAGAAACGGGAGTAGAGAGAGAAGCGAAGGGATGACAATTATTTTGTTTTGCTTTTAGAATAAATAAAAAAGATAACTGAATGGGACACCCACACGTGAAGATATGGAAGCGGCGTGCGCGCAAGAAAAAAATACAGCAGACTGTTCTAAATATGCCGAAATAAATTGCCGATAAAGGTTATATTTGTTGTAGTGTAATAGTTGAACGAACTGAGTCACCAAGTGAGTCGAGCTTAGACAAAAATGAGTTTCAGCCCCATTGGACCCACAAGATCTATTGGGTGGTAGAGCAATCGGTTCAACTAGACGGACCATATTGACTTTCAAAACCTAGTAAAATTTACTATTTTCATTCCTAATGCAATATTTTTTACTTTTGAAACTAAAATATAAGTAATAATTGTTATACCGTATCTAATTAAAAATAGATTTCAAATGGGATGTTGACTGCAAAAAGACAAGTGCACTCAATTTCTTGATGAAATGATTCCTCTTAAAATTTAGTTGCTAAATTTCTTACATAAATGTGGTTAAAACCAAAATATCACATGCAAATAGATACAAATATGTTAGCTTAAATCGACCTCTTGCAAGATGTCTACAAAAATTATGAACCTTTTTATGTTCATGTCTTTTGATATGGATGCTTGATCTAGTGTGTTAAAATCAAGATCTATCTCGGATTTGGGAATGCAATATATTTAATTCGCAAGTGATAAAGATAAACAAATGCAAGTGGATGTATGTCATTAAAAGAAAGCCAATATTGAGCACCACAAGGGGAGTATAAAGAAGTCGAAAACTTTATATTCTTTTACCATTATAGACATCTCTAAGAAAAATGAGAACCGTCAGATGTTTTTGTGTTCTAAAGTGGGGGAAATAGGTCTAATTAACAGTAAAGAAGGAACCATTGGAGGTGGAAGAGGAACCAAGCATGAGTTTGTAATGTATAATTTTGGAAAATGTAACCCCAACATGTAGGAAATGATCTAAGAAGCATGTAAAAAATAGAAAGAGCATATCAGATAAATAAGGAATAACAAACTATAGTTCGTATAATGGTGGAAAAGGATTGAGCTTCCAATAAACTCAACTAGAATTTTAGTAGCATCCACAGTCAAGATGACTACGGTAATATTTAACCAAACACACCGACCAAATGACACATAATCATGAAACACGTTTAAATTGCTAAAGATAACACGGATGAAAAATGATAAAACTTCATATATTTATTTGTTACTTTCTATGAGATTGAGAAGCTTTGTATAAAACCAACGAATTAAACTAAACATGATCCACAATATGCATTTATCACCATTGTACCAATCTAGAGACACCTTGCACGAGAAGGTCACACAAAAATAGGAGTATCAAAATAATGAAGAAGTATATCTGTTGGTTTTTGGGCCATTGAAAATCTACCCTGCTAAAAAAATTCCATGCGAAAGATAGCATGTCATGCATAAAAATAGAAAGGAGTCTTATCACTAGATTGTTAGATTCATATTTAAAGGGATTTGTGGGAGAAAAAACATAATAATTTTCTAGCGGACACGTAAATTCGCCTAGTGGGAAAACATTTAGAACCTTTCCCGTTTTTTATTACAACAATAAAGTAACATTGATAGTTGACTGACAGTAGCATGAATTGGAAAGCATCGATCTTATCTCACTCGCCGCAATCAGCCAAAGCAGGTTTAAATAACATGTACCATCCAAAAGAGAGCACTGAGTCCAGAAAAGCAATTGAAAAATCAAACTGTGCCGTTGGGAGAGCATGTGACCAATTCATTGCAAGCATGCTGGATTGCCATCGCAGTAGTCTCCTGGATGGCTGTCGGGGAGCACATGGTGATCAAAGACGATCTCCGTTGGTTCTTCCGCACTGCCATAGTAAACAAGTTGACTGCGGTGGTTGCGAGGTTGTCTGGTGCATTCCTTAATAACGAGATGCCGTTCGGAGGTTGAAAGGGAGAACCAGACCCTCTGGATGCACAGATGGAGCATCATAGTTATTAACTAGCATTTGACAGCGGTATTTGGGGAAAGCTCGGCGGTGATATTTGGGGAAAAGTCTAGAAGAAGGAAGTCGGCTAGTAGTTTATTTTGATCGAAAGAAATATATATATACAGACGGGAAGACCTATTGCCCGCGCGTGGAGATTTAGGAGCGGGTGTGCGCCGTACTCGGTTAGACCGCGAGTCCACCAATTATTTTACGGCATTCCGTTTAAAATTTGTCGGAAGATAATGTCGTCATAACTGATCTTTGTTGTTGTTGTGCGTGTGAATCCTCACGGTCTCAAGACTGTGAGATTCCTCATGATCCTAAAACCATGAGAAAGCTCACGACCCCGAGACTGCGATGATCATCACTTGCAGCGCCCCTCGCTCCATAGCCAAGTTGAGAAGCAGGCTTGCACATTCGCCCGTCATCCACTCTGCCTACGCATTCACAACCTGCTCCTCCTACTGCGAGCAAGGAGGATGAGATGAGAAGGAAGGTGAAGAGAGAAAGACTGCCCAGTCTGTCTTGGTGTCCCTCGGTCCTTGTCCAGATCTGCTCCGATGTGGCGTAGAAGATTGTATCTTCACCAAGCTGCGACCATCTTCTGCATCATGTTCATGGCAGAATCTTCCCTCTCTCTTGTTTTTTTTTGTTCCTCACATCATGAGAGAGTAGTTCATTTTCGCTGGGGCATGGGGACTAGCCCCGCTGCCCATGCTTACATGTTCTTTTATTAAACATTCCATGGCATGTATATAAATTTTCATTTTGGTGTTAATCGTCGATGTTTGCTTGTAGATTGATCACCTGCTTGCTTTTATCTTGTTCTTTCCTATGTTGTGAGAACTTCAATATGTAGGATAGAATGTCGATTAACGCGGTTGACTCCCTGACTAGGAATAGGATGGGATTCCCTGAGGTCGTAAGTGAATGATCCGTGAGGGGACGAGTCATCTAGCCCACAGTGACGCTTCTGTGTGCCTAACACCTGTATAGGGGGTCTGTAGCTTCAGTTGGATATCTGTATCTTCAGAACCGTAAGTACATGATCCAGATGGCGACGAGAAATCTTATGCCTAAGGTGATGCTTACGTGAACCTAAACATCCCTCAGGGAGGATTCACAGTAGTTCTATTTGGATAGTTAGATCTTGCCTAGATGTTTGTGATTGGATATGTTTGCATGTGTAGTGGTGGTGAAACCCGGGACCACCCCAGCGATCTCCATCATTAATCTAGATTCAACTTTAATTCTGCTCTTTACTTTTTTACAGTTAGTTCAATTAAACTCAAATCAAACTTTGTTCTAAATATTAGGCTTACTTGAACTAGAGTAAACTAGCAACGATTCTTAAAAACGTTGTCCTTTGGGATTTGATCCTTAACTATACTGCGATAAGACCTGCCCACTTGTGGGTGGTATTATTGCACAATGTTTTGGTAAAAACTCTGGGATTTCAACCCCGAGTGAATTTGTTAGTGCGATAATAGACCACGTCAAATTCTGGAGCCATTGCCGGGGACAACAAAATCAATTAGTCAAATCAAGTTCTTTTAAGGCTAATCTAGGTTTTTGCTTTTTCTTTTGAAACAATCGATCATTCACTTGAATTCAGTTCTACTCTGTCAATATCACTTTTGAAAAATCTTTCCATCCTAGGTACCAACAAAGACTAGTGCATGCACCGCTCAAACAGTCCTAGTCTCACTGCTAGCTTTGATCCTGAGATAGACAAAACTTTTCGTCGTCAGAACAGAGTGAACCAAGCAAGGATGGCGCAAGAGGAGGAAATAGCCTGAAGGGTTTCTCAAGCCCTTGCTGCAAAAAGAGATAGGCTTATACAAGAAGCCAGAGCTACAGTTGAAACAGAGATCCGAGCAACTCATGTAGCATCACAAGCAGTAGAACTACAAAAAGACCTTAGGGAGTTCTCAATCCCTAAAGTTGCTGATGTTCATCATCCTGTGCAACCTCCTCCCATCAACGCTCCAAATTTTGAGATAAGGGCACATTAGATCACCTTGCTTCAAAACAACCCATTCTATGGTAAACAAGGAGAAGATAGGCAGGAACATCTTTTGAGGTTTATTGATCTATGTGATGTGACAAAGCAACACGAAGTCTCCGATGATGCCAACCGACCCCATCTCTTCAAATATTCTCTTACTGATAGAGCCATGAGTTGGTATAACTCTTTACAATGCGGACCCATCACCACTTGGGAACAACTCCAAAATGTCTTTCTAGAAAAATTCTACCCTCCTTCTATCACCTATGAAATTAGGGGTCGAATAACAATGTTCACTCAGGTCCCTGGAGAAACTCTTGTTGAAGCATGGGAAAGATACAAAGAGCTTCTATGCAAGTGTCCACACCATGGTATTCCTAAGAATCAACTTATCAAAATCTTTTACAGGGGTGTGGATGATGATATCAAGAAGTTCCTAGACTCCTCATATGGAGGAAACTTCATGCATCAAAGCTATGATAGCACATGGAAGGTTGTCACCCTTGGAACTGAGGATCAAGCTAATTGGGGTAGATCTGTAGGCAAAGGAGTATTGAAGGTAGCTATGGCTGAAGCTACTCCTAAATACAAGACTATTGTTGAATCCCTCAAGCTCTTAATTGCCAAGCAAGACCATATCGAATCGTCTCTTACTGCCTATGAAAGAAGACACTCACTCCCACAACAACAAGAATAGATCAAGTTAGCTTCATTGTTTTGTGAAGCTTGTAAAGGCAATGACCACTCTACTTTATCTTGCAATGTTCTTTATGATGTTGTTTTAAGCAAAATCAATGGACAAGGAGATAATGGCCAGATGGAAAGGATGAATGCTATCAACACTATCCCTGGTCAAGGTTATTACAATCTAATTCAGAATAGGAACCATCCCGATTTTCAGTATGGAAATCCTTCTGGAGCGGTAAACTCACATCAACTTGGTCCATTAGGATACCAGTATAGAATTTTGGAAACCAAAGTCACTTTAGAAGTAACTTCCAGAACATGAATCAGTTCCAAGATGCAAACCAGGCCCCTTATCGACACCAAGTCGGTCCCATTTCTCCAAATGACAAACTGTCAACCATTGAGAAGATGTTACAGTCGCAACAGACGATGATATCCAACCAACAAGCCCACCAGAAGGTCATTGAATCTCAACTAGCTCAACTTGCAACTAGCCTCAAGCCACCTGCTGGAGCTTTAGCTGGGCAACTAGAAGACAATCTGAGGCACGTGGAACAACTTAAAGCTATGACAACTCATTCAAGCTTTATCTTACCAGAACCCACGACTCCTGTCACAGTGACAAATGTCCAAGGCGCTCACATAGTGCAGTGGGCACTCAGAATGATAAGACCGACAAGGCAGGTTTTGAGGAACCTATTGTTGCTGATACAGAAGACTTGCCTGAGCTAGTTGTTCCAGTGTACAAACCTCAGGTGCCGTTTCCAAATCGGCTGAATTTTATCCAGCTCGATATTAGGTTCAACAAATTCAAGGAAATCATGAAAACGTTGTATGTCAATATCCCACTCTTGGATGCCATGGATGAGATGCCTCAGTGGTCAAAGTTTTTCAAACTCCTACTCAGTCAAAAATACATAAATGAAGAACATTAGACAGTGAAATTAGCATAAACCTCATCTTATTTAGTGATGGATAGGATGCCTTACAAGCATAAGGATCCAGGAACCTTTGGAATTAACTGTTCGATAAGCGATTCTGTCAACTGGCCCAGCCTAGCCGATATCGGAGCTAGCATTTCTAACATTCCTCTTAGCCTATGCAACAAACTAGGCCTCACCAACTTCTTGCCCACTAGAATGTCCATAGAGCTTGCTGACTCTTCAATGATCAAACTAGTTGGCATTATAGAAGATATTCCTGGAAGGCTTGGGGATTTATATGTCCTGTGTGATTTCGTAGTTATGGGTATTAGGGAGAATCCACGCTACCCCCTCCTTTTTGGAAGACCTTTCCTCTCAACTGCTAGAGCTCTGATCGATGTTTAAGCTGGAGTGTTAACACTGAGGGTGGGAAGCCAATCTTTCAATTTCTATGCATCCAAAAGTGCTAAGGAGTACATTGAAGAAGAAGAAGCATATTTTGTCAACTGTGTTAATCAATTCACTCAGATGCAGTAGAAATTCCTTTCTTCAAAATCTGATGTTCCCTCAGAAAAAGGCCATGATGAAGAGAAGACTGAGAGTGAACCATTCTATGTAGAAACAAAAGAAATGTCGTCAACTATGGAGGAGACACCTC
Source organism: Alisma plantago-aquatica (assembly GCA_963693085.1). Lineage (NCBI taxonomy): Eukaryota > Viridiplantae > Streptophyta > Magnoliopsida > Alismatales > Alismataceae > Alisma > Alisma plantago-aquatica. Next base: position 883,457,200 of record OY856413.1, on the reverse strand, counting down.
TCAACCCTATTGTTACACATAACGAACCTTCTGCAGGTGTCCATGAGCCTCCTTATCCAGAAACAACCATCATCTGGAATGCACCAGTATCCCAACAGACAGAGACTACTGATTTCATGTTCCCTCTGCAACAAGATTTGGACTGCAGTTTTTACCGAGAACATCCCCCAGATCCATATCTGATTGACATCAATGATCAGCATTGCTACGATGAAGGGATAGTGCATCAACAAATGAACTTTTCTTCCGAGCCTCAACAACACTACTTTATCAATGAAGTCGTTCAGATCCCCTACAACTATTCTCCACCTTGGATTGAGCAACAGAGAACAATTCCACATAACTCAAGTTGTTTCCCTATGTGTTCGGACAATGCTCGCTCTGTATGGGGAAGAATACAAGAGGCCAGAATCATATCAAAGATTAATGAATGGCTGAGAAAGAAACCACCAAAAGAACACATCAATCTAGCTCAAGCTCCACTCAGAGCCCCACCATGGTGATAGTATCCACGTCGAGCCATCGACGTAAAATAAAGGTGCTTGTCGGGAGGCAACCCGATCAATAATTTCATTTTTACTTTTAGTTTTGAATTAGGAAATTTCCTTAAATTTTGTTTTTACTTTTTAGAAAATTTTGCACCAAATAAAAATCGCATCGCAAGATGCTATGTTAAGGCCTGATTAGTCTTCATTTTTTGAGATTTTTAGATGGAGGATGCGCGATGATTGGAACACAACCACATCTAGTGGTCCAACCGGCATGAATTTTCCCCTACATCTCAGATTTAGAGTTTTCTTGGGATGAGAAAATTTCTAAGTTCGGGGTGGAGGGTGGGTGGTATGTACTTTACTTTCCACCCACACCCATCTATTTCAGACTTAAGATTTTATTGTTGCAATTTTGAGCATTGTTTTCAAAAAAATTCAAAATTTTGAAGTTTTCAAAGTAGTTTTGTATAGAAACTTGATGAAGTTTTGACGCTTTCTGTTTCAATAAAATCCATTACATAGCTGGCTAGTTTCTCTCTTTATGCATTTTGAATCATTATACCCTCCTTTTTCAAAGCAAATCCTCAAGAGGACCACTTTATGAAACTATCCTTTTGATTGAAATCATCTTGTGAAGCTTATGAATCCTAACATCATGATCCTTCTGCAAAAATGGCAAGTGTATGTCGAACTGATAGGGATCAAACACGTCATGCTTCCTAACTGACTAGTGGAACAATAGTAGGGAATCTCCGCCAGATCCTCATCAAGTCATTATTTGAGTAGAGTACGACAAAGAGAACGACTCTGTGCACTGAATTGTAAATCAAGTTGCATTCTGATCTGAACTCTCTTCTATGCTTCTTCTATCATCTTCTTACCCCTCCATCCATCAAAAAGAAAAAAAAGCCAAAATAGTGCCAAACCCTAAGTTTGGGGTGTCACACCACATCTCTCTATATCCTCTTCTTCCATACCCCTCGCTATCTAATAGGGGCGTACCACCAAGAAAAGACGCCAATGCGCACAAAAAAATACAATCTCAAGTCGAATAGAGGAGAGATTCACATAAAAAAATGCAATCAACAAAATTGCAATCATATAATAAAAATCTTGAGTCGAATAGAGGAGAGATTTATTTCTTCCTTCCATACCACCCTTCACTCCCTTTCCACCTAAAGGCACAATGAATGCCTCCCCTATCCTGAAATAAACCAGTGTTAGATCAGATGCACACTTGTTGTTCTGTGGGTATCTCTGGACTCTTACAAAACTCTTAGAAATACTTGTTGTTAGAAAAAGTGAGTAAGAAGTGATGTTGGGAAACAAACTCAGGAATGAAGATATGGTAAGATGTGTTCAGTGATCTCAGGAAGTTGAGATGCTTAAGCTATACGGAGATGATCGAATCGTGAAAACAAGATCAACGAATGCAGAAGCGATTAACTAATTTAAACTAATGCGGAAGCGTTTCGTTAGCAGCGGAATCATTAAAATTCACTAAAAATTAAAACTTTTCATGAAGAGATCTATAAACAATAAAACTTTTTCATAAAGAAACATGAAAAGTTGTTTACAGACTGATCCATCATTACATCTCTGTAATATCACATCTCAAGTATTACAAACATAATCTACCTTGTTAGCTGTACAAGGCAAGATGCAAAAATCTCGAGGCATTAAGCCAAAAATCTCAGATCTACTTTTAAACATCTATTGACTCCTAGGACCTGAGAGTACAAAGACGACACATAGGAAAATCTATTTACAAGACTTGACAGACAGTGTCTCCACCTGAGGATCACTGTTGTCCCTGATGTTGTTGCTGTTGCTGCTGCTGTTGCTCACCCATTGATGGGTTCCTTCGTCCTCGACATCTACCTAAAAAGTCGAATCCCACGGGGGTGAGACAATTTGAATAATTGTCCCAGCGAGAGTTATAACTCTCCGCCAGAAGCATTGTTATTACAATAATGGAATAATCATTAAGAAATAGAACTATAAACATTCAACATCAGGTTTAACATTGTGTAAACTAAGTGAAGCAACATTCTTTTAAGCAATCATTTCAATTATAACTTAATTGAATGACAAGACATATAACAATAAGGAATATGAAGAACATGTATACTAGTTGTTTAACTAGAATACTATAAACAATGTAACATCACTCATTGTTTCTCGTAATTCAACCTAAGCAAATATGCTACACGGATGATTACATTTTACAAACATTTTTATGCCCTGAGGAGATGAGTTACACCTCTCATACTCCAACCGACCATTACAAAATCGCAATCGATACCATACATAGGTCATCAGAAGAGCCAGATTTCTATGACCTCATCTTACTCAGTCAGTGTGAGGTACAACATGTAGGACATCTTATGTCTCTGCTATAATAGCTTTCCAGGGTATTCTGGCAACTTCACAATTAGAGTTACAATGGCGTTCTGTACTCTCTTCACCATCGAGGGATTTCTTGTTTATCTCACATCGATGCGGCATTAACAACATCATCGGGAGATTGGTGATACATCATCCCGGCATAAACATATAATGAAGGATTGGGAGATTACATGTACATCTCACATCAAATCCTACATTATGACGTAAGGATATTCACGTCCATAACCCCCACATACTCAAAAGTATGCTCTCCAGGAGTTCCCTTAGGAAAACCTATTTCACCATCATTTAACTTCTGACAATGATGGATCTATGGTCAGGGCTCTACATGATATCATTATACTTGATTATTTAAGTACATTATGACATTCTTTTAGCATCAGACATGTTTTCAAACATAAAACATTAAAACAATTGCTATAAAGAAAGAGTACTAATTATATCAAGTTCATTTCTCATCCAGTTATCATTGAGATGTCAATCCCTAACCATCTCATCATTATGATTCAGGAACATGGGTGTTCAAACCCTTAAATTATCAAAACACTTGTTACCAAGTAACATATTGTCATTAAGTCATTTTAACAGTATGACCTTGATTGTGACAATGCAGATATTTCTCATTGGCTATCACAGCCTATCAATCTCATATGTTACCTCTTACTAAACAACATAGCATATCATTACTTTCAAAATTTATAAAGTGCTTTTAATGAGTATACTGGCTATGATCTCTTCTGTATAAAAACCTGCATGATTAGCACAATTGATAACATGGACATTTGTCTATATAAGCACAATACAAATTCTTTCCAAATTAAATACAGAATACCACGGCCGTGCTATCTTGCACGGTCGTGTAAGAGTAAGCCACCACAACCGTGCTTCATTACACGGTCATTCCACAGAGGATTCACCACGACCGTGTCATATCACCACAGCTGGTTTCTAGTGTCAGGTTTCCTTTTTAATTCAATTAGGGTTATTCAACCCCCTTGACTTATAAAGGCATAATGATTACTCATTCCATAATAAAGTATAAAGTGTCATGCTTAAAAGCATAACCCAAATTAGGGTTTACTATTCACACCATGACATTTCCCTAGATTAAGGTTTACTATTCACATTACAATGAATTAAGATCATACCATCATCATGTGTGGGGATTACTTCCATTAATGCACTCTCATTAGATTAATATTCATTAACCATCATAATTAGGGTTTTCATGATCTCACTATGATGGATCATACCCTAATTAGATATATATATATACCTGTTGGAAGTGTATTACTTAATTCTCATTCATATAAGGAGTCCTCTCTCTCCTCTTTCTATAAGATGATATTTACATCATCCTTGATTAGGTTAGGTCAAATCAACACTAACATCATGGGTTGTGTCATAACTATTGTGGTCATTAAGGTTCACTTGATCAAAGGGTATTAGTCACTCTATCCCATCAAGGGTACCTTGGTAATGTTCACCACTTGATCATGGCATGCATTAATCAACTAATTACTTGATCCCTTAATCACTTTAGGTATCTATGAGGTTTATGTTAATCAACTACTAAACCATTTGACCACTAAGGCATCAAACGTTCTCAACCTTTTTGGACCTCAAACGGTCTTGCCCACTAACCCTCCAAATGGTTTTGAACAATCCTTGAAACCATTTGGTGATGTTGACCTTGAAACCGTTTGGTAAAGTGCACACTCAAAACCGTTTGCCCAAGATGGGGTGATGACCGTTTGGTCAAGTTTGACTTTGAAACTGCATGGGCAAATTGATCTTGAAACCGCATGAGCACCAAACGGTTTGGGATCGTTTGGTCCCAAACGGTCTTGAGACCGTTTGGCCCCAAACGGTTTTGAGACCATTTGGATCCAAACCATCTCAAAACCGCAAGGACCAAAAAGTGTCTCAGCCACTTCAATTGCAATAGGGCTTCCAATGTTGAACCCCTCAATCTTTCATGCACTTGTTAGCCACTTATAAATTGAGTCAATTGGGTCAACCCTCAACTGATTTGATACTCAATTGACCCACATTGATCACCAATTAGGGCTTGGATCAATTGAATTAGGGTTTAGAATCGATCACCCTTCAACATGTATCAACATGAGTCTAATTGACATTGAACCCATTGAATCATCATTCAATTCGGTCATGACCTGACCCCAAACGGTCTTGGGATCATTTGGATGACCTCCAAACGGTCTTGAGACCATTTTCTCAAGTCAACACCAATATCTAACTCAACCTATTAAGATTTGGCTCATTGATTTGGTCATTAGGTCACTAATCAATTCTACTTCAACTTGCTATCTTTAGATTTACAACCACCTGACCATAGTCAACCCTAGACCTCCAAACGGTCTTGAGTGACCCCCAAACGGTCTTGGGATCATTTGGACATCCTCCAAACGGTCTTGAGACTGTTTTCCCATTATTTCATCAAAAACCAAGTCATTCACTTAAGGGTTGAACCCTAAATTTGGTCACAAAATCAGCACTTAATTGTTTAACAATTTGATATCATTGGACCCTCAATTGGTCAACCCCACTTAACCCTAGACCACCAAACGGTCTTGGGTGATCACCAAACGGTCTTGAGACCGTTTGGGTTATCCCCAAATGGTTTTGAAATCGTTTGGGCCACTCAACCCAAACTTCAACATGATTGTATAATTGAAATCAACAATAGACCCGATTAGGGTTTAGGTGACTAATGTACCTTCAATTGGCGATTCTCTTGGAATTACTTGATGATTTTTGGTGGGTGATAATTCCATAATGTTTACAACAGATCTCCAAACAGTCAAGGCCTGGTCAACGCATCCAAATGGTCTTGGACCGTTTGCTTCCATGCGTTCTTGGTTGAAACCGTTTGCATTCAAACGGTTTGAAACCGTTTGCTCCCAAACGGTTTGGTAAACCGTTTGTGCAAGAGGTGGAAGACCGTTTGATAAAGCAAGATTTAGGATAAACATTGGAAATAACATCATCATATTCTACCTCAAGAACAAGGGCTGTTCTTCACGGAATCACTTGCAAGAACACTTAAAAGTGTCTAAAGAATAAGAACAAGCAACGATTTTAGGAGAAGAAGATGCATTAATAGAACTTATGGGTTAGAGTTATAAAACCCACCTCTAGGACTGATCCAGAGCTCCAAGATTCGTAGTTTTAATGGTGGATGAAGCTCCAAAGGTTGCCCAAAGTCCGTTCTTCAAGATTTGGATGGAGAAGATGGCTAGAAAGAAGAGTTGTGTAAGAAAAACTAACAAACCAACCTTGTATTAGGGTTTTCCTCCAAGAATTCGAGCTAGATGATGATCAAAGCTTACGCAAACCATCTTGGTTGTCCTTCTCTTCTCCTGAGCTTCTCCTTAGTTGGCCAAAGCAAGAAGATGAGAAAATAAACTAAGGGAAACGTTCCCTTGCTTTGTGGAAAAAGGGTGTTTATATATTTTTGGGTATTATCAAGGCAAAGAAAAGATAATTATTTCTTTGATTTCTTAAACCCATGCAATCATGCTCACTCCACCCTTGGCCACGTTTATTCCTCCTTTTCACATGTAGAACCTTTTCTCTTATCCAAGGTTAAAAGAAAAGAAACCATATATCTTAATAAGCTATATATATGAAGGGCCATTTTACTTAAAACTTGGTTATTTAAATATTAAGGTTATCTTTCTTATTTGATCATTCAAATGAGACGCCCTTCTCATTTTCTTTGCTCTACTTGATGCTAAGAGTCATGAAAGATACTCTAGAGAGTATATTTTACATGTTGCACCCTAGGTTTTGGGTAAATTTCACTTTACACCAAAACTAGGTTTTAAAGCATAAGGATTGCTCTACAAGCTATATCTTGGTGCCCAAGCTTGTGGAATCCATATCACTACATCATATGCATTCTTATGATGTCTTATCATCAGAGGAACATCTTAACATGTGCAAATTCCAGGTTAACCCCTCTAATTGGGTAATTTGCACTTTAGTCCAAAATTAACAAAACAATATTGCAACATTATACAAAAAGGACTGAAATGGAAATATATGTTCCTCAGAAGCTTTAATTACATTACAGAAGATAACCACAAGCATATAATTACATATTTAAGCAAAATACCTAGGGTTAGTTCATAACCCAGGCCAGGGATGTTACAAATTATCCACCCCTTACAAGGATTTCGTCCCCGAAATCAACAAAACACATTAAGAGGAAAGAGTAGGGTATTTCCTTCTCATCTCTTCCTCTAGTTCCCATGTGGCTTCTTCAATACCACAGTGATTCCAGAGGACTTTCACAAGACTTATGTCTTTCTTTTTTAGTTGTTTAATTCTTTTATCAAGGATCGATACTGGTCCTTCCTCATAAGACACATCATCATTCAACTCTACTTCCATAGGTTGCAGAACTGATTATGTATCGAGGTGACATTTCCTAAGCATGGAAATGTGGAACACATGGTGTAACTTTTGTAGCTCTGGTGGTAACTCTAGCTTATAAGCGACTCTTCCAATTCATTCAATGATTGGATAAGGCCCCATAAACCTAGGAGCTAACTTCCCTTTTCTTCCAAATCTCAGAACTCCTTTCCAAGGTGAGACTTTAAGATACACTCTGTCTCCAACCTGGAATTCTAAAGGTCTACGACACTTATTAGCATATGATTTCTACCTATCCTGTGCAGTCTTTAACTGTTGTTGTATTACTTTAATCTTCTCTGTAGTCTGCTGCACAAGATCAGGACCTAAAAGTTGATATTCACCAGTTTCATACCAACATAAGGGTGATGTACAACGTTTACCATGCAAAGCTTCATAGGGTGCCATATCAATGCTATGTTGATAGCTATTATTGTAGGCAAACTCTATCAAGCTTAGGTGCAAATCCCAACTCCCTGTAAACTGAAGAACACATGCTCTAACAAGTCCTCCAAGGTCTATATAGTCCTTTCTGATTGTCCATCTGTCTGAGGATGAAAGGATGTACTAAACCTTAACTGTGTGCCTAAAGCTTTATGAAGTCACTCCCAAAAATGACGCATAAACTGGGGACCTCTGTCAGAAACAATGGTAACTAGGACTCCATGCAGTCAAACTATCTCATCAACATATAACTGTGCTAGCTTTTCAGCAGAATAGGTTGTTTTGACAAGCAAGAAATATGCTGTCTTCGTCAACCTATCAACTATTACCCAAATGGAATTATGTCCTTTGGATGTCTAGGGTAAACCAACCACAAAGTCCATGGTTACATGATCCCACTTCCACTGTGGTATGGGTAAAGGTTGCATTGTTCCTGCAGGCTTCTGGTGTTCAGCTTTAACTTGCTGACACACAGGACACCGCATAACAAACTCAGCAACATCTTTCTTCAAACCAGGCCACCAATACATATCTTTCAAGTTTCAATACATCTTGGTGCTTCCTGGATGCATGGCATACATCAAAGAATGAGCTTCTTCCAGGACTAGCTTCCTCAAGTTATCCACATCAGGCACTATCATCCTACCATGATAACATGATACTTGATCATCTGAGTCATGGAAACCTTCCCGTCTCTCACTATCATACTCCGATCTAATCTGCTAAACTGCAGCATCAACTTGCTGTGCCTCCTTGATCCGTTGTCTCAGGGTAGGTTTTATATGCATCTCAGCTAACAACCCGACTAACAATGATACTCTCAACTATACATTGTCTTGCCTTAAGGAGATAAGCATATCTCTCCTTGAGCACACTAAGGAATTCAGTTGTGCCCTATCCAAGGCTGATATTGATGATTTCCTACTCAAAGCATCATCAACCACATTGGCCTTCCCTGGATGGTAATTAATTGTACAATCGTAGTCCTTAATTAACTCCATCCAGCGGTGTTGCCTCATATTAAGCTCATGCTAAGAAAAGATATACTTAAGGTTCTTATGGTATGTGAAAATCTGGAATGTCTCTTCATAAAGATAATGTCTCCAAATTTTCAAGGCATGAACTACAACAGCTAATTCTAGATTGTGCGTCGGATAATTCTCCTCGTGTTTCTTAAGCTGTCGGGAAGCAAAAAGAAATCACTTGTTTATCCTACATCAACACACATCCAAGTCCATTCTTGGAGGCATCATAGAAAACTATATATCCTTTCCCTTGCTCAGGTAACACAAGTACATGTGCACTTGTCAACCTCTCCTTCAACAACTGAAAAGATTGTTGACACTTATCACTCTAGGTAAAAGGAACATCCTTCCTGGTCAACTTAGTCAAGGGTAAGGCTATAGAACTGAAGTTCTTAATGAACCTCCGGTAATAGCCTGCCAACCCTAAGAAACTACAGATTTCCATCGGCGTCTTAGGCTGTTCCCATTGTAGAACATATTCTACCTTTCTAGGGTCAACACGTATACCTAAAGCAGATATTACATGTCTAAGGAAAGATACTTCTGGTAACCAGAACTCACACTTGCTAAACTTAGCATATAACTTATGCTCTCTAAGCAAAGTTAGAGCCTGATGAAGATGTTGTTCATGCTGCTGAGCATCTGTACTATAGATCAGGATGTCATCTATAAAGACAACAACACACTGATCGAGAAAAGGTCGGAAGATTCTATTCATGAGTTCCATAAATGTAGCTGGTGCATTTGTTAGTCCAAATGACATAACTGTGAATTGATAGTGACCATACCTTATCCTAAAGGCAGACTTAGGTATGTCACCATCCTTAATATGTAGTTGGTGATATCCTGAACTCAAATCTATTTTTGAGAAGACGGTTGCACCACGCAACTGGTCAAAGAGATCATCAATCCTCGGTAGAGGATACTTGTTCTTTATCGTTACTTTATTTAATTGTCTGTAATCAATGCACAACCGCATTGACCCGTCTTTCTTTTTAACAAAGAGGACCGGAGCACCCAGGGTGAAGTACTTGGTCGGATGAAACCCTTCTCAAGCAACTCTTGCAGTTGTTTCTTGAGTTCTTCCATCTCAGCAGGTGCCATCCTATATGGTGTTTGTGCTATTGGTTGCGTGTCTGGGATTAAATTGATTTCAAAATCAATTTCCCGAGGCGGTGGCACACCTGGAAGTTCTTCAGGAAATACATCTACAAACTCGCTGACTACAGGAACTTCAACAGGGTTAGGACTATCCATGGTAGTATCTACCACATGGGCCAAGAATGCATAACATCCTTGCCTCATCAACTTCTCAGCAACCACAGCTGACACAAGACAGGTGGGTAGAATCTCTCTCTCCTTGAAAGATCCATGTGTCGCTATCATCAGCAAACACAGCTTGCTTGGACTCACAATCCAAGACAACCTTATACCTTTCTAAGGTATCCATCCCAAGGATTATATCAAATCCATGCATCTCAAGTGGTATAAGATCCACTTGAATGCGATGCTCATAAAAGAAGAGGATGCAGGGATAACATACCTCCTGCAACACAACAGATCCCATCAACGGAGTTTCTAGCAACAAACTATCTGCTCTATAACTTAGAGTCAAGTTGCATCAAGAATCACTCTTCGAGTGATAAAAGAGTGCGTAGCACCCAGATCAATTAAAATAGATACAACGCAAGATGTAGACATATCAAAATATAACAATTCCATCTGACCTACCACAACCCGAGGGTTGATCACTGCATCAGGTGGATTCATTGTGTAGAATCTTGTAGTTGCTTGTGGTTGATTCGGTGCTCGCTGACCTGGTGCCGGTGATCCAGCTTGGGACGCTTGTCCACGTCCTCTAGCATTTCCTAGGAATTGCCTCCTTTGGGATCCTTGCTGAATCTACCTCTGAGGTTGAGTCACAGTCACTTCTCTAGCTCTGCAATCTTTCATTAGATGTCCCATCTTTCCACATATATAATAGCTTCTATTTAGTTGTTGTGGTCTGGGTGGTCCTGTAACCGACATAGATGCTGAACTGTGAGCTCCTTCTAGTGGTAAACTTCGTCCTCTACCCCTATTTGACGTCCACTACGTTTGGGTACTAAATCTAGGTGGTGGTGTAGGTGCAGAAAACCTAGGTTTCTTAAAACCTTTAGATGAAGATCCTTGGAATTGGGGATACATCCTCTTGTTCTGGGTCTGTCTCTTCTCTGCTACAAACCTTTCTACCCTTCTGACAGATTCCACAAAGGCAGAAAACCTTTCTCTGTTCTCTAGGGCAGACACAGGAGTAGTCAACTCAGCGTTTAATCCTTTCTCAAAATGCCTAATCCTTTCTTCATCTGTGGTCGCCATGTGCGGACAGAACCGCAACAACTCCATGAACTTAGCCTCGTACTCACTAATGTTCATTGGACCTTGTCTTAATTTCTCAAACTGAGAGATTTTCTCATCCAGAAATGTCTTAGGAAAGTATATGCTGATAAATTCCCGTCTAAAGACTTCCCATTCAACTTCTACACCAGACCTTTTCTGTTCTTCCATGGTTCACCAATGACCATCACTCCCCTTGAGAAGATACACAGCATGTCTAACCTTCTCAGCTTCTGGGATGTTTAGGATTCTAAAGGCCTTCTCTAGTTCAGTTAACCATAAGTCAGCATCTGCTGGATCAGCTGTTCCAGCATACTCTGTGGCTCCAACTCGGTGAAGTCGTTCAAACGTCTTGCCGACTCCTTGTCCTTCAGGATGGGTAGGTGCCCTAGGTGTAGGTATAGGCATCCTATCAGTCATGTGTGTCATGGCAGTCATAAACTGCCCAAACATGGCTTGGACGATTGGGTTCCCCATGTCAGTTGGATTGAACTGGGGTGGTTCAGGCACATGTTCTTCTCTATCTGAATCTCTTGCACCTCTTCTGGGTGCAGCAACACTACTCTCTGCAATGTGTTCTTCGTGTGGTCCAGACATCCTTAATCTTATCTTCTCCTCCTAAATGAGTAGAAGACACTATCAGACATACTAGAAGGCACTAGAACAGACTCAACATCCTAAGTCCTATGTCTCTGTAGACTCAGCGAACCTAGAGCTCTGATACCACTAATTGAGATGATCGAATCGCAAAAACAAGATCAACAAATGTGGAAGCGATTAACTAATTTAAACTAATGCGGAAGCGTTTCGTTAGCAGCGGAATTATTAAAAATCACTAAAAATTAAAACTTCTCATGAAGAGATCTATAAACAATAAAACTTTTTCATAAAGAAACGTGAAAAGTTGTTTACAGACTGATCCATCATTACATCTCTGTAATATCACATCTCGAGTATTACAAACATCAGCTACCTTGTTAGCTGTACAAGGCAAGATACACAAATCTCGAGGCATTAAGCCAAAAATCTCAGATCTACTTTTAAACATCTACTGACTCCTAGGACCTGAGAGTACAGAGACGACACATAGGACAATCTATTTACAAGACTTGACAAATAGTGTCTCCACCTGAGGATTACTTCTATCCCAGATGTTGTTGCTGCTGCTGTTGTTGCTAACCCACTGATGGGTTCCTTCGTCCTCGGCGTCTACCTAAAAAGTTGAATCCCACGGGGGTGAGACAATTTGAATCGTTGTCCCAGCAAGAGTTATAACTCTCCGCCAGAAGCATTGTTATTACAATAATGGAATAATAATTAAGCAATAGAACTATAAACATTCAACAACAGGTTTAACATTGTGTAAACTAAGTGAAGCAACATTCTTTTAAGCAATCATTTCAATTATAACTTAATTGAATGACAAGACATATAACAATAAGGAATATGAAGAACATGTATACTAGTTGTTTAACTAGAACACTATAAACAATGTAACATCACTCATTGTTTCTCGTAATTCAACCTAAGAAAATATGCTACACGACTGATTACATTTTACACACATTTTTATGCCCTGAGGAGATGAGTTACACCTCTCATACTCCAACCGACCATTATGAAATCGCAATCGGTACCATACATAGGTCATCAGAAGAGCCGGATTTCTATGACCTCATCTTCCTCAGTCAGTGTGAGGTACAACATGCAGGACATCTTGTGTCTCTGCTATAATAGCTTTCCAGGGTATTCTGGCAACTTTGCTATTAGATTTACAATGGCGTTCTGTACTCTCTTCACCATGGAGGGATTTTTTGTTTATCTCACATCGATGTGACATTAACAACATCATCGGGAGATTGGTGATACATCATCCCGACATAAACGTATAATGAAGGATTGGGAGATTACAGGTACATCTCACATCAAATCCTACATTAGGATGTAAGGATATTCGCGTCCATAACCCCCACATACTCAAAAGTATGCTCTCCAGGAGTTCCCTTAGGGAAACCTATTTCACCATCATTTAACTTCTGACAATGATGGATCTATGGTCAGGGCTCTACATGATATCATTATACTTGATTATTTAAGTACATTATGGCATTCTTTTAGCATCAGGCATGTTTTCAAACATAAAACATTAAAACAATTGCAATAAAGTAAGAGTACTAATTGTATCAAGTTCATTTCTCATCCAGTTATCATTGAGATGTCAATCCCTAACCATCTCATCATTATGATTCAGGAACATGGGTGTTCAAACCCTTAAATTATCAAAACACTTGTTACCAAGTAACATATTGTCATTAAGTCATTTTAACAGTATGACCTTGATTGTGACAATGCAGATATTTCTCATTGGCTATCACAGCCTATCAATCTCATATGTTACCTCTTACTAGACAACATAGTATATCATTACTTTCAAAGTTTATAAAGTGCTTTTAATGAATATAACTTCATAACCCTTACCTGGCTATGATCTCTTCTGTATAAAAACCTGCATGATTAGCACAATTGATAACATGCACATTTTGTCTATATAAGCACAGTACAAATTCTTTCCATATTAAATACAGAATACCACGGCCATGCTATCTTGCACGACCGTGCAAGAGTAAGCCACCATGGCCGTGCTTCATTACATGGTCATGCCACAGAGGATTCACCACGACCGTGTCATATCACCACAGCTGGTTTCTAGTGTCAGGTTTCCTTTTTAATTCAATTAGGGTTATTCAACCTCCTTGACTTATAAAGGCATAATGATTACTCATTCCATAATCAAGTATAAAGTGTCATGCTTAAAAGCATAACCCAAATTAGGGTTTACTATTCACACCATGACATTTCCCTAGATTAGGGTTTACTATTCACATTACAATGAATTAAGATCATACCATCATCATGTGTGAGGATTACTTCCATTAATGCACTCTCATTAGATTAATATTCATTAACCATCATAATTAGGGTTTTCATGATCTCACTATGATGGATCATACCCTAATTAGATATATATATATATACATGTTAGAAGTGTATTACTTAATTCTCATTCATATAAGGAGTCCTCTCTCTCCTCTTTCTATAAGATGATATTTACATCATCCTTGATTAGGTTAGGTCAAATCAACACTAACATCATGGGTTGTGTCATAACTATTGTGGTCATTAAGGTTCACTTGATCAAAGGGTATTAGTCACTCTATCCCATCAAGGGTACCTTGGTAATGTTCACCACTTGATCATGACATGCATTAATCAACTAATTACTTGATCCCTTAATCACTTTAGGTATCTATGAGGTTTATGTTAATCAACTACTAAACCATTTGTCCACTAAGGCATCAAACGTTCTCAACCTTTTTGGACCTCAAACGGTCTTGCCCACTAACCCTCCAAACAGTTTTGAACAATCCTTGAAACCGTTTGGTGATGTTGACCTTGAAACGTTTGGTAAAGTGCACACTCAAAACCATTTGCCCAAGATGGGGTGATGACCGTTTGGTCTTGTTGACCGTTTGTCAAGTTTGAATTTGAAACCGCATGGGAAAATTGATCTTGAAACCGCATGAGCACCAAACGGTTTGGGACCGTTTGGACCCAAACGGTCTTGAGACCGTTTGGTCCAAACCATCTCAAAACTGTAAGGACCGAAAAGTGTCTCAGCCACTTCAATTGCAATAGGGTTTCCAATGTTGAACCCCTCAATCTTTCATGCACTTGTTAGCCACTTATCAATTGAGTCAATTGGGTCAACTCTCAACTGATTTGACCCTCAATTGACCCTCAATTGATCACCAATTAGGGCTTGGATCAATTGAATTAGGGTTTAGAATCGATCACCCTTCAACATGTATCAACATGAGTCTAATTGACATTGAACCCATTGAATCATCATTCAATTTGGTCATGACCTGACCCCAAACGGTCTTGGGATCGTTTGGATGAACTCCAAACGGTCTTGAGACTGTTTGCTCAAGTCAACACCAAAATATAACTCAACCTATTAAGGTTTGGCTCATTGATTTGGTCATTAGGTCACTAATCAATTATACTTCAACTTGCTATCCTTAGATTTACAACCACCTGACTATAGTCAACCCTAGACCTCCAAACGGTCTTGGGTGACACCCAAATGGTCTTGGGATCATTTGGACATCCTCCAAACGGTCTTGAGACCGTTGTCCCATTATTTCATCAAAAACCAAGTCATTCACTTAAGGGTTGAACCCTAAATTTGGTCACAAAATCAGCACTTAATTGTTTAACAATGTGATATCATTGGACCCTCAATTGGTCAACCCCACTTAACCCTAGACCTCCAAACGGTCTTGGGTGATCAACAAACGGTCTTGAGACCGCTTGTGTGATCCCCAAATGGTTTTGAAACCATTTGGGCCACTCAACCCAAACTTCAACATGATTGTATAATTGAAATCAGCACTAGACCCGATTAGGGTTTAGGTGACTAATGTACCTTCAATTGATGTTTCTCTTGGAATTACTTGATGATTTTTGGTGGGTGATAGGTCCATAATGTTTAAAACAGATCTACAAATGGTCAACGTCTAGTCAATGCATCCAAATGGTCTTGGACCGTTTGCTTCCATACGTTCTTGGTTGAAATCGTTTGCATTCAAACGGTTTTAAACCGCTTGCTCCCAAATGGTTTGGGAAACCGTTTGTGCAAGAGGTGGAAGTCCGTTTGCTAAATAAAGATTTAGGATAAACATTGGAAATAATGTCATCATCTTCTACCTAAATAACAGGGGCTTCTCTTCATGGAATCACTTGCAAGAACACTTAAAAGTGTCTAAAGAATAAGAACAAGCAACGATTTTAGGAGAAGAAGATGCATTAACAAAACTTAAGGGTTAGAGTTATAAAACCCACCTCTAGGACTGATCCAGAGCTCAAGCTTCGTAGTTGTAATGGTGGATGAAGATTGAAAGGTTTCCCAAGGTCCGTTCTTCAAGATTTGGATGGAGAAGATGGCTAGAAAAAAGAGTTGTGTAAGAAAAACTAACAAACCAACCTTGTATTAGGGTTTTCCTCCAAGAATTCGAGCTAGATGATGATCAAAGCTTACCCAAACCAGCTTGGTCGTCCTCCTCTTCTCCTGAGATTCTCCTTAGTCAGCCAAAGCAAGAAGATGAGAAAAGAAACTAAGGGAAACGTTCCCTTGCTTTGTGGAAAAAGGGTGTTTATATATTTTTGGGTATTATCAAGGCAAAGAAAAGATAATTATTTCTTTGATTTCTTAAACCCATCCACTCATGATCACTCCACCCTTGGACACGTTTCTTCCTCCTTTTCACATGCAAAACCTTCTCTCTTATCCAAGGTTAAAGGAAAAGAAACCATATATCTTAATAAGCTATATATATGAAGGACCATTTTGCTTAAAACTTGGTTATTTAAATATTAAGGTTATCTTTCTTATTTGATCATTCAAATGAGACGCCCTTCTCATTTTATTTGCTCTAATTGATGCTAAGAGTCATGAAAGATACTCTCGAGAGTATATTTTACATGTTGCACCCTAGGTTTTGGGTAAATTGCACTTTACACCAAAACTAGGTTTTAAAGCATAAGGATTGCTCTACAAGCTATATCTTGGTGCCCAAGCTTGTGGAATCCATATAACTACATCATATGCATTCTTATGATGTCTTATCATCAGAGGAACATCTTAACATGTGAAAATTGCAAGTTAACCCCTCTAATTGGGTAATTTGCACTTTAGTCCAAAATTAACAAAACAATATTGCAACATTATACAAAAAGGACTGAAATGGAAATATATGTTCCTCAAAAGCTTTAATTACATTACACAAGATAACCACAAGCATATAATTACATATTTAAGCAAAATACCTAGGGTTAGTTCATAACCCAGGTCAGGGATGTTACATATACTGAGTAGAAAGGAAACAATCGTGATGTGAAGATGAGACAACCAAACGAGTTGAAAGTATTCATTTGGTGTCTGTTTCAGGTTTTGTGTTACTCGAGGATGAGCAATGTTTAAGTTCGGGGTATTCTGATGAATCCAAATTCATCATGATTTTCAGTCACCATTTTGAGCCCAATTCGACTAAATACATTCGATTTCATCTCCTTAAATCTTACAATGTGCAATTTTGCTTGGTTGATCAGATTATCAAGTTATTAACTAGTTTTATATGAATTTCATGCAGATCATGTAGGTCAAGGTGAGGTTGAACCTTCATCTAGAGCCCACCTTCACTCAACCCTATATCTACCTTCATCAACACCCTTCATCTTATTCACCTTCCATTAATGGTCATCACCATCACTTGCTTTGCTTTCCACTTCCATCTTCATCAACATCACCCTTGCATCCATATTAACCATCTGATCACATATCAACACTTCCTCACAGTTTCGACCACTCAGTCCTGACCTAGCGGTCTTGACCAAACGGTTTTGGTCCTCTCAGTTTGCATTCACACGGTTTCAACCCCTCACAATCATCCATACGGTCTTGGGCTTTCTCCGATCCACCCGATCACCGATCAATGGTCCCTATCCATCCAACCTTTCGATCAGCCCTAATGTTTTGCACCTTCGACCCCTCTCATGATCTCAAGACCGCGTGAGTCCTCACGGTCTTAATACCGTGAGAGTCCTCACGATCCCAAGACCGTGAGAAAGCTCACGACCCTGAGACCGCAATGATCATCACCTGCAGCGCCCCTCGCTCTTTCGTCTTCACCAACTGACCCCAACATGCCTGCAACCCTAATTCTTCATCGCCTCCTCTCACCAAGACCTGCAACAGCCAGCAAGCATCCTACATCGTCTTCTCCCTCACGACGTTACCATCCGACACCTCTTCTCCACCTACTCAATAGCAGCGATGATCATGGCTTCATAACCACTGCCGCGTCGCGACACCTACGATTCATCTCCTTCCACACCTGCAACATGTACCTTCTCACGGTCTCCACCCCCAAGCGACCATGCCTCGTGATTTCAAGACCGCTTGGCTCCTAACAGTTTGAAAACCATTAGGAGGCTAACGACCCTCGAGACTGAGAGAACGACAAGACTGCGAGGAGAGAAAAAGTGAAGACCACAAGGGCGCTCAAACCACGAGACTCCAAGAATGGTTGGAAAGCAGAAGTGATAAGACTGCAAGGCCTCGATAGGTCAGAGACCGATTGGCTGCTACATCCTGAAGACCATTTGGATGCAATGGTGCAAGACCGGCTGCAGAGACCGCTGGAGGTGAAACCACACAAGCACCCAAAACCAATGATTGTCCAAACCATGAAGTCCGCTGAGGTGCAAGACTGCTAGGGCTGTGTTCGGTTTCCAAACCAAGAAGGAAGCCTCACAGTTTGCAGACTGTGAAGGCAGATCGTGAAACCGAAATCGTGAAGCAATATCTTGAAGACCCTCACGACCTCAAGACTGTGAGGAGGGCCCTTCGTTTTCAAATTGAGAAGAACCAGACCATTACAAAACCGTTCAAAACTTGACCCAAGCCTATAAATAGGATGAGCAGGGTCCTCATTCGGGCATCAGATCTGGGACGCCGCCAGGCTGTGCAACTGCACACTCGACCCCTGCTCCCTCTGATCTACAACAACAACTCCACCACCAGGCTGCACCTAGTGTACTTGACCCCTGGGAAAATCCTCCACCTACATTTCTCCTCATCCTACACTCCACCACCAGGTTGTGCCTAAGACGCACTCGACCCCTGGTGGAAGATGATGTCCACATCCAAGCTGAGCGGAAGGCTTGCACATCCGCCCATCATCCACTCCACCTACGCATCCACAACCTGCTCCTCCTACTATGAGCAAGGAGGATGAGACAAGAAGGAAGGTGGAGAGAGAAATACTTGTCGGTCTATCTTGGTTTCCCTCGCTCCTCGTCCAGATCTGCTCCAACATGGCGTAGAAGACTGTATCTTCACCAAGCTGCGACCACCTTCTACATCATGCTCATGGCATAATCTTCCCTCTCTCTTGTTCTTTTTGTTCCTCGCATCATGAGCGAGTAGTTCCTTTTCATTGGGGTGCGGGGACTAGCCCCGCTGCCTATGCTTACATGTCCTTTTGTTAAACATTTCATGTCATGTATATAACTTTTCATTTCTTTGTTAATCATCGATGTTTGCTTATAGATTGATCACCTGCTTGCTTTTATCTTGTTCTTTCCTATGTTGTGAGAACTTCAATATGTAGGATAGAATGTCAATTAACATGGTTGACTCCCTAACTAGAAATAGGATGGGATTCCTTGAGGTCGTAAGTGAATGATCCGTGAGGGGACGAGCCATCTAGCCCATAGTGACGCTTCTATGTGCCTAACACCTGTATATGGGGCCCACATCTTTAGTTGGATATATGTATCTTCGGAATCGTAAGTACATGATCCGGATGGTGACGATAATTCTGATGCCTACGGTGATGCTTACGTGAACCTAAACATCCCTCAGGGAGGGTTCACAACAGTTCTATTTGGATAGTTAGATCTTGCCTGGATGTTTGTGATTGGATATGTTTGCATGTGTAGTGGTGGTGAAACTTGGGACCACCCCAGCGATCTCCATCATTAATCTAGATTCAACTTTAATTCTGCTCTTTACTTTTTTGCAATTAGTTCAATTAAAATCAAATAAAACTTTGTTCTAAATATTAGGCTTACTTGAACTAGACTAGACTAGCAACGATTCTTAAAAACGTTGTCTCTTTGGATTCGATCCTTAACTATACTACGATAAGACCCATCCGCTTGCAGGTGGTATTATAGCACAAGGTTTTGGTAAAAACTCTGGGATTTCAACCCCGAGTGAATTTGTTAGTACAATAATAGATCAAGTCAACTCTCTCACTCATAATGAGACGAATTAAGTGTTTGACTACAGTCCAAATACAAAGCTCATCCCATTCCAAGATTAGAGATAGTGTACCCACATATTATCTCAAAATTTCACATTTTAGGTTGAACCATTCTCAATACGACTCAAAACCATCATATTTTTTAATTCCCAAAATTCTGATATGATGGTTTTGAGTCGTATTGAGAATGGTTTTCATTATTGAGAATGGTTTTCATATTTTTTAGTGTTCCTATCTCACTCTTGACTTTGTGCACAACTCCCTTAAGTTTTCATTATCCATGACTTTGTCTATCCTTTAAATTTACGCCTCATGTCTCATTTGTTGGATCTAGGGATTTAGAGGGGGTGTGAATAGAGCTACAAAATTTATAACAAGATAGATTAGATCTTCAAATTATATCAAATTGAAACCAATAGCTTAAGTGCAATTTGAAGTCCTAACTAACAAGCATAGCAAGGATGAGAGGAATTGATAGCAAGCACTTGACAAGGCAATGTAGAGTGGTTCCACTCTCCAAACTAGTAGAGAGTCAGTCCACTAGCTAGAGAGGTCAACCTCTAGGACTTTGCAAGTACATTTCTCTATATTATCACCAATAAGAGTTACAATACAAGACCACCAAAGGACTTACACATCCAAGAACAAAGAGAAATCCACCTTACCAAGGACTTACCCACTTTGCAAGAGTCTTCAACCTTCTTCCAAGGTCTTACCCAGTCAAGTACAAGTCTTCCGCCTTCAAGGACTTTTCCACTCTTCTTGGATCTTTAGCCTTTGTCTTCTCCTTCACCTAGAGAAGATCACCACCTCTTCATCAACCTTGAACAGGAACAACTACAACTCCTCCTTCACTTGGGGAAGCTTGTTTCAACTTTTCTTCATGGAGGAAAGGGATAGGGAAGATGGAGAAGATGATATATTTACATGAACAAGGGAGTAGCTCTCTTACAATAGGCCTAACTCACTCACAATCACAATATTAAGTGTAAACTAGAGAGAGAAAGGGGCTCAAGGAGTTGCAACACACTCAACTATAGCAAGGACTTAGAATAGCATGAATGAGCAAACTTGGAATGAACTCGAAGGGGTGCTATTTATAGATGGGTGTGTTACCTTGAGTTGGGGATCACTTAGGGTTGAAATATAGTCATTTTTCACAATGCAACAGATCTAATTTCACCCAAAACAACTCACCAATGATTATAATCACTTTTTTTGCATTTTCCATACAGTGCATTCGGTCGAGTTTCAATAAAGGTAACTCGACTGATCAACTAAAAGAAAAAGACAATTTTCAAACTATTGGTCAAGTTTGTTATGGTAAACTCGACCGATGAGCTAAAATTATATTTTCTTAGTGACTCGGTCAGTCGAGTTAGGATTGGTCGAGTTGGATCGAACTTGACTGATGAACAACGTGTGAAATTTTTTTGAAGTTGACTTTTGAGTGATTAAACCTTGGTATTTTGTGTCCCTCATATTTTTCTCATATTAGTTGCAAGTCATATCATCAATACAAGTGATTAAAAAATTCTTCTAAGATCGTTTGGAGTGATTTCCCAAAAGATGCACTTGCATTGCTTTTGACTTGAACTAGAACAAGATAGGGCTTGTGTATTTTAATCCTTTTCATGTACCTAAAGCCTGAAATCAATCTTGAACAAACATATTAGATACATAGGAATGGAATGGTTAAGTCATTATCAAAATATGGACAATTTACAACTCTCAAGTCAACATTCTCCCCTTTTTTGACAATGAGAAATCATTCCTCAATCACATTGAAAAGGATATTGAAATTATACCTTTTCCTTATGAATTGCAAGGGGATTCAAGATTTGAACAATGTGAATTGCTCCCCCTCAATATATACTTACTTTAACATGCATAGTTAGTCTATCTATACAAAGAAATATAGCACATACATATTATATGGTCCTTTAGCAAGTTACATGATAAAGCATATAATGAACAAGAAAAGGATCACATAGGCAATAAAAGCAATATGGTTGAGCTTTAAGATATTGAATTTCTCTCCCCCTTTTGACGTTATCTAAAAGGAAGGGGGTAGAAGAGCATAAAATAGGTCTTCTCCAAGCAAAGCCAAACATATATCCATAACATGCACTCGTAAAAAATACACCAAACAGAGTTGAGAGAAGCAACCAAACTAAGTCATAATCAAAATATGGTGAGAAATGGCACCAACTCATAAGATATAACAAATAAAAGAGTAAGTGTGCACAAAATTAAGATTACAATTTAGAAAGTTAGTTCTCATAAAATAGCTACAAGGTAAAATGATGAAAACTAGAAAGATAAAATAGTACAACTCAGATCATGTGCCCAGATGTTTCTTATACAAAAATAGCCTAGAAAGATATATATGATCAACACCTAGACTAAAAACTATAAGAAACTAGATATCTAGGTCATCTATATCTACATCATCTATAACATCATCAACATCAGGCTTGTAGTCGTCATCTCCATCTGAAGGTGCAGCAACATCGCCTTCATCACTGGAGTCACCAACAAATCCATCAGATGCATTACCGTCATCCTCATCATCAGTAGCATCCTCGTCAGCATCATCAGCCTCCTCATCAGCCTGGTCTGGTATCTCTTCATCAACATAGGGACTGAAACCACGACCGGGTCAACGAGCATTCTGCTCATCCAAAGACATACCAAGAGCATGGAGCTCATTGGCCTATGGGAAGGAAGGAGCAGAACTGCCAAGGATGGTAAGAAGAGTGGCCAAGGGGACAACAGTCAGAGGGAGCACAACCGGGGAAGGTCCACCAGCAGTAGAGGGTGTAGAAACAACAACAGAAGGTGCAGGTGGAGGGGTAGGGTAAAAGTGATATTATGCATAGGATGCATAATCACCTCCTGGGTAGGGATGGTAGGTTGGGTAGGGATGTGCACAAGACATGTTCATGTTGGACATGATTGAGCATAGGTCCTGATGTAGGTGTTCATGAACCTAGAGGTTTTATGCATGTTGATGCATCATATAACCCATAAGGGTTTCATTTGACACATGAAATGAGGCACGAGCAGGTCGGGTAGGCTGAGGGGGTGGAGGTGGTTGGGTAGAGGTAGAGGCATAGACACCAGGTGTGGTGGAGGAGAGGATAGGCACAGACTTTTGAATAGTGGTCTCACAGATACAAACTCTTTTCTGGGTAGGTTTGTAATGAAAGTCATGGAAAAGAGATTTGTCAGTGGCAAGATGAAAAAGACCACATATCAGGGAAAGGTAGGGAGGTTGGGTTCCATGGGTGTTCTTGCCTGAGTAAAAGTAGGTCATGTGGTGGAGGATGTATCTGGATCACTTGACTCTGACTTTCTCTAAGAGATAATACATAATCACTACAGTGTTTTATACAATTTCCATTTGATTTTTCTTTGGATGGATATTGCAATTAACAACTAGGGAAAGGATGTGTCTCTTGAGATCTAAGGCAGAGGAAGGAAGTGTGCACTTCTTCTTATAGGGGAATTGAGGCTTCTTTTAGAAATGATGAATGTCAGGAAGAGTGAGATCGTATTGCGTGTAGAAGGCCTCAGGCTTGACTAGGTCAAAATACTCAGGGTAATCCTTACTCCAGGTGTCAGTCTCATTGGTACCTAATAAGAAGATGTTTAGGGTATCCTTTGAGACTTGGAATTTCTTCCTAGCTATCATGGACGTTAGGACTACTTGAGTATTAGGCGGGGGTATGAGGCTATCGTAATTCCAACGCAAGTTAGCATAAAATTCGTGAACCACTTTCGTTCTCGTTATGGAATTGTCGTAGCACGCACGTTCAACACCCAAGGCTGAAAGATGGTTAACATGTAACAACTACGCAACTTGATCTATGACCTCTTGGAATCTAGGGCTTGGCTCAAAGAGGGTGTGAAAAGGGAAAGGATTCTGGGGAAGGAGGTCCTTATACCTCTTTACAACCTCATTTGAGATAAAAAGAGTGTCATCAAATAGAATCAAGCGGGAGGAGGATGAAGAAGATGGAGCATTAGATGGGGCGGCTTTCTTCCTCCTATTGGATGTCATGGAGACGAACAAGAGAGAAGGGAGAGAGAAAGAGCTAAAATTCACCACTAAAAATGTCCACATACCTAGGTTAAACAAGGGGGAAGGTCTTGCAAGGCCAAATTAGGGCTAGGTTGAGGAAGGGAAGGGCAAGGGTAGAGAGCTTAGGGAAAATGGAGGTGCAATCGGTCGACTTTTATCTAGTTGAGAGGGAGAATAGTCGACCGAACCAACTTAAGTATGCTCCAGCCCGGCCATCGTTCGAGTTCTGTGAACTCAGACCAATAGATTTTTTCAAAAAAGCTCTTGACAGTCGATCGGTCGAGTTGGCAACTCGACTGATGGTCAACCTGACCTAAAACTAACAAACTTAATTTCTAGCCATTTGAGTGCTAATTAAATTTTATTTTCAAGTCCATTATGTATATTGAACATACTTAGGCACATATCACTCATCATTGGGTACTATTTTGTGGTAAAACATGCATTTGTGAAATATACCCAAAAAAAGAGAAAAACAAGGCAAAATGAACATGAAAAATGGATTCTTAGCATATTAGCAAGCAAAGATGATCAAAACAGATACAAGACATATAGGATAGATAACAACTAGGTATAAGGCATACCAGATTCATTCAAAGTAGTTATAAGAAATTTCGATCTAATAAAGTTAAATTGCTCTCAAGCTAGAGGTTTAGTGAAAATGTCCGCCAACTGATTTACTGTGTCCACATACATGATATAGATATCCTTCTTGGTAATGTGATCATAGAGGAAATGATGGAGAACCTCTATATGTTTAGCTCTACTATGCAAGATAGGATTGTATGATAAGTTAATTGTACTAGTATTATCACAATAGATAGGAGAAGCATTAAAATGAATGTTAAGTCTTGGAGCATTTTCTTCATCCATAGGACCTGGGCACAACAACTCCCGGCTGCAATGTACTCAACATCAGTGGTTGATAATGCCATTGTGCTCTATTTCTTGGATAACCAAGACACCAAGAATGGTCCTAGGAGGAAACAAGTGTCACTTGTGCACTTTCTATCAATCAAGCACCCTACATAATCCGCATCACTATAAATAGTAAGAGTAAAGTCCCTTGACTTGGGATACCATAGTCCAAAATTTTGGGTTTTGGCTAAGTACCTTAAAATCCTCTTAACAGCTATAAGATGTGATTTCTTAGGATTTGATTGAAAGCGAGCACACAAGCCAACACTAAATATTATATCAGGTCTAGAGGCAGTTCAGTAAAGTAAACTTCCAATCATACCTCTATAGAGCTTCTCATCTACCTTCTCACCTTCTTCATCTTTATCAAGTTTGGCAGTGTTTGACATGGGTGTGTCCATCAGCTTGGTGTTCTCCATCCCAAAGTGTTTGAGTAGTTTACTTGTGTACTTGCCTTGGTTGATGAAGTTCCCATCTTTTGTTTGTTTGATTTGAAAGACGAGGGAGAACGTGAGTTCACCCATCATACTCATCTCAAAATCACTCTACATAAGATCACTAAATTCTTTGCAAATATCAAGGTTAGTTCCGCCAAAAATGATATCATCAACATATATTTGTGTGATAAGAAAATTGTTAGAAGTGTGCTTTAGAAGTAAGGTAGAGTCCACCTTGCCCATGATCTAACAAAAAGTTCTTTAATTTCTCATACCAAGCCCTTGGTGCTTGTTTGACTCCATAGAGAGCTTTTTGCAACAAATAAATATGGTTAGGTAGACTATCATGTTCAAAGCCTGGAGGTTGTGCAACATACACTTCCTCCCCAATTGTACCATTTAAAAATGCACTTTTAACATCCATTTAATATAGAAGAAAGTCTTTATAACTAACAAAGTCAAGCAACATATGAATGAACTCAAGTCTAGATACAGGTGCATATGTCTAATCAAAGTCTATACCTTCTTATTTATTATAGCCTTGAGCCACTAACCTTTCTTTGTTCCTTACCACTTTACCACTTTCATCAAGCTTGTTGTGGTAGACCCATTTGGTGCCAAAGATCTTTCTATCACTTGGTGTTGACACTAGGGTCCAAACTTTGTTCTTTTCAAATTTCTCCAACTCTTCTTGCATAGATAGGATCCATTCTTCATCCCCAAGAGCTTCCATGACATTCTTAGGCTCGAGTTGTGAGATGAAGGCATTGTTTGCTTGTTCTTTGTTGAATGCAGCCCACGTCTTTACTCTTTCAAATGGATCACCTAAAATCAGCTCCTTTGGATGATTCTTTGCAAACTGGGGGTTTGGATCCTTCTTCTCATCATCTTTCTCTTCTTCTTGAGTGGCCACCTCTTTTCCCTTTTGGATGATGTTGAGCTACTTTAGAATAGGAATTACTTCACCTGCAACATCATCATTGGGAACAATATATTTGGGAATAGAGGGGTTAGTCTTAATAAACTTTACATTAATGGATTCTTCTACTTTAGCAAGATCAACATTTAAAACTCTATAAGCCTTTCTAGTAGTGATATAGCCAAGAAATTAAGCCTTGTAAAATTTTAGATCAAACTTTTTGAGAGAATCTTTCATATTCAAAAGAAAACAAGGACATCCGAAAACATGGAAATGCTCGATAGAAGGCTTCCTACCATGCCATAGCTCATAGGGGGTTTTCTTCAGCAAAGGATGAGTAAAAACCCAATTTTTCACAAAACATGAGGTACTGACAGCTTCAGCCCAAAACTTCTTAGGAGTATCATACTCTAGAAGTATGGTCCTAGCCGTCTCCTATAAAGATCTATTCTTCCTCTCTACAACCCCATTTTGTTGAGGTGTTCGAGGTGAAGAGAAGTTGTGTGCATAACTAGATTCTTGACAAAAATGCTCAAAAAGCTCATTTTCAAATTCTCCCCCATGGTCACTATGGATGGAAACAATGCGATAAGAAGCTTCATTCTCAACTCATTTATAAAAGCTCGAGAAACCATCAAGCGTATCACTTTTAGAAATGAGAAACAACGTCCAAGTGTATCTAGAGAAATCATCGACAATAACAAGACAATATTTGGAACCACGAAGCGATTGAGTTTTCATTGGTCCAAATAGATCAATGTGAAGAAGCTCAAGAGCTCTCTTGGTACTAAGGACTCCTTTGAATTTAAAGTAGGACTTGGTTTTATTTCCTTGGGTACAAGGTTGGAATTCCTCATCCTTTTCAAAATCCAATTTGGGAAGTCCATTGACCAAGTCCTTTTTGTTCAACTTCTTCAACTGATGCATATTTACATGACCAAGCCGGCAGTGACAAAGAGAAATATCATTCAAGTTGACTACTAGGCATCTACCAAATATAGGCTTAATAGATTCAAGAACAATAATATAAAGATTACCACTTCTAGTTCCCTTATATATAACTTGGTAGGTGAGGGAATCTAGAACCAAGCATTCAAAGGAAGTAAATAGCACAAGGTAACCATGTCACATAGTTGACTAACACTAATTAAATTGTGATGTAGGCCATCCACAAAAAGAACATTCTTGATACACAAGGATTCACCTATATCACCCTCACCTTTGACTTTACCTTTCTTGTTGTCCCCAAAGGTGACCGATCCTCCTTTCTGTTTTAGTGAAATTGTTGAAATGGCTTATATCACTCGTCATGTGCTTAGTGCACCCACTATCAACAATTCATCTTCCTTTTTCCTTCAAGAAAGGAGAATATTGGTTCCCAACTCAAACTTTGGGATCCAGAATTAGCTTGGGGACCCATTTCACCTTTGGGTTGGTCCCCTTAGGCTTGTAAGGACAAAAAGTAGAGTAATGATCATTACATTTGCAATAAGAACAAACCATAAGATTCTTAGTGCCAGAAGACTATCCTACAAAGAAAGAGGTCTCCTTGCTCTTTTTCTTACCTTTGGCTTTGATGTTACCCTTTGATGCTCCCCTACAAATCCCAAACCACTAGTACCACTTTATTTGGTAGAGTGGTCAAGGATTTCATTTAGGGAGTTCTTCCCGTTGAGGAATTTCTATAGGGATGCTCTCAATCTATGGTCATTATCATTTAAGGAAATAATGGTAGATGATTAACTAGATGTGTCATCCCTAGCATGCACAAGATTAGCCTCAAGACATAAATCTTTAGTTAAATATGAATCTTTTTCAAGAGATATAGAAGCAACATTAACACTAGGCAATAAAGGTCTAGAAGATAGATCATCCACTTGACCAAGTAACCTAGCATTTTCATTTTTAAGCATTTGGATTTCTTTAAGATAGACATCTCTCTCTTCTCTACCAGCATCAATAAGGATCTTAAATTCATCATTTTTAGTTTTAACTATTTCAAGATCTTTAAGGAAATTTTGGTTTTCTTCATTAAGATTCTCAATATTCTTAAGGTAGATACCATTTTCAACTTCAACCTCACTGTATTGGAGCTCAAGATCAAGATATTGCACTTGAAAATTAACAATACTCTCAAGATTTTTTTTCTCATTCAATTCATGAATTTCAAGTTTAGCATATAGTATCAATAACAACTTTCTTAGATAATTCATGCAAACTTACCTCACTTACCTCACCAATTTCTTCACTAGTAGAGGCCATGAGTGCAAGGTGGCACACTCCATCTTCTTCAAAGCTTGAGCTTCTTGAAGATGAAGCTTCCCAAGCTGCATGAGCTGCATTCTTGTGTCTCTTCTCCTTCTTATTCCTTCTCTTGTATTTTCTCTCCTTATTGTATTACTCTTCCTTCTTTGAGCTACCCTTGTGGTTTGACTTTCTTGACTTGGGGCATTCACTCTTGTAGTGCCCATTTTCCCCACACTTGTAGCATCTTAGTGTAGAAGAGGAGGAAGCTTGCTTTCCCTTGAAGTGTTTACCCTTGATGTAGTTGGCTTCATGCTCACTTGGGCCTTCATCTTTACTAGAGGATGAGGGATAAGTTCGGCAAAACAATTTGTTTTTGAAGGATGACCACCTCCACTTATGCTTTTAAAGAACTATTTTTGATCTTCTTGGCTTCCTTCTCTTCTTGCTTGGCTTCTTCTTCTTGTTTGTCAAGCCTAGGCTCATGGGCTTGGAGGTTGCCAATGAGCTATTTGATTGGGATTTCACCAAGGCTCCTCACTTCTTCAATGGAGGTGACCTTTGACTCCCATCTCTTTTGTAGAGTCCTCAAGATCTTGGAGTTGATTACACCTCTATCCAAAGTGTTGTCCAATGCAGCCAACCCATTGATGATGACATTGAGTCTTGAGTACATCTCTGCAATCCCTTCTTTCTTACCCATCTTGAAGTTCTTTAGAAGGTTGTTCAACATGTAGATATTGGCCTCCTTGAATTTCTTTGTGCCTTCATAGGTGATGCACAATTTGTCCCAAATCTCGTAAGTAGTGTCCCAAGATGAGATCTGGTTGAACTCTGTTGGGGTGAGGGTTGCGTAGAGGATGCTTATGACTTTGGAATTGAGTTGAGATTCTTTGAGAGAAGCTTCACTCCAAGTTGCAATAGCTCTGGTTGGCTCCTTGTAAGGTGTGACAATCACCTTCCACATGTCAAAGTTCATCCCTTGAATGTAGAACTGCATACGCCTTTTCCAATAGAGAAAGTTGGTGCCATCAAAGACCGGAAGACACATGAAGAAGTCTCCCTATAGGTTGAGAGAACCAAGTAGGTTGTCGCCCATCTTATCGTATTATGGGAGATTTATGGAGAAGAACCTTAGCTCTGATACCATTGTTGGATCTAGGGCTCTAGAGGGGGGGTGAATGGAGCTACAAAATTTTTCACAAGATAGATTAGACCGTCAAATTATATCAAATTAAAACCAATAGCTTAAGTTCAATTTGAAGTCCTAACTAACAAGCATAGAAAGGATGAGAGGAATTGATAGCAAGCACTTGACAAGGCGATGTAGAGTGGTCCCACTCTCCAAACTAGTAGAGGGTCAGTCCACTACCTAGAGAGGTCAACCTCTAAGAATTTGTAAGTGATTTTCTCTATATTATCACCATTAAGAGTTACAACACAAGACCACCAAAGGACTTACCCATCCAAGCACAAAGAGCAATCCACCTTACCAAGGACTTACCCACTTTGCAAGAGTCTTCAGCCTTCTTCCAAGATCTTACCCACTCAAGCACAAGTCTTCCACCTTCAAGGACTTTTCCACTCTTCTTAGATCTACAACCTTTACCTTCTTCTTCACCTGGAGAAGATCACCACCTCTTCATCAACCTTAAATAGGAACAACTGTAGCTCCTCCTTCACTTGGGGAAGCTTGCTTCAACTTTTCTTCATGGAGGAAAGGGATAGGGAAGATGGAGAAGATGAGAGCTTTACATGAACAAAGGAGTAGCTCTCTTACAATAGGCCTAACGCACTCACAATCACGAAATGAAGTGTAAACTAAAGCGAGAAATGGGCTCAAGGAGTTTTAACACACTCAACTATAGCAAGGACTTAGAATAGCATGAATGAGAAAACTTAGAATGAACTCCAAGGGGTCCTATTTATAGATGGGGGTGTTCCCGTGAGTTGGGGATCACTTAGGGTCAACATATAGTCATTTTCCACAATGCAACATATCTATTTTCGTCCAAAACAACTCACCAATGGTTATAATCACTTTTTCTATGTTTTTTGTATATTACATTCGGTCGAGTTTCAATAAAGGTAACTTGATCGATCAAGTAAAAGACAAAGCCAATTTTCAAACTATTGGTTGAGTTTGTTTTGGTAAACTCGATTGATGAGCTAAAATTAGTTTTTCTCAGTGATTCTGTCGGTCGAGTATTGTGAGTGTGAAACTTAATCGATGGGTCATCTTCAGAAAATCCATCATAGGATCGGTTGAGTTTCCAACTCGACCAATGAACAGTCTGTGATAAATTTTTGAAGTTGACTTTTGAGTGATTATACCTTGGTATTTTGTATCCCTCATATTTTTCTCATCTTAGTTACAAGTCATATCATCAATACAAGTGATTAAAAAATTCTTCTAAGGTCATTTGGAGTGATTTCCCAAAACACACACTTGCATTACTTTTGACTTGAACTTGAACAAACTAGGGGTTGTGTACTTTGATCCTTTTCATGTACCTAAAGCCTGAAATCAATCTTGAACAAACATATTAGATACATAGGAATGGAATGGTTAAGTCATTATCAAAATGTGGACAATATAGAACTCTCAAGTCAACATCATTTACCTTAGTCATTTCCTCAAGTTTCTAGGGGTACATGTACTTTTGGAGTGACCTCATCCTTATGCATCTAGGGAGTGCCTCTCACATTCACCCCTTGGGTCTCATGAACTTGTGAAGATGGGAAATCTCCTAATTCATGGGCCTTGGGAAAACATAATTGCTGTCTACCGACCCTATGGTCTTATTCATTTAGGTCAGAATCACCTCTTAATATCATCGGTCTAATGTAACATTAATCTTCCCTAGTTGTGCTTAGGATTGACTTAAGGCTCTACCCTTCCCAAGGGTTTCCTTGAGATGTCATCACTACATTCTATTTCATTGCACATTTTACTTGAGGTTTCTCTAATAATATCCAAGCACATCATATCCTTTAGATTTCTTTCACCCAAATTTCCTTCATCTCTTAGACCACACATAGTTTACATTTTGCCCCCTTACTGGGCTCATGGTGACCTTCCTATTTGGGCTTGGTCCCACACTATAGGTCACTTCCATAGTGACTTTTACACATGTCCCTTAGAGACAGCATACATGGGTGCAAGGAATCATACCCAATATATGTTCTTTCATGTTTTTTGCACTTAATATCTCAAGATTTAAGTGACATTTTAGGTTATCTCAATTCTTAAAATAATTGTTCAACTCACCCCCTTTAGGGAAGGTCCTAATCTAGGGTGTCTTATTGACTCACATGAGGAGGTTAGTCTCTCTAGACACAATCTAACCCCACAGGTTTAGGGTTTTTCCTCATCCTTAGGTCCTTGTTCCACTCTTGGGTTGACCCATCCCAGGTCAGGACACTCATCCTAAAAGTTGAATTTTGTGTTACATATTTTCAAACTTACATTTTCAGTTACAACTTCTCAACCCTTATCCTTTTTCTCTCTTTGTGATCCCTCTCTTTAGGGGACCTCTTTGTGGGGAACCCTCTCTTTAGGGTTTTAGTACATGCAGTGGATGTTCATAACCTTCCCTCACCTGAGCTTGGTTTTATTCATTGGCCTTCCTGACCATGCTTGCTAATGCAACTTATTATGATTATAAAAGTATGTACACTAAAAAGGTCAATCTATGGATTGAAGCAAACATCTCAGAGCCATAATATCTGACTTAAAGAGGTAGTCAAAGAGTTTGGATATAGTCTAAATGAATATGAACTCTATTTTACAAGAAGTTTAGTGGGAGCATAATTGTACTCCTTATATTGATGGGGAAGGACATCACTACCCTACGTCTAGTAAAGATATGTCTGGAAAGTACCTTCTCTATGAAGGATTTAGATGAAACAGCATATATCATAGGAATTAATTTCTATAAAGATAGATCTAAAAGGCTTCTTGGCCCAGACTAGAATACATACATGGACAAGGTGCTGAAGATGTTCAACATGTATGATTTAAAGAGAAGAAATTTGTCCATGATCCATGGTATCAGTTTCTCTATATCCCACTTCCCCATTTCTTATGAATAATGGTAATGCACGAGTAAGATGCCATATGCATTCACAATTGGATCTATCATGGAAGCAATGTTATGCACTCGTCCTATTGTCTCCTATGTTTTGGACATGACGAGCATATATCACTCAGATCTCGGTGAAGGTCACTAGACTACCGTAAAGAATTTTCTCAAGTACTTGAGAAGCCCTAAGGATCAATTCATTGTTTAAGGTAATAGAGAAGAGTTGGGTGTGAAGGGTTACACCAATGCAAGCTTCCAAGATGACAAAGATGATTAACTATCACAACCTGAGTTTGTGTTTTATCCTTAAAATAGAACTGTAAGCTTGAAAAGTTCTGGGCAAAAGACAGTTGCTAATTCTACAATACAAGACAAATATCTTGTTGTTTTAAACACACTAGATAATACTATATGGATTAAGAAGTTGATTTAGAGAAATTGGGAGAGGTTCCAACTATTGATGACGTAGTAGATATATTTTGACAACAATTGAGCTATTGGATAGGCTGAGAAACCTAATAACACCAAATTTTGGCATTTATGCTAAGTATATGTCTATAGATTTGTGCTATTATAGCCTTAACATGCCCAAAATAACTCTAGACTCTTATGTTTGAGTAATTTATATCTTTTCAAAGATAGAGTTGTGCAACTAGCCAATTTTGGGACTTGCATGCACAAAACTTAAGAAGACGTCAATTCACCAAAATTTGCCCCATCAAACATCGTGTTATGTGCACCATCTTACAAGATGGTGGTCTTGCTAACTGACTAGCGGTCCCAAGAAACTTTTTATATTTTGGACCCAAATTTCGATGGCCAGCCCCTTCATTGGCAATCATCCTCATCAGTCTAAAGTTTCATTGACGCATGCTCATTAACCTATAATAATAGCCCTCCCTAGGTGGGTTTGTTCATAAGAAGCATCACCATCCTCCACCAGGTCAAGAACTCAATGACTGCTAAGAATCATGAATCTCAGTCACTGATGAGAATCAACAATCTCAATGACCGATGAGAAATCCTAGAAACCATCGACCACCAAAAGCTTTCAACATTAGTGACCACTGGGCCTACATATCAATGACCTTTGGGCATGCACCATCCATGACTTCTAAAGTTCCACATCCACGATGAGCGCTGAATGATGGATCTACAACCATCAATGATGGTTGAAACCCTGCCACTCCTATAAATACCCACCCACTACTACCTAGAAAAGGGTTCATATTTCCTTTTCACTTTTGATCCGTGTGAGAGCTCTAAGGTTTGAGAGGACTGAATAGCACACCCTACATCCACCCATTCGGTTTTCTTCCATCCACCATCATCTTCCACCAGCATCCACCCAATTCCAACCTTCATACACACATCCAAGATACTATTTGGGGTGGAATCAAGGAAAAAGGAGGCCAATGAGGCCACAAGGTCAAGGAGGACGACCTAAAAGACAAGATCTAGCCCTTCCAGAGGCTAAGGAGTGAGAGACACCTCTCCTCTATGGGTTAAATATCTTCTTCGACCTCTTTCTTCTACTTTACTTCTTTGTTTCTATATAAATGATGTTTTTCCATCCTTGTTCAGTGTCAATTATGTTTGTCCATGGCTAGTTGAGCTCCATCTTGGCTATTTAGCCTGTTTTGGGCATGTCTATGTACTTTTACCTTAAGCAAGTAGTCTTATTCCAGATCTAGTACGTTTTCTATTCTATCTTCTCTTTCTGGTTATGATTACTGGTTTTGTTGATCTCTTTCTTGCTTGGACCTCCATTTCTACCAAGATTGAGATATTAGTTGTAGAAATAGATAAGAGGAGGTAGTTTGGATCAAATCTGAAAGGAGGATGCCTAAGGGAGGATCTGTCAAGAGCACCCGTTGGAGAGATCTGACCTGAACCTTGAACCTGTGTGGATTTGTCTTTACCCGCATGGATTCCCAATCTATGTTTTGTTCAGATCTGTATTGTTCCTGACATCAATGAATATTCTAGACCTGAGAAGGTATATGGAATATTTAGGGGTGCTGATCTGTTATCCTTAATAGAGGTTTTGAATCATTCATGGGGTTTTACTATTGTGAAATATGGCTACAGAACTTGTAATAGAAACAAAATTTAACTGCCATATTCCCCTTGTTTCAATGGATTGTGCTAATAACTATATAATGGGAAGAATAATTTCTAGGTTATACCTGGTCCTCGAGCAAGTCCAGTGAAAATTCCCTTGATGTAGTATGCGCGTTTCTTCAAGTCCCACCCGAACAACGTCTACAGAAACTCTTGGTTGATCACCACAGACAAAAGCTTGACCTTGTCCTCCCAGCGGTAGGTGACAACCTCCTTAGTCCACACAAACCACTGGGAACACTTTTCATTCTAGAAGAACTAATAAGAAGGAGTTATCCCTTCTTGTTGGTGTACAAGCACCAACTTGCTCTCCCACAATTATTCTCCCTTGCTATCCCTCCCCTTCATAGGTAGGACTTGTTGGGGTTCTCTTGGTTACCACAACCAGAGAAGACAACAATTGTCAGAGCAACTAATTTTGTTGTGTCTAGGAAGCCCTCAGTACCCCTCTATTTATAGGAGGTTGTGGTTAAGGTTCCCAATATGCATGGGAGTGGAAGAGGCTAGAATTTCACAAATTTTTGCAATCTTTTTAGTGATGAAATGATTGATTCACAAGTAAACTGCTTGGTTGGCATGTAAACTAATCAGTTCAACCCTTGAACCGGCCATCATGTTTTCTAATCACAATTTTATTGGAAATTAATATTCGATTAATGTACAACATGACATCAACAATAATCCTTGATCCAATTGAATTAATCCATGAATCAGGCAGTTCATCATATGAATTGTCGTCTGGGACTATGAGACAATTGGTTCACTTATGTGAATCACTCGGTTCATGCCACAGTTCAACCAATATTCACCCAATGTGGTCTCAATCAACCTGACACTCCAACCGACTGATTTAATACCTGAATGGACGGTTCAAAGTTCAATTAGTCAATTGTTGTTTAAATTGAATACATAACTCTTTAGTAATTAAGTTTAAACTATATTCATGTACAGACTCTTATTCTAAGTGTATCATATGTGTGCGACCATATAGGTTCCAAGTTACATTAGCAATGAGTGTCCATAACCAATTTATGATATCACAAGCAATGAGAGGTATCTAGTAATACATCATTTCTATCTATGTAATTTGCAAAGTTGAAGAACAACTTCAACCTACAATCTTTGGCTGGTGTTATGGTGATTGTGTAATTCTTTTGTCACTAATATCCGGATTGAACTTTGGACACAAAGTATCTATTCTCTCAATGTTCAATCCATGTTCCTTAAACTAGAGCAGACTGTCTAAGATATATGTGAACTCAAGATCACATATTGATTCAAATGTGCATGTACATGATTTTTCTCAGTCTCACTTATCAAGTGGCCTAGATATCATACTCTAGTAGGATGGAAAAATCCCATATACATCACTCATTGTCATCCCCAAGGGTCACAATGCACCCAAGCACCACGATTATGGTAACCCTAATTCAAGGTCACAGTGGATGATGTCAAATTACAAGAGACATGTGATGAGTATAGTGATTTCAGGTCTAAGTATAAGAGATGATTCTAATTACTAATTATGGTCTCCATGTGTCACACTCATGGTGGGTCTATCTAATCCACTGTTCTCCAACAAGTATCTTTGTGCTTGGTTTGATATCAGATATCATGATTGATGAGATTATGTCATTAACCAACATAGACTCTAGTCTTATGTGACATTGTTATCTATTAGCTTTCCAGAATAACATCCTACTAGGGACATAAAAAGAATGTACATACTCTTGACATCCATATGATCTCATTGTTTAGGTCATCAACTCGAAGACATACATCAGTGAGTAATATCATTCTTTTGACATTCATTATGTTTCATCATTATCTCACAACTGAATGAAATAAAACAAATCACAAGATTGCCTTTAATATTAATCAAATAGTTTAATAGATATGCCATCACAATCATCATATGATTGGCTCTCTGGGCATACATACCAAAAGACTCCCACTTGCACTTGAGCCAATCACCAAAGAACAATATTCTTAGTGATCTTTAAACATGTCCACCATGATTCAGTTGTGCAAGTGCTAAATCAGCATGTTAGCAACATTTGCCTTTAGTTTGTATATTGCATGTTTCACATCTTTTTACTGTACAATATCTCTTATGAGATGGAGTCATCGTAGTATGCTATCTGATATTCCATTCCTAACCAGTAGCTCCATGTTGTCATAGTATTTCTACTTTGTCATCAATGGTTGGAACTTCTCACAAGTTCATCTGTATGAACTTCTAGATCCATATAGTATCCTCTATAGTGTTAATAACACCAAGATACTTAGCTTCTATTTGTAGATTAAACAACTATCTAACGGAACTATTTCAACTTACAGTTCTTGTTTTAAAGTTAAACACAAATTTTAGATTGCAACCATCGATTTTCATTGTTATTTTGGAAGCTTGCATCAACATAACTCTTTACACCCAAATCTTCCTTATCAGCATAACTAAGGAACTAATCATTTTAGTACTTCTTCAAGTACTTAAGGGTGTTCTTTATGGCATTCCAATGACCTTCATTGGGATTTGACTAATATCATCTTTTCATGTCTAATACATACAAGATAAAGGGATGAGTACATTATATTGCATACATGATAGATCCAAATATGAATGCATATTGCATCTCTTTCATTCTTCACAAGAATTGGAATACTAGGTTCTTGAGAGGCTAATACCATATTCATGGACATTTTTTCCTATTGAACCCTTTATGCTAAACCATTTCAGCATTTTGTGAATGTATGTTCTCTTATTAGGTTAATAATCTTTCCAGATTTATCTGTATACATCTCAATTCCTATCACATAGCATGCTTCACCTAAACTTTGATAGAGTAAGTACTTTCCTTTCCAGGTTTCAATACTAAATAGTATTGTGATGTTATTCCTCATCATATGTGGAATATTAATATGCTCCTATTAAATCTTTTATAATCACATATTTCATCTTTAATATGACTAAAGTCAAACTCTTTGACTACCTTGTTATATAAAAAGATTCCAACTCTGAGATGCTTGCTTCAATCACATTTATTGACCTTTTTGTATTACAGACTTTATTGCATTAAAGGAGTTATAAAACTGTGACACAATTGCCACACAAAGCGAGTTTACACAAAAGAAGTGCAAAATTATCACTAATAACTATATTACCCCAAAATAGGGTACATTAAAACTGATCACATAATGGCACTCTAGGTTGAAAGAATCATATTTAAAACCATGGAACTTGTGCTACTTATATTTCATCCATGCCATCATTGTTCACTGGCTAACTAGCCACAACCTGTTACATATCGTAATTTGTTCACATATACAAATCATGATTGTACCACCATCGTATAGACCCAAAAACTCAAACTGATGTACAACGTCTATAAAACACCCCCTTGGACCTGAGAGTACATGGATGACACATAGGAATCTGTTACTAGACACTAGCTGCATGTCAATGATCCATCGGCTACAAGTCCTCTTATTGTCAGCTTCGACAACACGATCTCTATCACAACATTCAAGTCCACCTAAAAGATGTAGAAACCCACAGGGTGAGACCAAACATCCCAGTGAGAGATATAACTCTCCACCAACATCTGTTAAAGCACAAATAACTAATCAGGTAGATAAAGTACTTAGCAGGTTGAGTAAATTCAACTAAATGATATGTATCTAACAGATAAAATAGACTAAGCAATACTAGGCAGTTATCACAGTAGAACAATTAATATTCTAAGAAGGAATATGAAGAACATGTATAGCTTTATGAACTAAATAGTACAAGATTAAGGAAAAGGGTTCATCCAATGTTATTTGCATTTGACCCTAAGCAAATACATTGCACGACTGTGTTACATATTTTATTATTTCCCTGAGGATTTGAGTCGTACCACTCAAATCCAACCGACCACTTCTATGTCAAAATTGGTGCCATACAAGCTCAATGGAAGAGTCAGAATCCACGACTTCCCCAACACCTCTTGGTCAATACAAGAGTAATAATGGCATATAGTCAAGCTAAAGGACTGGCTCATGCATGGCCATACATATAAAACACCTATCCCACCTTGTTATAGGTCATAGTGCTAGAAGAACATGATCACACATGGGCATTCTAACAAGATGATTCACATGTAGTTACACTACTATCTATCATATATCACAAGGAGATCAACTCATGTATGACCGCCGTCTCACATAAACTATCATTATGGACACAAGGAGATAACTTGATTTGCATCCCCACATATTCAAAAATATACGCTTTGAGTTTCCTGTAGGAATGATAGTTTCACCATCCAGCACTAAGACTGACACTGGAATGGATCTATGGCACATGGCACCTACATGATTAAGGTTTCACTTTATTAGTTATGCCAATTGGGTGGATTAAGTCTTTATCATACAAGTGGACATCCAAAATCCTAATTCAATCTAGCAAGCATAACTATGAAACAACTTCATAAGATATAAAATGTATAAAGTGTAAACTCATCACATCATCATCACACAATACTTGTAGCACTGCCAGTCAAGGCCATCACCAATGCCACACATCAACACCAGGCTATCACCAATATCACATCACTGTGGGATGTCAATCCCTCCATCATATTACTAGAGGATATCTCCTCACAATAGTCATTAAGCCTTCACCAGGTCATAGGACCCATCCCATAAATATAATTTCACCATGTCTCATTAATACTTATAGCCATCATTCTATATAATATAATCATCACCACAACATACACAAGCCATGACATTCATTTCTCTTGTAAGGTGAGGGTTTCACATACATGAGAGAGAGAGAGAACATCACAATATGGTAATCAATCCAAATGAGACAAGAAAGCACATCATATTTCCCAATATTATTGTTAGGGTTGCGTGTATAGCCGATTAGGGTTCCATATCATAACTCAATCACCAAACCCTAATTATGTCATTTCCCACTTTCTTGGAACATGTTGGAACTTAAAACATCATTAATAAACATGATTAGAGTCTTATGTAAATAACACTAAGTATCAACATCATGTATATGTATATGTGTACCATCTCATTATGTTATATATGTGCTACCACCATGCACTCAAGTAAGTGTATCGACCACCCACCAAACATAGTGATGCGACTGTGACACACATAACAGACATCTCGACCACCTCACAATAGGCGTGTCAACCATCCTCTCAACTGGTATCTCGACCGACCACAAAGCAATGTCACAACCAAAACAAAACCAGGTGACTCGACCCACACATGCACATATATCTCGACCACAATGAGGCAACTGTCTTGACCAACACCAAAAACACATGTTATGACCAAAATAGAAGCCGTTCAAGAAATCTCACGCCCAAGGGCCATAAAGACAC
This sequence comes from Alisma plantago-aquatica, assembly GCA_963693085.1. NCBI lineage: Eukaryota > Viridiplantae > Streptophyta > Magnoliopsida > Alismatales > Alismataceae > Alisma > Alisma plantago-aquatica. The sequence continues at coordinate 883,416,923 of OY856413.1, read as the reverse complement.
TTCAAACGAGACAATCTAGCCATCACGACCAACACCCCAAAAGACAAAGCAAGCGTCACGACCAGGCATCATGACCAAAGCCAAAGTGTAAAACATGTCACGACCAGCATCAAGGTATGTCTCAACCAAAACATCAACCTACACATATGTTTTGACCCAACCAACACAAGGGTGTCTCGACCAAAACATTAAGGAGAACAAATGTGTTGACCAAAACAAAGGTTAGGCAGCAGGAAAACCAAGCATCACTATGTTCAAAACTCATGGATTCATGATCTTCAAACCCTTGATCAACACCATGAAGGTCACAACTAAAAACACATTAGGAAAAAGGAATCCAAACCTCAACACAAATGGAAACCACTCAAAACTTAAAGGAAAACATGTTGTGAAAAAACTTAGCATGATGATAAAACCAAAGAACATGGTGCTTGTAGGATCATCATCAACAAGATGGAAATTTTCATGCAAGGGGAACCAAAACCTTGAAATCCGAATTCAACATAAATCTTCAAGAAACCAACTAGAGGTAAGAAGGCCAAGCTTCAACCTCAAGGAAACCAAATAAAAACGTCAAGAAAGCACCAAGGTCAAACCAAATCATGATGATGTAACCAAATATCATGTTATATGTATCAAAATCACCACATCCATCCCATAACAAGTTGGACACAAGAATTTTGGGTTTAAGAAAGAAGCAATCTACATGACAATACTTCAAAGTCTTAAACCTTAGATTATGATATCATAGAATTTAGAGATCAAAAACAGGAAATTATCACGGTCAAAACCAAAGATAAACATCAAGTAAAACCACCATCATCAAGGAGGGAAACTTTCCATAAAATGGTCACTAAAAACCTTAAAACGTGTATTAAGAAAAGCACCATGCATGTAGAACCTCTTATAAGAGAGAGATAAACTCAAGTTCAACACTTCCAAAATAGAACCTAAGATCCATGTTACACTAAGGTCCATAAATATTATGCATGTGATCAAAACAAAAATCAAAATATAGGAGAAAACCATCCATCTCACCATCATCTCAGAATCATGTATCACACATTAGGGTTTCAAACTCTAGGAAAACGAAACATGATAACCACCATCTACTCACATGTTAGGACAACGATTTAGAGAGAGAAACAACAACATTAATTTAAAGAAAATTACAATAATGAAGAAGGTAGAGTGTTATATAACCCACCTTAAGTGAAGGAACAATCTCCAAGCTCTTGATCACAAAGGAGGAAGATGAATCTCCACCAAAAGCTCAACTCTCGGCCACAATATCACCTCAAGAAGAGGGAGACACCAAGGCTAAAGATAGATCAAGAAAAGAGGGTAAGAAACCCTAGATAGAACAAAAAGAAATAGTAAGAAAAGAGAAGAAAACTTTCTCACACTTGGGTACCACCTAGCCAAAGCATGGTCGATGACCCTTATGATGAGGAGTTTCTCTCAAGATGACCACTATAGATGATCCATGATCTTATATACGAGAAAGAGGAAGAAGGGAGGTAGGGTTCCAAAGGGGAAAATGTGATCAAGAAGGTAGAATCATTTACCAAGAAGAGAAGCCACCAAGAATCACCACAAGGAAGGTGATTGAGCTCAAGAACACCACATGCAAGGTTGCTCAGCCACCAAAGCTCCAAGGTCAACCCTTCTTTGCTCCACCAAGCTACAAGGTTGTCCACAGGCAAGAGGGATAATAAGGAGGGCCAAAAGGTTCACCCACAAGGATAAGAAATAGGTTAAATAGTCAAGGAGGAGAGAAGTAAGGTAGGGTCAGGTGTCAACATAAGAAGGCACCAAAGAACACTTGTCCACAAAAAAAACCAACATGCAACCACTATATGCATGCATGAAATCTATGGTGATACAACCAATGTTGGGTCTCGAGCACTTAGGTCCCCCAACACATTGGTTTTGGTCGAGACACATCAAGGGGTCAAGACAACATCAAAGCAACTTGTCTAGGTCGAGACAAGAAGGTCACCACATCACACAAGGTCAAGACACTCCACAAGGAGACCATTGTCTTGACCCAACCACTCCAAGACCATAATGGCCAAGACATAACTACCCAAGAAATGTGTATTGATCAAGAAACACCCAAAATGCACCCACAAGTTCAATACAAGGGTCGCTACACTTTGACCAAGCTCATAGGGTCGATACCAAGCAAACCCTAGAAACCCTAACTACTCTAGAGATGTCACCACTCATCCAAGGCCCAACCAAGGCACCCCAAAGCATCAAACTCTCTCTAATGAAGCCAAGGAAGGGAAGGTACACTCTAGGTGTGACAAATTGCAAGATAGCCCTTTCAATTGGGTAAATTGCAATTTGACCCCAAATAAGCACATAAAGCATAAACAACATCCAAACAAACTCAAATTGGAAACTTAAGCTCTCTATAAGATTTAAAAGAATCTCAAAGGATAAGTTCAAGGTTCTACACACTTAATAAAGCCAAAAAATAGGGTTAAACCAAAATACATGTCAGGGGTCTTACAAGAATGTTTAGGATGTGTCATATACAAACCCTTTCAAATATCCTCTTAAGGAATGCAGTTTTAATCTCCATATGTCAAATCTCATAGTCTTCATAAGCTATAATGGAAAGCATGATCCCAATGGACACGATCATGACAATTGGTGAATGGATTTCATCATGTTCAACACCTTTATCAGGTTTGAAAACCTTTGCAACCAATTCACTCATCCACATTATCCATGTTGGTCCTCTTATTTAAGACCCAATTGCACCCTATGGGTGTTGCCCTTCAGGTGGTACTACTAGGGTCATACCACGTTAGTTTACATGGACTCAATTTTGGATACAGTGGCCTTAAATTAATTTTCAAGACTCAGGTTCCTCAATAGCTTCTAGATAGGTTGTTGTCTCATCAAGCATACTTCTTTTATTTTACTAAGAATAAATAAAAAATAAAACAATGACTTATAAGATATCAAATATCATATGACCTCATTGTGTGTTCTACTCAAACTATGAGTTCTGTTTTACTTTTACAAACTTTGAGATTCCCCAACAATTTGTGATTCTCATTGTTCTTACTATATCTATTTAGGTTCAATGTTTTTTTTGTTGATCTCAAACTTTTCAAGTTCTACTTACTCTTCCACTAATTCCTTTGGAACTCAGTCTTCATTCCAACAAACACCTTTATCATTGGATTGGGATGAAATTAGTATTCAACAAACTAACATTTATATCATTTGTGGATAATCTAGTTAATAAACTTTTTTTCTCATAAGCTTTCTATCCTAATCATTATAACATTCATCATGAATCTTCCCAAGACATATCTCATATGGTGTATTTTAAATAATTTTAGATGGTAATTTTTTTTAGTGTGAAGCATTTTCACAAAAGGATATCAGAATATTGGTTAGATTCATTGATTATCATGCCATAACTCATCATGGTGTGATTCCTTCTTTCTGATACAATATTATGTTTCAGATGGATTTCATTGTGATACACTATCACTATATACTCCAGAAGGTCCCCAAGCCCTTGGTGTAAAACATTTCAACATTGATCATATCAAAGTATCTTAATACTTTTACTGAGGTGGTTATGTATTTTATTCATGATCTTCTTGAACACTTTAAGAGATTCATATTTGTATTTGACTAAATACAAATTATCATATCAACTAAGATCATTAGTAGATATAATGAGGCAATGGCAGCTACCTTTAGCATTTATTCTAAAAGCTCTACATACATCAATATTATATATATATATATATATATATATATATATATATATATATATATATATATAACCTTGTATAATACTCACTCTTCCACTATATCTAGTGAAAAGTGATTTTGTCATATTGCTATAAGATTTTCATGTCTCTATTGTTTCAATAACCAAAAGAGTCTAGACAAACATCATCATGGATTCTAGAAATGCTTTTCTCATTTAAGTGTTGCAGATGACAATGCTATAGTATTTCATTGTTTGAGTTATCAAATTTACAATCTTTTGGTATTTAGTTATAAACATATATCCTTGGATCCAACACATAAAAACCATAAGATACTTGGGGCATTGCTAGAAAGATCATATCTTTGAAAACAAAATGTTAACTATTATTCGTAATCATCCATATCCATACAAGATGTAGAAAATAAAATGTTTCTATAATTTATAGAAATGAAATTTTAGTTCATTAACTCTATTACATGCTCCGTGGGATCAAATAAATTCTAGGTCCTTAACTATTGTGGAAGAAACTCTTGCTGCATTTGTGACAAACAGTCCAACATTGCCCTTTCATAAATGCTTACTTCTTATCAGATCCTACATATTTAGATACATTTCATATCTACATCCACATCATATACCCAAGATGAAGAAGTAGTCAAATTTATCTTATAAAATATATACCTAAAGTGGAGATCCCTATCGTCTCCTTCTTCTTCTTTAGTTCCTTCAGGTAGAGAGGGCAATTCCTTTTCCAATATCTAGGTTGGCGACAGTGATGACAATTTCCTCCCTTATTCACCCCTCCCTTTGCCTTGAATGTCAAAGACTTGGAATTCTAGCCAGCTTTAGAACTCTTCTTAGATTTGCCTTTAGAATTTCCCTTTGGTTTTGTGATCATCATCAAAGACTAGGGCTTGTCTTTCTTCATTTGTGCCTCAACTATTCTCAGCATGCCAAGTAACTTTATCAATGTCTAGTTGAATTCATTCATGTTGTAGTTCATGACAAATTGACTATATGATTCTAGCAGAGATTGCAGAATCACATCATTGGCCAACTCTTGACTCGAGGGGAATCCCAGACTAGCAAGGTTCTCCACATACCCAATAATCTTCTTTTTCCATGTTATATTTCAAGAATGCCTTAGAAACATTAAATTTTTCTTGTCTTTCCTGATCTTAGAACATGTTCTTAAGATGTGTTACCATATCGATAACATCCATGTTCTCCTGCTATCTCTACAACACATAGTTAATGGAGCACCACATTAGGCATTTGCCATCAATGACATCTTCAGTTACTTCGTGTAAGCATCCCTATCAGCCTTAGGTGTAGTGAGTGCATGTTCATATGGCTCTGTTGTCTTTAGGAATAGAGATTGTGCTCCTGTGTGAGAATAGTTCTCAGCATCCTGAACCAGTCTTGGAAGTTATTTCCATTTAACTTGTCCATCTCAAGGATTGATCGCAAAGAAAAAATGTTGTTCATTGTCATTTGATTCTACAATAGAAATGTTCAACTTTGTAACAAAAAATAATTATTTAGTCTGATTGAATAAGATTTGAAAATGTTTAAGTAGGCTTTTAATTAATTATCGCTCTCACTAATTTGTTCAAATCGATAGCCCTCATATATGAATTTGTAAGATTGTAGCGCACAAACTCCTAGTGAGCCAAGATCCAAAATAATTGAGTTATTACCCGACCAATGGCAGTGTCCATAATCAATCATTAAGGTAGGACACTTTTGAGAATATCTCATGCAATTCTTCAATAGATGGTGTGTGCAACTCTTTACCATAGTCATCTGCATACTGTTGGATCTAGGGCTCTAGAGGGGGATGAATAAAGCTTCAAAATTCTTACAAGATAAGTTAGACCTTCAAATTATATCAATCAAACCAATAGATTAAGAGAAATTTGAGGTCCTAACTAAGCAAGCATAGAAAGGATGAGAGAAATTGAAACATGCACTTGGACAAGGTGGTTTAGAGTGGCTCCACTCTCCAAACTAGGAGAGAGTCAATCCACTACCTAGATAGGTCAACCTCTAGGACTTTGCAATCCGTGTATACTTATATTCCATTCATAAGAGATACAAGGATACCACCATACATCCAAGGACTTACCTATTCAAGACAAGAGTCTACCACCTACACAAGGACTTACCCACTTGATCAAGATGTCTTCAGCCTTCAACAAGGACTAACCCACACTTGTATCAAGTCTTTGGCCTTGAAGGAATTTGTCCACTCTTCTTGAATCCTGCCCTTGCCCTTCTCCTTCACCTGGAGAAGATCTTCACCTCTTTTTCAACCTTGAATAAGAACAACAATAGCTTCACCTTCACTCGGAGTAGCTTGCTTTACCTTTGCTTCTTTTAGAAAGGGGGTAGGAAATATGGAATGAAATGAGATCTTACAAGCAAAGGAAAGTATCTCTCTTACAACTAGCCTAACTCACTCAAAATCACAAAATGCTCTGTAAATTAGAGAGTGAAAGGGGCTCAGGGAGTTGCAACACATTCAACTATAGCAAGGACTTATAATAGCATGAATGAGAAAACTCAGAATGAACTCCAAGGGGTCCTATTTATAGCTGGGGGTGTTCCCTTGAGTTTGGGATCACTTAAGAATGAAATATAGCCATTTTATAACTTGCAAAAAGATCTATTCTCCCTCAAAACAACTCACCAATGGTTATAATCACTTTTTCTACATTTTCTGTACAGTACATTCAATCGAATTTCAATAAAGGTATATATATATATATATATATATATATATATATATATATATAGATTGGTCATCTTTAGAAAATCCATCACTGGATCGGTCGAGTTTCCAACTCGAATGATAGAGTTGTTGTGACAAATTTTCTAAGTTGACTTTTGAGTGACCAAACATTGGAATTAAGTGTCCCTGGTTTTTTCTCATCTTTGTTACAAGTCATATCATCAATACAAGTGACTAAAAAAATCATCTAAGATCATATGGAGTGATTTCCTAAAATGCACACTTGCATTGCTTTTGACTTGAATTTGAACAAGCTAGGGCTCGTGTAAATTTGATCCTTTTCATGTACCTAAATCTTGAAATCAATCTTGAACAAACATATTAGATACATAGGAATGGAATGGTTAAGTCATTATAAAAATATGGACAATGTAGAACTCTCAAGTCAACATTCTCCCCTTTTTTGACAATGAAAAAACATTCCTAAATCATATTGAAAAGGATAGGTAAAGTTATATCTTTGCCTTGTGAATTGCAGGGGGTTCATGATTTGAACAATGTGAATTGCTCCCCCTCAATTTATGCTTACTCTTACCTGTATAGTTAGTCTATCTACAAAAAGCAACATGACATATATACTATATGGTCCTTTAGCAAGTCACATGATAAAGCAAGTAATGAACAAGAAAAGTATCACATAGACAATAAAATCAATATGGTTGAGCTTCAAAGCATTGAAACTCTCTCCCCCTTTTGACATTATCAAAAAGGAACGGGGGGTAGAAGAGCATAGAAATAGGTTTTCTCCAAGCACAACCAAACATACATCCACAACATGCAATATCAAAGCATATACCAAACATAGATGAGAGAAACAAACAATCTAAGTCACAATTAAAAAAATTGATAAACATGGCACCAACTCATGAGATATAGTAAATCAAAGAGTAAGTGTACATATGATGAAGATTACTACTTGGAAAGCAGGTTATCAGAAACAACTACATGCCAAAAAGATGAAAACATGATGATAAGTAGTATAGCTCAAAAAATGTGCCCAGATGTTTTTAGTACAAAAAATCCTAGAAAGATATATGTGATTAGCATGTATAGACTACAAACTAAGACATCTAAACATCTAGGTCATCTATGTCCACATCGTTAAAAACATCATCAACATCAGCATCCGAGACCTCTGGCTCATAGTTGTCATCTCCGTCTGAAGGTGTAGCAACATCACCTTCATCACCAGAGTCACCAACGAAGCCATCATCAGAAGCATCACCACCACCACCATCATCATCCTTGGAAGCCTCCTCATCAACAATAGCAGCTTCCACATTAGCCTGATCTGGCATCTCCTCGTTAGCAAGAGAGCCAAAACCACAATTGGGCCAATGGGCATTTTGCTCAGCCTAAGACATGCCAAGAGCATGGAGCTCATTGGCCTGTGGGAAGGTGGGAGAAGAAGTACCAAGACTAGAATGTAGGATGGCCAAGGGGCCAGTAGGTAGAGGCAACACTCTAGGGGTAGATCTACCAGCAATACAGGGTGTAGCAGCAGAAGCAGCGGGTGGAGGGGCTGGGTAAAAGTGATCATATGCATAGGATGCATAGTCACCTCCTGGGTAAGGTTGGTAGGTAGGATAGGGGTGTGAATAGGATAGGTTCATGTTTACATTATGGCATAGAGGTCCTGATGCATGTGCTCTTAAACATAAAGGTTATGTGCCTGTTGATGCATCATCTATCCCATAAGGTTTTCATCAGATACATGGAATGAGGCGTGGGTAGGTTGGGACGGCTGAGGTGGTGAAGGTGCACGGGTGGAGGTGGAGGTGGAGGTGGAGGTAGAGGCTCTGGGTGTGGTAGAGGTAGGGATAGGCACAAACTTCTAAAGTGTGGTCTCATTGATGCAAACTCTATTTTGGGATGGTTTGTAGTGAAGGTCATGGAAAAGAGATTTACCAGTGGCAAGCTGAAAAAGACCACAAAGCATAGGGTAGGGTGGGTGGGTGCCACGGGTGTTCTTACCAGAGTCGAAGTAGGTCATGTGATGGAGAATATAGACACCAGTTGACTCCAATGTTCTCCAATATACAAAACATAATTACAATAGTGTTCTCTACAATTTCAGTCTTATTTTTCTTGGGATGAATATTGCAGTTAACAACTAGGGCAAGTATGTGGTTCTTGAGGTCTAAGGTAGAGGAGGGAAGGGTGCACTTCTTCCTATATGGGAACTGAGACTTCTTCAAGTATTTATGAATATCAGGGAGAGTAAGATCATATTGCTTGTAAAAGGACTCAGGCTCAACTAGGTCAAATACTCGGGGTAGTCTTTCCTCCAAGTGTCAGTCACTTCAGTACCCGAAAAGAAGATGTTCGGGTATCCTCGGAGACTTGGAATTTCTTCCCGACGATCATGGAAGTGAGAAATACTTGAGTGTTGGGTGGTGGTATGAGTGTTTCATAATTCTATTGCAAGTTAGCACAGAATTCATGAACTGATTTCATGCTAGTGATGGAATTATTGTAGCATAAGCATTTGACACACAAGGCAGAGAGATGGTGATTGTATAGCAACTTGGCCACTTGATCAATGACCCTTTTTCTACATGGGGATGTCTCCAAAAAGGCACGAAAAGAAAAAGGATTCATAGGAAGGAGCTCCTTGTACCTATTAAGAGCCTCATTGGAGACACAGAAGGTGTCATCAATGGGTATGAGATGCGAGTTGGAAGATGAAGATGGTGCACCATCTGGGGCCGCCCTCTTTCTCCTGTTGGACTCCGTGAAGATGAAATGGAGAGGATTGAGAGGGAAAAAGCAAGAGAAACACAACCAAAACCCATCCACACACCTAGGGTTGTTAGGAAAGAGGTCAAGTAAGGTCGATCTAGGTCGAACTAAGGTTAGGGAAGGAAGGTAGGGGTTAGGGTTGAGAGCATGAGGGAGCTTGAGGTTGGATCGGTCGATTTTTCTCTAGTGGAGAGGGAGAAAAGTCAGCCGAACCTATCTTAAGTTTGCTCCAGCCTAACTATCAGTCGAGTTCTATGACTCTGAAACTCGACCAATAGGCTCTTTAAAAAATCTCTTGGCCTTCGATCTATCGAGTTGGCAACTCGATCGATGGTCCAACTAAACCAACATTAGAAATATTATTTTCTAGCCATTAGAGTGCTAATTAAATTTATTTTTTGAGCATATTTTTCATTTTAAATATACTTAGGAACATATCACTCACCATTGGGTACTATTTTGCAATAAAACATGTGTTTGCAAAAAATACCCAAAAACAAGAGAAAAAACAAGGCAAAAAATAACATAAAAACTGATTTTTAGCATATTAGCAAGAAATTGAGATCAAAACATAGGAAAAGCATATAGGATAGATGAAAACTAGATAGAAGGCATATAAGATTCATTTAAAGAAGTTATGAGTAGTTTAGATCTAATAATGTTAAATTTCTCTCTAGCTAGAGGTTTAGTGAATATGTCTGCCAACTGATTTTCTGTGTCCACATGTGTGATATATATCCTTTTTGGCAATATGATCATAAAGTAAATGATGGTGAACCTATATATGGTTAGCTCTACTATGTAAGATAAGATTATATGACAAGTTAATTGTACTAGTATTATCACAATAGATAGGAGAAACATCAAAATGAATGTTAAAGTCTTGGAGCATTTGCTTCATCCATAGGACTTGGGCACAACAACTCCTGGCTGCAATATATTCAGCTTTGATGGTTGATAATGCCATTGTGATCTGTTTCTTGGAGAACCAAGACACCAAACATGGTCCTAGGAGAAAGCAAGTGTCACTTGTGCACTTTCTATGAATGAAGCATCCTACATAATCAACATCACTATAAGTCATAAGAGTAACGTCCCTTGACTTGGGAGACCATAGTCCACAATTTTGGGTTTTGGATATAAGATGTGCTTTCTTAGAATTTGATTGAAAGAGAGCACACAATCCAACACTAAACATTATATCAAGTCTATAGGCAGTTAAGTAAAGTAAACTTCCAATCATACCTCTATAGAGATTCTCATCTACCTTCTCACCTTCTTCATCTTTGTCAAGTTTGGTGGTGTTTGACATGGGTGTGTCCATCGACTTGGTGTTCTCCATCCCAAAGTGCTTAAGTAGCTCACTTGTGTACTTGCCTTGGTTGATGAAGTTCCCTTCTTTAGTTTGTTTGATTTGAAATTCGAGGAAGAAAGTGAGCTCACCCATCATACTCGTCTCCAACTCACTCTACAAAAGATCACTAAACTCCTTCCAAAGATCAAGATTAGTTCCCCCAAAATGATATCATCAACATATATTTGAATGATAACAAAATTGTTAGAAGTGTGCTTTAGAAATAAGGTAGAATCTACTTTGCCCATGATATACCCATGATCTAACAAAAAGTTCTTTAATTTCTCATACCAATTTCGAGGTGCTTGTTTGAGTCCATAGAGAGCTTTTTGCAACAAATAAACACGGTTAGGTAGACTATCATGTTCAAAGCCTGGGGGTTGTGCAACATACACTTCCTCCTCAATTGTACAATTTGAAAACACACTTTTAACATCCATTTGATAAAGAAGAAAGTTTTTATAACTGGAAAAAGCAAGCAACATACGGATGGACTCAAGTCTAGCTATAGGTACATATGTTTTGTCAAAATCTATACCTTCCTATTGATTGTAGCCTTGAGCCACTAACCTTGCTTTGTTCCTTACCACTTTACTGCTTTCATCTATCTTGTTATAGTAGACCCACTTGGTGCCAATGATCCTTCTATCACTTGGTCTTGGCACTAGGGTCCATACTTTGTTCTTTTCAAATTGCTCCAACTCTTCTTGCATATCTAGGATCCACGCATCATCCATAAGAGCTTCTTTGACATTCTTTGGCTCAATTTGTGAAATGAAGGTGAAATTTGCTTGTTCTTTGTTGAATGCAGCTCACATCTTCACTCTTTCAAATAGATCACCAAAAATCAGCTCTTTTGGATGGTTCTTTGTAAATTGGGGAGTTGGATCCTTCTTCTCTTCATCTTTCTCTTCTTCTTGAGTGGCACCTTTTTTCCCTTTTGGGTGATGTCGAGTTCTATTAGAATAGGAATTACCTCACCTACAACATCATTATTTGGAACAATATCTTTGGGAATAGAGGGGTTAGTCTCAACAAACTTGACATTTATAAATTCTTCTACTTTAGCAAGATCAATGTTAAACACTCTATAAGCCTTGCTAGTAGTTCTATAGCCAAGAAAGAAAACCTTGTAAGATTTTGGATCAAACTTGTCGAGAGAATCTTTTGTATTTAAAACAAAATAAGGAAATCTGAAAACACGGAAATACTTGATTGCAAGCTTCCTTCCACGTCATAGCTCATAGGGGGGTTTCATTAAAGAAGGATGTGTAAAAACCTAGTTTTGCACAAAACATGAGGTACTCACGGCTTCAACTGAAAACTTCTTTGGAGTGTCATCCTATAAAAGCATGGTCCTAGCCATCTCCTATAAAGACCTATTCTTCCTCTCTACGACCCCATTTTGTTGAGGTGTTCGAGTTGAAGAGAAGTTATGTGCATACCCAGATTCTTCACAAAAACATTCTAAACAATCATTTTCAAATTATCCCCCATGACCACTATGGACGGAAATGATCCAAAAAGAGGCTTCATTCTCAACTCATTTGCAAAAACTAGAGAAAACATCAAGCGTATCACTTTTGGAAATGAGAAAGAAAGTCCAAGTATATCTAGAGAAATCATCGAAAATAACAAGGCAATACATGGAAACACAAAGCAATTGAGTTCTCATTGGTCCAAATAGATCAATGTGAAGAAGTTCAAGAGCTCTCATGGTACTAAGGACTCCTTTGGATTTGAAGGAGGACTTGGTATACCATCACATGATTGACTTACACTAATTAAATTGTCATGTAGGCCATCCACAAAAAGAACATTCTTGATACACAAGGATTCACCTACATCACCCTCACCTTTGACCTTACCTTTTTTGTTGTCCTCAAAGGTAACCAAACCTCCTTTCTTTTTAGTGAAGTTGTTGAAATGGCTTATATCCCCTATCACATGCTTAGTTCAGCCACTATCAATACCTTTTTCATGCAAGAAAAGAGAGTGTCAGTTCTCAACTCAAACTTTGGGATCCAGAGTTAGCTTGGGGACCCAATTCATCTTTGGGTTGGTCCCCTTAGGCTTGTAAGGACAATAAGTAGAGTAATGATCATCACACTTACAATGAGAACAAATCATTGGGTTCTTAGTGCCAGAAGACTCTCCAATGAAAAAGGAGGTTTTCTTACTCTTTTTCTTACCTTTGGCTTTGTCCTTGCCCTTAGGTGATCCCCCTACAAATCCCAAACCACTAGTACCACTTTGTTTGGTAGAGTGATAAAGGATTTCATTTAGGGAATTTTTCCCTTTGAGGAATTTCTGCATAGTGGCTCTAAGTCTATGGTTGTCATCATTAAGACATATTATAGTAGAAGACAAACTAGCAATTACATCTCTAGCATGAACAAGGTCAACCTGTAAATACAGGCATTTAGTCAAATAGGAATCTTTCTCAAGAGAAATAGAAACAATATTATTACTAGGCAAGATAGGTCTAGAAGATAAATCATTTACTTGACCAAGAAACCTTGCATTTTCAGATTTAAGCACTTGGATTTTCTTAAGATAAACATCCCTATCATCTCTATGAGCATCAATAAGAAGCTTAAATTTAGCATTTTTAGTTTTAAGAGTTTCAGGTTCATTTAGGCACTTTTGATTATCTTCCTCAAAAGTTTCAATGTTCTTAACATAAACACCATTCTCTACTTCAACTCCATTGTATTGGAGCTCAAGATCAAGATATTGGCCTTGCAAGTTATCAATGCTCTCAAGATGAGTTTTCTCATTAAGCTCAAGAATTGCAAGTTTAGCATACAAATCATCAATAATTTTTGCTAACCTTTTTCTTTTAGATTTACATAGCAAAAGAAGAACGGGTAGAAACAAGCATATCAATAAGAGCTTCCTTAGACAACTCATGCAAGCTTACCTAACTTACCTCACCAATTTATTTACTAGTAGAGGCCATGAGTGCAAGGTGGCACTCTCTATCTTCTTCGAAGCTAGAGACACTTAAGGATGATTCCTCCCAAGCTACATGAGTTGCATTCTTGTGTCTTTTCTCCTTCTTTTCCTTCCTCTTATACTTTCTCTCCTTCTTGTACACTTCTTCCTTCTTGGAGCTTCCCTTATGGTGTTAATTTATTGACTTGGGACATAAACTCTAGTAGTGTCCCTTTTGTCCACACTTGTAACACTTAGTAGAGGAGGAGGATTGCTTTCCCTTGAAATGCTTGCCCTTGATGTAATTGTCTTCATGCTCACTAGTGTAAAGAAGTGAAACCACTTCCTTACTAAAAATTTGAACAATAAAACCTCCAGTCCAAACACACTCAAAAGGTATGTTGGAGTGGGTGTAAAATTTTCAAATCTTTATATAATGGTAATCAAAAGGCCAATGTATAGCAGCGGAAGAAAATATTTGACTATTCAATTATAAGACAAAGGGTTACAAACTTACATCATAAGGATCCAAGTAGAGGAAATCTAAACCACCTCAAGATTGTCTCCAAGCTTCATCATCTCAAGCTAAGTCTAGGTCATCACGTCATGTCATCCAAGTCCTCCACCTAGGGTTGGAAGCATACCCCAGCAAAAGAGAAACAAAAGAGACATCAGCAAAGGCTGGTATGTGCATACTAAAAAGCGAATTGAGCAATATAAGGAAATAAACGACATCAAATGTAAAGGCTTCCCATGCAAGAGATAAGGACTACCCACACGGGCATAAAAGAGAACAAACATCATAACATGATAAAAGAGGATACTTGCCATAAACAATACAAATAAGATTGTGCAATACTGGCACATAAGAAATTAGTAGGGCACACACCCCACAACATCACCAACCTGCATGCATGTGAGATAAACATAGCCCTAGAACAATATAAATACAAAGGCGGCCAAGCACACACTTGAACCTGATAGAGAAAGGAATACTGCCAATCTCCCAAATATATAAAATTTGAGCATGGATTACTGCCACACTCGATTTACAGAGGAATGGTATACTGCCACCCTCCAAATCAACAATAGGGGAATACTGCCCCAAAACCAAAGTAATTTACACTACTCTAGTTCTACTGAATCACATTGCATGTAAATGTAGAGGCAAGTAAATAGTTCAGTCAGAAGATGATACAAAGGTTGCCATCACACAATGGACAACACAAACAATTTAACATCCACTTCAAAGTGGCACATAACAATAAAAGAGACCAATCATGCATCAAGGTACATAAAAGAGATATCAATAGATTATTCAAGTACATAAAAAGTAAGATAGTTCACACGAACCATGATAATAAGAGATAAGAGCAATGTGTATAGGCTATTGTCCATAGGACCAAGAGAAAGACAAAATATAGGTGAATTGCTCAACATGAAGTAATAGGGGATACAACATACATTAAGAGAGGAAATATATTTATTGCTCAATAATGTGGGATGCAATCATACCTCAACTTCAGAGTCAAACGATCCAGGGTCACATCTAGGTCCAAGCCTAGGATTCCAAAGAACCTATTATGCATATATGTGGAATTAGGGTTAGGTTTCCATGAATATACAAAACCCTAAAAACACCTTTTTATTATTATGTGAATTAGGTTTCCAAAACGATTCCATATTTTAGATTATATTTTCCTGAGTTCAAAACATATTTTATTATATTTTCTGACTTACAAATATTTAGTTATGATTTATTCAAGTTATTATCTTATTTATTAGATCCATTAAAATCACCTCTTCAAAACATCAAAGTCAGGCGACAAAACTAATACCATTAGAAAAGTTGCATTATTATGAAACCAACGAGTATTTATTCATATTTTTCTGATCAGTAGATAATTAGTTATAGATTTTATAAAATCAACCAATGACAAAATTCCATGTCAGCGTATCATAAGAGACTGAGAGAGAGGATGGGAGTGCTGAGTTGGTCCAATACACACTGGACAACTCGGCTGGTCCCACAACCATCTCAACAACCCGCCTTGGCGTGGCTAGGAGAGAAACATGGGTAAAAAGACAAAACTACCCCAGCTCAGAAAAACAAAAAGGAAACACGGATGGGTGCAAGACAGTCAACTAACACCTCAGTTCTTCTTCCTCCAACCTGTGAAGAACCTCTCTTCCAGGCGTTGCTGTCAGGCTCCCTCCAGATGGAAAACTACGCGATTTGGAACAAAGAAGCCCTCGGAAACGAAGGTTGGACCTTCAGTAAACCAACTCGAAGGTAAAGAAGGCGGAAAACACCCAGCCGAACACTCATACACCTGACATTGCATCTGAGAGTAGGGAAGGAGAAAAATAGGGAAAACGAGCTTGGTACCTGATCGTTGCAATTGATGCTATGGAAAGCATCTCGGAGGCACCGAGAACACCCTCAGGGACAAAATGGACCCCGCGAAGGTCTGCGGAAGAGAGTCGGGCAAAGACATGCTAAGGAGGCGGCGCAGAGTAGGGGAGATCATGCCGGAATCAAAGACAGCCAAACCAAAGTATGCACATTGTAGCTGGGACCTCGACGGAGGTCAAGGGACTGATTCCTGGCGATCCGATCGCCTGAGGTGACGAGGAGATGCCACGGAGCAGAAAACAGGGGCGGAAATAGAGAGTATTGGAGGCGCCCCATGGTTTGGGTTATCGGGGTATAAATACCCCATAAATCAGGATGAGAAGGTGCGGAAAAGAATAAGGAAGGAGTGGGAGAAAGAATCGAAGAAGAATATAGAGAGATGAGGGAGAAATCAGAGAAAGAAAATCGGGGAGAGAAGCCCCCATCGGTGTGTGAAATCAGAAAGGGGAAAGGAAGAAGAGAATCCAGTTGCCGCTGGATCTAAATCCAAGGGTCGAGATACAATCCAAAATTGGAAAGAAAAACCAAGGCCGATTGCGTGACAAATCAAATTCCAAATCGAATAAAGTGTGATTGCCATTATTTCCTATTTTCTCTCTCTTCGTTTAAGGGTGCAAACAAAACACAAATTAGATGAGATTTTGCATAGAGGTAAATTAAGGCATGTAGATTCCGATTATGCAATTATATTTTCCTTTTGAGAACATTTAATATATTAAATAAATCAAATCATATTTTCTCTTTCCTCCTTTATTAATGGCTTTAGGATTATCCAAATTTTATGAAACTTGACACACAAGTCATAATTAATGTGTTGGATACGAATTTGCCATCAATTTTACATATTGGATATATTTTCATATTTATTTAATTTCTTGAAGGTTTTACACACTCTCTCTCTCCTGATTTTACCTTTTAAGCAAACTTTCTCCAAATTGGATGAAAATTCACCCAAAGGCTATATTTATTATATAGATCACGAATCTAACATTATTTTCCTCTTTTGGGGTTATTTATTATATTTATTTATTATTTACACCTTTTAGGTAATTTCTCTCTCCTAAATTACCATATTATTTTAAGGTTGCTCAAATTAAATGAAAATTGACATGTAGGCTTATTTTGATGTGTAGATTACGAATTTGAAGTCTATTCTTTATTTTGAGACTTTATTACATAGGTTATAACATCTAGCCCATTAGAGGCCCATTAACCATATTATGCATGAAATTAAGTTATTTATCATTTTATTATTATCAAATAAATTATATGACATATTAGATTACATTTTTCATGCATTAGATTATTAGGATCACTCTATCCTCAACCTTGTTTTGTCAAACCTAAAAGATCAAAGTTCTAGGGTAGGGTTTGAGATCCGGTATGTTACAACACTCCACCCCTTAAAAAGGATTTCGTCCTCGAAATCTACAGATTCAAACATCAACGATCAACTACTCTCCACCCCTTAAAAAGGTTCAACCTAACAAGTCAAACTAGTCAACTTTGAGATCTACCCACATCTCTTAGTTATAAAAGTTTTTAGAGCTTAATATTTCTCATGTATCCAACTAAGTCACCATCTAGGGCTGAGTTTTTAGGTCCTCGTGTCTCTAACCTATCAACCCTACATAAACATCCAAAAGTCATAGGGTAGGTCAACTACACCATTATATCAATCCTAGTCACAAACTAGGGTTAGATTCTACTCAACCAGAGTTCTCTTGATTGTGACTTAGTTCAAGAAACATCGATAAATCTGAGAAAACTTTTGTACATATAATAGTATAATGAAAATAATTTTTGGAGATAAGAAACATCGTGAGGTGAAAACAAATAGTTGGCCAAAATTCAATGCGAAACCAAGTCACAATATTTCCATATGATACTTCTTCATAACCTATTCTTGTCCTCAAACCAACCCTTATTGCATAAAAGATCATCATTGATCAAATCTAGGGTCAACATCTCACTTAGAGCTAACTAGAAAAGTCAAGGGTTCTATAGGGAGACAAAATTGAAATAGTCGATTCCGACTACCATGGGCTCTTATACCATGTTGTAAAGAAGTGAAACCACTTCCTTACTAAAAATTTGAACAATAAAACCTCCAGTCCAAACACACTCAAAAGGTATGTTGGAGTGGGTGTAAAATTTTCAAATCTTTATATAATGGTAATCAAAAGGCCAATGTATAGCAGCGGAAGAAAATATTTGACTATTCAATTATAAGACAAAGGGTGACAAACTTACATCATAAGGATCCAAGTAGAGGAAATCTAAACCACCTCAAGATTGTCTCCAAGCTTCATCATCTCAAGCTAAGTCTAGGTCATCACGTCATGTCATCCAAGTCCTCCACCAAGGGTTGGAAGCATACCCCAGCAAAAGAGAAACAAAAGAGACATCAGCAAAGGCTGGTATGTGCATACTAAAAAGCAAATTGAGCAATATAAGGAAATAAAGGACATCAAATGTAAAGGCTTCCCATGCAAGAGATAAGGACTACCCACATGGGCATAAAAGAGAACAAACATCATAACATGATAAAAGAGGATACTTGCCATAAACAATACAAATAAGATTGTGCAATACTGGCACATAAGAAATTAGTAGGGCACACACCCCATAACATCACCAACCTACATGCATGTGAGATAAACATAGCCCTAGAACAATATAAATACAAAGGCGGCCAAGCACACACTTGAACCTGATAGAGAAAGGAATACTGCCAATCTCCCAAATATATAAATTTTGAGCATGGATTACTGCCACACTCGATTTACAGAGGAATGGTATACTGCCACCCTACAAATCAATAATAGGGGAATACTGCCCCA
Source organism: Alisma plantago-aquatica (assembly GCA_963693085.1). Lineage (NCBI taxonomy): Eukaryota > Viridiplantae > Streptophyta > Magnoliopsida > Alismatales > Alismataceae > Alisma > Alisma plantago-aquatica. The sequence continues at coordinate 883,398,086 of OY856413.1, read as the reverse complement.
AAACCAAAGTAATTTACACTACTCTAGTGCTACTGAATCACATTGCATGTAAATGTAGAGGCAAGTAAATAGTTCAGTCAGAAGATGATACAAAGGCTGCCATCACACAATGGACAACACAAACAATTTAACATCCACTTCAAAGTGGCACATAACAATAAAAGAGACCAATCATGCATCAAGGTACATAAAAGAGATATCAATAGATTATTCAAGTACATAAAAAGTAAGATAGTTCACACGAACCATGATAACAAGAGATAAGAGCAATGTGTATAGGCTATTGTCCATAGGACCAAGAGAAAGACAAAATATAGGTGAATTGCTCAACATGAAGTAATAGGGGATACAACATACATTAAGAGAGGAAATATATTTATTGCTCAATAATGTGGGATGCAATCATACCTCAACTTCAGAGTCAAACGATCCAGGGTCACATCTAGGTCCAAGCCTAGGATTCCAAAGAACCTATTATGCATATATGTGGAATTAGGGTTAGGTTTCCATGAATATACAAAACCCTAAAAACACCTTTTTATTATTATGTGAATTAGGTTTCCAAAACGATTCCATATTTTAGATTATATTTTCCTGAGTTCAAAACATATTTTATTATATTTTTCTGACTTACAGATATTTAGTTATGATTTATTCAAGTTATTATCTTATTTATTAGATCCATTAAAATCACCTCTTCAAAACATCAAAGTCAGGCGACAAAACTAATACCATTAGAAAAGTTGCATTATTATGAAACCAACGAGTATTTATTCATATTTTTCTGATCAGTAGATAATTAGTTATAGATTTTATAAAATCAACCAATGAAAAAATTCCATGTCAGCGTATCATAAGAGACTGAGAGAGAGGATGGGAGTGCTGAGTTGGTCCAATACACACTGGACAACTCGGCTGGTCCCACAACCATCTCAACAACCCGCCTTGGCGCGGCTAGGAGAGAAACATGGGTAAAAAGACAAAAATACCCCCAGCTCAGAAAAACAAAAAGGAAACACGGATGGGTGCAAGATAGTCAACTAACACCTCGGTTCTTCTTCCTCCAACCTGCGAAGAACCTCTCTTCCAGGCGTTGTTGTCGGGCTCCCTCCAGATGGAAAACTATGCGATTTGGAACAAAGAAGCCCTCGGAAACAAAGGTTGGACCTTTAGTAAACCAAATCGAAGGTAAAGAAGGCGGAAAACACCCAGCCGAACACTCATACACCCGACATTGCATCTGAGAGTAGGGAAGGAGAAAAATAGGGAAAACAAGCTTGGTACCTGATCGTTGCAATTGATGCTATGGAAAGCATCTCGGAGGCACCGAGAACACCCTCAGGGACAAAACGGACCCCGAGAAGGTCTGCGGAAGAGAGTCGGGCAAAGACATGCTAAGGAGGCAGCACGGAGTAGGGGAGATCATGCCGGAATCAAAGACAGCCAAACCAAAGTATGCACATTGTAGCTGGGACCTCGGCGGAGGTCAAGGGACTGATTCCTGGCGGTCCGATCGCCTGAGGTGACGAGGAGATGCCACGGAGCGGGAAATAGGGGCGGAAACAGAGAGTATTGGCGGCGCCCCATGGTTTGGGTTATCGGGGTATAAATACCCAAGAAATCAGGACGAGAAGGTGCGGAAAAGAATAAGGAAGGAGTGGGAGAAAGAATCGAAGAAGAATATAGAGAGATGAGGGAGAAATTAGAGAAAGAAAATCGGGGAGAGAAGCCCCCATCGGTGCGTGAAATCAGAAAGGGGAAAGGAAGAAGAGAATCTAGTTGCCGCTGGATCTAAATCCAAGGGTCGAGATACAATCCGAAATTGGAAAGCAAAACCAAGGCCGATTGCGTGACAAATCAAATTCCAAATCGAATAAAGTGTGATTGCCATTATTTCCTATTTTCTCTCTCTTTGTTTAAGGGTGCAAACAAAACCCAAATTAGATGAGATTTTGCATAGAGGTAAATTAAGGCATGTAGATTCCGATTATGCAATTATATTTTCCTTTTGAGAACATTTAATATATTAAATAAATCAAATCATATTTTCTCTTTCCTCCTTTATTAATGGCTTTAGGATTATCCAAATTTTATGAAACTTGACACACAAGTCATAATTAATGTGTTGGATACGAATTTGCCATCAATTTTACATATTGGATATATTTTCATATTTATTTAATTTCTTGAAGGTTTTACACACTCTCTCTCTCCTGATTTTACCTTTTAAGCAAACTTTCTCCAAATTGGATGAAAATTCACCCAAAGGCTATATTTATTATATAGATCACGAATCTAACATTATTTTCCTCTTTTGGGGTTATTTATTATATTTATTTATTATTTACACCTTTTAGGCAATTTCTCTCTCCTAAATTACCATATTATTTTAAGGTTGCTCAAATTAAATGAAAATTGACATGTAGGCTTATTTTGATGTGTAGATTACGAATTTGAAGTCTATTATTTATTTTGAGACTTTCTTACATAGGTTATAACATCTAGCCCATTAACCATATTATGCATGAAATTAAGTTATTTATCATTTTATTATTATCAAATAAATTATATGACATATTAGATTACATTTTTCATGCATTAGATTATTAGGATCACTCTATCCTCAACCTTGTTTTGTCAAACCTAAAAGATCAAAGTTCTAGGGTAGGGTTTGAGATCTGGTATGTTACAACTAGGGCCATCATCTTCACTAAAGGAGGAAGGACAAGTTCGACAAGCAAGTTATTGTTGAAGGATGACCGCCTCCACTTGTGCTTTGAAAGTAGTATCTTTGATCTTCTTGACTTCCTTCACTTCTTGCTTGTCAAGCCTTGGTTCATGAGCTTGGAGGTTGCCAATGAGCTCTTCGGTTGGTATGTCACCAAGGCTCCTCACTTCTTCAATGTACGTCACCTTTGACTCCCATCTCTTTGGTAGAGTCCTCAAGATCTTGGTGTTGATTACACCTCTATCCAAAGTGTTGCCCAAAGAAGCTAGGCCATTGAAGATAACATTGAGCCTAGAGTACATCTCTACAATCCCTTCTTTCTTGCCCATCTTGAAGTTCTCTAGGAGGTTGTTCAACATATACATCTTATCCTCCTTGACTTGCTTTGTATCCTCATAGGTGATGCACAATTGTTTCAAATTGGAGAGGTTGTACCCCATGAGGAGATGTGGTTGAACTCCATTGGGGTAAGGGCTGCATAGAGAATGCTTATGGCTTTGGCATTGAGATGTGCTTCTTTAAGTGCAACTTCATTCCATGTTAAAACAACTCAGGTTGGGTCCTTGTATGGTGTGACCATCACCTTCCACATATCAAAGTTCATCCCTTGAATGTAGAAACTGCATCGCCTCTTCCAATAGAGGAAGTTAGTGTTGTTGAAGACCAAAGGACGCATGGAGAAGCCTCCCTCTAGGTTGAGTGAACTAAGTAGGTTGTCGCCCATCTTCTCATCTTGTGGGAGATTGCTAGAGAAGATCCTTAGCTCTGATACCACTTGTTGGATCTAGGGCTCTAGAGGGAGGGGGTGAATAGAGCTTCAAAATTCTCACAAGATAAGTTAGACCTTCAAATTATATCAATCAAAACAAATAGCTTAAGAGAAATTTGAGGTCCTAACTAAGCAAGCATAGTAAGTATGAGAGAAATGGAAACATGCACTTGGACAAGGTGGTTTAGAGTGGTTCCACTCTCCAAACTAGGAGAGAGTCAATCCACTACCTAGAGAGGTCAACCTCTAGGACTTTGCAATCCATGTATACTTATATTACATTCATAAGAGATACTAGGAGACCACCATACTTACCTATTCAATATAAGAGTCTTCCACTTACACAAGAACTTATCCACTTGAACAAGATGTCTTCAACCTTCAACAAGGACTTACCTACATTTTCATCAAGTCTTTGGCCTTGAAGGAATTTTCCCACTCTTCTTGAATCTTGGCCTTGCCCTTCTCCTTCACCTGGAGAAGATATTCACCTCTTCTTCAACCTTGAAGGAGAACAACAACAACTTCACCTTCACTCGAAGTAGCTTTCTTTACCTTTGCTTCTTTGATAAAGGGGGTAGGAAAGATGGAATGGAATGAGGGCTTTACAAGCACAATGAAGTATCTCTCTTACAACTGGCCTAACTCACTCATAATCAAGAAATGCTTTGTAAATGAGAGAGAGAAAGGGGCTCAAGGAATTGCATCACACTCAACTATAGCAAGGACTTAGAATATCATGAGTGGGCAAACTTAGAATGAACTCCAAGGGGCCTGATTTATAGACGGGGGTGTTCCCTTGAGTGTGGGATCACATAAGAACGAAATATAGCCATTTTACAACTTGCAACGGATCTATTCTCACTCATAACAACTCACCAACATTTACAATCACTTTTTCTTGGTTTTTCATATAGTACATTTGATCATGTTTCAATAGAGGTAACTCGACCGATCCACTAAGTGACAAAGCCAATTTTCAAACTATCAGTCAAGTTTATTTTGGTAAACTCGACCAATGAGTCAAAACTAGTTTTTCTTAATTGATCAATCAGTCAAATTCTGTGAGTGTGAAACTCGACCAATTGGTCATCTTCAGAAAATCCATCATTGGATCGGTCAAATTTCCAACTCGACCGACAGAGTTGCTGTGAAAATTTTTCTAATTTGACTTTGAGTGACCAAACGTTGGAATTAAGTATCCCTAATTTTTTCTCATCTTAGTTGCAAGTCATATCATCAATACAAGTGATTAAAAAAATCATCTAAGGTCATTTGGAGTGATTTCCCAAAATGTGCACTTGCATTGCTTTTGACTTGAACTTGAACAAGCTAGGGCTTGTGTAATTTGATCCTTTTCATGTACTTAAAGCATAAAATAATTATTGAACAAACATATTAGATACATAGGAATGGAATGGTTAAGTCATTATCAAAATAAGGACAATGTAGAACTCTCAAGTCAACACATACCTCTAAGTGCTTAATCTCATTAAGGACACCTAGTTAAGTCTAACCCAAGAGCCAACACGATAGAAATACACCCTACTTAGCAAGCCCACATAAATACCATCACACTTCCATGAGATGGATAGCACACCACACTTAGCGTGCCCACACATAATTGATCAAGTTTTCATACATGTTTCTAATGGAAAACATGTTAGACTTAATATGCTTAATTGAGGGATTTTATATTTATTCTATATATACATATCTAATCACCACAAGTTATAGTAATATCATATACATGCTATATCCCCCAAAGGAAACATGAAATTAAAACATAAGTGATGGTTATGTCCATACTATTGCAATTCATTTGAGCCACATGAAATTACCACTACCTAAGGTTTACATCACATGTATCAACCTATTGTTGGTGAAAACCTATGCTTGAACCAATCTTGGTTGATTAATTCAACCCTTGAACCAATTGGCTCGCCTCTTGACCGGTCGGTTGGTTGTTGGATAGATTGTCTGGCCTCCGGTCCAAAGGATATTTGGATACCTCAAAACGCTCAATTAGGACACCAACATACCAGGTCAAATCCTGTTACTTTATATCATCCTCGGTTCTCCAATTGGTCGGCTAGCCTTATAAAATGGATGGCTCATCTGGTGTTGAACGTCTTCTTCATCGTAACAAGAATTGAACTATCCTAATACTATTTAATATTCCATGGTAATAGAGAAACTTTGAGTTACATTTGAAGAGAGCATCAGAAGGAGAAAATAATACTTTTACATGTCGGAAGATAAAGGTAGAGGCTCGGTATGCAAATTGAGATATAAATAGGAATAAGCAAACCACACAACCATACACATATATAGGGTTATTGACCATAACCATGCTACACATCCACCATCAAAAGTAATTTTAGGGTGACAGATGTAAATTGCATATATCATATATATATATATATATATATATATATATATATATTAGCTTGGATCATATGTGGTATATAATCATATATGCATGTTAATCATTTTAAATATTCACATTGTATGCAATAAATAAAAAACAAAAACCAAAATCCAATTTATCTATTAAATCCCAAAATATAGTAGATTAACGTGGCTCTGATACCACTGTAGGGAAACATGGCTACATAATAGGCAGCAGAAACAAAAATTGAACTACCATATTCCCCTTGTTCCAATGGATCACACTAATTAATATGTAATGGGAAGGATGGTTATGAGGTATTACCTGGTCCTGGAGCAAGTTTAGTGACGATTCCCACGATGTAGTATGCACCTTTCTTCAAGTCCCACCCGAAGAATATCTGCAACAACTCTTGGTTGATTATTATAGACTTCAGCTTGACCTTATCCTCCTAGCGGCAAGAAACAACCTCCTCGCCTCTATAATAGTCCACCAGACCATTAGGTTCTCTTTTCGTTCTAAAAGAATTGACAAGAAGGAGTAGTACCTTCTCCTTGGTGTACTAGCACCAACTCGCTCTCCAAAAATTGTTCTCCCTTTCTATCCCTCCCTATGACATGTAGGACTTGCTCGGGTTCTCTCGGTTACCACAATCAGAGAAGACAACAATTGTCAGAGCAACTAATATTATTGTGCCTAGGAAACCCCCAACACCCCTCTATTTGTAGGGGGTTAGGTTTAAGGTTCCCAGTCTATGTGGGAGTGGAAGGGGCCAAAATTTCAGAAATTTTTGCAACCTATGAGTAGAGAAATGATCGGTTCACATGTGAATTGATTGGTTGGCATGTTAACCGATCGGTTCAACCCTTGAACATATTGTTTCATCATGTTTCCCAATTGCAATTGTATTGGAAATTAATATATAATTAATGCACAACATGATATCAATACTAATCCTTGATCCAATCAAATTGATCCGTGAACTGGGTGGTTAATCATATGAACAATTCGTCTGGGACCATGAGCCGATCGGCTCATGCCACAGTTCAATCAATATTCAACCAATGTGATTTCAATCAACCAAACACTGCAACCGATAAATTCAATACATGAACTGGTCTGTTCAGAGTTTAGTCAATCAATTGGTGTTTAAATTGAATATGTAACTCTTTGTTAATCAAGTTTAAACTATATTTATGAAAAAACTCCTATCCAAGTGTATCCTATGTATGTAACCCTATAGGCTCTAAGCTACGTTGGCAGTGAGTGTCCATAACCAATTTATGATATCACAAACAATGAGATGTATCTAGTAAAACATAATTGCTATCCAAGTAATTCAAAAAGTTGGAGAAAAACTTCAACCTACAATCTATGATCGGTGTTATATTGATTGTAATAATTCCTTTATCGCTAATATTCAAATTAAATTGAAGGCACAAAATCATCATCCTCTCAATGTTCAATGCATGTTCCCTGAACTAGAGAAGACTTCTTGAGATATGTGTTAACTCAATATCACATTTTGAATCACATGTGCATGCACATACTTTTTCTCAGTCTCACTTATCAAGTGGTCTGTATATCATACTCAATAGGAGGAACAAATCCCATCTACATCACTCATAGTCATCCCCACGTGTCACAATGCACACAAACAACACCTTTACGGTAACTCGTATTCAAGGTGAGAGTGGATAATGTCAAAGTAAATTGAGTGACATGTGATGAGTACAATAATTTCAGGTCTCTCATGGTTATTCTGTCTGATACATTGTTCTCCAACAAGTATCTATGAGCTTGGTTTGATATCATATATCATACTAATGAGATAATGTCATCAACCAACACACACTCTAGTCTTATGTGTCATTGCTATCTATTAGCCTTCAATAATAACATCTAAATAGGGACATAACAAGAATGTACATACTGTTGACATCTGTATGATCTTATTGTTTAGGTCATCAACCCAAAGACATACGTCATTGAGTAATATATCTTTCTTTAGACATTCATTATGTTTCATCATTATCTCATAACTGTATGAAATAGAACAAATGAAAATTTTGCCTTTATTATTAATAAAATCATTTAATAGATATGCCATCACAATCATCATATGATTGGCTCTCTAGGAATACATACCAACATGTACTCATGTTATGTGAAAGGGAGTGGTATGACCCCCACATGAGCAGCTACCACGATACATGCTAAGTTTGGATGTTAGTTTCTTGCTAGGGTGATCAACAATTATCTACTCCCAAGAACGGGTGCATAGACTTCCCAACTTGTGGTTACATAGCCAGGAACTCCTTCTCTTGATTAGTAGGATTCCACAAACTCTATTTTCTTTACTTTTTTTTGTATCATTTTGCTAGACTCGTTCTAGCTCTCGACATATATCAACTACCGAGTTTTCTTAACTGAATTAAGAGCGGTATTTTAAGTATCCTAAATGTCCCCATGTCCCTGTGTTCGAACCCATTATTCTACTTTGACCCTATATTGAGTTTTGGAGTCCTTGAAGGTTTCAAGTTATAAATTTAAAAGTCTGATTCACATTTGGATCATGCCTGTACTTTTTAGACGTGCTCTCTGGGCCGATCAAAACCTAGTTTGCATGCTTCATGATTTCCATCTCATACAAAAGATTATACAATGAGGAGATGCCAAAATTTGTTGAGTACCAACTAAAAGAAAATGTTGCTAACCCACTGACAAAAGAACTTGTACAGTAGAAACATGATGGTCATGTCAAGATCACTTAGAATAAAATTCTTGGGTGATTGGCTCTTAGTGCAAGTGGGAGTCTGTTGGTATATTTTCATAGAGAGCCAATCATATGATGATTAAACTGGGGCATAATGTACTTGATTTGATAATAATAAAGGTAATTCCATCTATTATGTTTGTTTTAGTCATGAGATGATGAGCAAACATGGTAAATGTCTAAAGAATGATGTTACTCTATGACATATGTATTCAGGTTAAGGACCTGAACAATGAGATCATATGTAAGATAAGAGTACATACATTCTTGCTACGTCCCTAGTCAAATATTATTATGAAAGAAAAATAGATGACAATTATACATAATACTAGAGTGTGCGTTGAATGATGATAGAGTTCCATTAGTCATGATATTGGATATCAAGTCAAACACTTAGGTACCTGTTAGGGAATAATGTACTAGACAAAACCACCTTGAGAGTGATACATAGAAACCATAGAATGGTAGTCTGAATCAATTCTCAAAGTGATAATGTCTCTTAGAACTAAAGTCACCAAACTCATTACATGTCATTCGATGAACTTTGACACCATCCTACATGACCTTGAATAAGGGTTACCATAAAGGTGGGGCTCGGGTATGTTATGACATATGGGGATCGACTATGAGTGATGTGGATGGAATTTGTCCCTCCTTTCAGAGTTGATATCTCAACCACTTTATAAGAGAGACTGAGAAAAATATGGCCATACTCACGAAATCATAAATGACGAGGGATTGGACCAGATCGTGTATAGTGCAACCCTTTCTCTCATAGTATACAGAGGTGTCCTGAAGGAGGTTGCACATTGTTAGGATTTGAATGAGAGAATATGATAGGTTCGTGCGGAATAACAAGACGAGAGCCAAGAGAACGATCATGCAACCACATAATGAAAGACTTATGTAGTTCGGTCGGGATGACCTACTCCACGGGAGGGGGCAAGATTTCCACTATGTCAGAGAAGAGATTTTGAGGAGTGCTCTCAAAGGAGGCATATTACACCTTGGATTACAATGGCTTCCTTTTAGTAAATAGAATACAAGATGATTTTAAAACCCTAACTAGGGCACATATACCTATACATGTAGAACTACAATTAGATTCCTATTCGGATCAGAAATCTAGACCATACCACATTGTGTAGGGGATTAATCAGGTCAGTGAAATTCAATTTTATTTTGGATCAGATCTACAATCGGATCAAAATATTTCTCTGAGGCAAGCAACAATCTCCACCTTGACTCAAAGTCTATAGCCCTATAAAAAATAAGAATAGTAGATCATCTCTCCTCCTTCAGTAAATGATGTTATTGTAGGCTGTGTAGACTAACCACATCTAGGAAGTGTCTGAACTTGAAAATTGGCAACGACTTGGTCATCATGTTAGCATGATTTTCTTTATTGTCAATCTTCTTCACTAAAATATGTCCCTACGCTATCACTTCTCTAATAAAGTGATACTTGACGCCAATGTGCTTTGTTCTCTCATGAAATATCTGATCTTTTGTGAGGTGAATCACACTTTGACTGTCATAGTAGATGACCATTGTCTTTTTAAGAATACAAATTCAGCACACAATCCTCTAAGTCGTGTAGCTTATTTTTTGGCCTCTGTCAATGCCATGTACTCAACTTCAGTAGTAGACATTGTAACAATAGGTTGTGATGTAGCTTTCCAACTTACAACACAACCAACAATAGTAAACTAATAGCTTGTAAGAGAACACCATGTATCACGGTCATTTGCAAAGTTAGAATCAACATAATCAATAAGTGTCTCTATATTCTTTCTTAATCCAAGGCATATATAAGATGTGCCCTTGAGGTACCGAAAATGTATCTAAATGCCTTTCAATGTATCTTTCCCAGATTGGACATGTATCTTCTCACCTTTCTAACCACTTGAGCAATGTCTGAACGTGTGCAAATCATAGCATACATGATGCTACCAACAACACTGGAATAGGGAACACAAGACGTGTAACTTTCATCCTCTTCCAATTGTGGCAAGTCAATAGATGAAAGCTTCTTGAACTAGTGAACTAAAGGAATAGACACATGGGATGCATCAAACATAGAAAGCTGTTGTGGAACTTTGTTCACATACTTCTCATGACTGAGAAGTAACCTTCTATCTTTGCAACTTCTAATAATTTCCATCCCCAAAATTTTCTTTGTTGCTCCCAAACCCTTCATCTCAAATTTGTCATTAAGTAACTATTTGAGATTGTGTATTTTAGAAATATCTCTTGTTGCAATCAACATGTCATCAACATAGAGCAAGAGGTAAATGAGAGATTCATAAAGAAGTTTCTTCAAATAGACACAAATGTCATATCTACTCATGTAATATCCATGCTTGACCATGAAAGAATCAAATATATGAGACCATTGAAGTGGGGATTGCTTCAAGCCATAAAGACTTCTTCAGTAAGCACACATGATCCTTCTTTGTAGCAAAAACATAACCTTCAGGTTGTGATAAGTAGATTTGTTCCTCTAAGTCACCATGGAGGAATGCAGTCTTTACATCAAGTTGCTCAAGCTATAAGTCATATCTAGAAACTAATGTCAATAGAAATATGATGGAGACATGTTTGACAATAAGAGAAAAAAATATAATTATAATCTATACCTTCCACCTGACTATAGCCTTTTACAACTAACCACACTTTGAACCTTGCGGTAGTATCTCCATGACCAACTTCCTTCCTTTTGAAAACCCATTTCCATCCAACAATCTTCTTTCTAGAAGGATGATTTACAATCACCCAAGTGTTGTTCCTTTGAAGAGACTCCATTTCTTTCTTAACAACTGCAACCCACATGGATGAATCTAGATCAGTCATAGCTTCAGTGTAGGCAGATGGTTCACTAGAATCATTTGTCTCTTCAATAGTTTTCAAGGCATAGACAACAACATAATCTTAAATTCCTTGTAGGTGGTCTCACATGTCTTTTTTCTCTTCCATAAGAAATGGTATATGTCTGTTCTTTAGGAGTGTCAACTTCATCATACTTCGGGTTTTCATGTGTAACAACAGGAGGTGTCAGGCTGTGTTCTCTAACTTCAAGCTCCACCTACTCTATGGAACTCTGAGAACCTGTAACAAGTGAACTAATACCATCTTGTTCTCTAGAAAACATGGCAGACTCGTCAAAGTGACATTTCTTTCAATCTAGAACTTTGATGACTTTGAATCAGTGTAGTAGAATCTATATCCCTTCACACCATCAACATAACCCAAAAAAGTGCAATAATTCACTCTACGATCGAGCTTCTCTCCATTTGAATAGACATATGCGGGGCAACCAAAAATACAACAATTTAAGTAATTTGCAGGATGACCATACCATACCTCTTCTCACTACAAAAAATTTGGCCTTTGTTGAAGAACATTTGTGAGGAACCAAAAATCGTGAATAATGATGTCTATTTGTGAGGGCTCATCCTTCAAATATGGGACCAAATCCCTCACCCGTTTTTTAACATCTTTACAAATACTAATCCCTCACAAATACATTACTCACTAATCATCCCCTAAAAAATAGCATGACAAATATTTCCCTCCATCTCATAACCCTTCCCTCCATTCTAATACGCAACATTTGTAAATCAAAATTAAAATAAAAATAAAAACCCCCTTTCCCTTATCTCCTTCTTCACTCAATCGATTCCTTGCGTGAAGCCCAACACGGCTTCTCAACCGCAGCACCTGACCAGCAGCCTAGGTGGAGGAATCGGCGGTCGTTTCTTGTGCTTCTACCTCCTATAGCTGCGCCCACTCTTCCTCTACCCTACCTCCTTCCTCCTTCCTCCTTTCACCTTTCCCTCGCCCTAGCGGCACCCTAGCGCCGCACCATCAGCTTGGGCGGCCGACCAGCAGGTGCGTCGTTGCCCCAGCCAGTAGCTCGCGGCCAAGCAGTTAGCAGCGATAGCTCCCGCTGCACGACGGCGTCTCTACCCCCTTCCTTTTTCCCCTTTCTTCTTGCTCCATCCGGTTCCCAACTAGTAGAGGGGCGGTGCCCTAGTTGCAACACAAGCGGCAACAAATCCACCCTCGGTACTTTCCCCTCTCTCCCACAACTCTTTTTCTCTAACCCCCACCCCCTCTAACCCCACCCGCCTCCCAAATAACCCAATAACCTCATCCCCTCCCTCACGCTCCTATCGCCTTTGGTAAAACCTAACTCACAACTATTTCCTGATCCTTCTCTAATCTTTTCTGCAGACGAAGACGACATTAGGAGCCAAGGTCGACGCCTGACTACAAGCGGATCCGAGCCAAAGAAGGAAAGGTACATGAAATATTGACAAGAAAATTAGGCAAGATGCAGATGGCATTGACTGGATTAATCCAGGAAAGGTATCATTTTTAGGTAGACACTTGTTCCAATAAACTTGCCTGTATTCAGTCATCAAACCGGCACGATGCCATTATCGGAAGGATTTTTATCTATATGCACATTTTTTCATCTTTTTCTTTGTTAGGAAGAGCGGTCAGTAGCAATCCATGTTCACCAGGTTGTCCCACGAAATAGATACCGGCAACCGAACAATGGTGGTACCAAACATTAATTAATCTGCTCATACCAATATGTCTTCTACGCTGTTCCGCTAAGTGGAAATGCCAGATAGTTAGCTAGGATGGTTTTTGATCAAATATAGTAAACGCATGCTCTGGAGATTATAGGAATTAGATGATGCTTTCAATAGAGAAATCAATAGGAAATTTAAGAAATTATCAGTCCATGTCTTAGTAAGAACGAGAGCAATGATGCCCATGGACCTGTGGGCGTAATGACAATTTATACGTCTTCATAGTGTATCACAATAAATTAATTCGTGTAATTGCTAATTGCATCGCCAAATAAGACAACAATAACTAGTATCATCTGAATCTGATCTTTTTTTTAAATGTTCTTCATGCATGTTTCTAACCACGCAACCGAACAACACAATACTAACAACCTCTAGTCTCATCCCAAAGAAAGCAACAATCCAAAACGAACATCATTTTATATTACATTGTTAGTTTGGCATATAGAATGAAGTTCGGAGAAAGAATATTGGTAGAGAGGCATAATCCACGGTGGGTTCACAACAATGGTATAGATTGACGAATCTATTATGCAACTAATCTTCCTTATATAAGTTGTTGGTACATCAATGGTCAAGTTTTACTCATATGTGATTAGTAAGTGTCACTTGTGCACTAACATGCAAATATTATGCTATTTGAAAAATCTGAAGTTTAGATACAACTATCATTTAATAGTGCTCAGTTATGTACGATATCCATCAAGATAAGGAGTCAATATCTATTACTTATGTTGGAAATGAATGTCTAAAGTTTATAAATTAGTAAATAATCTATTTATGAAACACACAATGATTTTGTAGGTCTTGAATATATACTTTTAGTAGTTTTCTTTTATAAAGTTCATGTTTTCTCAACATATACTGGGATGATTCTCTTTCTACTACACTCACACTTGCTTCTCACTAGGACCTTATTAGGATTTCTCACTATTGGGGAGCGCTTTCTCTCGAGTCTCCTCCCCTATCCCATTTGCCCCCTCACCTAGTACTCTCCCCCTCCTCTATTTCTTATCTCTGTTGAGACACTCTCTCTACTATCTACTCACTTGTCATGTGGTTTGTACCTCTTGATATGTTGTGTGGGTTGTGGCCTCCCCTTTGACTATTGTATACCTTGTTGGTTATCTCAGTGCTCCTCCCCCACCTGCTATAGGGTGTCATAGTTGGCGAATGATAATGATGGGACTATCCTTTATTGTCCTTTTGGTTAGATCTTCAGGATCTGGCTTGGTGAACATTTTGGGGTATATGGGTATTCTTTCGTGTTGTCATTTTCTTTGTAGTCTCCTCTAAGCTAGGTGTAGCAAAACCTTTGACTAGGTAACCGACCCGATCAACCCGAGAGCTGAACATACTTGTAAAATGGCTTTATTTTTTTTCTTTCATCCAATAGTATTTCTGATAACATACTGGATGTAATGTAAGATTATACATGATTATATTCTTGAACTATTTAAAACCGTTTTCATTCGCAGCATGTTCCTCAAGTCCCTTGCAATGCTTAATTTGATACCAGCCTGTATGCGTCTGTTATGAATTTATATTTTCACTTGAATCTTAATTTTGAGGCAAAAATATGCAATGCTTGCTTGTCATTTTTGTTTGCTTTAGCAGCAGTTTCTCAACAAGCATTTGAATACTGTTTAGAGTGCAACTTGTTTCTTCGCCTTTTTTTGTCTTGTTAGCGTTATGTAATAAAGTTACCATATCTTGTTGGTTCTGAGTTTCTGGAAAAAGAAATTTTCAAAATGCACCTAATACTATGTTATTCAAATCTCTAATTGCTGGCAAAGGTGTGAGCACACACACTGAGTAATTGAATATACATTCCATCTGTGTGTAATACTTTTAATGCTTCTACAATAACAATGTTCAACACTCACTTGCCATCCACTCCTGCTATTTGTAATAGGGTTCTCCTTTCTAGCAGTGAAGCGAATCCTCAAAACATACCTTATGTCGAACTGTTATCCTCTACCTGATGCAATGCATGCCCTGAATGTTTTGAATTGAGTTGAACATGTAAACGTGGATACAATTAACTACAATTTTTGTCTGATGCAAATATAGTCAAACATGTTGGTTTCAAATTTCAATGTTGGGATTCATTGATGATTCTATTTGCAGTTCTACGATTTATCTCATTTCGTAGAGTAAATATGAAGTGTTTAATACTTTCGTTCTCTTACGCAATGATTCTTCAGAAGAGAATTCATCATATCTAAAATATGGTATAACAGAAGCCGATAAAACTGCTACAGTAACGCCTTGCAAATCCCAAACTTCAACATTCCAGTTATATAACAAAAATGTGGATCAAGGACTTAAAGTTCATGGGTGAAGAATGTATAGTTAAAAAAGAATGTCGTTGATGATATAATAGTTAGACATTAGAGTTTCTTCTTGTCTTTTCACATCAAAACTCAAAAGGAAGTGTGTATACTTACCTTGAAGGCTCAAAACTCAATGCTTCAGCTTGCACATCAGTGCATTGAGGGTGAGTCTCAGATTGTAGTGTAAGTGTCAATCTAGGACACATGTTTAAGCCTTAAAGCACAAGCAGGACAACTTGTCTTGAGGTGGGATCTTTAAAACCACAGTTCCATCTTGAGCACCTATTTTTGAATTCTAACTTTGGAGATCCATTAAATGAATATGAAAGTATCTGCATTAAATTAATGTATGTATTGGTACAGTAGGATTTATGGAGTCGTGGACCATGCTTTTAGTTCTTTGTTTAGTGTATTGCTATAAAAGCAGCCTCCATGATGAGCATTGTCATAATTTAATGACTGCACAACCGAACAACTGTATTTTCTACATTATTTCTAAATTCACACTTAGAAGTGATTTTAAGACGATTAATGATTATCATTTTCACAATTAATGATGAAATCCTATAGTTAAAGAAAGCATGTCTCTCTTGCGTTTGTGTTTAAGAATGTAATATCTGTAATGTATCTTCCTTTTAGTGCTGACAAATCTATGACAAACAAAATTAAATTAAATTTGTTGTGGCTATAGATGACAGTGGTGCTGGAGGTTGAAATTGTCCAAAGGCAGAACTCAAGAAGTGACCTATTATATAATATCATGCCTTATAACCAGTACACTATGATGATATTACAACTTATCACAACTCTATTTGATTTAACCTATCAACAAGCATATGTATAAAATTATCTTATTAACATTAATACCTTACTTCTTATAGAACATCCAGGGTGCACTAGTTAATAAACCATTTTTTTCTTTCTAAAATTCATATACCAAATTCAACTGTTGATGAGGTCGTTTCAAGATGGAAAATCAAACACTACATTTTTGAAAAGTTTATCTATCTGATAATTAACAGTTTTGGTAAGTCAATTCCTAAAGATTTTGTTTTGAAAACACTGATACATTCCTTTCCTCATATAATTTGGAAAGAAATTGATTTGAATGACATTTTTTTCTTAAATCCATTCAGACTCCATTTTTCATAATGTTGGAATGAAATCATACAAATATCAAATGGTATGTATATTTGAACTAAAATACTACATCTGAATTTGTTTGCTACTATTCTAGGGGAACCTGCTATAGAAACAATATACTGCCATGTGTTTGTATGAATACATCATTTAGAACTATAATTTTAACCATTCTAGACATCGAACTTCCAGAATTCAACTGCCAAATGATAGATTAAATCACTGCTCCTCTCATATTGAACTAATGGAGCATGACAGTTGTGGGGGATGGCTGTCGATGTTTGTTACCTGCCATCCCAATGGATAACGGTAAACTCCATAGTGAACCGAGGGTAGGGTTCTTTTCTAATGAGTGTTTATTTTACAACCATTACATTTATATGCTCATTTATATTCTGGAGTGATAAGTGAATGTTGTATTCTGAATGCAAAAAACTTCATTCTTCTATCAGGATTCTAGGATGCATTACAGTCCTTCAAGTTTAAGTTTCCAATAGTGTGACTAACTACTTGATCTCTGCTACATATGAGTGTCTCTATAGTTCATGGTGAAACCTTGATCGAATATAGTGTTATGACCCACACTGAGTTTATCTGGTAAGTATGTGATTAGTGTTTTGATTAGATGAGACAAGCTTATTGGCATATAATTATGCCTTGAGGTTGTAGAGGATCCCACACTTGAGAAGTTGCAAAAGAAATCGTGTTAATCGGACCTTTGAGGCAAGAGTTATGGCGTTTTCATGTTCCTTTAGACTTGGATGCAATTTTTCCAGAATTTGTTTTTCATTAATTGGGTCGGTTTCTTTTCTTTCCTTTATCTTTTCTTCTCTTCACTCGATACAACACAGAGCAGCCGTAAGCGGCGCCCAAATACCCAACCAGAACGATCGCAGTCGAGCAAGAGAAGATTTCAGGCGATTTTGGGCGATTCACGATCTCTTCACCTCCGACAGCTAGGGTGCTACCTCCCCCTTCTTCTTCCTCCTCCATTCCTTCCTCATCCTTGCCCTAGTGGCGCTCCACAGCCACCCGACCTGCCTGGGCGGCCGACCAGCAGGTGCGGCGCCCTCTCTACGGCGCCTGACCAGTGTGATGGAAGGAGGAAGGGCGGCCGATTTTGGGCCCTTCTGCCTCGGTTCACCAGCGCCCAACCTTCCCCAACCCTCTCCTTCACCTGCTGCGTGGCGCTCCGGCCAGCAGCGGAAGTATCGCGCGATCGTGAGCTAAGGGGAAGAAAGGGGCAGCACCGCAGTACCCCACCTCCATTGCGGCCACTCCATCTGTAGGACGGCGCCCTGAGTAGCAGCGCCATGTAGCAGCTGCAGCAGCCGACCCGGATCTCTTGGATTTGCCCAACACCTCGAATCGATGGCCCCACTCCGACCTTGAGGTTCCAACCAGAATCTGCAGCTCCCAGTTGTGCTTAGGCACCCAGCTAAGGTTCTTTTCAGCTTATACGTGTAGATGCTACTACTTGCTGTAGCAGGTTCTAAATCAGTAGCAACTGGGTGGGTGACAATACTGCTTGTTTACAGCAGGTTCGGCCAGAAGTAATTAGGTCGTAGCTAACACCCGATTTGATGCCAACGAACTCGTCTGGAGGTCCAGATCAGAGATCCGTAGTCAACTAGTCACAAGAAGCGACGAATCAGCCGAGCCCTTCCACCTCTACGTGAAATCAGTCCAAATCCAGAACTGAACCGAGGTTGAAGAAGACCTGCGTGTGCCTAGAAACTGGCCCTAGATGCATTTCCGGAGGAATCCGGACAAACCAAACCAAAGTGAGTAGGAGTTCATTTAGTTATCATCATTTAACTCCTTAGTTGGAATTTTTCGGTAAACTGTGCATTTTTCGCTGATACTTGGCTTTTGGGCAGTATTTGGCGTTACTCGAATTTTATTTCATAAACTGCTTCCTTATGCCGTTATATGATTTAGTTTAGCATCTGATCAGTGTGGATTGAATTAATGAATTTATATGATTCATTGGAACTTGAAATGCGTAATATGATTGATGAAAATTATAGAATTTCCTGTATTACAACTGCAATGTATACGTTGAGCATAAAATGGATGTTTAGCATCGAAACTGGATAAGTTGATACTGAGTCATGTTTATAGATGACAAATGATGTTTATGTGTATATGTGGGTAATAGAGATTACTCGGATGCCGAGCATAGTTAGCATCCTTAGACTTTTAATTTGCATAGTTCAAACGAAATGAAATGATTAGTAAAATAAATGTGTATGCTTTACGAGTAATTTCAGTAAGATGCGAATAAATGTGATAAAGTATTTCAGGTTGAGTATTCCTTTCAATACAGTATATTTGAATGTTCAGTAATATGAAATCAATATAGAGACGTGGAATAGATATGAAATCTATTTACAGTGAACGAATCTGTTTGCATGAAAGCATAACTGAGTTATGAGTTATTGCGATATAAGAGAATAGTTGTTGCACTATATATAGAAATGTTATGAAAGTTGAACTTTTAGTTTCAGCTAGTGAATTACAGAATTTACAGTATATTCCAGTAGTCGAATATGTGAGAGAGAGACAAACTGTTATAAGAGTTTTCTTGTTAAAATAAAATGTGTTAGACTTAGATGCCCTGACACCGTAGAACCCCTTTGAGAGGTCTGTGCCTTAGGGGTGAAACGACCTACCTAGCGTGTGTCTAGATGGTCGGTGGCTCGTGTTCAATAATAATCCGTGCGTGTGTCACGGTGGCACGAGGACAAAGAGGCAGTGTTCAACAATAATCCGTGCGTGTGTCACGGTGGCACTGGAGTAAATAGGGGTTATTCAACAATAATCCGTGCGTGTGTCACGGTGGTAACCCAGACTCTCCGCCTGTGTGCTCAGGTTAGAGGAGGAGTCTAGAGTACACTCTTTGAGAGTGTAGTGAGGCCCTTGAGCGCCTGAGAGTCCTGACGCAGACCAGGACAACAGTCAGACTTAGCATTTCTCGGGTGTGTCGCTAAGTCTTGTACGGTGGGTTCGTAGTTCACTACGAGACTTTATATGCAGAGTACACTGCATATGATCAGGGCATAAGTTAAAAGATGATTACTTAGAATTAAGTTAGATTAATACGAAACTTGTGTATGTTCAGATTTAGAATTTATAATACTTGTTCTTTAAATGTTCAGTATACTTTTCTGCGATAATTGCATTGTTTAATTTGAACTGCTCAGTTTGTTATTTTATCCACATATTCCTGTTAAATGTAAAATTATGGAGTTATCCGATGATGGCTAAGTGAAATATTATTCACTGAGCGATTAGGCTCATTCCTCTACTCAAACATTTTCAGGTCAGCGACAAATTCCAGGAATCAGGAGGATCTTTTCATCCTAACGCTTAATCTGTAGAAGGTATATGTAGTTAGCTTAGTTAGATAGTGGTCTCTTAGTCCTTTCCCCTCGGTCTTTGGGACATGGTGTGGGTGAGAGAGAGTGTGTATGTGGAATGTGTATAAAGATGTAAATTAACTGTTATGTTTACTTTCTGTTAAACAATGTTACATGTTGTAAACTCTGTTTACTTACTCTAGCCAGTTTAATTGAAATGCTTCCGCAATAGTTTATTATGTTTTAGTTTACAACAATAATCCGGATATCATTACGAGGTTTTAAAAAGAAAAAGTTCTCAGTGATTTGTTTATGTGATAATCCCTCCGTCGCGCCCTAATCTCGTGATTAGTGGTTAGTGTGAGATCGGGGTGTGACAACTTGGTATCAGAGCATAGGTTGAGTATGTGAATAATCTAAGTCAAGGTCAGGGGACGATAAGAGACCAATAGGATTAAGGTTTAAGAGTTTTTCTTCTGTATGTAATTTTCTAACAGGAAGTGTTCTGTTATACTATTATAGATGGCAGGAAAAAGATGTGGTCACGAGAACCAAGTAAAGGGTTTAAGTTGAGTCGTTAAGAATTATTAAGGTCAAAAGATAAAGTTATGAGTGAGACGAATAATAAATGATGTGTTTTAGCTCTGGGAGGTCTGAGTGTTTAGATACCCTGGCCAGGTGTCTGAATACTTAGATTGACCAGTATCAAGCTACTCTGTCTGTTCTTCTCTGGATGCCCTGGCCAGGTATGCAGAGGAAGGATGGGCTAGAGAGAAACCCTAGAAATCTTAGGGTTATGAGATCAGAAATTAATGTAGGAGTAAGAGATTAAATAAAGGATGTGATATAACTCCTACTTTATATTTCTTATTGATTAAAGATCATTAGAAACGCTCTTATATGCATGAATTTAGACTTTCAGTTTGTACAATATGTATGATTCTTTTATATTGTTGTGACATGAAGTGAATTGTTTAATGTTTGTTTTCTTTGTATTAAAGAAGACCCGAAATTATGTATAAATGAGTTTGCCCTAAGTGGATATTCTTTCCACATGTTTTAGATTAATAGGGGTTGATTAATCCGAGTAGCTCTTGGCTTCAGGACTACAGGTTCGGCCTGGTCCGGCTGGCAGGATGCGTTACTGGGATCTAATGACTCCTATTAACAGTAATATAAGAATAGACTCTGGATGATTTAGACCCGTAATATAGTGAGAATGTATATACACTAGAATTTTTTAACTAAGATAAGAAGTCTAAATGTTCTTTAATCTTGAGAATTAGGGCTTGAGAAGCATAGACCCTAATCGGCCCAAAACAGGGTTTTGATGATACATAAATACAAATTTGACAAGTAAGGTGTTTTAGTAAATGATTTTTAGTATCTTATGTGTAACTCTAATTTGGCTAAAATTGGGATATGATTTGGATATATAAAATGTGAACAACATTGAAAGATATCAGAATTTTTGAAGAATGTTCTGACCTGTTCATCGGCTGAGTTTCAAACTCGACCGATCACATTTTCAGATTTATATAGCAGTGTTGTAATTGAATTTTATTTTTTTATTGGTATATCCAATTGATCTCAAATTTTAACTGTGTTTGAAAAATACAATTTTAGACACTATGTTAAATTGGCGTAATTTTGGATGACTTTTGATCTCTACAGTAAGGTGTCGGTCGAGTTGCAACTCGACCGAATATGCTGCAGACTGCTATATAGCAGCGCACTGTTTGATTTTTAATTAATTATTGGTAACTTGAAATGATCTCAAATTTTTACTGGAGGTCTGAAACTTCATTAGGTATAACATATAAAATTTCCAGAATTTTTGGAGCTTCTGTTAGCTGTTTAATAAACGAATTACAGAAACTATTATTAAAACTGAATTTTCAGCTAATGTAATTAAAGTTGAGTGCTGGGTTAATATGTTATTGACCCAAGCAACTCAATTTGATTTATATAATCGATTACACACACACAATAATGCTATGCTATTAATAAAGGATCAAACCCTAGAATGACTAAAGTTGTAGTAGTTTAAGGGATCTCATTAGTGATTAAACCTTGAATGCTAGTATCTCTATAAAATAAGATCTTGAGATATAGTCTATGAAAAGTAAACTGACTTTGATAGTGACCTAGGGTTTTAAGATAGTTAATCTGAACGGTACTTGAACAACATGAAATGACTTAGAGAAAAGAGTAAAACATAAAGCTAAAATGTAGCTATAAGAAAGTAGCATAGAATGCGGAGTATTATCCGATATGTGATCTAAAGATAGTTGATGTAGTTCATGTTTTTAAGACATGGTGTCACTATCTCTATGATGTGACAATAGATTATCACCCTGGTAAGGAGAATATGGTGGCTGATGCTTTCAGCAGAAAGTCAAGTTCAACAACTAATGCATTCTCTATGACAGGTTTCAATAGAGACCTGTTAGTAGAAATGTGGAAGTTGAACTTAGACTTAGGGGTGACGACACAAAGTGGTTTGATTGTACAGATGCAGGTTCAAGCCTACTTCTTATGATCAGATTAAGGAACTACAATAGGGTGGTAGTGAGTTAAACCAGACCATGCATGACATGATAGGAGGAAAAGAGACTAGAGTTTAAGTTTTTAGATGATAAGGTGTTGTATTAGCATGACATGTTGTGTGTACCTTGAGATAGTGAATTGAAAGAAAAGATTCTTATGGAAGTGTATGTATTGATGTATGTTATGCATTCAGGGAACACTAAGATGTATATAAATCTCAAGGAATTGTATTGGTGGTCAGATATACAGAAGGATGTAGCTGAGTACGTGGTTAGAAGTAGTGTGTGCCAGTAGGTTAAGGCTGAACCCTAGAAATTTACAGTTACCTTGTAATCATTTTCTATGCCCGAATGGGAATGGGAACATATCACAATGGATTTTGTGATAGGGTTGCCCAAGACACTTAGAGGTTATGACTCGATATGAATGATTGTGGATAGACTAATTTAGTCTGCTCGCTTTCTTCATATTAAGTCAACCTTTGATGTCTCGAAACTTGACTAAGATATGCATGAACGAAATAATTAGATTGTATGGTATCCCAGTTTCAATTATATCAGGTAGGGATCCTAAGTTCACATCCAGGTTTTTTTTTGAAATCAGTGACATCGTGCTTTGGGCACAAAGTTAAGGTTCAGTATAACTTTTCACCTGTAGACAGATGGTCAGTCAGAAAGGACCATTCAGACTTTTGAGGACATGCTGAGAGCATGTGTTCTGCAGTTCAGAGAAAGTTGGGAAGAACACTTGAGCCTTATGGAGTTTGCCTACAACAATAGCTACCATTTTAGTCTTGGTATGGCACCGTATGAAGCTCTGTATGGCAGAAAGTGTAGATCACCTGTATGTTGGTATGAGGTTGGTGAAAAGCAGATTCTTGGACCCGAGATAGTGGATTTAACCACTGAAAAGATTACTGTGATCAAAGTATAGTTGAAAGTTGCACCTGATAGATATAAGAGTCAAGCCGAGAAGAGGCGTTGACCTCTTGAGATTCAGGTTAGTGATGAAGTGTATCTGAAAGTTTCACCATGGAAAGGAATGATGAGGATTTGCCAAGAGAGGCAAACTGACTCCTAGGTGTATGGGCCCATATCCTGTCATTGAGAGGATTGGACTTATAGCCTATAAGTTGGATTTGCCATCTGAGTTGGCTAATTTACATGATGTATTTCATGTATCGATGTTGAAGAAGTGTTACCCTAGTATAGAGGAGATAGTAAACCCAGAACCTGTCCAGCTCAGACTTGACGTGTCCTATGTTGAGGGATCAGAACGGATAATTGATCGGAGGATCAAGAAGTTTAAGAATCGTGAGATACCATTAGTGAAAATTCTGTGGAGGAATCATAATCTAGAAGAAGCTACGTGGGAGCTTGAATCTGAGATGCGTAACAAGTTTCCTTTTCTCTTTTAGGAATTTCAGGACGAAATTCTTATAAGGGAGGGAGATTGTTATGACCCACACTGAGTTTATCTGGTAAGTATGTGATTAGTGTTTTGATTAGATGAGACAAGCTTATTGGCATATAATTATGCCTTGAGGTTGTAGAGGATCCCACACTTGAGAAGTTGCAAAAGAAATCGTGTTAATCGAACCTTTGAGGCAAGAGTTATGGCGTTTTCATGTTCCTTTAGACTTGGATGCAATTTTTCCAGAATTTGTTTTTCATTAATTGGGTCGGTTTCTTTTCTTTCCTTTATCTTTTCTTCTCTTCACTCGATACAACACAGAGCAGCCGTAAGCGGCGCCCAAATACCCAACCAGAACGATCGCAGTCGAGCAAGAGAAGATTTCAGGCGATTTTGGGCGATTCACGATCTCTTCACCTCCGACAGCTAGGGTGCTACCTCCCCCTTCTTCTTCCTCCTCCATTCCTTCCTCATCCTTGCCCTAGTGGCGCTCCACAGCCACCCGACCTGCCTGGGCGGCCGACCAGCAGGTGCGGCGCCCTCTCTACGGCGCCTGACCAGTGTGATGGAAGGAGGAAGGGTGGCCGATTTTGGGCCCTTCTGCCTCGGTTCACCAGCGCCCAACCTTCCCCAACCCTCTCCTTCACCTGCTGCGTGGCGCTCCGGCCAGCAGCGGAAGTATCGCGCGATCGTGAGCTAAGGGGAAGAAAGGGGCAGCACCGCAGTACCCCACCTCCATTGCGGCCACTCCATCTGTAGGACGGCGCCCTGAGTAGCAGCACCATGTAGCAGCTGCAGCAGCCGACCCGGAGCTCTTGGATTTGCCCAACACCTCGAATCGATGGCCCCACTCCGACCTTGAGGTTCCAACCAGAATCTGCAGCTCCCAGTTGTGCTTAGGCACCCAGCTAAGGTTCTTTTCAGCTTATACGTGTAGATGCTACTGCTTGCTGTAGCAGGTTCTAAATCAGTAGCAACTGGGTGGGTGACAATACTGCTTGTTTACAGCAGGTTCGGCCAGAAGTAATTAGGTCGTAGCTAACACCCGATTTGATGCCAACGAACTCGTCTGGAGGTCCAGATCAGAGATCCGTAGTCAACTAGTCACAAGAAGCGACGAATCAGCCGAGCCCTTCCACCTCTACGTGAAATCAGTCCAAATCCAGAACTGAACCGAGGTTGAAGAAGACCTGTGTGTGCCTAGAAACTGGCCCTAGATGCATTTCCGGAGGAATCCGGACAAACCAAACCAAAGTGAGTAGGAGTTCATTTAGTTATCATCATTTAACTCCTTAGTTGGAATTTTTCGGTAAACTGTGCATTTTTCGCTGATACTTGGCTTTTGGGCAGTATTTGGCGTTACTCGAATTTTATTTCATAAACTGCTTCCTTATGCCGTTATATGATTTAGTTTAGCATCTGATCAATGTGGATTGAATTAATGAATTTATATGATTCATTGGAACTTGAAATGCGTAATATGATTGATGAAAATGATAGAATTTCCTGTATTACAACTGCAATGTATACGTTGAGCATAAAATGGATGTTTAGCATTGAAACTGGATAAGTTGATACTGAGTCATGTTTATAGATGACAAATGATGTTTATGTGTATATGTGGGTAATAGAGATTACCCGGATGCCGAGCATAGTTAGCATCCTTAGACTTTTAATTTGCATAGTTCAAACGAAATGAAATGATTAGTAAAATAAATGTGTATGCTTTACGAGTAATTTCAGTAAGATGCGAATAAATGTGATAAAGTATTTCAGGTTGAGTATTCCTTTCAATACAGTATATTTGAATGTTCAGTAATATGAAATCAGTATAGAGACGTGGAATAGATATGAAATCTATTTACAGTGAACGAATCTGTTTGCATGAAAGCATAACTGAGTTATGAGTTATTACGATATAAGAGAATAGTTGTTGCACTATATATAGAAATGTTATGAAAGTTGAACTTTTAGTTTCAACTAGTGAATTACATAATTTACAGTATATTCCAGTAGTCGAATATGTGAGAGAGAGACAAACTGTTATAAGAGTTTTCTTGTTAAAATAAAATGTGTTAGACTTAGATGCCCTGACACCGTAGAACTCCTTTGAGAGGTCTGTGCCTTAGGGGTGAAACGACCTACCTAGCGTGTGTCTAGATGGTCGGTGGCTCATGTTCAACAATAATCCGTGCGTGTGTCACGGTGGCACGAGGACAGAGAGGCATTGTTCAACAATAATCCGTGCGTGTGTCACGGTGGCACTGGAGTAAATAGGGGTTATTCAACAATAATCCGTGCGTGTGTCACGGTGGTAACCCAGACTCTCCGCCTGTGTGCTCAGGTTAGAGGAGGAGTCTAGAGTACACTCTTTGAGAGTGTAGTGAGGCCCTTGAGCGCCTGAGAGTCCTGACGCAGACCAGGACAACAGTCAGACTTAGCATTTCTCGAGTGTGTCGCTAAGTCTTGTACGGTGGGTTCGTAGTTCGCTACGAGACTTTATATGCAGAGTACACTGCATATGATCAGGGCATAAGTTAAAAGATTATTACTTAGAATTAAGTTAGATTAATACGAAACTTGTGTATGTTCAGATTTAGAATTTAAAATACTTGTTCTTTAAATGTTCAGTATACTTTTCTGCGATAATTGCACTGTTTAATTTGAACTGCTCAGTTTGTTATTTTATCCACATATTCCTGTTAAATGTAAAATTATGGAGTTATCCGATGATGGCTAAGTGAAATATTATTCACTGAGTGAGTAGGCTCATTCCTCTACTCAAACATTTTCAGGTCAGCGACAAATTCCAGGAATCAGGAGGATCTTTTCATCCTAACGCTTAATCTGTAGAAGGTATATGTAGTTAGCTTAGTTAGATAGTGGTCTCTTAGTCCTTTCCCCTCGGTCCTTGGGACATGGTGTGGGTGAGAGAGAGTGTGTATGTGGAATGTGTATAAAGATGTAAATTAACTGTTATGTTTACTTTCTGTTAAACAATGTTACATGTTGTAAACTCTGTTTACTTACTTTAGCCAGTTTAATTGAAATGCTTCCGCAATAGTTTATTATGTTTTAGTTTACAACAATAATCCGGATATCATTACGAGGTTTTAAAAAGAAAAAGTTCTCAGTGATTTGTTTATGTGATAATCCCTCCGTCGCGCCCTAATCTCGTGATTAGTGGTTAGTGTGAGATCGGGGTGTGACAACTTGGTATCAGAGCATAGGTTGAGTATGTGAATAATCTAAGTCAAGGTCAGGGGACGATAAGAGACCAATAGGATTAAGGTTTAAGATTTTTCTTCTGTATGTAATTTTCTAACAGGAAGTGTTCTGTTATACTATTATAGATGGCAGGAAAAAGATGTGGTCACGAGAACCAAGTAAAGGGTTTAAGTTGAGTCGTTAAGAATTATTAAGGTCAAAAGATAAAGTTATGAGTGAGACGAATAATAAATGATGTGTTTTAGCTCTGGGAGGTCTGAGTGTTTAGATACCCTGGCCAGGTGTCTAAATACTTAGATTGACCAGTATCAAGCTACTCTGTCTGTTCTTCTCTGGATGCCCTGGCCAGGTATGCAGAGGAAGGATGGGCTAGAGAGAAACCCTAGAAATCTTAGGGTTATGAGATCAGAAATTAATGTAGGAGTAAGAGATTAAATAAAGGATGTGATATAACTCCTACTTTATATTTCTTATTGATTAAAGATCATTAGAAACGCTCTTATATGCATGAATTTAGACTTTCAGTTTGTACAATAAGTATGATTCTTTTATATTGTTGTGACATGAAGTGAATTGTTTAATGTTTGTTTTCTTTGTATTAAAGAAGACCCGAAATTATGTATAAATGAGTTTGCCCTAAGTGGATATTCTTTCCACATGTTTTAGATTAATAGGGGTTGATTAATCCGAGTAGCTCTTGGCTTCAGGACTACAGGTTCGGCCTGGTCCGGCTGGCAGGATGCGTTACTGGGATCTAATGACTCCTATTAACAGTAATATAAGAATAGACTCTGGATGATTTAGACCCGTAATATAGTGAGAATGTATATACACTAGAATGTTTTAACTAAGATAAGAAGTCTAAATGTTCTTTAATCTTGAGAATTAGGGCTTGAGAAGCATAGACCCTAATCGGCCCAAAACAGGGTTTTGATGATACATAAATACAAATTTGACAAGTAAGGTGTTTTAGTAAATGATTTTTAGTATCTTATGTGTAACTCTAATTTGGCTAAAATTGGGATATGATTTGGATATATAAAATGTGAACAACATTGGAAGATATCAGAATTTTTGAAGAATGTTCTGACCTGTTCATCGGCTGAGTTTCAAACTCGACCGATCACATTTTCAGATTTATATAGCAGTGTTGTAATTGAATTTTATCTTTTTATTGGTATATCCAATTGATCTCAAATTTTAACTGTGTTTGAAAAACACAATTTTAGACACTATGTTAAATTGGCGTAATTTTGGATGACTTTTGATCTCTACAGTAAGGTGTCGGTCGAGTTGCAACTCGACCGAATATGCTGCAGACTGCTATATAGCAGCGCACTGTTTGATTTTTAATTAATTATTGGTAACTTGAAATGATCTCAAATTTTTACTGGAGGTCTGAAACTTCATTAGGTATAACATATAAAATTTCCAGAATTTTTGGAGCTTCTGTTAGCTGTTTAATAAACGAATTACAGAAACTATTATGAAAACTGAATTTTCAGCTAATGTAATTAAAGTTGAGTGCTGGGTTAATATGTTATTGACCCAAGCAACTCAATTTGATTTATATAATCGATTACACACACACAATAATGCTATGCTATTAATAAAGGATCAAACCCTAGAATGACTAAAGTTGTAGTAGTTTAAGGGATCTCATTAGTGATTAAACCTTGAATGCTAGTATCTCTATAATATAATATCTTGAGATATAGTCTATGAAAAGTAAACTGACTTTGATAGTGACCTAGGGTTTTAAGATAGTTAATCTGAACGGTACTTGAACAACATGAAATGACTTAGAGAAAAGAGTAAAACATAAAGCTAAAATGTAGCTATAAGAAAGTAGCATAGAATGCCGAGTATTATCCGATATGTGATCTAAAGATAGTTGATGTAGTTCATATTTTTAAGACATGGTGTCACTATCTCTATGATGTGACAATAGATTATCACCCTGGTAAGGAGAATATGGTGGCTGATGCTTTCAGCAGAAAGTCAAGTTCAACAACTAATGCATTCTCTATGACAGGTTTCAATAGAGACCTGTTAGTAGAAATGTGGAAGTTGAACTTAGACTTAGGGGTGACGACACAAAGTGGTTTGATTGTACAGATGCAGGTTCAAGCCTACTTCTTATGATCAGATTAAGGAACTACAATAGGGTGGTAGTGAGTTAAACCAGACCATGCATGACATGATAGGAGGAAAAGAGACTAGAGTTTTAAGTTTTTAGATGATAAGGTGTTGTATTAGCATGACATGTTGTGTGTACCTTGAGATAGTGAATTGAAAGAAAAGATTCTTATGGAAGTGTATGTATTGATGTATGTTATGCATTCAGGGAACACTAAGATGTATATAAATCTCAAGGAATTGTATTGGTGGTCAGATATACAGAAGGATGTAGCTGAGTACGTGGTTAGAAGTAGTGTGTGCCAGTAGGTTAAGGCTGAACCCTAGAAATTTACAGTTACCTTGTAATCATTTTCTATGCCCGAATGGGAATGGGAACATATCACAATGGATTTTGTGATAGGGTTGCCCAAGACACTTAGAGGTTATGACTCGATATGAATGATTGTGGATAGACTAATTTAGTCTGCTCACTTTCTTCATATTAAGTCAACCTTTGATGTCTCAAAACTTGACTAGGATATGCATGAACGAAATAATTAGATTGTATGGTATCCCAGTTTCAATTATATCAGGTAGGGATCCTAAGTTCACATCCAGGTTTTTTTTGAAATCAGTGACATCGTGCTTTGGGCACAAAGTTAAGGTTCAGTATAACTTTTCACCTGTAGACAGATGGTCAGTCAGAAAGGACCATTCAGACTTTTGAGGACATGCTGAGAGCATGTGTTCTGCAGTTCAGAGAAAGTTGGGAAGAACACTTGAGCCTTATGGAGTTTGCCTACAACAATAGCTACCATTTTAGTCTTGGTATGGCACCGTATGAAGCTCTGTATGGCAGAAAGTGTAGATCACCTGTATGTTGGTATGAGGTTGGTGAAAAGCAGATTCTTGGACCCGAGATAGTGGATTTAACCACTGAAAAGATTACTGTGATCAAAGTATAGTTGAAAGTTGCACCTGATAGATATAAGAGTCAAGCCGAGAAGAGGCGTTGACCTCTTGAGATTCAGGTTAGTGATGAAGTGTATCTGAAAGTTTCACCACGGAAAGGAATGATGAGGATTTGCCAAGAGAGGCAAACTGACTCCTAGGTGTATGGGCCCATATCCTGTCATTGAGAGGATTGGACTTATAGCCTATAAGTTGGATTTGCCATCTGAGTTGGCTAATTTACATGATGTATTTCATGTATCGATGTTGAAGAAGTGTTACCCTAGTACAGAGGAGATAGTGAACCCAGAACCTGTCCAGCTCAGACTTGACGTGTCCTATGTTGAGGGATCAGAACGGATAATTGATCGGAGGATCAAGAAGTTTAAGAATCGTGAGATACCATTAGTGAAAATTCTGTGGAGGAATCATAATCTAGAAGAAGCTACGTGGGAGCTTGAATCTGAGATGCGTAACAAGTTTCCTTTTCTCTTTTAGGAATTTCAGGACGAAATTCTTATAAGGGAGGGAGATTGTTATGACCCACACTGAGTTTATCTGGTAAGTATGTGATTAGTGTTTTGATTAGATGAGACAAGCTTATTGGCATATAATTATGCCTTGAGGTTGTAGAGGATCCCACACTTGAGAAGTTGCAAAAGAAATCGTGTTAATCGGACCTTTGAGGCAAGAGTTATGGCGTTTTCATGTTCCTTTAGACTTGGATGCAATTTTTCCAGAATTTGTTTTTCATTAATTGGGTCGGTTTCTTTTCTTTCCTTTATCTTTTCTTCTCTTCACTCGATACAACACAGAGCAGCCGTAAGCGGCGCCCAAATACCCAACCAGAACGATCGCAGTCGAGCAAGAGAAGATTTCAGGCGATTTTGGGCGATTCACGATCTCTTCACCTCCGACAGCTAGGGTGCTACCTCCCCCTTCTTCTTCCTCCTCCATTCCTTCCTCATCCTTGCCCTAGTGGCGCTCCACAGCCACCCGACCTGCCTGGGCGGCCGACCAGCAGGTGCGGCGCCCTCTCTACGGCGCCTGACCAGTGTGATGGAAGGAGGAAGGGCGGCCGATTTTGGGCCCTTCTGCCTCGGTTCACCAGCGCCCAACCTTCCCCAACCCTCTCCTTCACCTGCTGCGTGGCGCTCCGGCCAGCAGCGGAAGTATCGCGCGATCGTGAGCTAAGGGGAAGAAAGGGGCAGCACCGCAGTACCCCACCTCCATTGCGGCCACTCCATCTGTAGGACGGCACCCTGAGTAGCAGCGCCATGTAGCAGCTGCAGCAGCCGACCCGGAGCTCTTGGATTTGCCCAACACCTCGAATCGATGGCCCCACTCCGACCTTGAGGTTCCAACCAGAATCTGCAGCTCCCAGTTGTGCTTAGGCACCCAGCTAAGGTTCTTTTCATCTTATACGTGTAGATGCTACTGCTTGCTGTAGCAGGTTCTAAATCAGTAGCAACTGGGTGGGTGACAATACTGCTTGTTTACAGCAGGTTCGGCCAGAAGTAATTAGGTCGTAGCTAACACCCGATTTGATGCCAACGAACTCGTCTGGAGGTCCAGATCAGAGATCCGTAGTCAACTAGTCACAAGAAGCGACGAATCAGCCGAGCCCTTCCACCTCTACGTGAAATCAGTCCAAATCCAGAACTGAACCGAGGTTGAAGAAGACCTGCGTGTGCCTAGAAACTGGCCCTAGATGCATTTCCGGAGGAATCCGGACAAACCAAACCAAAGTGAGTAGGAGTTCATTTAGTTATCATCATTTAACTCCTTAGTTGGAATTTTTCGGTAAACTGTGCATTTTTCGCTGATACTTGGCTTTTGGGCAGTATTTGGCGTTACTCGAATTTTATTTCATAAACTGCTTCCTTATGCCGTTATATGATTTAGTTTAGCATCTGATCAGTGTGGATTGAATTAATGAATTTATATGATTCATTGGAACTTGAAATACGTAATATGATTGATGAAAATGATAGAATTTCCTGTATTACAACTGCAATGTATACGTTGAGCATAAAATGGATGTTTAGCATCGAAACTGGATAAGTTGATACTGAGTCATGTTTATAGATGACAAATGATGTTTATGTGTATATGTGGGTAATAGAGATTACCCGGATGCCGAGCATAGTTAGCATCCTTAGACTTTTAATTTGCATAGTTCAAACGAAATGAAATGATTAGTAAAATAAATGTGTATGCTTTACGAGTAATTTCAATAAGATGTGAATAAATGTGATAAAGTATTTCAGGTTGAGTATTCCTTTCAATACAGTATATTTGAATGTTCAGTAATATGAAATCAGTATAGAGACGTGGAATAGATATGAAATCTATTTACAGTGAACGAATCTGTTTGCATGAAAGCATAACTGAGTTATGAGTTATTACGACATAAGAGAATAGTTGTTGCACTATATATAGAAATGTTATGAAAGTTGAACTTTTAGTTTCAGCTAGTGAATTACATAATTTACAGTATATTCCAGTAGTCGAATATGTGAGAGAGAGACAAACTGTTATAAGAGTTTTCTTGTTAAAATAAAATGTGTTAGACTTAGATGCCCTGACACCGTAGAACCCCTTTGAGAGGTCTGTGCCTTAGGGGTGAAACGACCTACCTAGCGTGTGTCTAGATGGTCGGTGGCTCGTGTTCAACAATAATCCGTGCGTGTGTCACGGTGGCACGAGGACAGAGAGGCAGTGTTCAACAATAATCCGTGCGTGTGTCACGGTGGCACTGGAGTAAATAGGGGTTATTCAACAATAATTTGTGCGTGTGTCACGGTGGTAACCCAGACTCTCCGCCTGTGTGCTCAGGTTAGAGGAGGAGTCTAGAGTACACTCTTTGAGAGTGTAGTGAGGCCCTTGAGCGCCTGAGAGTCCTGACGCAGACCAGGACAACAGTCAGACTTAGCATTTCCCGGGTGTGTCGCTAAGTCTTGTACGGTGGGTTCGTAGTTCGCTACGAGACTTTATATGCAGAGTACACTGCATATGATCAGGGCATAAGTTAAAAGATGATTACTTAGAATTAAGTTAGATTAATACGAAACTTGTGTATGTTCAGATTTAGAATTTATAATACTTGTTCTTTAAATGTTCAGTATACTTTTCTGCGATAATTGCACTGTTTAATTTGAACTGCTCAGTTTGTTATTTTATCCACATATTCCTGTTAAATGTAAAATTATGGAGTTATCCGATGATGGCTAAGTGAAATATTATTCACTGAGTGAGTAGGCTCATTCCTCTACTCAAACATTTTCAGGTCAGCGACAAATTCCAGGAATCAGGAGGATCTTTTCATCCTAACGCTTAATCTGTAGAAGGTATATGTAGTTAGCTTAGTTAGATAGTGGTCTCTTAGTCCTTTCCCCTCGGTCCTTGGGACATGGTGTGGGTGAGAGAGAGTGTGTATGTGGAATGTGTATAAAGATGTAAATTAACTGTTATGTTTACTTTCTGTTAAACAATGTTACATGTTGTAAACTCTGTTTACTTACTCTATCCAGTTTAATTGAAATGCTTCTGCAATAGTTTATTATGTTTTATTTTACAACAATAATCCAGATATCATTACGAGGTTTTAAAAAGAAAAAGTTCTCAGTGATTTGTTTATGTGATAATCCCTCCGTCGCGCCCTAATCTCGTGATTAGTGGTTAGTGTGAGATCGGGGTGTGACATATAGTGTCCTATCATCCATAATGGATGCAAGTGTTTTCCAGTGTAGATTTGGTTAGGTTTGCAGTATGTCCCTTGCTTCTCGTAGAGCACTTCATTTGAAGTCAGAATTACTTGGGTGGGCACTAAGAAATTGACAACTAGAGTTGGAACATGTTCTGTTCGTCTCCCATTAGTGTAGCAGTAGTGACAATGTATGTAGTGGAATTAAGAGCTCATTTGGTGGATTATGAGTTTCTAAAATTGTATAGCTTTCTATGTCCTTTTGACACATGTGTCGACACTTTCCATTGGTTTGAAATGGTAAGTAGACTTCTATGTAACTTTGCATTGTACAACCTTCATAGTCAAAAGATCCTTCTACAACTTTCAGACAGGGCATGAACGTCATCCATATAGTAATGCAGAAATAACCTTGTACATTTATTACAAACAACACTAACCATATTTCTCATGTGTTAGGTCTGTAAATATTGACATAAGTCATACTATGTGCTAGTGCAACAATATTAGTTTCATTGTTTCCAGATCTTAGAAGGAAATTGGTTCTCGATTAGTTCAACCTGTGAAGTTAACAATGTTTTGTTCATGGTTCGAATATGATAGCAGCAAGACATAGTTTATAAGGCTGCTTCACTACTCTCTCACATCATTTTGACTTAGCCACTTGACCATTGATCATTCTTGCCTAATGTACACCAAGATATCTAACAGGGCATTACTTTTGTCATGAACACCATACATTAGGGAAATCCTACGGAAAACCTATAGATGTTAACCATGTCATGTAGGCCTTGACTATGAATATATGAAACATAAGTTGTTTCTACATTGTATGCACTTTGTCCAGTAATGACAACATAGATTCTGCAGTTTGTGCAACATGTTCTATACATATATAGAGTTAAATATTGTACTAGACCAACCAAATCCTTACCTCACATGTTAGCTTGTTGTTTCTTAAACCTTGAGATAGCTCGTACTGATTTTATGATCAATTTTAAGTAATGAAGCCAAAGCAATTCAGCCTAACTGAACAAAAATTGGGTCACAACATGGTGGGATACTCTATGACAAGATGTAGAACTAAAGCAAGGAGGTGTCAATCTGAAGAAACATCGATGGTGACAACATTGTTGTCCTCAATGACCAGAATGGAATTATTAGCCTATTAGGTGATCTACATGACACGTTTATAATTTCTAATTTCTAAATTGCTCCATGACAACTGTTTAGATTGAGATTAAATGCATGTTTATCTTATTTGAGGCGGAAAATTCTCCCTCTGCAACACATCTCTGACTTTTAATAGGTAAAATGTTATGTGTGCAGTGTGTTATATGATGCTATGTGTTATTGGTCTCATGCAGACACTTGTTGTATTGTAAGTTCAGTGCCTTTCTTCTAATGTCTAGCTGGACGGTTATGCTCCATCATATTCATTTTAGGAATTATGGTTTCACATATGTTGTGACTTAATTTATGCAGAGATCTCAGTTGCAATCTTTTGACTGGACCAATTCCAAATATCTTGGGCAATTTGTCCTATACTGAGAAATTGTAAGTGGCTGTTGTGATTCCATTGCCTTCTATGTATATCCAATATCTTATGTACTATATATCCGTTGTCTACTCACATCTTAAGTTTCTTAGTTTAATCTGGTTCTCCTTCAAATGCTTTAAAGAGATTACATTTGACATGATGGATATAATTGTTCAATTTCTATGGTGGAAGTTAGTTATGAACTTTAACACAAGTCTATTTCAAATAAGCATAAACATGACTTTCTTCCCATCTTTATTATGATTAGAATTTTACATCTCACCTAGCAGTCAACAATTTTATGGATGACACTAGAACTATTTTTCTGAATGTCCAGGTACTTACAGGGCAATAGTTTAAGTGGACCAATTCCTCCTGAACTTGGTAACATGAGTAGACTTCATTATCTGTAAGCGTTTTAACTCTGGATTTTTGGCAAATTTCTGTTGAGATCAAAGTGTGATGGGTAATGTTCTTGCAGGGAGTTGAATGACAACCAACTTTCCGGTTTGATACCTCCTGAACTTGGAAAGCTTACTGAGCTTTTTGACTTGTATGCTAACAACACGCTATTTGCTTTATATTTATGTATGATCGAACAAGGTTGAATATACTTGCGGTTGTTTTTCAGGAATGTTGCTAACAACCGTCTCGAGGGTCTGATTCCAGAAAATCTGAGCTCATGTGTGAACCTTAATAGCCTGTAAGAATTTATTTTCACATTCTTGTAATCCCCTCAATTGTTGCAGTTCTGCTTGAAATGCTAATTAGTATGTGTCATGATAAAGGAATGTCCATGGGAATCAGCTTAATGGATCAATCCCTCGTGCATTGAAAAATCTTGAAAGCATGACATATTTGTGAGTTGGTTGCTGAGTCGTTGGTGTTTTATACTGCAACTAAACTAAGTGTTATTGGTACTTTTGCTGTCCTTTGAGGTGATGCCATTGTAATAAAATACCTAACTTATTTACTTGTTTTATCTAGGAACATGTCCTCAAACAACTTAAGGGGTCCGATCCCAGTTGAGCTATCTGGAATTGGTAACTTGGATACTTTGTAAGTTTTAGGTGCCTGTTTATCTCAATTCTTATTTTTATGGTAACTGAAGATAAAAAAGCTAAGGGAAGCATTTTCTTTTGTTGAAATTCCTCCTGAACTTGGTAACATGAGTAGACTTCATTATCTGTAAGCTTACGGGTTTGATCCCTTCTTCAATTGGTGACTTGGAACATCTCCTTAAATTGTAATTCACTTGACTATTCATTTTGTTTACTCTGCCGCCAAAGGTAAATATAACTAATTCTATTTGCAGAAATCTGAGCAACAACTATCTGATTGGTTATGTTCCTGCTGAATTTGGAAACTTAAGAAGTGTCATGGAGATGTAAGTTATTTACCTTTGTAAAGATGGAAACAACGATCAGTTATTCTATCCGAACTGGAGTATATCTAAATCTGTATTAAAATGTTTATCTGATGCTATGTGTTATCAGTGCAAATCTCATTTTTCCCTTTAAATTGCTAAAGCGAGTTCCCAAGTTATTGAGATTTAGCTCAAGATTGGCAGACCTTTTCAAGATGATGATTATTATTATTATTATTAATACGTATAAGCTTATTTCCCTTGCTTGATTATGTCTAATGAGTTTCCTGTATAAACGGTTCTGAATATTTCACAGACTATCTCTATCTATGTTAATGATTCAGCCAATTTTACAGCCAATGACAGCAGTAATTTTCTACAACTGCATTACTAATCAACCAAGTGCACTGCTGCGATCATAGGTATTTTCTTCTTCATCTTCTGAGTTAATGCCACATGACTGTCATCACTCTAGAAGAAGAGCTACTCAGTTGAACCTTCAGTATGTATTCATTGATCTAAGCAAGCTCCAACACACCACCGCCTGTACCAGCAAGCTAGGGCCTTAGTTTAGCTATCAACCATGTGCCATACGTGAAGTTCATTTTTTTTGTATCTATTCCTGCTATCACGCTGCTCTTAGTTTAGCTTATTTTTTCTTAAAAGTAAGCTGCTCAATCATTGCACATAATATGTAGAAGCCCAATATAGACATGATGTCAGAGCTCAATGTGGTTTTCAAACTTTCGTTTGTGAGAACCTTATTTGCAATCACTTGGAGTGTAACTGTAAATACTGAAACAAAATATTAATAATAATAGTTAACATCATAATTAGAACTAATAGTAAATTCTTATAGTAAATACGTGGTTAACATCAAGAGATCTCGAATTTAACACTGAAATGCAATTGTAGCTATAGCAGTAGTGTGACCTCTTGCATCAGTATTGTGTCTTATTGACAAATCGATAAGAAGAATACTGAATTGTGTCTTTGCAACTTTGCTTGCAGTAGTGTGACCTCTTGCATAAGTATAACACATTGCATGTTTCTTAGTTAATATTTTGATCTTGATTGATGAGCCTAATTATATGAAATCTTGATTTTATCAGTGATATTATCTGAATCTGCTGTGATTTTTGGAATGAGGCCACATTGGGGACGGGGTTGAAACCTTTGTCCATATTTGTACAAACTAGTGTATTGTAAGATGGCTGCTGACAATGCAGGTTTGCCGATTTCCTTTTTTAAAGTCACGAGTATCAAAAAAACTGACTGGAATAAATTTGCAGCTAGAACCACTGTTCGCATGCTTGAGAGTTTGATTCGGCTCGCCCAAGGTATGTGGTATCTGTTGCCACCTTGTTGATGCAGTTTTCCTATTACAGATCGATGTCAAAACTTTGTAAGTTATACTGAAAGTTTATCGGTTTGTGATTCCTGATCATATTTCATCCAGCACATGCTAGGCTCATGTTCAGAAATGAAGTTACTAGGCTGGACGCAATCACAGCTATACTTTGTATTGAATCTTCAATGACGACATCTGCTATAGTGGATAGTGTCGGAAATGCTCTACATTCCAACTTCACAGATGAAATGAGTACCCAACCGTATGAGGCCTGGCATTGATGAAGAGCACCACACCATTTGAAGGAATATGGAGACATTACAGATCTTAAGAGTTTCTAGCATGATATGTTGATTGTCATCAATCTCAAATTTTAGAATCATATGTATTCGTTATTTATATCAACGTTGAGCACGCAATGTATGGATAATATTTTGCTTCATTAATAGAAATTTGTTTGAGTTCATTTAACATTTTATGTGTCATTTTGGTGTTGAAATTTCTTATGATGTCATGTGACTCTTATAAAAATATTGCTTGAGGTTATGTATACAAAGTTTTCATTTAAAATTTGATATTCACTATAGTAACAATTAATTATCATTTAACAATAATCAATAACCAAATCATTTACAGTAGTCCCTCATAAATATACTGATGAAGGTCCAGATTGACCATCAAAATTGCATTGATGACGACCACATAGCCCCTCAAAAATAATATTAATGAAGGCATTATCCCTTCAAAAATATATTCTCCAGGACCATCCAAGTCCCTTAAAAATGTATTTATGAGAACTAAATAGTCCCTCAAAAATGTATTTATGAAGGCTAAATAGTCCCTAAAAATGTATTTATGAAGGCTAAATAGTCCCTCAATATAACATTCTTGAGGGTCAATTGGTCCGTGACAATTATATTCGTGAGGGCCACTGGTATTTGTCACGTGAGTTCTCTTCACAGACCATTTGTGAGGGCCAGACCCTCAACCGTCCCTATTTCTGAGGGCCTGTAGAGAGGGGTTTGTGATAGGACTCTCCCGTGAATAATGACCCAGTTTTTTGTAGTGTCTAAAATTTTAGAACCTAGTGGAGTAGATGGAGAATGATTTTCAAGATAGGCTACTATGGATATGGCTTCAACCTAGAAATATTTAGTAAGACCTATACTGATTAGCATGCATTGTGCACGCTCTAGAAGAGTATTGTGCATGCATTCTTCTATATCATTTTTCTCAAGTGTATGTCTCATTGTGCGTGTCTTGAAATGCCTTCAGATTGACATAATTAATTAAATTTAGAAGAACAAAATTCTATACCATTATCTGTACTCAACCTTTTGATGCATTTTCCTATTAGCTTTTCAACCAATGTCTTTCACTTCTTAAATAGATCACAAACTTCAGATTTATGTTTTAGAAAATACACCCACACTATCCTTGATAAATCACCAATGAAAGTAAGCAAATATCGACACCACCCTTAGAAGGCACTTGAGAAGGACCCCAAATGTCGGAATGAATGTAATCAACAATACCTTTTGTAGTATAGTTTGCATTTAAGAAACTGAACTTTTTTTTCTTCTTTCCCATTACACAATGCTCACATAAATCCAAGTCTCTAGTACTGACATCATCTAGAAGTTGTAAGGCCCCTGAGATTTCTTAATGAGTTGAATGAGCTTAATTACCATAATTGAATGCTTAGAACCCTAATCTAACTTTTTGATATGTTTTGAAATCATGATACAAGCTTACGTTTCAAGTTTGGTCCAATTTGGACATTGTTTGAGCAAGTTATGCAATTTTCTGTACATTTTGGACTTTTCTGCAATTTACCCAATTGAGGGGTTTTATTTGCAGTTTTTCACATACATTATGCTCCTTAGATGTTATATTATCATTCTTGAGATTTTTAAGCCACGGGTCTCCTAGTTGAGCCATGGTTTGAAGGTGTTTGCATCAAGGATATTTTAGGGTTTACCCCTTCACGGATGAGCTACTTTTAGTAGCTATCAACTAATGAATTATGTGATTGTATGGGAATATCGACAAAGGAAAGATAATCAGGTCAATAGGGACGGTATGGGAGCTTCTTGTGTGTGTGCTTGTATATTCTTAATAGTTTAAGGCCATAAACACATCGGGAAGCTACTTTTACACCTCATGCTTGCTTCTATCCTTATCCATGGGCTATATTTACCTCTTCCTTGCTCAAATACGAAACTATGCTTGCTTTCTCTTTCCTCTA
The DNA here is from genome assembly GCA_963693085.1 of Alisma plantago-aquatica. Classification (NCBI taxonomy): domain Eukaryota; kingdom Viridiplantae; phylum Streptophyta; class Magnoliopsida; order Alismatales; family Alismataceae; genus Alisma; species Alisma plantago-aquatica. Next base: position 883,357,505 of record OY856413.1, on the reverse strand, counting down.
ACATGTAGCAACGAATCCACTCTGTTTTTCTGCAGAAACAACTGCTCTAAGGTAGAAGATAACCCCTTTTTGGAGAAGAAGGTCTCCTAGAGCTCCATCTAGCCCTACCTAGGGTTTCCAAGGTCATCTTCTAGGGAATTCGACCAAGGCAAGTTGTTTTCGTCCTACCTTCTTCGTTTTTCTTGCTCTTCTCCTTCGTTAGACCTTCCTCCAGGTCTGAACCCTGCTGTTCCATGGTGAAAGTGGCTCTACAACTCAAAAATCTATCCTTCTTGTTTCTTTTTCTAGGATTTTGTTTCTTTGTGGAGAGAAGTACCTATTTGGCCAAGTTCAGATCGAAATCCAAGGTTTTCTTACCCTATTTGCTCAATATTCTTTCTTTTTGGGATCTTACCTACTCTATATAGGCGAGTTATATAACATTCTTCACTTATATTTCTTACTAGAAGCTTGTTAGTTCATGTTTATGCCTTAATGTGTTGATTTAAGCATAGAGAAACCATGCTTGTTTAGAATTACGAATTTTTGTGGTGTTCCCTATTTTGTTCCAGTTATATATGAACTTTTAAACATGTGTATAACCTTTATAAGGTGTAACAATATGGGACATGTTGATATCATCAACCTATGGTGCTAAGCACAAAATAGTTGATGGTTCAAATTAGGGTTTTCAAGCTATTTCATTTCCTATCACTCCACCGATGGTCATATCATTGAATAGCCAATGGTGTTGCTATTTTGGCAACTGATGTTCATGATCAATAGTGTCAAATTTATGGTTAAAACCTATGGTCACCCCCCTTAGGTCAAGTTTTGACTCAATTAAACGTTTAATGATCATCCACTAAGTATTCTAATGATGTTATCAGTCGATGATGATATTGGCTTAATATTTGATGGTGTTAACTGAATGTATTACTGATCTAGCAACCAATGGTGATCTAATGATCACAATTAATGGTGGATCATGTCATCACCATATATGATGAATTAGGAATGTAATTGTATATTTGATTAAACCTTAAACCAATGATTCCTTAGTTCAATTGATTTAATGGTTAGACCTTTACTTCAATTGATAACCTTGAACAATGAACCCGATCCAATGAATAATATTGGATGCTTCAGCATCCAATGGATTAGAATAAATCACATGGTATTATATGTGGGTCCTAGTGAAGATAATTCAATGGTTCAATACCATTAATTTGTAGTCTTACCTTTGCCATCATATAGTTATATTTGATAAATCGCTATAATAAGTGGATGTGTAACTCCCATGTGATCTAGCTTGTTATACCTAACCTTAATGTAATTATATGATGTTGATTGGTTATAATCAGACCTCTTGAATAATTAATGTGATAATGAAATACACTCTTTTTGTGTTGAAACCACATTGTAGTACTATTTGAATATCATATTGCCTTGCCATGTTAATATCTATGGACACATATGTGTTAATGATCTTTTGAGCCTTGTTTAAGGCGTGGAATGATGATGATAACCTTACTATGAATAATGTGATGGTCTTAATGACCTTTGGGAATTTTAAAACCATTATTGAGGTGAAATCCTCTTCATGTTCCAATAATGGTTAAAACCCTGGAACTTGTGATAAGATATTGGTATCTTGTAAAAGTATGATGATAAGTGTAGTCCATTAATTTGCAATGAATGATAGCATGTGGTAATGTGAATATGATTTATATCTCAAATATTTTATATCATTTGAAGTTGTTATACATATACTCTTGTTAGAAAAGAATTAGGGTTTGAATGCCCATTTTTATGATTTAGCCTTAATTCACCCAATTGACATAACTAATTAAGTGAAACTCTAATAATGTAGTGCCCTGTTCCATAGATCTATATGAGTGTTAGAAATTGCCAGATAGTGAAACGAGTATTCCTAAGGGATACTCGGAGTGCATACTGATGAGTATGCGGGGTGCTTGTCATCCTGAGTTCAAGTCTTAGGGAGGATGACAATGGTCATACCTAGCCCTCAGTTTGAGAACGGCTGCAGTCATGTCTCGGTGATTATATATATGATGATGATGAGATTGGAGGACAATTGTGGTTGTACCTCTGATGGTAGTGTATGCGTACTCACCTCCTTTCACTAGTGTAATGACCTATACCAAGGACGAACTAGGTTGTTAGCAGCATGACCTTATGTGTCGTTGTGGCAGACCCGTACTGACTGGGGGCAGAGAAGATCTTAGGAGTTTGGATCTTCCTAGATCTTGTATGGCATTGATTTCAACTTAATAGTGGTCAATTGGGACTTGAGTGGTATTTCTCAAATCCCTCACGACAATGTAATAAAATAAGTGATACCAGCCATGTAGTATAATTGCTAGGGTTTAATACGTATCACATTGGTTGATTAACCCTTATCTTGTCTTTACACTGCATAGTTCTTACATGATGCAGACTTATGAAAATTGTATAATTCTACTTGATGTTACGACTTATTTGCTTAACTGCTTAGTATGCTTAAACTATTCAATCTATTTATATTGTTTATTCAATACCCTAACTGCTCAATGTATTTAGTGTTAATTAATATGTTATAATCAATATATGTTGGAGAGAGTTATATCTCTCACTGGGACTGGGTCTCACCCGTGGGTCACCATATTTTTTTAGGTGGTCACGGGCAACGAGGTTGAGGTCGTGTTGTGGAAGAGAACCAACCTGGTGATCAATAGATTCATGTTACTAATAGAGTCCTAGTGTCGTCCCTGTACTCTCAGGTCTGGGTATGGGATGTGTTTTCTAGATGATATACTCGTATGAACATGAGATTTTGTAGCATGCCAATGTTTGTAAATATATGGCATGTACATGTGAAATATCTTTTGTATGCAGGATGTGACTGAGGTCTTTGGATCCATATGTAAATACTTGTTACAGTATATGAGAATGGAATGATGGACCTTTTGTAAATATTCTAGAGTTTATTTACATTGTTGGAATTGATTTTAATTATTCCGCATTTTAGATTATGTGATAAATTAGTAGTTGATCGTGTTTTGTGTTTTGAGTAATCTCATTAAGCGTGATGAGGTTTCACCATTAAGTTGGTATCAGAGCTCTAGGTTTACTGAGTCTACAGGGACATAAGACCTAGGTTTGAGTCTGTTCTTATGTATCCAACATATCTGATCATAGTTTATGCTTATACAGATATGTATGGAGGACATGAAGAACATGTTGAGAGTAGTTATGTTGCACTAGGAGGAGGTGCAGGGAGGCAGGAACGTGATGAGAGAGTGCTAGAGCAGCCCACAATGCTTCATCTAGACCCAACAATGATGGATAATCCTGAGTTTCAGTCTATGTTCAGGCAGATGATGGCCATAATTACACATATTGCTGACAGAGCGCCATCACCTCAAGCAAGGGCAGCCACCTCTAATGTGGAGTCCCAAGGTGTTGGGAAGACATTTGAATGTCTTAGACGTGTTGGGGCAATTGAATATGCAGATACTTCTGATCCAGTAGGCGCTGACATGTGGTTGAATGAGATGGAAAAGGTGTTAAAAATCGTAAACATCGCTAAAGAAGACAAAGTTAAGCATGCACTATACTTGTTGAAGGGTAGTGTTGGCCATAGAAGAGGAGAAAAGGCCAGGAGTTGTGATAGGATGGGAGTAGTTTCGAAGGGAATTTGTTAGCCGATATTTTCTCGAGACCTACCTAGATGAGAAAATCTCTTAGTTCGAGAAGATTCATCAGGGAGTTATGACTATCAATGAGTATGAATCAAAGTTTATGGAACTTCTGAGGCTCTACCCACACATGGAAGCAATAGACAAGGAAAGGATCTGAAGATTTGAGAAGGGCCTGAGTACAGAGTTGACTACTACAACATCAGCCTTGGAGAATAGGGAAAGGTTTTCCACCTTTATGGAATCTGTCAAGAGGATTGAGAGGTCTGCCATAGAGAAGCGTGAAGCTAATGCTAAGAAGCAACCTATGCAGTTTCAAGGGCAATCACCTGGAGGCTTTAAGAAGCCAAGGTTTTTCCCACCATCATTGCAACCAAGGTCAACCTTCACTAAACCAAGATCACATGCACCATCACAGTGGACCCTGAGTAGGGGTAGAGGTCACCGTTTTCCACCAACAAGAGCTTGCAGTTCATCATCAATCTTAGTTACAGGGCCATTTAGACCACATAGTGATAACCGAGTGTGTCATCAATGTGGACAGACATGGCATATTAGATGGAATTGCCCTATAAAGGTTGAAGAGGTGACTCAACAACCAAGGCAGAATCAACATGGCTCACAACAATGACAGTTTGATACTGGTAGTGGTAGAGGATCTGGTGAGGCATCCCATGCAGGATCCTCAGGACAAGCGAGCAGAGGACGTGGATGACAACAGGTGATAGCTAGATTCTATGCCATGACCCAGCCGGAAGTAGTGGTCAATCCATGAGTCGTGACAAGTCAGATGGAATTATGTCATTCGAATTTGTCTTCTTCTTATTTCGTATCTATGTTAGTAGATCCGGGCGTGACACACTCTTTTATCATCATAGAAGTGATAGATAGTTGTTATCTACCTATTAGTCTTAGATCTGATAGCCTGAGTCTAGAGACTCCTTTAGTTGATTCCGCTGAGTTGCGGGAAGTGTGCCCTTCTTGTGTTCTTTCTTTCTCTGGACACAACATTCAAGTGGATCTTTTGCCACTTGACATGCATGGTTTTGATGTAATACTAGGAATGGATACCTGGGAAAAATACAAGGTAGTCTTAGACTGTAGTACTAAGGTGGTGACGTTCCATGATGGAGATATACAGTGGATTTTTCAGGGTGATAGGAAGATTCTTCCTACATGTTTGATGTCAGCTATGACAGCTGAGTGGTTGATGAGACAAGGAGGTGAGGCTTTCCTAGCTCATGTTTTGGATACCAAGGTGGTAGGTCCTAGTATCCAGGAGGTACCAGTGGTGCAAGAATTTGAGGATGTCTTTCCTGAGAAGTTTCCTAGCATTCCCCCCTCCTAGAGAGATTGAGTTTGATATCAATCTTGTTCTTGGAATACAACCCATAGCACAGTCAGCATACAGAATGGCACCAATAGAGATGCAGGAGTTAAAGAAATAGTTACAAGAACTTTTAGAGAAGGGTTTTATCAGGCCGAGCACTTCTCCTCGGGGTGCTCCCGTGTTGTTTGTTAAAAAGAAGGATGGTTCAATGAGGTTGTGTATAGACTATAGATAGTTAAATAAGGTGATAATAAAGAATAAGTATCCTTTGTCGAGGATTGATGATCTTTTTGATCAGTTGAGAGGTTACACTATGTTTTCAAAGATAAACCTAAGGCCAGGTTACCATCAGTTGAGAATTAAGGCTGATGACATACCCAAGTCATCTTTTAGGACTAGGTATGGTCATTATGAGTTTGTGGTTATTCCGTTTGGGCTAACCAATGGACCTGCATCTTTTATGGATTTAATGAATAGGGTGTTTAGACCTTATCTTGATAAGTGTGTGGTCGTGTTCATAGATGATATCCTAATATACTCCAAGGATAGTCAACAACATGAGCAACAACTTCGACAAGCATTGACTTTGTTGAGGCATCATCAACTATATGCTAAGTTCAGCAAGTGTGAATTCTAGTTGTCTGAAGTGTCTTTTCTGGGCCACGTTATATCTACAAAAGGTGTTTGTGTTGATCCCAAGAAAGTGGAATCTGTACTAGAATGGGAACAACCAAAGACACTGATAGAGATCTGTAGTTTCCTAGGTCTGGCAGGTTACTACAGGAGGTTCATCAAAGACTTCAATTCTATAGTGTTACCCCTAACTAGGTTAACCAGGAAGGATGTTCCTTTTGCTTAGAATGACAAGTGTCAATGTTCTTTCCAGCTTTTGAAAGAAAAGTTGACTAGTGCACCGATCTTAGCTAGTACTGCCAGATCAAGGAAAAGGTTATATTGTCTTTTGTGATGCTTCAAAGAATGGGTTGGGATGCGTGTTGATGTAGGATAAAAATGTGATTTCTTTTGCTTCACGACAGCTTAATAAACATGAGGAGAATTACCCAACACATGATCTAGATCTTGCAGTGGTGGTCCATGCTTTAAAGATCTGGAGACATTATCTTTATGGAGAAAAGTGTCAGATCTTAACTGACCACAAGAATCTACAACATATCTTCTCAAAACAGGAGCTGAATATGAGGTAGAGGAGATGGATAAAGCTGATTAAGGATTATGCTTGCAAAATAGACTACCATCTAGGGAAAGCAAATGTGGTAGTTGATGCATTGAGTAGGAAGTCATCTTCCTTATCAACGGTAGATAATGCACAATTAAATTCCTTGATGTGCCATAAGAGAGATATGCTAGTGTCTCTTCGCCAGATGAATATACATCTAGAAGTTTCCTTGCTGGCAGGATTATTGGCACAGTTACAAGTGAAACCTACCTTGGGACAGCAGATTCATGATGGACAATAGAATGATATTGTGATACAGAATATTCGATCAGGGATTGGAAGTGAAAAGTATGATGACTTTCATGAGGCAGATGATGGTACCATTTGTTACCACAATAGGATAGTAGTTCGTGATGTTTATGGATTGAGGAAGATGGTACTTGAGGAGGCTCACTCCTCCATGTATGCAATGCATCTTGGAAGTACCAAGATATACCAAAACTTGAAAGACATGTATTGGTGGCCAGGTCTTAAGCGCTATGTGGCAGAGTTCATAGCCAAATGTCTAGTTTGTCAGCAGGTGAAGGCCGAGCACTAGAAGCCTGTAGGGACATTACAACCCTTGCCAACACCACAATGGAAATGGGATCATATTACTATGGACTTTATGGTTGGTCTTCCTAGGACAACCAAGGGTCATGATTCCATATGGGTGATAGTGGACAGATTGACTAAGTCAGCTCATTTTTGGCCAGTTAAGACAACGTTTACAACAGAGAAATTGGCACAAATATATGTTGATGAGATAGTCCGTCTGCATGGAATTCCAGTGACTATAGTTTCTGATAGAGGTCCACAGTTTACAAGTCATTTTTTAGAGCGTCTGCATTCAGCAATGGGAACACAGCTGAGATTCAGTACAACTTTTCATCCACAGACTGATGGCCAGTCTGAAAGGACTATTTAGACTTTAGAGGATCTCTTGAGGGCATGTGTGTTGCAATTTCTTGGTAGTTGGGATGTACATCTGACTCTAATAGAGTTTGCGTACAACAATAGCTATCAAATAAGCATAGATATGGCTCCTTATGAGGCTCTATATGGGAGACGATGTCGGTCTCCTCTTTATTGGTATGAGATAGGTGAATATCAACTTTTGGGTCCTGAGCTAGTACATCAGACTATGGAAAAGAATAAAGTGATATAACAACAATTGAAAGCAGCCCAGGACAGGCAAAAATCTTATGCAGATAACCGACGTAGACCACTTGAGTTCCAAGTGGGAGATAGAGTATATCTTAAGGTTTCTCCTTGGAAAGGTGTGTTGAGGTTTGGAAAGAAGGGAAAGTTGTCTCCCAGATTTCTGGGACCATACCCTATCCTAGCTTGTGTTGGAAAGGTAGCATATAAGTTGAAGCTACTACTAGAGCTACATAGACTGCATAATGTAAGAACCCGTTACACTAAATGAAATTACTCAAAATATAAAACACAATCAATCACTAATTAATCATATACCCAAAAATATGGGTAAATTAAAACCAATTTCAACGTCAACACCCGCTCAGAATCATTTGCATAAGAGCCCAACATCTTTCTTATATCCATACTATGCCAAGAATTTGATACAAATTGTTCTATCGTCTTAGACACCACATATATACACAGGAGAACAATATTCATACATGCCACACAAACAAGTATTAATATGCTAACAAAAGTCTGATTCGTTTGAAATAGTATATACAAACTTTTTCTCACCCAGACCTGAGAGTACAAGGATGACTCTTGTACACACTAGACATCTAATCAACTTTATCAAAGATTCATTACTATAGCTCCTCTTTTCTTCCACATGTTTGTTTTTGTCACTTCCGATTACCTAAAAAAATGTGGCGAACCACAAGGGTGAAACCCATGTCCCAGCAAGAGATATAACCTCCAACAATGTTTATTGATTACAACATTTTTAAGCAATTAAACAGTTAAGTAGTTTAATCAGAGATAACAAATAAGATAAACAATATTGATGATTAACAAAATACATAAAGGAGTAGATAATAACTATCATCATTAGCCAACCTATCATCCTTTATCTTGTTGACAATATAAGCAATTAAGTAGCATATGCAGTTCTAGCATCATGAGCAAGTCTAGTAACATAGCATAGCTAACAACATGAGCATGACTAATTGGTTGAACATATTAACATCATAAAAAGAGCTAACAACATAAGCACAACTACCTGGATAAGCATAATTAGCAGTATATGCATCTCTAGTTACACAAGCATGGCTAGCATGCTGAACATAACTAACAACAAGAGATAGCTAGCATCATGATTATAATCAGCAGTACCAGTATAGTTATCAACACAAGCATGTCTCTTGTATGTATGCATCTACAATCTTAAGCATATCCACAACATAAGTATATCTACTATCTCTCAATTGCACTAAGCATCATATTTATGTAAAGATAACAAACAAGGGTTATCATCCAATGTGAAACATTGTGTATAACCCTAAACAAATATGCTACATGGCTATCATACATCTTTTATTATGCCCTGAGGAAATTGAGGATACCACTCAAAATCCAACTGACCACTGCTAGTCGAAATCAGTGCCATACAAGATCTAGGAAGAGCCATATTACTAAGATCTTCTCTGCCCCCGGTCAGTACGAGTCTGCCACAACGCACATAAGGTCAAGCTGCTAACAGCCTAGCCCGTCCTTGGTACAGGTCACGACACTAGTGAAAGGAGGTTGGTACGCATACCCTACCATCTGAGGTACAACCACAGTTGTCCCCCAATATCATCACATATATAATCACCGAGACACGACCGCAGTCGTTCTCAAACTGAGGGCTAGGTATGACTAGGGATGAGCATCGGGTCGGGTTATACTGGGTTTTGCCTGTCCCAAACCCAAACCCACATTTTAAAGCGGGCCACGGGCCGGGTTCGGGCCTAGATAAAATTGAAAAATGTCAGCCCATACCCGACCCATATAAGAATACTGGGTTTCAGGCCGGATTCAGGTTTGCCCATATAACATCGAATGAGCATATCAAATTTTTCTAGATCTAACTTGCTAACATGAAAACTGAATTACTGTAAATGTATTTTGTGATAAACCTTCAAAAGAATGTATATACACTATATTGAAATAGTAACAAATCATTTTTTGGTACATGTGAATGTATGAGAAGTAAAAAATCAATGAAGTCCACAATGTTGTGCATTTTTACCTCCTCATACTATATGCATAGTATCCATGTTGCCATTGGTTAGGTACATACTACATATTGCATCAAGAAATTTGTATGTTTTTATTTCAAGACAAAGATAGATGTATAGGTATATAATGTACATAAAATATAATCTAGGCATTTGGGTTTTCGGGCTTGTGTTTACCTCTGCCCGTACCCGGCCCAAATAAAATATGGGTTTAAATTTTAGGCCCGGCCCACCCATATTGTAAATCGGGTTCGGGTCTGGATCGGGTTATGCAGGCTGGGTCGCGGGTCAGATCGGGCTGGCCCAACCCGATGCTCATCCCTAGGTATGATCGCATTCATCCTCCCTAAACACTTGAATTCAGGATGACTAGAACCCCGCATACTCATCAGTATGCACTCTGAGTTTCCCTTAGGAATACTCGTTTCACCAGCTGGCAAGTTCTGACACTCATATGGATCTATGACACAGGGCACTACATGATTAGAGTTTCACTTGATTAGTTATGCCAATTGGGTGAATTAAGGCTGCATCAAACAAGTGGATATAGAAACCCTAATTCACATCTAACAAGCATATAAATATCACAACTTCAAAAGATATAAAAATGTGTGAAACGTAATTTCTCATGTCATCATCACATGGTACTATTCACTTGCCATTCATGAGACCACACTAGTCATCATACTACCACAAGATATAAATCCTTTCCACTATGTCACAGGGTATCAGCCCTTATCAACACAAGAGGATTACACCTCATTCAAGGCTCAACCATGCCCAAAGGTCATTAAGACCATCATACTATTCCCTGCAAGATCATCATTATCTTTCCATGCCTTATAACAAGGTTGAACAACATCACTTACATATAATACACCAGATCATCACAATATTGCATTAATGAGCTAGGAGATATTCATAAACAATCATATCAGGGTTTTATTAACATTAAGAACATTACTTGATTACATCAACGTGCAAGGAGTCTGGATATGATTAACTCTCATCATATTTATTATGCACATGTTTAGCATAAGAAAGTATCAACCATGTGGCTATGATAACCACCAATTAACATATCAAGGTTATGATCATAGTAAGGAGGTTATTCCACCATCATTCCATCATATAAGGATGTTAAACATGAATACTCATCTTTATCTATTTGCATTAGAGTTAGGTTCACAAGATAAATTATATTAATGTTACTAATTAGCACTTATACCCAAACCCTAACTCACGACATCCCCATTGGATCATGGATGCATAAGGTGAAGCATCACCATCACATTCCATACTATTCTCAAGTATGAGCCCACACATAAATCATGGTGTAACCATCAAGTTATAGCATACTAGGGCTTCAACAACAATAAGAGAGTACTCCATGATTGTATTAATCATTTCAGGACTATTCTGACCCAATTACCATCATTTAGTTATATTAAAGCTAGGTATAGAAAGCTATATCTCATTAGGGTTACATATCAACACAATATGATGATCATCCCTTCTATTCATATGAGTTAATAGGTAAGACTACCTTATTAAGGGTAACCCTCCATTTGTTCCATCATCATTCAACCCATATCACCATACCACAATGTCACCCAGAACGATTAGATGTTTAAAAGGTAAGACCATAGATTGTTTACATAAGTAAACACCTTAAATAAACCACCTATGAAGTCCTTGATTTGTTCTCTAGAAAGAGTCACCATATAACCCTAGACATCAATTTATTAACAACACAAAAAGTTCCATTGAGAGTAGGGTAAAACACACAATCGACTGTTCATTTAAAACAAGCCATCCATTGTCAACAATTAAGCTCCTTAAGTTGATCATATAAAGGTAACCATCTAAATCACATTATTAGGGCAAACATATTGCATTAGCCATTATTCCACTTTATTGGAGGAATAAAGAGTAGATCTTGACCATTGGGTCAAGTTCATATATTAAAACCATGAATTACAATATAGGTCCGACCATCGCATCAAATGACCCAAGAAACCATTGGTCTAAGGATTAATTGATGATACAACTACAATGTTTGACTCAAAATAGGTTTTATAGACCTTATAGACCATCATTAGTGACCATTAAATCACCATAGGTTGTTAGATCAACACTATATTCATTAATCAACATCAAATATTAAGCTAATGTCGTCATTGATTGATAACATCAGTAGGGTACTTAATGGTTGATCATTAAACTTCTAATTGGTCCAAAACCTGACCTAATGGGATGACCATAGGTTATCAAAATAATTTGACACCCTTGATAATGACCATCAGTTGTTATGAAGACAACACCATAGGGTCATTGCAACGGTACCATCATCGGGTCATGATTTATAGAAGAGATCAGCTTTAAACCCTAAAATTGACCATTGTTTGATAGGTGCTTAGCACCATAGGTTGTCAAAACAACCTGATCCAAGTTATATCATACCTTATGAATAATGTAATCATGATCACAGGTTCATCTAGAACTGAAATAAGAATAGGGAACATTATAAAAATTGAAATCCAAGTCAAGCATAGCTTTTTAGTGCATAAGTCATCATTTTCGAGCAAGAACATGAGCTAGCAAGCTTATGGTAAACAATAAAGGTGGAGAAAGTTATAAAAACTGCCTCTAATGAGAATATGAAACCCCACACAGAAGAAATCATGAGCAGGTAGGGTATAAAATCTAAGAATAAGCTATGAATTCGTCCATCTAGCACCTTTCTTCATCAAATGAGCAACCCCTAAACATAAGGAGCAAGAAAGGTAGGGTTTTAGAGCTTTAGAGAAAATTATACCATGGAATAGCAAAGTTCCGACCTGGAGGAATGTCTAAGGAAGGAGAAGAGAAAGAAAAACGAAGAAGGAAGGAATAAAACAACTTGCCTTGGTCGAATTCCCTACAAGATGACCTTGGAAACCCTAGGTAGGGCTAGATGGATCCCTAGGAGACCTTATCCAAAAAGGGGTTGTCTTCTACCATAGAGCACTTGGTTCCACAGAAAAATAGATTAAATTCGTTTCTCCAGGTTAGAGGAACGATAAAGAAAGCATAGTTTCATATTTGGGCAAGGAATAGGCAAATATAGCCCATGGATAAGGATAGAAGCAAACATGAGGTGTAAAAGTAGCTTCCCCATGTGTTTATGGCCTTAAACTATTGAGAATATACAAGAACACACACAAGCAGCTCCCCCACCATCCCTATTAACCTTCTTAGATTTCCTTTGTCGAAATTCCCAGCCAATCACATAATTCATTAGTTGATAGCTACTAAAAGTAGCTCATCCGTGAAGGGGTAAACCCTAAAATACCCTTGATAAAAACACCTTCAAACCATGGCTCAACTAGGAGCCCCATGGCTCAAAAATCTCAAGAATGATAATATAAAATCTAAGGAACATAGTGTATGTGATAAATTGCAAAGAAAACCACTCAATTGGGTAAATTGTAGAAAAGTCCAAAATGTACAGAATATTGCATAGCTTGCTCAAATAGTGTCCAAAATGAACCAAATTTGAAACGTAAGCTTGTCTTATGATTTCAAAACATATAAAAAGGTTAGATTAGGATTCTAAGCATTAAATTATGATAATTAAGCTCATTCAAATCATTAAGCAAGTTTAGGGGCCTTACAACTATAAACCCCTAACAGGGATTTTGCCTCCAAAATCCAAGGTAAAAAAATATGGGTACTTCCTTTGCACCTCATCCTATTTCCTTCACATGGTTACTTTCATATCATGGTGATGTAATATCATTCATACATATATCCTCTTGGGTCAGCACAAAAATCCCCACCTAAGAAGACATTCTCATTATTGAATGTAGAAACTTGTTGTGTCATCTGTACAACTCTAGTAGTAATGTTCAACTTTAAATTCTAGCCATCATCCTAAAATTATATCTATTGTATCAACACATTACTCAAAAGTCATACTTGCTAGCTTTTTACCAATCATGGCATGTATCCCACACCATTCCTTGAAGCATAAAAAAAGCAATGTATCCATCCTTTTTTAATATACTAACACTAGAACTCTTGTCAGTTCTTTTTTCAACATCAAAAGAAATGCTGATGTTGGCAGTGGTCATTCCATACAAGGAAATATCATTTCTAGTCAACCTGGTTAGGGGTGAAACAACAACTCTATCTTCACCTTACTAGGATTTACACAACCAACTTAAAAGACATATCATGATCCCATAAAGAAATTTAATCAACCCCATCTCACTCTTGTTCAACTTGTTCTCATAGCTATTGCTGCTTCGGAAGCCCTAAGGTTTTTGAAGAAATATTGATCATATTTTTGACCATATTTGAAATACTTTGACATGTCATCATTCAAAGCTTGCTACAACTTGTAAGACATTACTTGAACACTCTATTCCTCCTATTCATAAATTCTATTGGTACATTGGTTAGTTTGAAGGACATAACTCTAAACTCATCATGGTCATGTGAATTATGTCATCCAATCTAACTCTTATGCATTGATATTTGATCATAGGTTTATCTTAAAGGAACACAATATCACATATCTAATAACCAACAAACCATCTATCCTTGATTGTGGTCTTGCCCAGCTATCACTGAACCATAGACAACATTATAGAATCACTTTTTTTCCTTCCAAACAATATTTAGAGGGTCATCATCAACTCTCTCTCCCTCTATCTCTACGGAAGAGGAATGCTTGGAATGTTCATTTAATAAACATCTCCAACCTTCACATATTTCTCATATTATTAATACATCTTGGATACTAGGATTCATTACCTTGGTATCCACCTCATCTGCTATAAGCAACTCACATCCTTATATCATCTACTTTTACCAACATAACAAATATCAAGACATATAAGAGGAGTCTTCCTAATTATTGGAAGGCTCAAAAGAAAAATCATCACAAACTTTATGATCTTGGAACCATAGTCCAAACAACCTTATTCTATAATAAGCTATCCACCCTCATGTTTACAATGAATCCAAACATACCAAGTGGCAATGATCCACTTGAAAGTTGTTCCCTAGAAAGGAAAGATACAAAGGGAAACACACTTTCCACATCATAACAACATCGTTCAACGGTCACTAGCAAAAAGGTAACCAATTCTATTTTCATTATGCAGGTTACAACTTCTTATGTATCATTTTACCTTTTTCATTTCGGGTTCCTTGCCATTAGCATATAAATCATCATGATTAACGTATCTCATTACTCCTTCCTTTATGACTATTTATCACACTTAGGTATGTTCTCTTATTTTATTATGTTTTTCAACCACTTATCAATAGGTAAATCATCATATTCCACATTTTCTTCATTAAACATGGTTCATCTGTCTTAATTTCTTTCAAACGCCATGCTTATTTTACATTAACACTTTCTTACACACATAGGTTGGCCTGAGATTAACTCAGGTTCCACTATATTCCTTTGTCATTGTTCTCATTTATCTTCTCATTATATACTTATCATTGGAGTTCTCTCCATCTTATGTGGATTTCATACCTTGAATCACTTTATAAGCATAGACTTATCTGTCTTTTACTTTATTTTCTTCTTGAATCACATCTTCAAGAACACCTCTTTTCCTTATTTGTATTCAGATTTAGATTTCATGGTGTTGTATCTTTCTCTTATAGTTACCAAACATTCAAGTTTTGATAGATTATGATGCAATTCCCATCTTCTTTAAGATAGGATTGAGATATTCACACCATGATTTGTTATTCGTTATTCTCTTTAGATTGTCTCAAAATGACTACTTGATAAGAGTAATCAGAAAGATAACAAGCTAAGAGTTCCATACTTACCTTTTCTTCAATAATTGAATACCTAGCGAGGGCACCCAAATACTGAGATTAGGTAGTATGCACCATATTTTTATGTCATATTCCTAACTTAGACATCATCCTAGTCCTAAGTCCTAGTGTCCCAGTGGACTCAGTGAACCTAAAGCTCTGATACCAACTTGTAAGAACTCGTTACACTAAATGAGATTACTCAAAATATAAAACACAATCAAACACTAATTAATCACATACCCAAAAATATGGGTAAATTAAAACTGATTTCAACATCAACACCCGCTTAGAAAGATTTGCATAAGAGCCCAACATCTTTCTTATATACATACTATGCCAAGAATTTGATACAAATTGTTCAATCGTCTTAGCCACCACATATATACACAGGAGAACAATATTCATATATGCCACACAAACAAGTATTAATATGCTAACAAAAGTCTAATTTGTTTGAAACACCATATACAAACTTTTTCTCACCTGAACCTGAGAGTACAAGGATGACTCTAGTACACACTAGACATCTAATCAACTTTATCAAAGATTCATTACTATAGCTCCTCTTTGCAGCCACATGTTTGTTTTTGTCACTTTCGATTACCTAAAAAAAATGTGGTGAACCACAAGGGTGAGGCCCATGTCCCAGCAAGAGATATAACCTCCAACAACGTTTATTGATTACAACATTTTTAAGAAATTAAATAGTTAAGCAATTTAATTAGAGATAACAAATAAGATCAGCAATATTGATGATTAACAAAATACATAAAGGAGTAGATGATAACTATCATCATTAGCCAGACTATCATCCTTTATCTTGTTGACAATATAAGCAATTTAGTAGCATATGCAGTTCTAGCATCATGAGCAAGTCTAGTAACATAACATAGCTAACAACATGAGCATGTCTAATCGGTTGAAAATATCAACATCATAAAAAGAGCTAACAACATAAGCACAACTACCTGGATAACATAATTAGCACTATATGCATCTCTAGTTACAAAGGCATGGCTAGCATGCTAAACATAACTAACAATATGAGATAGCTAGCATCATGATTATAATTAGCAGTAGCAGTATAGTTATCAACATAAGCATGGCTATTGTATGTATGCATCTACAATCTTAAGCATATCCACAACTTAAGTATATCTACTATATCTTAATTGCACTAAGCATCATCTTTATGTAAAGATAAAAAACAAGGGTTATTATCCAATGTGAAACATTGTGTATAACCCTAAATAAATATGCTACACGACTATCTTACATCTTTTACTATGCCCTGAGGAAATTGAGGATACCACTCAAAATCCAACTGACAACTGCTAAGTCGAAATCAGTGCCATACAAGATCTAAGAAGAGTCGGACTCCTAAGATCTTCTCTCCCCCCGGTCAGAACGGGTCTTACATAGCGACACATAAGGTCAAGCTACTAACAACTTAGTCCGTCCTTGGTACAGGTCACGACACTAGTGAAAGGAGGTGGGTACGCATACCCTATCATCCGAGGTACAATCACAGTTGTCCTCCAATATCATCACATATATAATCATCAAGACACGGCCTCAACCGTTCTCAAACTGAGGGCTATGTATGACCGTAGTCATCCTCCCTAAACACTTGAATTCAGGATGACAAGCACCCCGCATACTCATCAGTATGTGCTTCAAGTTTCCCTTAGGAATACTCGTTTCACCATCTGGCAAGTTCTGACACTCAGATGGATCTATGGCACAAGGCACTACATGATTAGAGTTTCACTTGATTAGTTATGCCAATCGGGTGAATTAAGGCTACATCAAACAAGTGGACATACAAACCTAATTCACTTCTAACAAGCATATAAATATCACAACTTCAAAAGATATAAAAATATGTGAAACATAATTTCTCATCTCATCATCACATGGTACTATTCACTTGTCATTCATGAGACCACACTAGTCATCATACTACCACAAGATATAAATCCTTTCCACTATGTCATAGGGTATCAACCCTTATCAACACAAGAGGATTATACCTCATTCAGGGCTCAACCATGCCCAAAGGTCATTAAGACCATCACACTATTCCCTGCAAGATCAGTATTATCTTTCCATGCCTTATAACAAGGCTCGACAACATCACTTACATATAATACACCAGATCAACACAATATTGCATTAATGAGCTAGGAGATATTCATTAACAATCACAGCAGGGTTATATTAACATTAAGAACATTCCTTGATTACATCAACATGCAAGGAATCTAGATATGATTAACTCTCATCATATTCATTATGCACTTGTTTAGCATAAGAAAGTATCAACCATGTGGCTATGATAACCACAATCGACTGTTCATTTAAAACAAGCCATCCATTGTCAACAATTAAGCTCCTTAAGTTGATCATATAAAAGAAACCATCTAAATCACATTATTAGGACCAACATATTGCATTATTCATTATTCCACTTTATTGGAGGAATAAATAGTAGATCTTGACCATTGGGTCAAGTTCATATATTAAAACCATCAATAACAGTATAGGTCTGACCATTGCATCAAATGACCCAAGAAACCATTGATCTAAGGCTTAATTGATGATACAACTACAACGCTTGACTCAACATAGGTTTAGAGACCTGATCCACCATCATTAGTGACCATTAAATCACCATAGGTTGTTAGATCAACACTATATTCATTAATTGACATCAAATATTAAGCTAATGTCGTCATTGATTGATAACATCAGTAGGGTACTTAATGGTTGATCATTAAACTTTTAATTGGTCCAAAACCTGACCTAAGGGGGTAACCATAGGTTGTCACCATAATTTTACACACTTGATCATGACCATCATTTGTTATTGAGACAACACCATAGGGTTGTTGCAATGGTGCCATCATCAGGTCATGGTTTATAGAAGAAATCAACTTTAAACCCTAAAATTGACCATTGTTTGATAGGTGCTTAACACCATAGGTTGTCAAAACATACTGATCTAAGTCATATTATACCTTAGGAATTACGTACACATAATCACAGGTTCATTTAGAACTGAAATCAGAATAGGGAACATTATAAAAATCGAAATCCAAGTGAAGCATAGCTTTTTAGTGCATAAATCATCATTTTCAAGCAAGAACATGAGCTAGTAAGCTTATGGTAAGCAATAAACATGGAAAAAGTTATAAAACTTGCCTCTAATGAGAATATGAAACCCCCACACAGAAGAAATCTCGAGCAGGTAGGGTAGAAAATCCAAGAATAAGCTATGAATTCGTCCATCTAGCACCTTTCTTCATCAAATGAGCAAACCCTAAACATAAGGAGCAAGAAAGGTAGGGTTTTAGAGCTTTAGAGCAAAGTCTACCATGGAACACCAAGGTTCCAACCTGGTGGATGGTCTAAGGAAGGAGAAGAGCAAGAAAAATGAAGAAGTAAGGAAGAAAACAACTTGCCTTCATCGAATTCCCTAGAAGATGACCTTGGAAACCCTAGGTAGGGCTAGATGGAACCCTAGGAGACATTCTTCTCCAAAAATGGGTTGTCTTCTACCTTAGAGAAGTTGGTTCTGTAGAAAAGCAGAGTGAATTCGTTGATCCAGGTTAGAGGAAGAGAAAGAAAGCATAGTTTCATATTTGGGCAAGGAAGAAGCAAATATAGCCCATGGATAAGGATAGAAGCAAGCATGAGGTGTAAAAGTAGCTTCCCCATGTGTTTATGGCCTTAAACTATTAAGAATATACAAGCACACACATAAGAAGCTCCCCCACCGTCCATATTAACATGCTTAAATTTACTTTGTCGAAATTCCCAGACAATCACATAATTCATTAGTTGATAGCTACTAAAAGTAGCTCATCTGTGAAGGGGTAAACCCTAAAATACCCTTGATGAAAACACCTTCAAACCATGGCTCAACTAGGATCCCCGTGGCTCAAAAATCTCAAGAATAATAATTTAAAATCTAAGGAACATAATGTATGTGTAAAATTTCAAAGAAAATCCCTCAATTGGGTAAATTGTAGAAAAGTCCAAAATGTACAAAAAATTGCATAACTTGCTGAATAGTGTCCAAATTGGACCAAATTTGAAACTTAAGCTTGTCATATGATTTCAAAACATATAAAAAGGTTATATTAGGGTTATAAGCATTGAAATATGGTAATTAAGCTCATTCAACTCATTAAGCAAGTTCAGGGGCCTTACACATAATGTCTATCACATCTCTATGTTGAGGAAATGCCATCCAGATACTGACCAGACAATCCAACCAGTAGAGTTTGAGTTAGATGAGGATATCTCCTCTGTTGAGGGTCCTACATTGATCCTGGATAGAAGGGTGAAAAAGCTGAAGAGAAAAGATATAATACTAGTGAAAGTTTAGTGGAATCATTGTGGCATAGAGGAATCCACATGGGAACTATAGAATGAGATGCGTAGAAAATACCCATCTCTTTTTGCGTAGGATTTTGGGGCAAAATCCTTGTTAGGGGTTTATAGTTGTAAGGCCCCTGAACTTTCTTAATGAGTTTAATGAGAATAATTACCATAATTAAATTCTTATAACCCTAATCTAACCTTTTGATATGTTTTGAAATCATAATACAAGCTTAAGTTTCAATTTTGGTCCAATTTGGACATTGTTTGAGTAAGTTATGCAATTTTCTGTACATTTTGGACTTTTCTACAATTTACCCAATTGAGGGGTTTTCTTCGCAATTTTACACTTAGATTATGTTACTTAGATGTTATATTATCTTTCTTGAGATTTTTGAGCCATGGGGCTCCTATTTGAGCCATGGTTTGAAGGTGTTTTCATCAAGGGTATGTTAGGGTTTACCCCTTCACGGATGAGCTACTTTTAGTAGCTATCAACTAATGAATTATGTGATTGGAAAGGAACACTAAGCAGGTCAATAGGGACGGTGGGGGAGCTGGTTGTGTTTGTTCTTGTATATTCTTAATAGTTTAAGGCCATAAAAACATGGGGAAGCTACTTTTACACCTCATGCTTGCTTCTATCCTTATCCATGGGCTATATTTACCTCTTCCTTGCCCAAATATGAAACTATGCTTGACTTCTCTTTCCTCTAACCTGGAGCAACGAATCCACTCTGTTTTTATGCAGAACCAACTGATCTAAGGTAGAAGACAACCTCTTTTTGGAGAAGAAGGTCTCCTAGAGCTCCATCTAGCCCTACCTAGGGTTTCCAAGGTCATCTTCTAGGGAATTCGACCAAGGAAAGTTGTTTTCTTCCTTCCATCTTCATTTTTCTCACTCTTCTCCTTCCTTAACCTTCCTCCAGGTCTGAACCCTTCTGTTCCATGGTGAAAGTGGCTCTACAACTCAAAAATATATCCTTCTTGTTTCTTTTTCTAGGATTTTGCTTCTTTGTGGAGAGAAGTACCTATTTGGCCAAGTTCATATCTGAATCCAAGGTTTTCTTGTCCTATTTGCTCAAGATTCTTTCTGTTTGGGATCTGACCTACTCTATAGAGGCGAGTTATATAACATTCTTCACTTATATTGCTTACTAGAAGCTTGTTAGTTCATGTTTATGCCTTAATGTGTTGATTTAAGCATAGAGAAACCATGCTTGTTTAGAATTACAAATTTTTGTGGTATTCCCTATTTTTTTTCTAGTTCTATATGAACTTTTAAACATGTGTATGACCTTTCTAAGGTGTAACATGATCTGTGACAGGTTAATAGCATCAACCTATGGTGCTAAGCACAAAATAGTTGATGGTTCAAATTAGGGGTTTCAAGCTATTTCATTCCCCATCACACCACCGATGGTCATACCATTCAATAGCCAATGGTGTTGCTATTTTGGCAACTAATGTCCGTGATAAAGGGTGTCAAATTTATGTTTACAACCTATTGTCACCCCCTTAGGTCAGGTTTTGACTCAATTAAACATTTAACGATCATCCACTAAGTATTCTAATGATGTTATCAATTGATGATGATATTGGCTTAATATTTTATGGTGTTAACTGAATGTATTACTGATCTAGCAACCAATGGTGACCTAATGATCACAATTAATGTTGGATCAGGTCATCACCATATATTATGAATTAGGAATATAATTGTAGGTTTGACTAAACCTTATACCAATGGTTCCTTGGCTCAATTGATTTAATGGTTAGACTTATACTTCAATTGATAACCTTGAACAATGAACCTGATCCAATGAATAATATTGGATGCTTCAACATCCAATGGATTAGAATCAATCACATGGTATTATACGTGGGTCCTAGTGAATATAATTCAATGGTTCAATACCATTAATTTGTAGTCTTACCTTTGCCATCATATAGTTATATTTGATAAATCGCTATAATAAGTGGATGTGTAACTCCCATGTGATCTAGCTTGTTATACCTTACCTTAATGTAATTATATGACGTTGATTGGTTATAATCAGACCTCTTGAATGATTAATGTGATTATGAATTACACTCTTTTTGTGTTGAAACCACATTGTAGTACTATTTGAATATCATAGTGTCTTGCCATGTTAATATCTATGGACACATATGTGTTAATGATATTTTGAGCCTTGTTTAGGGCATGGAATGATGATGATAACCTTACTATGAATAATGTGATGGTCTTAACGACCTTTGGGCATGTTTGAAACCATGATTGAGGTGAATTCATCTTCATGTTCCAATAAGGGTTAAAATCGTGGAACTTGTGATAAGATATTGGTATCTTGTAAAAGTATGATGATAAGTGTAGTCCATTAATTTGCAATGAATAATAGCATGTGGTAATGTGATTAAGATTTATATATCAAATGTTTTATATCTTTTGAAGTTGTTATACATATACTCTAGTTAGAAAAGAATTAGGGTTTGAATGTCTATTTGTATGATTTAGCCTTAATTCACCCAATTGACATAACTAATAAAGTGAAACTCTAATCATGTAGTGCCCTATGCCATAGATCTATCTGAGTGTCAGAAATTGCCAGACAGTGAAATGAGTATTCCTAAGGGATACTCGGAGCGCATACTGATTAGTATGTGGGGTGCTTGTCATCCTAAATTCAAGTGTTAGGGAGGATGACAGTGGTCATACCTAGCCCTCAGTTTGAGAACGGCTCTGGTCATGTCTCGGTGATTATATATATATGATGATGAGATTGGAGGACAACTGTGGTTGTACCTCGGATGGTAGGGTATGTGTGCCCACCTCCTTTCACTAGTGTCGTGACCTGTACCAAGGACGGACTAGGCTGTTAGCAGCTTGACCTTATGTGTCGCTGTGGCAGACCCGTACTGACCGGGGTGGATAAGATCTTAGGAGTTCGGCTCTTCCTAGATCTTATATGGCACTGATTTTGACTTAGTAGTGGCCAGTTGGGACTTGAGTGGTATTTCTCAAATCCCTCAGGGAAATGTAGTAAAAGAAGTGATACCATCCATGTAGTATAATTGCTAGGGTTTAATACGTATCACATTGGTTGATTAACCCTTGTCTTGTCTTTACACTACATAGTTCTTACATGATGCAGACTTATGAAAATTGTACAATTCTACTTGATGTTACAACTTATTTGCTTAACTGCTTAGTATGCTTAAATTGTTCAATCTATTCATATTGTTTATTCAATACCCTAATTGCTCAATGTATTTACTATTAATTAATATGTTATAATCAATATATGTTGGAGAGAGTTATATCTCTTGCTGGGACTGGGTCTCACTCGTGGTTCACCACATTTTTTTAGGTGGTCGTGGGCAATGAGGTTGAGGTCGTGTTGTGGAAGAGAACCAACCTGGCGATCAATAAATTCATAAGGTTGGTTAGTTATAGATGTTAGTAGTAGAGTCCTAGTGTCATCCCTATACTCTCAGGTCCGGGTATGGGATATGTTTTCTAGATGATATACTCGTACTGACACAAGATTTTGTAGTATGCCAATGTTTGTAAATATATGGCATGTACATGTGAAATATCTTTTGTATGCAGGATGTGACTGAGGTCTTTGGATCCATATGTAAATACTTGTTACAGTATATGAGAATGGAATGATGGACCTTTTGTAAATGTTCTAGAGTTTATTTACATTGTTGGAATCAATTTTAATTATTCCATATTTTTTATTATGTGATAAATTAGTAGCTGATCGTGTTTTGTGTTTTGAGTGATCTCGTTAAGCGTGATGAGGTGTCACTGAAGTCCTATCTATCTTAATAATTTGAGACCTTTCTGACTCATGTGTACTAGTATCATATGCCACGATTTTATGATATCCAAATTTTAAGTGGTTGAGGAAGAGGTAGCAACAACTACACCGGTGACAGTTTCAACAAGCATTTTGTAAAGGTTTCTTAGAATATGTACTCCCTTAATCAGATTAACATCTCCTTTTGTAATGGACAATATTCCATTTTCATCCCTGTATGGAAAACCATTAGATTCAATTAAGACAATCTAGATGAGGTTTTTCTAAAGGCCTTGAACAAAATAGACATTTTAGACAGTTCGATGACTCCATCAAACATTTTGATGTGAATTGACCTAGTGTCAATAGTCTTGCAAGTAGTATCATTTTCTATGTTTACACTACCTCCATCAGAATACTCATAAGAAGACGACCAATCTCTATGCGGGCACATGTGATGTGAGAAACATGAATCCAAAATTCATGAAGTGTGAACATTTGTGGACGATGAAGAAGACGATCATGCCATAAGAGCATAATATGTATCTTCTCATGCTACATTAGTATCTACAAGTTATTCTTATTTTTCACCACCATTCTCGATCTTCTTCTTATTCTTTAACTTATAGAAATAATCAAATATGGGTCCTGTCTTCTAACAATATATACATACCTTCTTCAATTTTGACTTAGATCTGTGTGTTTCCTTCTTATTATTTCCCTTTTCTTTTGTTCGACCCCTCACCATGAGAGTCTCTGACAGACTCCCACTAGAAGAAGTAATTAGATCTTTATCAACCATGGTCTTTGACAACAATGAGGATATAACATCCTCCACCTTAATGGAATATTTTCCATACAAAATAGTTTCACAAAATTGCTTGTATGAGGGGGGAAAGAACATAGTAGAATAAGGGATTTATCTTCATATTTGATTTTAATAGATATGTTTTCCATATCCATAATAATACAAGTAAACTTTTCAATATGATCAGAGACAAAACTGCCTTCCACTATGTGTAGTACGTAGAGATGTTTCTTATGATAGAATTTGGTTTAGTGAGACTTTGTCATGTAGAGATCTTCAAGTTTCTTCCAAATCCCTACAATAGTAGTCTCCTTGGAAACTTCACCCAAAACCTTGTAGTCCAAGGATAACTAGATGGCGGTAAGAGCCTTCTGGTCCATCTCCTTCTTTTGTTCATCCTTCATAGTGGTTGTCATCTTCTCAATCCCTTCCAGAGCCATAGCTCCTTTTTGAACAAGCACACCACACACTCATGATCTGTCACAATCTAAAGTTGATTTTGTGATCAAACTGTCGATCTTGTATAGACTCGTAATTGTTCCAATCTTGAACATGAAGCTATGATACCAATTTGTTAGGATTTAAACACGAGGGCATGATGAGTTCATGCGGAATAACAAGACAAGAGCAAAGTGAATGATCATACAACCATAGAACGCTAGATTTACATGGTTCAGTTGGGGATCTACTCCACAAGAGGGGTCGATATTTCCACTATATCAGATAAGATATTACAAGGAGGAGTGCTATTGAAGGAGGTAGAGTACACCCTAGAGTACGACAGCTTCCGTCTCGTAAATAGAATACAAGATGATTTCAATACCCTAACCAGGGCAGATATACTTATACATGTAGAACATTAATCGAACTCCTATGCAGATCTGGTATTTGGACCATACCATACCGCATGAGGCTTCATCCCCCCCAACACCCCTTGGTATTGGGGGGCTAAGGCCCACACAATTCCCATTAATTGGGTCGATAAAGATCCATTTGACCTGATCTACAATTGGGTCATCGTATTTCATGAGGCACACAACGGTAACGATCTCTCGGTAGTAGACGTCACTGACCTGCTCAAGCAAGTCATCGCTGGTGGAACCAAAAGTCTTTCATAAAGAGGGAACAATAAATGAAGCATTGCTTTAGATGGGATGATAGATCCTCATAGATAAGTAGAAGGATGGGACTTGTGTCCTCCCTAAGGTTGGCAATGTTTGAAGTTGCTCCCATTCTTCAATTGTCTAGTCCCTGGTCTTGAGGAGACCATCGATGGTCTTGACAACCAATGGGAGACCTTTATACCTATGACTGATGACCATCTCCACTCCATGTAAACACTCGATGTTGGCCTCATTATCATCATTGTTTCCAAACACCACCTTGCACAATCCAACAATATGTATCTGAAAGCTTCTAGACCTTGTGGATGTATATGGATCCAGCCTCTACCTCCTGATTGTGAGTGGTGATCAATACCTTGCTATTGATGGCTGCAATCAAGTGGCACCTAAGTTGTTCCCACAACTTCTTGTCCCATATGTTGAGTACCAGAAGGAGCCACTTACCCTTAACCTCCTCAATGAGGATGGTATCTATCTCCACCTCACTCTTGGCTTCCATGCAGAACTCTCCTTGAGCATGGGATAGAATGTCCTTCTCCTTCGACACAACACCTTGGACGATCTATTTTACGAGGCATGGAGAGGCAAATTTTCACAGAGTGAGACTCAATGAGGCTATCATTGAAAACCTTATGGGCAAGTGTTGTCTTCCCAGTGTCAGAGATGTCAATGATGGCATAGACCTATAGGCACTTATCCATGTGTGTATTGTGTCTAGATGTCAGCCAGTCCACTAGGTTACCAGCTGTGTCATCGTCAATCCCCACGATTTTTGATTCAATCTTCTGTCATGTACCTCGAAGAATTATGTTGATCTGAATGTAGATCCAGTCCAAAATCAAATGGATCTTTGTTGACTCAAGGTCAATTAGGTCAATATTGACTCACGTCTAAATTGACTAAACCCTTGTTTTGATGATGACTAACCATTCCACATATTTCTATCTAATGTCTCTACTTGAGTGATTTCAGATTTGGTATAGACACACTCCAAATGCCCTAACTTGCACATATCAAGTTGGAGAAAAAACAAGTCAAAATCAATACAAGTGCACATTTTTGTAATATGATGTAAATCCATTATAATCATGTTGTAAATCACTTGTAATGATTGTATGACTTGTAATTAAGCTTAGAAAAAAATTAGGAGCACTTAGATCGAATGTCTAAGCACTCAAAAGCCATTTTCCAAAATTCACATCAGGTTGTTCATCGGTCGAGTTCTGTGACTTGCAAACTCGACCGATCCTGATTGGATCTTGAAAATGACTTTTGATCGGTCGAGTTGTGTTTACATAGAACTCAGCCGATGGAGTAACTGACCAATTCAATTTTCATTGGTTGATCGAGTTTCCCCAGGACAAACTCGACTGATGGTCTGAATATCGGCTTTGTCTTTTACTCTATCGGTCGAGTTACCCTTATAGAAACTCAACCGATTGCACTGTACGGAAAAGTGCAGAAAAGTGCTTCTAGCCGTTGTGGAGTTGCAACAAGTGAAAATATATCTGTTACAAGCCACAAAATGGCTAGTTTTCATTCTCAAGTGTTCCTTAAGGCTAAGAGGCATCCCCAGCTATAAATAGGACCCCTTGGGCTTCATTCCAAGGTTGAGCATTCAATGCAAACTCTATGTAAGGTTCCTATTCTATAGTTGAGTGCTTCCTATAGCCTCCTCTCTCTCTCTAATTTTAATCACTTGCTACATCCATTAGAGTGAGTAGAAGATTTGTAAGAGAGCTAGTCTTACATGTATATCTTGTGAGGCTCTCACTTCCACCACCTCCCAATCTCTCATTTCAATCATGAAGATGAAGGTTCTCTCTCTTAGCTAAGAGAGGTGAAGAAGAACAAGGGAAGGCGTCCCTTGGTGAAGATCAAGGCTGAAGACTTGGAGAAAGAGTGGGTAAGCCCTTGGTGAAGGCAGAAGACTCCTTGCTCAAGTGGGTAAGTCCTTGGTGGAAGCTTCTCCGAGTGAAGGTGAAGTCAAAGGCAGAAGATCCAAGAAGAGTGGGTAATTCCTACAAGGCTGAAGACTTGTGCAAGAGTAGGTAAGTCCTTGGAAGAAGGAGGAAGACTCCTTGCAAAGTGGGTAAGTCCTTGGTAAGGTTGAAGACTCTTTGTATCAGATAGGTAAGTCCTTTGTTTTGTCATGTATTGTAAGTCTTATGAATGAATATAAGAATGCAATGGTTAGGAAATCCTAGAGGTTGACCTCTCTAGGTAAGTGGACTGACATACTTCTAGTTTGAAGTGTGGAACCACTCTAAATAGCTTGTCTACTTGTGTTTGCTCAATCTCCCTCTCCCTTGCTATGTATGTTATAGTTGCACACAAATTTCCTATTTAGCAACCTTATTTTGTGATATATCTTTAAGGTCTAATGAATTTTGTTTAAGTGCATTCAGCTCTATTCACCCCCCCTCTAGAGCATCTAATCACCCATCTAGAATCCAACAATTGGTATCAAAGTGGGATTTCTCCAAGCATACTTCAACAAGTAGGAGAAGATGTGTGACTACCAAGGAGGGAGATACTTGATCAGCCTACCAATCTTTGATGGGAGCAATTTCCTATATTGGAGAAGAAGGCTTCAATTCTACATCCAAGGATCAAGTCTTGAGATGTGGCAAATGGTGAACAACCCATACATGCTACCAAAGACAAAGATTGAAGAATGGGATGAAGCTACCTTGAAGAAAGCAACCTTGAATGCTAGAGCCATGCACATCCTCTATGCCTCCATGACCCCCACCGAGTTCAACCAGATTTCTTCATGTGAAATAGCCTATGAGGTATGGAGAAAGCTATGCATCACTTATGAAGGGACAGATCAAGTGAAGGAAAGCAAAGTCTAAATGCTCAAAGGGATACTTGAGAACTTCAAGATGGGAAAGGAGGAGAGGATAGCCAACATGTACTCAAGGCTCAACACCATTGTGAATGGTCTTATTGTTCTAGGACATCCCATGTCTAGTGGAGAGATCAACTCAAAGATCCTTAGAACTCTCCCCAAGAGGTGGGAACCCAATGTGACTTCCATTGAAGAAGCAAGGTCCCTTAAGGATGTACCTATCGAAGATCTCATTGGAAATCTACAAGCACATGAAGACACACTTGAAAAGAGGGAGGAAGTAGAAAGATAAGAGGAGAAAGAAGTTAAGAGAATGAAGAAGGCTGAAATCAAATCTCAAATCAAGGCTATTGTTGGTTAAGCTTCTCCATCCTCTCAAGTTGAAGAAGATGCCATGTACTCCAAGGGTAGATTCTATAAATGCAAGTCCTCCTCCATCTGGTGCCTCAAGTGTGGAAAGAAGGGTCACTTCAAGATAGATTGTCTACAAGGCAAGAAGACCCATCATCACAAGAAAAGAGAAGATAAGTGTCACTCAAGCTCAAGTGACTCCTCCAACTCAAGCTCAAGTGAAGAATCAAGTGAAGAGTCAAGTGGTAGCTCAAGCTCTAGTGATGAAGTAGAATACCATTTTGCTCTTATAGCATCAACAAGTAAGGACTCAAGTGAGGTAAATCTAAACTCTTTAGATAAAGAATCTTTGATTGCTATTATTCATGATACTTGTGCCTCTCTTAAGTCTTATAAACAAAAAAGAAAAAGCTTGCTAGAATTGTTGATAATATGCATGTAGAACTAGGTGATCTTGAACATGCTAATTCTTGCTTGCTTGATGGCAAAAATGCTTGTATTGGCCAAGTAGACTCTCTTAAACTTGAAAATGCTAGTTTGCTTGATAAGATTAGATTTCTAGAAGTTCAACCTCTCATGCCTAGTTCTAATGAAGAGCATACTTTAATTGTTGATTCTCTCATGCATGATATTGATGTTCTTAAATCTGAAAATAAGGACAAAGATTTTGTTTTGCAAGAATTAGAAATAGAAAATGACTCCTTGCTTGCTAAAATCAATGTGCATGAATCTTGTTCTAGTTTTACTAGTAGATAGAATGATGTTGCTGCTCTCCAGATTGATAAATATTCTTATTTAACTAAATCTCTTTTCTTAGAAAATGATCTTTTGCATGCTAGAGAAAATATTAATCAATTGTCTTCTACTATTACCTCTCTTATGCATGATAATGATAGTTTGAGATCTTCTTTGCAAAAATTCTTAGTTGGTAAAAGGAATCTTAATGATATCCTACACCATACTACTAAACAAATTGGTAGACATGGTTTAGGATATGATAGTAGTCAAAGGAACAACAAAGGTAAAGGACCTCCAATATTCCACGGAGAATCCTCTAGTTCTAAGACTATGGGCACATGCAACTATTGCAATGAAATTGGTCATTATTCTACTTGTTGTCCTTTTAGGAAAGCACCCAAGAACAATAGGACTTGTGTTGCTAAACTAACCCCTCCGGACCCAAAAACATGATTGGGGACCATTTCATCTTTCTTATTGTAGGTACTTGCAAATGGATTGACTTGAGCTATTGAATTGCAAATTGACTTCTCAATCCACATGAAAGAAGAAAGGTGAGATGTGTAGAGGGTGACAACAAGTGGAAAAAGGAATGGTAAGCACAAAGGTAATGTTATTCTTATAACTAATCCTAACTTGTTTTTGTCAAGATAGTGTGCACTATACATATGATTTTTGATTCAAAAGTGGTATTTTGTGTTTCTCTTCACACTCTTGCTCAAAAACTATTTCTAATGCTTCTATAGTGCATTACTAATGTGTTTAGACATGTTTGGATATGGTTTGTATTTTTAGCACGCCTTTAAATACGTTTTTATGAAATATATGTTCTTTTTGACAGCAGCTATGTCGGTCGAGTTTGTCTTGTTTGAAACTTGACCGATAGGCACCAATGGGTGTTGCCAGTAGCTATCATCGGTCGAGTTGTCAATACACAGAACTTGACCGATAACACTATGCACAGAATATACATTTGGCTTATTGAATGAGAATTTCCCACTCAACTAGATTTTCTCAACCAATAGCCTTATTCTTTGGCACTCTCATTTGGTAACTTTTTAAATGCATATTGCCTTGTTCTAAATTGCCTATCTTGCTTACGACTCTATCTCTCTAATTGCTCTAAATTGGTATATCTATATCTTGAAATTACTTGCTTTGAGTTGTTTTGCAGGTTTTGATGATGATCACTTTGGATCTCTTGGTTGTGTCTAAAATTACTTCTATTGTACTCTAACTTGCTACATCTATCTAGGTGTATATCTTGTTTCTATACAACCTTGAGGTTCTTAGTGGCAATCATCTTTTGGTAAGGATGCATACTTGTATGTGAGTTATATCCTTTCATGCTTCTAAAATTGTTTATCTCTTTGTTTGGATATATCTCTACATCTACTCATAGCTTGATTTATCTTGTGTATCTTTCGGTATCTCTTGCTATGATCTAGATCCTAATAGTAGTCCTAACTTGTGATAACATCTACTAGTAGTTCATATACATGTAGTTCTAACCTTGTTTATAATTGGCATCTTTTCTCATCTATATGCTATGCTTGTATCTTGTCTCATACATGCTCAAGCTTGTTCCTTGAATTGTATATCTACTATCTTGAGTTGTTTGCATAACATTGTGATGTAGGGACATAGATCTACATTATATGTAGAAATTGGAGTATTTTTGGATTTTATGCAGATTTTGCTCCAGTTTCAGTTTTTGGTACAAGACTAGTGTTTTTATGCAGAAACGACCTTCTGAGCAAGGCTCATCGCTTTGCCATAAGCCCTGATGCTTTTTGGGAAAATTCTGTCATCTTGAGGGTCAAAATTGTGATTTATTGTTTTTCTACAACACCTTATCTTGCATTTTTGGGTTGTTCAAGTATATGCTTTAACTTGCTTTTCTATCTATACTTGGATAAGCCCCTATCTGTGCTCTTCTACTCTCCTTATATATATTTGTGTTATCTCCTTTCTCTTTAACAAGTGATGTTTCTTATTTTCTTCATACCCCCACTTTTTGAAATGACAAAGGGGGAGAAATGTATGTCTTCTTTTGACAAAATAGGGAGAAGGCATGTCTTACATGAAAAGGATAAGCATGTTCATGTAAAGGGAGAAGGTAAAGGGGAGAAGACATATATGAGTAGAAGACATAATACTCTATGAATGTTATGAAAGCTAACCATGCAGGAGAAATAACATCAATTGAGGGGGAGTATGAAAACTCCATGCGCATCAATTGAGGGGGAGCATGTGAGCTCAATCCTATTGAAACCCCTAGGTTTCTCCAAAGGTATGATTTTACTTAAAAGCTTTCAATACATTTATGGAATGGTTTGTCATCTTCAAAAAGGGGGAGAATGTTGACTCAAGGTCAATTAGATCAATGTTGACTCACGTCTAAATTGACTAAAACCTTGTTTTGATGATGACTAACCATTCCACATATTGGTGTCTAATGTCTCTACTTGAGTGATTTCAGATTAGGTATAGACACACTCCAAATGCTCTAACTTGTGCATATCAAGTTGGAGAAAAGACAAGTCAAAATCAATACAAGTGCACATTTTTGTAATATGATGTAAATCCATTAGAATCATGTTGTAAATCACTTGTAATGATTGTATGACTTGTAATTAAGCTTAGAAAAAATTCAGGAGCACTTAGATTGAATGTTGAAGCACTCAAAAGCCATTTTCCAAAATTCACATCAGGCTATTCATCGGTCGAGTTCTGTGACTTGCAAACTCGACCGATCCTGATTGGATCTTGAAAATGACTTTTGATCGGTCGAGTTGTGTTTACACAGAACTCGACCGATGGAGTAACTGACCAATTCAATTATCATTGGTCGATCGAGTTTCCCCTAGACAAACTCGACCGATGGTCTGAATATCAGCTTTGTCTTTTACTCTATCAGTCGAGTTACCCTTATAGAAACTCGACCGATTACATTGTACGAAAAAGAGCAGAAAAGTGCTTCTAGCCATTGTGGAGTTGCAACAAGTGAAAATATATCTGTAGCAAGCCACAAAACGTCTAGTTTTCATTCTCAAGTGTTCCCAAAGGCTAAGAGGCATCCCCAGCTATAAATAGGACCCGTTGGGCTTCATTCCAAGGTTGAGCATTCAATGCAAACTCTATGTGAGGTTACTATTCTATAGTTGAGTGCTTCCTACAACCTCCTCTCTCTCTCTAAGCTTAATCACTTGGTACATCCATTAGAGTGAGTAGGACATTTGTAAGAGAGCTAGTCCTACATGTATATCTTGTGAGGCTCTCACTTCCACCACCTCCCCATCTCTCATTTCAATCATGAAGATGAAGGTTCTCTCTCTTAGCTAAGAGAGGTGATGAAGAACAAGGGAAGGCATCCCTTGGTGAAGATCAAGGCTGAAGACTTGGAGCAAGAGTGGGTAAGCCCTTGGTGAAGGCAGAAGACTCCTTGCTCAAGTGGGTAAGTCCTTGGTGGAAGCTTCTCTGAGTGAAGGTGAAGTCAAAGGCGGAAGATCCAAGAAGTGTGGGTAATTCCTACAAGGCTGAAGACTTGTGCAAGAGTAGGTAAGTCTTTGGAAGAAGGTGGAAGACTCCTTGCAAAGTGGGTAAGTCCTTGGTAAGGTTGAAGACTCTTTGTGTTGGATAGGTAAATCCTTTTTTTGGTCTTGTATTGTAAGTCTTATGAATGAATATAAGAATGCAATGGTTAGGAAATCCTAGAGGTTGACCTCTCTAGGTAAGTGGACTGACATACTTCTAGTTTGAAGTGTGGAACCACTCTAAATAGCTTGTCTACTTGTGTTTGCTCAATCTCTCTGTCCCTTTCTATGTATGTTATAGTTGCACACAAATTTCCTATTTAGCAATCTTATCTTGTGATATATCTTGAAGGTCTAATGAATTTTGTTTAAGTGCATTCAACTCTATTCACCCCCCCTCTAGAGCATCTAATCACCCATGTAGGATCCAACAATCTTTACGGACCCTATTAATGGACAAGGGGGTACGGGGGGTGAAGCACCCACGTGATATGGTACAGTCCAAATTTCATATATGAATAGGAATTTGATTACGATTCTACATGTATAAGTATATGTGCCCTGGTTAGGGTTTTGCAATCATCATGTATTATGTTTATGTAGAAAATAGCCGCCATACTCAGGGTTTACTATGCCTCTTTTGAGAGTGCTCCTCCTTGTAATCGCTTCTATGATATAATGGAAATATCACCCCCTCACATGGAGTAGGTCATCCTGACCAAACCAAGTAAATCTGATGTTCTTTGGTTGCATGATCGTTCTCTTTACTCTCGTCTTGTTATTTCACAAAAACTCATTGTATTATATCATTTAAAATCATAACGAAGTGGTATCAGAGCCTCGTGTTCATGCTACGAATAATGACGAGTCTATACAAGATCGATATATTTGATCGAAAAATCCACTATGGGTTGTGGAAGATAACGATGCGTGGTGTGCTTGTTCAACAAGGAGTCACTGCGTATTTGGAAGGGATTGAGAAGATGCTAGTCACTATGAAGGATGACAAAAAGAAGGAGATGGACCAAAAGGATCTTACCACCATCCATTGATCCTTGGACTACAAGGTTCTCTCTCAAGTTGGGAAAGAAACTACTACTGTAGGGATTTGGAAGAAACTCGAATATCTCTATATGATGAAGTCTCTCCAAACTAAACACTATCATAAGCAGCGTCTCTACATATTATGCATGGTGGAAGGTAGTTTTGTCTGTGATCATATTTACAAGTTTACTTCTATTATTGTGGATCCAAAAACATAGATATTAAACTCAATGATGAAGATAAAACCCTTATTCTGTTATGGTCTTTGGCTCCCTCATACAAGTAATTTTGTGAAACTATTTTGCATGGAAAGTCTTCAATCAAGGTGGAGGATGTTATATCCTTGTTGTTGTCAAAGACCATGGTTGATAAAGATATAATTGATTTTTCTAGAGGGAGTTAGTTAGAGACTCTTATGGTGAGGGGTCAAAGAAAGGAAAGGGAAAACAACAAGAAGGAGATACACAAATCTAAGTCAAAATCCAAGAATGTATCTAAATATTATAAGGACACTGGACACATAGTTGATGACTGCTAAGTTACTGAACAAGAAGAAGACGGAGAATGAAAAACAAGGACAAACTACACGTTCTAATATAGAATGAGAAGATCCATATAATGTTTTTATGGCATCATCATCTTCATGCTCATCCAACAATTTTCAAACTTCCTGCATTCTAGACTCTGGTTGTTCACATCACATGTGTCCACAAAGAGATTGGTTTTCTTCTTATGAAAACTTTGATAGAGACATAGTAAACATGACAAATGATACCACCTACAAGAATATTGGCATTGGGTCAATCCACATAAAGATTTTCGATGGTGTTATCCAAACTGTCTCAAATGTTTGTCATGTTCAAGGCCTTCAAAGAAATCTCATCTCAATTGGCTTACTTGAAGCCAACGACTTTTCATACAGGGCCAAAAAATGGAGTCTTATTCATTGTCAAAGGAGATGATGTTCTAATTAAGGGAGTACCATTTCAGGAAACCTTTATAAGATGCTTGGTGAAATTGTGACCAATGTAGCTAATACTGCTTCTTCCTCAACCACTTTAAATCTGGATACCACAAAATTGTGGCATATGAGATTGGGACACATGACTCAGAAAGGTCTCAAATTATTAAGTAGAAGAGGACTTGTAGGTAATATCATTTTGAAAAGTTGGATTTCTATGAGCACTGTGTAATGGGAAAGTAGAAAAGGTCATTTTTTCAACTACAAACCATACTATAAAAGGTACTATCGGTTATATTCACTCTAACATCTGGGGTCCTTCTCAAGTGCCTTCTAAGGGTGGTGCCAGATCTATGCTTACCTTCATTAATGAGTTCTCAAGGAAAGTTTGGATATATTTTTTAAGTATAAGTATGATGTTTTAGACCAGTTTAAGAAGTGGAAGATGCTAGTTGAAAAGAAAATAGGAAGGTGCATCAAAACACTAAGGACAAACAATGGCATTATGTTTTGTTCTTCTAAGAATGAATTCTGCCAATCTGAAGGTACTGCAAGATATTACACAGTTAGACATACACCTGAGCAGAAATCTTCTAGAGCGTGCACGATGCATGCTAATCAGTGTAGATCTTGGTAAAGAGTTTTAGGCTAAAGCCATCTCTACTGCAGCCTACCTTATCAACCATTCTCCATCTACTACACTTAATTTTAAAACTCCAGAAGAGGTTTGGTCTGGTCATCTTGCAAAATATTCAAATTTATGTATTTTTGGTTGTTCTGCATATGCCTATTAAAATGAAGGACAACTCAAGCCTAGAGCGAAAAAGTGTATGTTTTGGGTTATGTTGATGGTGTGAAGGGATACCTCTGGTACAATGATCCAAACTCATCAAAGTTCTTGATTGAAAGAAATGTCACTTTTGATGAGGCTGTCATGTTTTTTGCAAAATAAGAAGGTGTTAGTTTTCCTGTTACAAGTTCTTAGAGTTCCGTAGAGGAGTTGGAGCTTGAAGTTAGTGAACACAGCCCATCACCTCCTATTGGTGTACAGAAAAATCCAAATGATAATGAAGATGACACTTTTAAAGAATAGACATATAGCATTGGTTCTAGGAGATCAAAAATATAGATTAGACCACCTGCACGACATTCAGATCATGTTGTTGCTCATGCCTTGGATACTATAGAAGAGACAAGTGATTATGGTGAACCATCTACCTATGTTGAAGTTGTGTCTAATCCTAATTCTTCCATGTGGATTGCAGCTATGAAGGAAGAGATGGGGTATCTTCTAAGGAATAACACTTGGGTTCTTGTAAATACTCCTACTAGAAAGAATATTGTTGGATGCAAATGTGTATTCAAAAGGAAGGAAACTAGTCCTAAAGATACTACTGCAAGGTTTAAAGGGTGGTTACTTGCAAAAGGATACAATAAAGTGGAAGGTATAGATTACAATGACATTTTCTCTCCTGTTGTCAAACACACATCCATCACATTTATATTGGTATTAGTTGCTAGATATGATTTAGAGCTTGAGAAACTTTATGTAAAGACCACATTCCTCTACGGTGACTTAGAGGAACATATCTACATGCATTAACCTAAAGGTTATGTTTTTGCTGCAAAGAAAGATCATGTGTTCTTACCAAAGAAGTCTCTTTATGGCTTGAAACAATACCCACGTCAGTGGTATCATAGATTTGATTCTTTCATGTTCAAGCATGGATATTCCAAGAACAAATATGACATTTGTGTCTACTTGAAGAAATTTCTTGATGAATCTCCTATTTACCTCTTGTTCTATTTCGACAACATGTTGATTGCATCAAGAGATAATTCTAAAATCCACAATCTCAAGTAGTTGGTTAGTGGAAAATTTGAAATGAAAGACTTGGTAGTAACAAAAAAATTTTGGAGATAGAAATTATTAGAAAGCGCAAAGTTGGAAGGTTATTTCTCAGTCAAGAAGAGTATGTGAAGAAAGTTCTACAACGGTTTTCTATGGCTAGTGCATCTCCTGTGTCTATTCCTTTAGATGACTAGTTCAAGAAGCTCTCATCTACTAGGTCACCGCAATCTAAAGAGGATGAAAGCTACATGTCTCGTGTTCCCTATTCTAGTGCAGTTGTTAGCATCATGTATGCTATGATTTTCACTCACCCAAACATTTCTCAAGCAGTTTGCATGGTGAGGAGATACATGTCCAATCCAAGAAAACTACAAGTAGGCAAGTACATTCTTAGGTACCTTAAGGGTACATCTTCTATATGCCTTGGATTGGCAAGAGCACATATAAACTTTTCGGTTATTTTGATTCTAACTTTAAAAATGACCATGATAAAAAGTGTTCTCATACATGCTATCTGTTTACTCTTGGTGGTTGTTTTGTAAGTTGAAAAGCTACATTACAACCTACTTTTGCATTGTCTACTACTGAAGTTGAGTACACGGCCATTGACATAGGGCATAAGGGAATCTACTTTGCTTAGAGGACTGTGTGCTGAGTTTTGTATTCTTGAGAAGACAACGACCATCTATTGTGATAGTCAAAGTGCAATTCACCTTACAAGAGATCATATATTTCATGAAAGAACAAAGCTTAGAGAGGTTATATCACAAGAGAAGATTGTGGTGAAGAAGACTACAAGTAAAGAAAATCCTGCTGAGATGTTAACAAAGTCGTTACTAATTTTGAAGTTGAGACATTGTCTCGACTTGGTTAGTCTACACAGCCTGAAGATTTTAAGTAAAGAAAATCATGCTGATATGATGATAAAACCATTACCAATTTCCAAATTTAGATATTGTATGGACTTGATTACTGTACACATCCTTAAATGACACCCTTAGGGACTGGAGGAGGAAAGAGATCTACTATTATTCTTTTTCATAGGGCTACATACTTTGAGTCAAGGTAGAAATTGTTATGTGCCTCAAAGAATTATGCTAATCTGATTGTAGATCTGATCTAAAATCAAACGGATCTTTGCTGACCCAATTAATGGGTATTTTGGGCTCCTTAGCCCACCAATTCCAAGGGGGTGCAAGGGGTGAAGCCCCCTCATGGTATGGTATAGTCCAAAATTTGGATCTGAATAGGAATCCAATTACGGTTCTACATGTATAAGTATATGCACCCTGATTAGGGTTTTACAATCATCTTATAATCTGTTTACGAAGATGACAGCCGCCGTACTTAGGGTGTACTCACATCTGTTGAGAGCGCTCCTCCTTGTAATCTCTTCTATGATATAGTAGAAATCTCACCATCTCCTATGGAGTAGGTCATCCCCACAGAACCATGTAAGTCTGATGTTCTTTAATTGAGTGATCATTCTCTTTATTCTCATCTTATTATTTCACAAGAAGTTGTTTCTATCATTTGAAACCCTAAAATCTTCGAGGCACAGTGGGTGGTTGGACTGTGACAGTGAGGTTGAGGGTGTCTACCTCTCCATTCATTTTTCTTGGGGATTTGTTGACTGATTGAATCCTTTTGCCAATCTCATGTCGGAATCTGATGCCACAAAAACATGAGAAGCTCAAACTAAGGCAGTTCGAGCCATCTCTGTTTGTGCTATCTGCTATGTGCTTCTCAGCCTTAACGCGACAGTCATCGATGAGGTCGCCGGCGTCGTACATGAGGTCTTCAAGATGAGATAGACAATCCCTGATGGCTTTAACATCAAGCTTCATTGATTTGACGTTGACTAGCAGTAGCTTAACTCAAAGTCACCATTAGCTCATTCAGAGAAGCCTCGATGCCAATTAGCCTCATGATTTCTTCCTTGATTAGGATGCCCAACCTGTCCACGAAGAACCCCACAAAGGCATCTAAGACCATAGCCATTTTGGGTGGCTAGGTAAGATGATCGTTGTTCTACTCTACTATTGCTCTCTCTCCCTTTGCCTTCCTTTGAAGCCCAGCTCAGTTGTGGTGGGGCTTATTCTATTGGGGTCATTGCTGAATAACAATAGGAAAGGGGAGAATGGGGGTATGAGTCAGATATTGGAAAACTAGGATATGATATCCAATAATACGAAATAGTTTTTTCCTAAAACCCACCTCTAGTTTTTGATAATCTTATAATATCCCTTAAGTTTAACAGATACCTAAAAATCATCAACTACTAACTCGATTCTTTTTGACCCGTTAAATCTAGCAGTTTTGCCTTTTTTGTCAACCTAGATTTCTAGTTCAAAGACTAGTTGTATGCTATTATCACGTGTCCTGAGCATTCTTTTCTATGCTTACTCTATCCGTTTTAGACAAACTACTTTATTTTATTCAATATATTTTAAACATGCATCTGAATTCATGTAAAAAAAATCCTACCCAAAATACACATGGACTCCAATTTTTATAAAATATCAAAAGTATGATACCATTCGATTTTATTATGTGTAATTAAGAGTTGAATCCTCATTTTCAATATTTTCTTGGACTATTGTTATTAGTTATGCATATTAATGTCATGATAAATTCTTTGAGCATTCTTTTACTAGGAAATATTCCTTAAAAGCCACTTTTGACACCCAATAGAGTAAACTTTGGGGGCCAAATGTGTGTTGATTCTCACCTTCGTGTTATGGCAAATAGCATGAAATGTTTCCACGAGAAATTTGTACTTGAGGCAAGAATTACACAATGCTTTATTGGCATATTTTGATGGAGACCAGTTGTTTCATTTAGGTTAGATCAGGTCAAGTCAAATTCAATTTTATGTTAGTTTGAGTCAAGTTGGCGTCATATGTCTCCAATTCAGGTTGGCTTGGGACCAACTTTTAGGTCTTCCAAGTTTATTATTTCATAATTTTGAACATAATTATAATAACATTTTCTTATAACGTCTGAGTTTTCTAGGGGCAGATCATGTCTGTCTATACAGTTTTGGGCCAGACTCTTTACAACTCTTGTTGCGGAATATGAGTTAGGTTAGGGTGGAAGATGGTCGGGTCATGCCAAATCAGATTCAGGTTCATTCAATAAAACTCGAACCACTTTAATGTTTAATATTAAATAAATATAAATACTAATCCTGTATATAATTATTAAAATGAGATATGCATAGTTGTTATATTCAATTTTTTTAATAGATAGACTAAAACACAATATGAGATTTTAAGTTTGTAGACCAAATATACTAATATCTTTATGAAGATCTATATAGAGATCCAACTTGAATTTTCAAGATACATTTTTTTAATATTTCAATACTCATGCAGATTGGATGTTCAGATTTCATATATCTATTTAATTGACTGATTGTGAGTAACACAATTGCGTCGACTTGGATTCTTATATGTCTTAAAAGTGTCACAAAGATGGTTCATTAACATTTTCCAGTCAGCTTAACCTTGAAAATTTGATCAAATACCGACTAAGAAGCGCTACAAGTTTGTATATCAATGGATAGAGTTTTCAATTTTATATTATCATATATTGTTATAATTATTATTTATCAAAAATACATTATTATAATTAAATAATAGTATAATATGTGCAACTAAAATATTGATTACAAGGATGGAGACTGGAAGAGACAAATAGTCCTTTTATTTTTCAAAAAATGCCAAGAATATGTTAAACTAGGAGGGCATTCTAGAATTTGACAAAAAGAAAGTGGATTATTAGAATTTGATATAAGTGTGTTCAGGAAATTTGGAAAATGTGAGACGGTGTTGAAAGAAAACTCAATACAAATCCAAACAATTTAGCTAACTATCTAATCTCAAAAGGAATGATTTGAAGCAAAAGATGCAAGAATAAATTCTATTTTGGCTAAAGTAGAGTAGCATACATTCCCACTTATATGTGAAGTCCACCACTTACTAGAGAAAACTCTATCTAGTTTACACAAGAAAAATGAGAATTTAGTTTAGTATAATAAATCTTGGTGTTGCATCATATTATGTAAAACAACCAATTAGTGTCCTAGTAGATCTAAAAAATGAAAAATTATATTTGATCAATTGTTAAGAGATATTGTATAAACTAAATCAAACTAGGATGTAATGTATAAGTGACACTAAAGAACATAATCAACTAACATTGAAAGAATAAACTTAGACTAGTAAGAGAAATTGAAAGGAGAAAATATGATTAAAATTGTATAAATGCATATAGCATATTATGTGTAATTGTAATAAATGTAGCAAGTATATTATGTAGATCACTAGTACATATACTACCTTTAACTTTGGTTAAAATGGATATTTTATGTCAGTTTTCAAGTGACGTCCAAGTGGGAGACACTAAAGGTAGAGGCCTACGGTGTCGGTTCCAAAACCGACGACAAAGATTCGGCCCCGATTGCAACTAAAAAAGAACCAACAATGGTAGGAGCCATAGTCGTCGGTTATATATAGAAAACCAATGACTATCTTCATAACTGAAAAAATTGGCCTAAGTTACGACTGTAGTTGTCAGTTATTTCAGTAAAAATAAAAAACTAACTCTCTTTTCAAACAAAAAGTTATCTCATATTTGGTTTATAGTTGTCGATTCAAAGTAAAACCGACAATAAAGTATATATTATTGTCGATTATGATTTAGAAAACCAATGCCTATCTCCATACCCGAACAAATTTTTTTTGGCCCAGGTTAGGACATGGTCATAGGTTTTTTTTACGGTTCTTTTAAATAACCAATGATTAAGTGTCATTTTTTATATATCAACATGTAGGCCTACTATCCTGTTAGTCAGCAGAATGCAGAACCTGTAGTTCAGTTTTGAACTGTAGGTTTATAACATCCTATGATTTCAACCTAACAACAGACCACAAACTTGCAATAACAAGATGATTAAGATTATCTATATATCAAGACTATATATACATCCTGTGATTCACACGCGTGTAGAAACACAATCAATTCATTCACATGATTCACACACATGTAGAAACTTTTAGTTCCATTCATTCATCCATTTTTATATTTACACATACGTAGAAACATGCAGTTCCATTCATTCATCCATTTTTACATTCACATACATGTAGAAGCATAATTCATTCATTCATCTTCACATTCAAATACATGTACATAGATCAAATTTTAATAAGACAATTAAAAAAAAGTCATTCACACATGTATATGTAAGCACCACATATATACAGAAATAATGACATCAAAGTTTAGAAATGTCATTCTTTATCATTGGCAGCCCAGTCATAATAAAAAATTGCTTCCCTTTCAAAGGCTTTTTCCCATGTTCTCTTGTGTCAACTAATTGTTCTATCATATAGGGCATATGTATATCTAATAGTTTTTCCCATGTATTGAAGTGAGTAGTTTTAAACACTTGCAAAGAGAATGATATATATATATATATAATAAGTTTGATATTTGCATATTATCTAATGAGACTATACTTCTGATGATCAAGACTATATATTAGATGTTGTATGTTTTCACTATCATGTACAGCATATCTGACAATTATATCTATATACCGCATCATGTAGTATCCAGATGCCCAACTGTTATTTTGTACAACACACTATACATTTCAACATGTAAAATGTTAATAAATAAAAATAAACATAGTTCACATAAATAAAATATACATTGGAGTTAGGAAAATACATCCACATTCTTCCAAACTATCACTTCTTTTTTCTTGTCCACCTTCACTCCAACATTTTTGAAATATTTAAAATCCGTATATGTTAATGTAACACATTTAATTGCATTAGTAAATAGTCATGTAATAATAGATGTTAATAGATATAAATATAAAAAAATTCTCACATGTATAATGGCCTTTTTAAATCGTGTCCCGTACGATCTAATTTATTCCCCTTAGGATCTGTATAATAAACAATCAACGTCTTAGGGACAACAACCAGTAACTCCCAATACTTCTCTAGCAATAAAAAAATAAAAATATATAACTCAAAATCCACAATAAAATATAATTTTCTTAAGTCAAAATTATAAGCAAAGTAATTTTACACAACATTCTATGGAGCTATTATCACACTCTAGTTCTCTTTACCAAAATATTTAAAAGCGATAGAGAAGTATAAGGTAACTGATGTAGGGTCTTCATTTACAAGACTCATCAAGGATGGAACTAGAAATCTCACATGGGTCATTGAAAAATCTTTACAGACCCTATGTAAGTGGCTGCAAAACATATATTATGTATGCATTATTATATAAGAAAACAGATCACCATATATAAAATGAGGTATATAGATATATAAATAAGATCTCACCATATCCATAGTTCTATCATAGATGAATTCAGCCAAGCATAATGAAACGACTCCAAAATATCTTGTAGGAATATATTATTATCTTATAATTGGCCTATAGTATCCTCCACCATAGAAATAATAATAGGTGAAGTTTTAGAATGTTCACCTATCCATATTTCTATACCCCTACATTGAGGACCTGTCTAGTTGAATAGGTCCTTTGCAAGCCAACTAGGTACTTCAGGAAGAAGTGAAGGTGGAAGAGGATGAGCTGTAGTAGGTTTCTTCTCTTTATCCTGTATATATACTTTCATATCAATTGTCATGTATATACATATACAAATTAACATAATGTACATTTACCATACATGATCAGTATAGATGACTCCCACTTTGGTCCACAAAACCACTCCGTCTTCTGCTTCACCAAGCATGTCAACATCTGGGTGGGTATATGACAATAGTTGTTGCCTTCAAGTGGGGAAGACAAGCCTCAGGCTCACACGAACCACACCATCAAGTACTAGAGTGTCATGAATCATGTTCCTTGAAAGGCGTGGCTAAGACTCACCCTCTGCAACGACATATTCTTTCAATTTTATACGACATGGCCTCAACCCCTACAAATTTACATAGAGTATGTTATATATATACCTAAACATATCATCTTGAAAAGACTAGATACTATGTCATAAAAATACTTACAACGGACGTACTAGATGGTGGGTCTACATGATTAAT
This sequence comes from Alisma plantago-aquatica, assembly GCA_963693085.1. NCBI lineage: Eukaryota > Viridiplantae > Streptophyta > Magnoliopsida > Alismatales > Alismataceae > Alisma > Alisma plantago-aquatica. The sequence continues at coordinate 883,313,681 of OY856413.1, read as the reverse complement.
CCCAACCACCTCTACAAGATTACTCACAACCACCTCTATCGAAGGGGAAGAGCGGCATGACATAGGTATTGTCTGAGTGGCAGCCTGAGATGCCTACCACTTTCTCATTGCTTCCTAGACTCTCTTATCAATTAACTCATGTACCTATACATGGTAAAAGAAACACCTTTTGATTCCTGAATTCCCTTTGCAATAATATTCTAAAAAAAGAATAGGTTACCTCAGCTTTTGAAAATCCCTCTTTTGGGCCATGTTTGCGATGTGATGGCCCAAAGAACACTCTTAAGCCCACACAAGCGCCTGCATCCATAACACGTCCATGATGCTCTGGGTTACCGAGAGAAACGGCCAATTCATCCCTTGTACCCTGAGGGATGAATGAGTCTTTCTTCCCTTTGCTCGTGAAGCTCCTACTAATTGTCATCAATAGAATTTGGTAAGTAAACATAACAACCATCAATACTAATTACTCTAAGAGTTGAATTTTACCATTTTTGCAGCTACCTCAGCAGTTGCGGGGTTGGTTATATCTCCTTTTTTTGTTTTGCCTCTCAGCTATCCACACATCATGACGATGCAGAGGCAGATGAGTAGTAGAGGACTCAATAGTCTTAGTAGTAGGAGAAGTAGGCTGTTGAATGGAAGACAACTGTAGTTTTTGGTGAAGAGTTGCATAGCCACCTGGACCCATCGTGTGGTCATGCACATTCGGTGCATGCCTTGCTCTTTGAGCATCTTTCGTAACCTTGTTAGTAAGCACATTGAATTGGTTAGTAACAATCAAGGTCAATCGTAAAACAATGAATTCATAAGAATGTAACTAATTAAATTAGGAGTGACACTTAATACCTTGTATTCATCGGTATTTCTCTTGACAACAAAGACCTCCCACTCAGTCGCGTCCAGGTAGTTCCATTGCTCAGTTGTTGACTTCTTCCTCTTATCAACCTCTCGTATGTATTGTTGATTAAGAATTGTCCTATAGTTCCTTAGGACCCTCCCACAACGTTGCATCACCTTTTTATGACGTAGGCTTTCATCCAGTTCAAATATACTCTACAAAATTTCATATACTTCATCGAGTAATCTAAAAAATAGAATTATAAATAACTTTAAAAATATAATTTCAAATGATAATATCTCACACATAGTTCTTTCCATACAAAGTTTTTATTGCTTTTAAGAACTATATGCCAAGATTTTGCATTTACACTACAATGGTCATGAGTAAGAATCCTAAGATATGAAACAAACGAGTTATGGTTCTTTCCAACTAGATTTCCTGCATGATCAAAGTCCACAACTAATTTTGGTCAATTGCCCCTTTGTTGTAGTAACTTGTTCATCGCAGTGATGCCCCCAATTTTTTTAGTTTTTTTATGTTGCTCATCAAGTGGCACAAGGTATTCAGAGGGTACATCCTTAACCTAAAAATTGACAAAAAAATATATGATCTAACTTATAAATGGACATATAGCTAGATATATTATAAAATTTACATTGTGATGTGGTACCCCACCCTTATGGTGATCATCATCACGATCATCATACTCATGGTCAGTCATATGAAAAAGTGTCATATAAAAACAATCAAACATTTAACATTTAATGAAATTAATATAACACCGTAAAGTTCACATTGATCTAACATTAAAAAAAATAAAACATTTAAAAAAATTAAAAATATGCCTCTAATATTGAGATCTTTTATCAATTAACATTCCTTCAGCGTGATCTCCACGTACATAAATGTCATCGTTAGCTTAAATATTTGGTGTTGGCAAGCCAATTGAGAATGGATTGGAGTCATCATACTTATCATAGTACTCTTCTTCATATATAGGATCTTCAACGAACTGTCTTATACCATGAAGAACAATCGACCATTTTTCATTTGCAGGATCGTCAATATAGAATACTTGTTTCTCTTGTGATGCCAATATAAATGGTTCACCCTTCTCGCTAATCTTTTTAAAATTCACTAATGTGAAACCCATTTCATCCACTATAACTCCTTTGGCGTTATCAAACCAATTACATTTAAAGAGAAGAATTCTAAAATCTACCTAGTCAAACTCCCATATGTCTTCATTGACACCATAATATGACATTTTAGCATCACGTGGACTCTTATCCTTCGCACTAGAAAAAACAATGAAGACACTTGAAGGGTTAACCCCACTGCTATGGATGAAACTCTTATCATCTTGACACTTTGTGTAATATGAGAATCCATTTATGTCAAATTATTCATAAGACATAACATTTATTTTTGATTGAAAGGTGAGACATTTGATATTTTCAGCAATATTATTTGGTATTTGAGATAGTTGATGTAAGACTTTATCTTCAAACAACTTAATAATTGTCTTATTATTCTCTCTAGCAAGCCACATTGAATTGGCTCAAGGATATTATTTCTTGATGAAATCGGTATGTTCCGTGATATAAAAACTCACTTCATCGATGTTGTGTAATATAAATAAGTGAGCTTGTTCTCACAGCTCACGACTGATTACTTTCATTCATGCTCCTAAAGTCCCTTTTCCAGAATAGTCCTCAATAAACCTGTCATTTACAAGAGATTCATTACCACTCAAAAAGTCATTGCAAAAATCCATAACCTCTCTGTCGCCACATAACCCTCAAGAATACTCTTTTCAGGCCAATAACGGTTTCGAACATCACCTTAAAAAATGTTCATGTATCATTTAAAAGGATACATCCAATGCAAAAAAACTGGTCCCAACATTTTCACCTTCCTAGTTAAATCGACAACAAGATGTACAATGATATCAAAGAATGAAGGAGAAAAAGACATCTCAAGGTGACATAGGGTAACAACCACTTCTCTTTGCAACTTATCGAGATTCTTAGGATCGATAACTTTGTTGCATAGACTGTTGAAGAAGAAATAAAGTATGGCGATTGCAAACCTTACATGCTTTGACAGTATAGATGGAATTTCCAGGGATAATATTTGTTTCATTAGAGTATCACAATCATGATGTTTAAGACCTATCAGATGCATATCTTTCATTGATACCAATCTACGAATATTGGAAGAGTAAGCATGTTGTGGCAACACATCCCACTATCACACAGACAACGAGGTGTTACACGAAAATGTGCAGAAATCACCATAACCACAGATTATAAAAAACATGGGTTAATTAAAACTGATTTCAGAAAGAGGATAAAGTAGAAAACTATTACATTCAAGTCCTCGTCCTGCAAGAAAACATGTAATATAAACCTTTACAAGTCTTGTTATGTGTCCACAGCTTAGAAGATCAGCTGTCAAGCTATCACATGAGTTCATCACATGTTATATATACATAACGGCCCACATCCGGCCAGCAGCAGGATATACATACCATCGACAGCTATACATCGTGAAACAACGTCAAAACGCTCCCAAGGACCTGAGAGTACATGGATGACTCTAAGACTCTACTACAAAATGACCAAAACAGCAGCATGTCCATCTCTTGCCTTCTACTGCCCGTCTTACTGCTCGGCCGCAACTCCGCGACCACCACCACGTCTAGCTCGAACACCTAAAAAGGTTATAAACCAGTGGAGTGAGACACACAGTCCCAGCGAGAAACATAACTCCCCATCGAAACTATAAAACCAAAGCAACAATAGCAGATAACTGATAAATAATGTAACAAGAGCAGTTTATAAAGTAAAGTTGTTCATACCATTAAGCTTACCCGGAGTACGGAAGGCATATCACCAATTATCTATTTATGGAACATGATTGACAAGATAAGATTTATAAGATCTTACTACACAACATAAGGAATGTATAAGCAATTGCATGTATAACAAGATTAACTACACAAGGAAGGCCTCAACCAATATTCTGTATTTTGCCTTAAGCAGTAAATACTATTCGGCTGGATTACGTATTATTATTATTATTATTATTATTATTATTATTATTATTATTATTATTATTATTATGCCCTGAGGAAGTGAGTTGTACCGCTCAGATCCAACTGACGGCTGCGAAACCCGGAGTCGGTGCCATACAAGGTCAATGGAAGAGCCGGACTCCACGACCTCCCACCTCGTGGTCAGTGCACAAGTACAACACAAGTAGGACCGCAGTCTCATGCTTCAGTGGCCTCAGCCACAGGGTCAGCTCCCGCAGGTTACCCTCTGCCTAGCCCGCCTCGGTACAGGTCTCGGCGCTAGTATATCCGAGCCACGGGCCTGTTCACCGTGCTCTGAGCCATGAACGCATTCATGCTCTTGTATCACATATCCTGAGCCATGGGCCTGTTCACCATACTCTATACATATCCCGAGTCTGCAACCGCAGCTGCACTCACATCCTCTCTATTTTAGGCTAGGAGAAACCTCGCATATTCAACAATATGTGCTCCGGGTTAACCCGCAGGAGAACCCGTTTCACCATCACCAGCTCCTGACGATGATGGATCTATGGCCAGGGCAAACTACATGATATGTTCCACTATGATTGTTTAATGTATTTTAAGTGGATTGCAAGATTCAACCAAGTTGTATAACATGCAAATTATAACAAAAATAAACAACATGAAACTCATTATCATACTTTATCTGTTAACATCATCCTAATCCATCACAAGGATCCAACATTACATGTTACCACTTGGCCTCTTGCCAATCATCTAGATCCACCTCAAGGATCATCACATTGCCATGGGAACTCAATCCCTCATCACATAGTGTCACTGCCTCTCAAGGCTTACATCATCACCATGGGATAACAATCCCAACACTTTTAGCCATACTCAGGTCCTCAGACCAAAACACATCATGCGCGTTATCTCATCATCAAGTGTAACCATTAAAGCAATGTTACTCAACATATATACCTCATAGCCCTTTATCCGACTATGCATCTGTATGAAACACATGCATGGTTAGTATGCACAATCATTGTAGATTAACAGAAGGATCATACTATTAACATAGGGTGACCTTGGTGATATATACATAGGTCATATCATTAAGAAAAGCATCTTATATGCTTACCAATTCCTTAGCATTATACAGATGATTCAAGATGATCATATATACATAAGATGTCATGTCAAGTTACATAAATGTGCACTTACTATAGCAATTACCATCAAGCATATCAAGAGTTACTATTGTCAACCAAACGTGACATCATAGAACAAGAGCTAGCGTATGGGTTTCCATAAGAGACAAGACCCTCACTAGAAGTGCCCACTACCCTCACAAGAAGTGTGACGGGTAGGGCACCCTCACAACAGGTTGTATCGGGTAGGGCACTCTTCCCTAACGCCCAACACAGAACCTCACAACGGGTAGCACCTAGGGTGTAATGTGTAATTCAGTGTCGTGCACTTCTAGATGTAACGTGCATCAGGGTCTGTCATGCAACTGAGCCCAAGGGGCATGTCGTGCAAGGTGTATCGTGCAACAGGTATTGTGCAACTCCCAGCATGTGTTGTGCATCACCATGATGCCATGACGCCCAGCACGCAGCTAACCACGGAGCCCCATATCATCAAGGGTGTAATGGGCACTTGATCCAGGTGTGTTGCGCAACCAGCTGCTATCAGGAAACTAGGGCGTGCAGCTCAGCCAAATGGTGTATCGTGTGACGGCGTGTCACACCCAAGGGATATCGGGCAGCACAGACCCAACAAGGCATAATGCCTAGAGGTGTAACGCGTGCAGCAAAGCAAACATAACGCCCATCACAAGGCTAACCACATCTATCGGCCGGCACACAAGGACAGGGTCAAGGGTTGATGCCCACCACAGAACTAGCTAACAAGCTTCCACAACATCAGGGTATGACGAGGTGGAGGGTGTCGGGTAAGGTACTTATCATGGTGTGACGCGCGACACAACACCACATCACAACGTCCAAAGCTCAAGGCCAAAGAGGGATAACAGGCAACACCACCCCAAGGCCATATCGGCCAAGATGCAGCCCGACAAGATCACCACCAACCTCAAGCACAAGGGCACCAAAACCCTAATGGATCAATAAGATGACTCACCTCTCAACTATCAAGAGAGAGGGGTCTTGCCAAGCTTTTTAACACCAATCGGGCAACACAAGGTTCAACCACAACCAAGGTCTACAACCACTACAAAGCTCACCTCTAGAATCCATGGTGAGAGAAGGGTGTTTCTCAAGCAACTAGAACACAAGCTCACCTCTCAACTCAAATGAGAGAGGAGTATTTCTCATATCACTAGAGTTTAAGCTCACTTCTCAAGACCAAGGAGGGAGAGGGGTATTGCTCAACAAGAAACCCTAGAACATGGGTTCGGCCAACAAGAACAACTTAAGCAAGAACTCCACTAACAACATACATAGCCGATCACAAACAACATATAACAAGAACATAGAAGAGGTAGTATAGTAGGGTTAGGAATTATGTAACCCACCTTAAGCAAGCTCCAAGCTCCAAGCACCACCAAGGAAGAAGAGCAAGGCACTCTAGGGTTCGGCCACCACTAGAGGAAGAAGGAGACTCCAAGAAGGATCGGCCACCAAGCTTGCAAAAGAAGAGGGTGTCGTGCACCAAGGGAGAGGGAGACTAAGGAACTAAAGGGATCCTTAGCAAGAGAAAGGAAACACATATATAGAAGAGGATGGAGGAGAAACCAAGGTGAAACAAAGCAAGGCGTCGCCCACCTTGGGACACTTGTCCATGGGCAATGCCACCACTCTATCATGCCCTAAAAACATGTCCAAGGCTATTGCCACATACAAGCATCAAGCACCAAGTGTCCACTAGTGGTGACACAAACGAGGTCAAAGAAGGTCAAAGGGTCCATGGGCGACACACCTCCAAACCATGGCCGACACACTCACACCATGGCTGACACAGACCCTGGGGGACACACCTCTGGCCAATACAAGCACAGGCCGACACACCTAGGCCGACACAAACATGCTCTTGCCCGACACAAGGCTCAAAGAAGCAAAGACAAGGCACCACAAAGCCCAACAAGCTCAACCAAGCCCAAAAGAACTCAAACAATGAGCCCATACCTTCCTCTCAACACTAGAGGAAGAAAGGAGAGGGAGGAACACCTCACAAGGTGACAAACTTGCCCACAAACCCTAAACTTGGGTATATTGCAAGTAGTACCTCCAGCTCTCAACAAAGCACCAACAAACCCTAATCACCACTAAAGGTGATTATCAAGCTACTAGGTATCAGGGTTAAGCAAAGCAAACAGGATAAGCCCTAAACGGAGGTCAGGGTCCTTACACATGTGGTACCTTAAAATTAAGCAAGCACTCTCAAAAAGCTTTCTTCTTCTTTCTAGACAATGTGTAACAAGAAGGAGGTAAATATGTTCTCCGATCACTACTAACTACTTCTAATAATTCTTTCCTTATTACCAGTTCACACAAGTCCATTTTGGATTTGATTCCATCTGTAGTCTTACATGGTATATTCAATAGAGAACCAATGATACTATCACAAACATTTTTCTAACATGCATGACATCGATACAATGCCTAACTGTCAAAGAACTTCAATAAGGAAGATCCCAGAATATTGACTTCTTTTTTAATAAAGATTTGTCACTTTATGTGGGAATGATACATTGTGATCTCTTACCAAATTTATTGATAAAATCTTTTACTCTTTCATAAACAACCTCCCCCCTATGGGTTTAGGGGCACTCTGTTCTCATTCGATCTATTGAACGCTTTACACAACCTTCAATACAAATGAAATTTTGAAAGAATATTTCGATGATCAAGATATATAGTCTTGTTGTCATGTTTTAGTCATATCAAATCAGTGTTATCTTCACATATAGGACATGCTTTGGATCCTTTTACAATGTATCTAGACAAATTACCATATGTTAGAAAGTTATCAATACTGCAAAACAACATAGCATGCAAACAAAATGTCTCTCTACGCGAAGCATCATAGGTCATCACACCTTCACCCTAGAGTTTTTTAAGTCATCAATTACAAGTTCAAGATAAACGTTGATATCATTTCCATGTTGTTTAGGGATCTATATAAACAACGACATCATAATGTATTTATTTTTCATACACAACGAATGAGGAAGATTGTATATAACAAGCATAACATGCCAAGTGCTATGTTGGCTGCTCAATGTGTTGTATGGTTTCATCCCATCGGTACAAATTCCGAGTCTTAGATACCTGACTGCTTCACCAAATTCAGAGTACAATAAATCAATCTTCTTCCACTATGGGGAATCAGATGTATGTTGTAGGATCCCATCATTATTTTTCTTATACATGCTAACTTAAATTCTCCGTATCTATCGGATTGGCAAACAAGCGTTGAAATTGTTGTATTATAGGTAGATACCACATCACCTTGGCAGGAGAGACAATTTTGGACTTCCCCGAAGTCGTCATTTTATACCTTGACGCCCCACATTTTGGACAGTCTTTCAAATCGACATAGTCCATTAGGAATAATACATAATCATTAATGTATGCATGTATCTTCTTAGACTTCATTCCTATTGGGCATAATACTTTCTTTAACTCATATGTTGATATTGGAAGCTCGTTTTCATTAGGAAGAATTTCTTTCAAAAAAGACAACAATGACATGAAGCATTTGTCACTCCATCTATTATTAGCCTTCAGATTATACAATCTCAACACAACGCTCATCTTCAAAAACTTAGTACAACCTGTGTATAACGGTCTCTCAACATCATGCACAATGTTCCTAAATAAGGGAGGTGGATCGGTGTGCTCTACCCTACAACTATTCAACATCACATCAACGATGTCTATCGGAATCGGTTCGTTCACATCTACGCCATCGACGAAAATTTCTTCTTCAACACAAGCAGTGCTATCGACATCTACTGATCTCAGGTTTGAAATCTCTATGTACCATTACCATTATGTATAGCCTTGTATTATCATGTTGCACATGACATGACTTTTGATTTTTTCAATAGTGTTGACTTTCAAGTTGTTACTGCAATGCCTACATGGACAATATAACCTATCTCCAAGTTGTTTCCTATGTTCCTCCGCAAATCTAATAAACTGATCAACATTAGCAATATCCTCTAGAGTGCAACAATTTGGAATGGACATCCATGATCTATCCATTCTATGATCAAAGAGAAAACAAGTATTAGGGTTTAGGGTTTAGGGTTTATAGATTAAGTTACACATTTATAGATAGATTAGGGTTTATTGTTTTTGATTTAGGGATAAGGGTTTAATGATTAGGATTTAGGGTTAAAATATTAGGGTTCAATAATGAATATGTGTATCACCTATCTCATTCTTGAACACCTAATCTCACTAGTAAATGTATAATGTATGTATTCGGATTTCAAGAAAATTTCAGCAACATTTCCCCGTAGTTCTCCAAGTACAAACATATGTACTTAGAGAACAAATGGGGAAGTGATGACGAAACATCTTGAAAACTGAATATACATTATCCACTTACATCCTTAGTGAGATTAAGTGTTCAAGAACAGTCCCAAATCGGGGACTATCCAAGATTTACTCCTAATGAGTAAATTTTGTATGAGTTTCTAGGCCAATGTGATAAATGTATATATCTTGTCATTCCTATACCTATAATAATAGTTTCATCATTCATATCCTAGGTTTTATGGAACATCATTTAATTCAATTCATTCTTTCATTTGGATTAGTTAATCAAAAGAGAAAGCAAACACTAATGTTAATTAAAAGAACTAGATTAGGCACCTTGATTTGAGATTCTTGACTAGATATTTGAAAAGTGTCCCTCAAAGAGGTCCTAAGATTACAAACAATGTATGAGTTGATTTATAATAGTAACATCTTGTAATATTAACCATACCCTAGTCTAGGTACCATATTCTATAACATTGATTTCAACATCTTTAATGTACATGCATGTTCATCATCAAGATAACCATTACACAGAAATTATTCATGACCTAGGGTGAGACATTCTCTCAACATCATGGATTTTCAAAAGTGATATAAAGGGAGAAATCATAAGATTTGAACAAGATTAATGACTTAGGCATCAACATTGTCATATTAAGTAATTTTCAACCGTTTTAATTATATGATAGTCATTAATAGGGTATAATGGTCATTAGTAGGGTACAATATGATCGAGCAACTAACATCTCGTTAGTTTTCTTACCTAGAAGTAGGGAAAGCAGAGGCCGAGAGCTCAAGCGGAGTCTAGGTAAGCAGAAGCTTCAGCAGCGGCCAAAGATCCAGCGGTGGCGACTAACTCCAATGACGACAACACCTCCAGTGATGGTGAGAAGCAACAACGACAATTACCAACAATCATAGCGGCAATGGCGGCAAGCACAACAGCTCCTCAGGCGGCAGCGACGGAAAGTTCCAAAAGCAATCGTGGCGGCTCCAGTGGCGGTGGCGAGCTCTAGCGCTGGTGAGTGAAGAACGACAAAATTGGAATAGCCAAAGAGATAGGTCAGGTGAAGAATGAAATAGAAAATGCGGGAAGGGGAAGAAATTTTGTGGGTCTTAAGTGAGACATAGTCTTTGATTATACAAAAAATTGACAACTAAGGATTTAGTCGTATGTTGCTAGAGACAAAACTGACGACTAACTTGTAAACAAAAAAATGGACACTAGCGAAGGAAAATAGTCATCGGTTACTTATGCATAAACCGACGACTAAGTACAAATCTAAACAAAAAAAATTTCCCTCGGGTTAGAGTTTTAGTCATTGGTTGATAGAGAAAATCAACGACTAACTCCTAAACTAAAAAAATAGACACTGGAAAAGAGATATAGTCGTCGATTACTTCTGCAAAAGCCAACGACTAGGTACAAATTTAAACTAAAAAAATTGCTCTCCAGTTAGGGTTATAGTCCTCGGTTATTTGGGGTGAACCGAGGACTAACTCCTAAACCAAATAAAAAATAGATCCCAAATTAGGGCCATAATCATCGGTTTAAGACGACACCAGCGATACATTTGTGAGATAGTCGTCGGTTACCACCGACAACACCAATGTTTATATTCATATCCAAATAAAAAAATTTCATGTAGTATTAGGACTATAGTCGTCGTTATCCAATAAAACCGATGATAACGGAGCAAATTATGGGGAAAATATTTTTACGAGGACAAGACGTATAAACACATAGTCGTTGGTTTCTTCTGCAAAGCCAACGCTATAGATCCATCCCCTAAAAAAAACTTTGTCTCTCTAAGGGAGATTAGTCGTCGGTTAGATGTTAGAGCTGACGACTAATGATGGGATAATTGTTTTTGCAGGGACTTGGTACAAAACATGTTTCGTCAGTTATTACAGAGACCGACGTGGGACTGAAAATTTTGGAGACAAAAATTTTCCCCTGAAAATTTGTATTTCGCGGGTAATTTTAGATGTCGGTTTCTATAAAAAGAAATTGACATTAAAGTAAAAGTGGTACCCGTGTCTTTTCTAAATCGACAAGACTTCACATATGGTGACGGTTGGTTTTTGTTGTCCTTTGGGGTTGATGTTTTTTGGGTAACTGACGCCATTAAAAGGGACGTTATTTGTCATTTCTGTACTAGTGAATATACTCTGTAGGAAAGAATATGCTAGAGATTTCCTTTCCATGCAAAAGAATATATATAAGTATCCATCTACAAAACTCTCATACAATAATGATATGACAACCATCAAAAGGAGTGGCATAATTCATTTGCAATCTGGTATCAGTAGCCTATCTAGTCCAACGTGTTTTGTGGACCCCTCCAAAGCAAAGTGCACCTCCAACCTCTCCTCCATGACAAAGTATGTCGCTGACCCTATTCCCTCAAGTCATCTCCTTAATCATTTCAAAGGCAAGCAACGTCACCTCCTCCTCACAAACCATTCAGCCCACCTTCACTGTCTCAAACATGAGAAACCATGTTCAAATCATCCTAGAATTCATTTATTCTATCATGGTGCTCCATTTTCAAACTTCACCCTATCACATATAAAGTTTAAGAACGTCTCACCTCTCAAAGATGTTGATGTGGATCTTTGAAAGTAGCTTGATGCCCACATTTTGTAATAGATTTATTCATCCATCTTAGATGATATTGTCTTTGAAATCCTTGAACTGGATTCCACTACCTATAATGCATGGCCTCACCTTGCAAATAAATTTCTTCGCAACAAAGGCACCCGACACGTTCATCTTGAAACTGAATTAACCAGCCTCAAGCTCACCAAGTGTCCCTCGCTTGATGACCATTGCAAGCAAAATAATCTTCTTGAAGATCAACTGCATGATATCAATAGCATTGTTAGTGAGAAATGACTTATTTTGCAACTTATTAGTAGCCTCCCTATGAAATTTGACACTACAACATCCATCATTCAAAAAAGTACATCACTTCTGACGTGTGTCCCTACAAGCTTAATGTTGTGTCTTGACTAGCAACAATGTGCCAAGGTCGTTGCCATATCTTCTTCTGTGATTTTACTTGTGCCCCAAGCAGGGATACCTCTTTGTCTCCTCTCCTAGCCACACTCGTAACTACAAACTCTTGGCAGTCTTCCTGGCATGGTGCATTTTGAGGGTGTGAGCATTGTAACAATTCTCATGGAATCTAAGGTGGATGCAATAACCATGGTAATGCTCAAACCTATGCCCCCATGGTTCCCACAATAATAAATATATGTCACCACACCTTACCTATCTCTCCTTGCCCCTACCCAACAAATCCATGGAATGCAATTCCAATACATGCTCCGCTTGTGATGGGAATCTTAGGTCCTTCTCTACAACCAATGACAACACATACATTTCTTGCTCTGGCCATGCAGTCCTTACAACTGCAAAATATTGAAAGTTCCTTCCACCCTATGACTTTCCACGAGCCCAAATATAGTTGGTGTATGGACACTTGCACCAGCTCTCATATGACATCATATCAAGGATCATTAATAAGTATGTTAATTCACACTGATCAAGAAGCTCCTGCTACTTGTTTGTGTATCCACTTTGAGATTATCTACTTGAGAGATAATATTTGATTATTGAGTGATTTACTGTAATATTGAGGGGGAGAAATATTCTTGTATGAGCTTATTATGTTTTCATTTTGCATCTTTATCTTTAGTTTGTCTTCCTATTTGTAAGCTAACATGGAATTCTCCTCAATCTCCAACTTAAGGGCCAGTCCTAGAGAGTTTATTTAATTAAGTTATTAAGTCTCTTTGTCATATGGGCTCAATTGTGTTTTAGCCATTAAGATTTGTCTTGAGTATGTATGCTTCTCCCTTATCCTATTTATTAAAGAAGGAGGCTGTCGTTTTCTCAATAAGAAAACTTATACGAAGGGACTTACCCCCATCATATCATTTTTCCATAGTGGTAAACATCATGAGTGTCGTGATTTGTTGAATGATTGGCGCCATAGTTGTCAGATTCAACAAGGAGGCCATTAATAAGTTGCAAAAAATGTTATTGTTCACTAACATTGTTATTGGTGTCGCAAAGTTGATCGGTATGGTATTATAATTGTTGAAAATCATCATCGAGGGAGGGTACTTGGCGAGTTTGAGGTTTGTGAATTCATTTTCAAGCTTAGAAACTCAAGCGACTTTGTTGTCGAGAAATTTGTTTGCGAGGTGAGTCCATGCATTGTGAGCAGTGCAATCTGGTTAACAAATTTCAAAGATAATATCATTCGAAATGGATGAATAAATCCATTACAATACAAAGACATAGAGTTGATTACATAGACATTGGTTCTTTTGAGAGGAGACAAACTATCTAGATATTCTTACTCTTTGTATGCAACAACGTGACGTTTGAAGAGAGTGCACCATAAAGAGTAGAGAATCTTGTCAGATCTTAGTATGATCCAAACATGGTTATGAATGTTAGGGATGGTAAAGGCAGAGTGCAAGTTTTTGTGAGAAGGTGGGGGCCAGCGCCACTTGACAGTGAGATGATTGAGCATGTAATAAGGGGAGGAGGGGTGGCCATGCACTTTGCCTCGGATGAGCGGTTGACGACACACTTTGTCTTGGTTAGGTATAGATTCTAGAGAGACAACTAATACCATATTGGAAATGAATCTCACCCCCCTTGGTCTGTTGTCATATCATCAATACATCGGAATTTTACAAAGGATATTTATAGAGTATCCTTTCCTAAATAGGATATCTACAGAATATTCTTTCTATAGAGGATATAAAAATGGAATCTTCTTTCCTACATTTATTACAATCATAGAAAGTATGTTTTTTGCATTTGTATACTCTTATGAAAAGCATAAATCAACCATTCAACTAAAAAAAAAAACTTGCATACGCAAATTATTTTGGTAATATGTGATCTATTATGCACATAACCAAATTGAATCAAATTAAGTTACTAGAGCAGAAGCATGCAGATGCATTACGTGGAGGGGTGTAGATCTTATGCACCAAAGCACTGCAAGAAGACAATCAGAACGCAGACTGAAACCAACTGAAAAATAATTACCAGTTAGCCAAATAAGAGAAAAGACTTAATGGGTTCTAACAACAGTTCTTCCCCTTTAGGATTCCATACGTAGAAAAGAGGAACCAAATATATATATATGCAGTTCAATCCTCACAACAAGAAATTGAAATTCACTAGAAAGAAGAGAATATCCACGTTGTATTACATAAAGGCTACAAGGTTCGAAGAGATGGACAAGGAACTAAACACTAATACACTAACAAACAACCTGAATATCATTGAGGAATCACAAAGAAAGTCCTCTACAACAATTTTAGGAAGCAAGGCGGGTCATTTTGGGGGTGGGATGGTTACAACTCTCATGAAACCATTGAAACCCACCCAACTTTGAAAGCAACAAAAGTACATCTATAGTTCCAAACCGAATTTTAAGTTGGTCTTATCGTTTGAACATCTAAACTGAAAGATTGTCCTGGCAGAAAGGTTTTTATCTCAGAAAAACGGATGAATCATGTCCATCGTCACCTGCTTGTGCTCCCTAGAGTGGATACACTTGTGAATAATAAGTTATTGAAGACAAGTGAGCTATTTATCATGTCTACCGATTTATATATTAATTTCTTGCTTCTACCATTTAATAGGGCATTCATAATGTTGTTAAGAGTTGAACGCGAGAATATGACGATTTCGCAGCGGAAGAATAAGAAACGAGAAGCAATCACACAACCAAAACACAGGATTTACGTGGTTCGCTCGAGATGACCTACGTCCACGGGAGGGGGAGAAATTTTCCACTATTTCAGATAAAAGATTACAAAGGAGAGATGCTCTCAAAGAAGAGAGAACTCTCTTCAGTACAACACTGTACGTTGGCACTTCTCAGTACAAGAAAATCTCATGCCCCTAAGGTCCTATTTATAGGCTCCATGCCATAAGGCTTCAACTAGGAATAAACAATCCTAATAGGAGTCTAGTACACAACAGGAGTCCAAGTTGCATGAAGATAGAGCCATCTACAACTCCAAATAGGAATACTAATCTAAATCCAAGTAGGAACATGGGTTGGACTCAAACCAAGACAAGACCCAAAATAGGACTGCCACACCATGTAGGATTAGGATTAGGATTAGGATTAGGAGTCTTCAAGTCACATAACAATCTCCACCTTGACTTGAAGTCTCTGTCTCTCTGAAAAAGAATAATAGTAGATCTCTCTCCCCCTCCAGCCCCTAAGGGCGTCACTGCGTGCTGTGTAGACTAACCAAGTCCAGACAATGTCTGAACTTGGAAACTGGCAACGGCTTTGTCATCATGTCTGCAGGATTTTCTTTACTTACAATCTTCTTCACCACAATCTTCCCCTGCGCTATCACCTCTCTGATGAAGTGATACTTGACGTCGATGTGCTTTGTCCTTTTAGTAGAATCTCCAGGACCAGCTTCCTTCCTTTTGAATACCCATTTGCATCCAACAATCTTCTTTCCAGCAGGAAGATCAGCAAGTACCCATGTCTTGTTCTTTTGAAGAGACTCCATCTCTTCATTCATAGAAGTAATCCACATGGCTGAATTGGGATCAGCCATGGCTTCTTTGTAGGTAGTCGGTTCCCCAGAATCATTTGTTTCTTCAGCTGTAGCAAGGGAATATGCAACAACACAATCTGAATGCCTTGCAGGTGGTCTGATCTGTCTTCTTGGTCTCCCAGTAGCAATGCTATATGTATGTTCTTCATGAGTGTCATCATCAACATCATCTGGATTTTCCTGTGTAACAACAGGAGGTGTCGGGTTGTGTGCACTAACTTCAAGCTCCACCTGTTCCGTGGAACTCTGAGAACCTGTAGCTGGAGAATGGACGCCATCTTGTTTTGCAGAAAACATGGCAGACTCATCAAAAGTAACATTTCTTTCAATCAAGAATATCGATGAGTTTGGCTCAGTGCACCAGAATCTGTATCCCTTCACACCATCAGCATAACCCAGAAAAATACACTTCTTCGCTCTAGGCTCGAGCTTTCCTTCATTTGAATAGACATATGCAGGACAACCAAAAATACGCAGATTTGAATATTTTGCAGGATGACCAGACCATACTTCTTCAGGAGTTTTGAAACCAAGTGGAGTAGATGGTGAACGGTTGACAAGATAGGCTGCAATAGAGATGGCTTCAACCCAAAAATCTTTGCTAAGTCCTGCACTAATCAGCATGCAACGTGCACGCTCTAGAAGAGTACTGTTCATGTGTTCTGCAACACCGTTCTGCTGGGGTGTATGTCTAACTGTGTGATGTCTTGCAATACCCTCAGACTGGCAGAACTCATTGAATTCAGAAGAACAAAACTCCATGCCATTATCTGTCCTCAGTGTCTTGATGCTCCTTCCTGTTTGTTTTTCAATAAGCATCTTCCACTTCTTAAACTGGTCAAAAGCCTCAGATTTATGCTTCAGAAAATACACCCAGACTTTCCTTGAGAAATCATCTATGAAAGTAAGCATGTATCTAGCACCTCCCTTGGACGGTACTTGAGAAGGACCCCAGATGTCTGAATGAATGTAATCAACAGTTCCTTTTGTAGTATGATTTGCAGTAGAAAAACTGACCTTTTTCTGCTTTCCCATAACACAGTGCTCACAGAAATCTAACTTTTCAGTACTGATATCACCTAGAAGTCCTCTCCTGCATAATAATTCCAGGCCTTTCTGGCTCATGTGTCCCAGTCGCATATGCCACAATTTAGTGGCATCCAGTTTTGGAATGGGTGAGGAAGAAACAACAGTAGCTTCGTCGGTCACAGTTTCACCAATTAATTTATAAAGGTTTCCAGGAATATGTACTCCCTTTATCAGAACATCATCTCCTTTGGTAATAGACAGGATTCCATCTACAGCCTTGTATGGAAAACTGTTGGCTTCAAGTAAGCCAATAGAGATGAGATTTTTCTTCAGACCTTGAACATGACGAACATTGGAGACAGTTCGGATAACACCATCGAGCATCTTTATGCGGATTGACCCAATGCCAATTGTCTTACAGGTAGAATCGTTCGCCATGTTTACAGCACCTCCATCAAAGTGCTCATAAGAAGAAAACCAATCTCTGTGTGGGCACATGTGGTGTGAACAGCCTGAGTCCAGAATCCAAGAAGTTTGAAAATTGACGGATGAGGAAGATAAAGCCATAAGAACATATTCTGGATCTTCACGTGCTACATTAGCATCTGCATGTTGTTCTTGTTTTTCGTTCTCCCTCTTCTTCTTGTTCTGTAACTTGTAGCATTCATCGACAATGTGTCCAGACTTCTTGCAGTATTTACAGACCTTCTTTGATTTAGACTTAGATCTGTGTGTTTCTTTCTTGTTGTTTCCCTTTTCTTTTGTACGACCCCTCACCATAAGAGCCTCTGACTGACTCCCGCTAGAAGAAGCAATTAGGTCTTTATCAACCATGGTCTTTGACAACAATGAAGATATAACATCCTCCACCGTGATTGAAGATTTTCCGTACAGAATAGTTTCCCGAAATTGCTTGTATGAAGGGGGTAAAGAGCACAGAAGAATAAGGGCTTTATCTTCATCTTCGAGTTTAATATCTATATTTTCCAGATCCATAATAATAGATGTAAACTCGTCAATGTGATCACGGACAGATGTACCTTCCACCATGCGTAGTAAGTAGAGACGCTGCTTGTGATATAATTTCGTTTGGAGAGACTTCGTCATGTAGAGATCTTCGAGTTTCTTCCAAATACCGGCAGCAGTAGTTTCTTTGGCAACTTCGGCCAAAACCTTGTAGTCCAAGGATAACTGGATGGCGGTGAGAGCCTTCTGGTCCATCACTTTCTTTTCTTGCGGCGTCATAGTGGCTGACATCTTCTCGATCCCTTCCAGAGCCTCGGAGACTCCCTGTTGAACGAGCAAACCACGCATCGTGATCTGCCATAGTCCGAAATTGATTTTGCGATCAAACTTCTCGATCTTGTACAGACTCGTCATCGTTCGGATCTTGAACACGCGGCTTTGATACCACTTTGTTAAGAGTTGAACGCGAGAATATGACAATTTTGCAGCGGAAGAATAAGAAACGAGAAGCAATCACACAACCAAAACACAGGATTTACGTGGTTCGCTCGAGATGACCTACGTCCACGGGAGGGGGCGAAATTTCTACTATTTCAGAGAAAAGATTACAAAGGAGAGATACTCTCAAAGAAGAGAGAACTCTCTTCAGTACAACACTGTACGTTGGCACTTCTCAGTACAAGAAAATCTCATGCCCCTAAGGTCCTATTTATAGGCTCCATGCCATAAGGCTTCAACTAGGAATAAACAATCCTAATAGGAGTCTAGTACACAATAGGAGTCCAAGTTGCATGAAGATAGAGCCATCTACAACTCCAAATAGGAATACTAATCTAAATTCAAGTAGGAACATGGGTTGGACTCAAACCAAGACAAGACCCAAAATAGGACTGCCACACCATGTAGGATTAGGATTAGGATTAGGATTAGGAGTCTTCAAGTCACATAACAAATGTTCTCCAACAAGAGTGTATTTTCATATATTTTGTGCACCCTCCATGTCGAAGTGATCAATCTTGTCATCATCATCGATGCCTCAATCTCACCCATTTTTTCACTGCTGGCTACATAGATCAATCTTAACCATATTACTGTTGGCTACATGGATCCTCATTTTTTCATTTGGCTATATTCTAGTTCATATTCTCACTAAGATGGTAATCATATCTCGCATTGTTAGTTTTCCATAGGTTAATTTAGGTACCTGCATCTACTACAATGCGGCTTGATTATTAGAGATCTTATGTGTAAGGCTTCTAGAATACTTGTACTCATTCCTGGTTTCTCAGAGTGCATCTCCATCAAATGTTATACCAGAGTGTTTTCTTCTATTTGTTCTTAATGCATTCTCCTACCCCCCAATTCTTGTTTCCGTCCACTTAAACCTTGTCTGCCAAGTGCTTTGTCCCCCCAAAGCAAGTCACCATCCTAATTCGTTCATCTTATCTTCTGATCCTTTACCTATACAAAACTGCATCGAACTAGGGATGAAACAGTTCACAATAAGACCAACTGTGTCTGCGGTTCAGTAATATAGTTTAGGACTCTACATTTGCAGGTATATGATACCATCACAAGCATTAGGATTTCAGAAAAGTAACTAAATACTCAAGGCTTCACAAGTAATGATTAAAATTCTCATATACAGAATAGTGCAACTGCTGATTGACAAGGTTATATCTTGCAAGCAAAACACTCACACTGCACCCAAGAACTTTGTCCAATGCAGAAATGAGGGGAATATGGGCATAGCTTATAATTGGTTTTCATTACAAGTGTTAAAATTGTCTCTTGGAAGAGACAAAACATGTTTCAGCTTTTGATTACCCTACTTGCTTCCTAACTTACAATCAATTAACTTAAATGCATTGCAGCCATCAAAAAGGACCTTGTTAGTTTACTCTTAAAAGGGCTACTTATACTACTAGTTTGACTAGAACACATTGTACACTCATACAAGTGCTAGAAAACCTGTTTATTTAAAAGGAAATATCTATGAATGTTATTCCAGAACGTTAACTTTGCCCTTCACAAAATAAGAATATTACAAGTAAATCCAATCACGTCATTGTGTTGCAATTTATTATCTACGAAAACAATCTTTAATAGAAGTCATACAAAAATCATGGGACACTTACTGTAGCCTACATTTAAACATGGTAGGGAACAAAGACGCACTTACAACTCAGGGGTCGTAGGGTACTTCCCCAAAGGATGGGACTCCATAATCTTCATCTTCAGCATTGTTCAATACTGCATTTTGATTAGAGAATGATTCCTCCTCATCTCCAACATCATCTGTCAAGTTGCTTTGGAAGCTGAAAGGGTCTTTTCTATATGACACATAGCTAGACCCATCATGGGATCGTGCTTCAACATGTAGGACATGCTCAATTTTGAGCCAATCAGAGCAACCCTTGCAACATTTGCTTACTACAGCAGTGAGTCCCTTGACATCCAATTTCCTCAATGATGTGGCATTTGTCAACCAGTCTGGTAGAGCATCCATCTTTTCATCCGACAACATAACATAGGTCAAAGCATTAGCACATTGTACATTCTTCAAGGACGGACAGTTTTTCATGTTCAAAATGTTTAATGAAGGGAGATCCGCCAGTGCTTTAAGTTTTGGATTGCCGGTCAATTTCAGGTCTGATACCGATCCGAGATTTTTAATGACTTTCATGCTTTGAGCTTCCTCTATCACCAGCTGAGCCAATTTTGGAGCATGTTGCAAGCCATCTGGAAGAGCTGACAACTTGGGACACCTCATTATTTGCAGTTTCTTCAACTTTGGTAACATCCCCGAGCGGAGTACAGCTATTTTCTCAAGCTTGCTCATTCCCCACAGGAAAAAGTCTTGTAACTCGGGGAAGCCCCTTCTGCCAAAGAATTCTGAACTGATCTCTGAAACAGCCATGACACCTGATAAGATGAGAACATTTAATTTAGGCAAATCGCCTAAAGCAGGTAGCTGAGTCATGTATTTGCAATCGTCTAGCTTCATCCATGTCAGATTAGAAAGACAGCACCTTTTGATACGACTGGGCAATTCTCGACCAAAGTAGCTCTCTACGTGAATCCCCTCCAAACTGGTAGGAGGGTTTAGGCCCTCAAACACATTCTCAATCCTCCTGATTTCACCTTCATCCAGTTGGTGGGTTCTGGGCATCCGAGTACACGAAAGGCGAAGGTACTTCAGCTTTGTTTTTTCCCCAATCTTTGCCTTCTCCGCCTCCGCCTTGCTTACCACAAGCTCCAGCTTAAACATGGTAATGTGCGAGAGTTCAGACAAATTCTCAAGCTCATTCATGCCGTTGCTGCGGCCATCGTTTGCAACAAAGCCGCTGAACGTCCTCAGCTTCGTCAAACCCCCTATCCCTGTTGGTAGCTTGTCCAGATTGGTGTTAGCAGAGCCTACAGCTAGATGCCTGAGATTTTCCAGCTTAACTATGCCGGCAGGGAGCTCCCGCAGGTTCTTGGACCCGTTGGCCGTCAAGGTCTCAAGATTCAGGATGTTCTGGATGGTCTCTGGGAGATCCTTGAGCTTGGTAAAGGCGACATTGAGGAACCTCAAGTGTATGAGGTTCCCCACGGTGTCCGGCAGAGAGTCAATCCCGGTGTATGAGAGGTCCAAAACCCGCAGGCGGCGGATCTTGTCGAAGAAATCACGGGGGATGGTTTTGACAAGTGGGTTCCTTGACAGAAGCAGTGTTCTTAGGCACTCATGCTTGGAGATATGCTCTGGGATTTCGGACTGCTCCTTCTTGGCATATGACAGATAGCGAACCTTGGAGGATGACCCACAGGTGAGATGCTGGCTGCCGCGCTTCTTATGGTCGGAGTCACCGTCGTTCTGGGACACGTAAAGGGCAAGGGAGCGGACCAAATCGTGCATAGTGCAACCCTTGCCGTCGTAGTACTCGGAGGAAGCTTGAAGGAGATTACGCATGACAAGCTCCCGGTAGTATTCGTCTCCGAGCTGCTCAAGAGAGGTGTTCTCATTCTCCTGCCTGACAAAGCCCTCTGCTATCCACATGCGCACTAGGTTCTGCTGGTGGAATCGAAAATCCTCCGGGAAGAGGGAGCAGTAGATGAAGCACTGCTTGAGGTGGGACGGCAGGTCCTCGTAGCTGAGTAGAAGTCCGGGCTTAATGTCGTCTTTGAGGTTAAGGACGCGCTCCCAAGTTTGATTGTCGCGGACGAGCTTCCAGGCCTCCGTTGTCCTGTCCCTGGTCTTGAGGAGACCGCCGATGGTTTTGACGGCCAAGGGGAGACCTTTACACTTGCGTACGATGTCCATCCCCACGTCATTAAACTGTTCGATCACCTTGGCCTCGTGTTGGTCGTCATCGCCGAACACCACCTTGCAGAGCATCTTCCAGCAGTATTTATCCGGGAGCTTCTGCACTGGGTGGGTGTATATGGCCCCAGTCTCCTTCGCCACTTCTACATTACGAGTGGTGACCAAAACCTTGCTGTCGTTCGCGGCGCTCTGCAAGGGGGCCTTGAGCAGCTCCCAAACCTTCCCGTCCCATATGTCGTCGAGCACTAGAAGCAGCCGCTTATTGTCAATCTGCTCCTTGACAATAGTGTCCATCTCCGCCTTAGTCTTGGCGTCCCCATAGACCTCTCCATGAGTAGGAGCTGGACGGCCCTTTCCCTTCGGTGACAAGCCACGGGCGATCTGTTTCAGGAGATCCACCTCGTCGTAGGTCTTGGAGACGGAAAGCCATATGACCACCTCGAAGTGGGCCTGGACATGGCGGTCGTTGAAAACCTTCTGGGCTAGTGTCGTCTTCCCTATCCCCGGCATACCGGTGATGGCGTATACCGGGCACTTCCCCCTACGCGTGTTGCCTCCAGTCAGCAAGTCCACCAGGTTACTGGCGTCGCCGTCTATCCCGACGATTTCCGATTCCACGAACACTGGGGAGGTCTGAAGGAATCTTCGAGGTACAGTGGGCGGCTGGACCTTGATGGCGAGGTCCAGGGTGGTTACCTCTCCACGCAGCTTAGCCAGAGAGTCGTTGATTGACTGAATCCTCTTGCCGATCTCGTGCTGGAATCTGATGCCGCAGAAGCAGGAGAAGAAGCTGAAGCTATGGCACGGATTGGGGGAGCTCGGTGGCCCGTTGCTGGAGCTATTTGCACCTGCCCTACTGGCGTCATGCTTCTCAGCCTCGACGCGACAGTCGTCAACGAGGTCGTCGGCGTCGTACATGAGGTCCCGGAGACGGGCAACCCAACTCCCAACTACTTTGACTTCGAGTTTCTTGGATTCGGCATCGGCAAGCAGTTCTTGAAGAAACTTCAAAGTATCCTTTAGCTGATTCAGCGCATCATTGACGCCGAGAAGCATCACGATCTCTTCCTCCACCAGCGTGCCCAGCCTGTCCACGAAGAACCCCACGAAGGCATCCAAGACCATAGCCATCTCGGATGGGAGGCAAGGGAGATTGGGAGAAGCTATGCTCTTCTCTACTTTGACTTCCCTTTCTCCGAGGCCGAGCTTAGTTGCAGAGGAGCTGAACCGCAGAATCGTTGTTACGCCGACAGAGATGGGGGAGTAGAGCAGCTTCGCAACTCCGAGGCTCTTTTTATTATTTTTCGAAAACGAGAAAGAAAGAACAGTTTGAAATAACCAGCGGCCTTTCGGTTCGGGCCCTTCACCGCGTCCGCGGTCCACGTGTTGCCCAACAGCATACAATTTCCGGTAGATGGAAATATAGAACTCAGACCCTTCGTATTTTAATTAAGAGATCTGTTATATAGAGATAGACTTGGACAAATTTTTTCACTCATCTATTTTGTTCTTTAATTTGCTAAATGCCAAAATGCGTCTAAAAATGTGTCAAAGTCGGTCTCTCCATAGCATTTTCCTTTAATTAACGAGAAAACTAGACCGGTAGACCCCACTTTTTTTTACCTCGACCGGCAGACCCCACTTAGGTTGTGTTCACTACCAGATGGATCATGGGAGAAGAGTCGTGAACTTAAATACTAGTATTGTTTGGTTGGACGCATATAGGGAATGTGATATGCAAAACTAAGAGGAAATTTGGTGAAATTCATGAAAAATGATGAGAGAAAAAATTCCTCCAAAAGAATTAGGTGTTTTATTATGGACACATAGTGTTTTCCTTCTCTATATATAAACTCATTTGTTTAAAAGATTTCAACTAACAAGGACTAATTTCCCACCTAAAAATTATCTCTTCATATAACTATTTCATTATGGACATATATTTAGATAGAAACATCTATTTCTAAGATGGGAGTCGTGGGACATCATGATGGTTAGATTCTTCTTTTGTTATTAAGAGGTATTGTGTTCAAGTCACGACAATGGCATGAATAAAATAAATGTCAGTGTTAAAAAAAATCGAGCGTTTTGCTGCTTTGCATAGAAACACATTTCTCAATCAAAAATCTCAACTAATAAGTATTGATTTTCCATCATAGAAACACATTTCTCTATCAAAAATCTCTACTAATAAGTATTGATTTTCCATCAAATAATGCATCTCTGTTGACAAGTATCTTTCTTTCTTACTTCCCTCCAAGTAACATTTCCCCTTTGTAATTTATATGTTTTATAATAAAAAGTAAAACAAAAATTCTATTTGAATTCACATGTCATCACGCTAGTAGTTAATTTGTTTGATACATGCCATCACCTTGTGGTAGTTTACACTTGGGGGAGGTGTCCTTTGAGTTTGTCAAAGTTCGTTGCTTCTGCACCTCTTACGCTACTACTTATGCCTAACAAATGAGATATGTCCTATTGCACCTGGTATTATTTGAGGTGTCTTTGTGTCTAAAGTTTCCATGTCAGGAGTGGCTAAAGATATGCTTGAGTATCTCAATGATTTTCAGCCTGGAGTCAGTGTATCATGTGGGGCAGAGGTAATTTTGCATAGTGTTGATAGGTTGTGCGAGCGACATGAAGCAGGTCCCTCATCATGCTTATAGTTGATTTCTCAAATACCATTAACCTAGGGGTTAGGTTTACACTACTCTGCATGGTGAGGTTAAAGTTTCCATCTATTTCTTTGTAGTTAGAGTTTCTATATGGTCAAGCAGCTAGGTTGTACATTGGAGACAAACATAATTGGTCAGCTACTAGAGTGCAACAAGGTGATACTTTGTAGCCACTTCTATTTTCCATTGAATTGCATCCGTTTGTTCATGAGATCAGAGATTAATACAAATATTCTTCTCTATGTTTCGTATCTTGACGACAAGATTGTCATTGGAGATACAGTGACCGTGTCCAAGGTGTTTAACAACATTCAATGCATGGGTTTGGAGTCAGATCTTGATTTGAATATTCATGAAACTAAACTTTTCTGGCCTGCTTGTTGTGGAAACCCACCACACTAAATGAGATTATTGTTGGTTCCCTTAGCCTTAAAGAGAAGCTAGGTATCCTTGTCCTAAAAAAGGAAAGTCATATGTTGTAACTCTTATAACTGAATATAAGGAGTAGACATCTTAGAAATCCTAGAGTTTGACCTCTCTAGGTAGTGGACTGACTCTCTCCTAGCCTAGAGAGTGGAACCACTCTAAAAAAGCTTGTTCACTTGGTTGCTTCAATCTCTCTCATCCTTGTTATGTATGTTTCATTTGCCATCAAATTTACTATTTGCAATTAGACTTATTTGAATTAACTTGAAGGTCTAATAAATTTTGTGTAAGTATTTTTAGCTCTACTCACCCCCTTTAGAGCCCTTGATCCAACAAGTGGTATCAGAGTCCCAGTCTTCTCTGACACATATCCTATGAGATGAGAAGATGGGCGACAACATGCTTAATTCTCTCAAGCTAGAGGGAAGCTTCTCCATGATACCTTCGGTCTTTGACAAAACCAACTTCCTCTATTGGAAATGACAGATTTAGTTTTTCCTTCAAGGGATGAACTATGACATGTGGAAGGTGGTGATCCTCCCATATAAGGAGCTGATGGGTGATGTAGCTACTTGGAATGAAGCTATAGTCAAGAAGGTGTAGCTCAATGCCAAGGTGGTTAGCATCATCTATGTTTCCCTCACTCCTTCTGAGTTCAACTGGACCTCATCTTCAAACACAATCCATGAGATTTGGAACAAGTTGTGCATCACATATGGAGGCACACAACAAGTCAAGGATTCTAAGATCTACATGCTCAATGGGTTTCTTGAGAACTTCAAGATGGGAAAGAAGGAAAGAGTGGCGTACATGTACTCCCAGCTCAACACCATCATAAATGGGTTGTATGCTTTGGGTCACACCTTGGATAGGGGGACCATCAACTCAAAGATCTTAAGCTCCCTTCCAAATAGATGAGAACCCAAGGTGAATTCAATTGAAGAAGTAAGAAGCCTTGGAGGCTTAGCCATTGAGGAGCTCATTGACAACCTCTAAGCCCATGAGCCAATGCTAGACAAGAAAGAGGAATATGAAAATCAAGAAGAGAAAGAGTCAAAGAAGATTAAATACAATGCCTTTAAAGCCCAAGTTGAGGCAATGATCCTTCAACAACAACTTGCTTGTCGGTCTTATCCTACCTTCTCAAGTGAAGATGATGGCCCTAGTGACCATGGAGTCAAGTATACCAACGTCAATCACTTTAAAGGAAAGTCTTCCTCATCCTCAACTCCTAGGTGCTATGAATGTTGGCAAAAGGGGCACTATAAGAATGAATGCCCAAAGGCCAAGAACAACCACCACAAGAGCATCCACAAGAAGAAGGATGAGTACAAGAAGAAAGAAAAATACAAGAGGAAGGACAAGAAGGAGAAATGAAGTAAGGATGAAACTCACACATCTTGGGAAGAATCCTCTTCAAGTGGCTCAAGATCCAATGAAGGAGAATGTCATCTTGTACCCATGGCCTCCACAAGTGAAGACATAGGTGAGGTAAGTTAGGTAAGATTGCATGAGTTATCCAAAGAAACTCTTATTGACATGCTTAATGCTACTCATTCCTCTTATTCTGAATGCAAGTCTAATAAAAATAGGTTGGGTAAAATTATTAACGATCTATATGCTAAAATTGACATCCTTGATCAAAATGAGAAAATGCATCTTGAGAATATTTATTCCTCGCAAGGACAATTTCTTGATCTTGAGCTCCAATACAATGGGGTTGAGGTTGAGAATGGGATCTACCTTAAGAACATCACTAGTCTCAAGGATGAGAACAACATTATCTTGATGAGCTTAAAATGCTTAAAACTAAAAATGCTAGGTTGATTGCTCAAGTAAATGATTTATGTTCTAGACCTATTTTCTAGCAAGGATGTTGATTATATTTCTCTAGAAAAAGATTCATATTTGACTAAAGCCCTTTGTCTATAGGCTGACCCGCTACATGCTAATGATGATATTGCTAGTTTGTCTTCTACCGTTATCACTCTTACCGATAATAATCATAAGTTGAGAGGTACTTTGCAAACATTCCTCAAAGAGAAGAAGTCCCTTAATGAAGTCGTGGATCACTTCACTAAACATAGTGGTAAGAGTGGTCTAGGATATGAGGGTGCTCTAAAAGCAAAGGCAAAGGTACAAAGAAGAGCAAGTACTAGTATGGATATCACCTTTGACGTCAGTTAAATAAGCCTTTCGACGTCGATTTCCAAGAAACACCCAAGTAAGTGACACTAAAAGTAGATGTCTTAAGCGTCGGTTAAAAAACCGATGACATAGAGTCACCCCTGATTACAACCAAAAAAAGAACCGCCAACAATGGGACCATAAGCGTCGATTATTCATACAAAATCGATGCCATTATCCATCATGAACAAAAAAATTGGCCCCCGATTAGATCATAGTTGTCAGTTGTGTATAAATAACGGACTCCGTTGACCTCCTTTATTGATGACTTTTTTTTATAAATAAAAAATAACTAACACCGTTAGAACAAAAGGCGTCAGTTTACTATAATTAACGGACGAGTTGGACATTCATTGTCAGTTTTTTTATTTAACCGACGACTATGTTTTATTTTGTTTTCTTGTCAGCTTGTAGGCCTGCTATCTAGCTGGTCAGTGATGTAGTTTTTGAAAGCACTAACAAATTCACCCGGGGCTGAAATCCCCGAGCTTTTACCAAAACCAAGTGCAACAATACCACCCGCAAGAGGACGAGTCTTATCGCAGTATAGTTGAGGATCGAACCCAAAGGACAACGTTTTTAAGAATCCTTGTCAGTTAGATCTAGCTCTAGTAAAACTAATATTTAGAACAATAGTTTGATTTGGGTTGTTTAAACTAAATACAGGAAAGTAAAAGCTGAATTAAAAGATGGGTTTGGATCAATGATATGGAATCGCTGGGATGGTACCGGGTTTGACCACCGCTACACACACAAACATACTCCTCTGCAAACAATCCAGGAAAGAAACAACACTTCAAATAGAGCTGCTGCAGAACCCCCCATACGGGCGTCAGGTCCGCGTAAGCATCACCATAGGCATCAGATGTCTCGTCACCATCCGGATCACATGTCTTACGGCTCTGAAGATACAAAATCCAACTAAGGCTGCGAACCCCCCATACGGGCGTCAGGCGCACAGAAGCGTCACCGAAGGCTAGATGGCTCGTCCCCTCGCGGATCATACACTTACGACCTCAAGGAATCCCATCGGAAGTTCTCGTCAAGGAGTCAACCGCGTCAACCGTTAAGCAAATAAGCAATTATAATACGAGTAAACATCGACGAATAGCAAGAAGATACAAAATCCAACTAAGGCTGTGAACCCCCCATACGGGCATCAGGCGCACAGAAGCATCACCGAAGGCTAGATGGCTCGTCCCCTCGCGGATCATACACTTACGACCTCAAGGAATCCCATCGGAAGTTCTTGTCAAGGAGTCTAACATGCTAAACGACGTTCATACCCATGCATTGAAGTTCTCGCAACATAGGGAGCACAAAGGTGGAAACCAGCACATAACCAACCTACAAGCTTAACGATAAACGACAAGATGAAGAGTTATATACATTGCCATGGAAAGTTTAACAAAAGAACAGGGTTTGCATAGGCAGCGGGGCTAGTCCCCGCACCCCAGCGAAAAAGGACTACTCGCTCATGATGCGAGATACAAGAAGGATAAGAGAGAAAGATAGATCCGCCATAAGCTCGGTGCAGAGGGTGGACGCGGCCCGGTGAAGAAGATGCACTCCT
The DNA here is from genome assembly GCA_963693085.1 of Alisma plantago-aquatica. Classification (NCBI taxonomy): domain Eukaryota; kingdom Viridiplantae; phylum Streptophyta; class Magnoliopsida; order Alismatales; family Alismataceae; genus Alisma; species Alisma plantago-aquatica. The sequence continues at coordinate 883,284,489 of OY856413.1, read as the reverse complement.
TGCTCTGTCTTCTTTCTCTTCTTGGCCTCCTTGGATGCAACACCAGCAGTAGAGGGAGTGGAACTTGATCGGGGTGGTGCTCTGGCAGCCTATCGACGTCTGGATCCGATCCCCCCAAATGGGGACCCTGGGGGTCTATTTATAGGTTCCAATCTGATCCCAAACGGTTTGGATAAGTTGCTGGAAATATCTTCGTCAAACGGTTTGGAGACCGTTCGGGCGCTAAACGGTCTTGAGACCGTTTGGGAACCAAACGATTTGGAGACCGTTTGGGCGCCAAACGGTCTTGAGACCGTTTGGGCGCCAAACGGTCTTGAGACCGTTTGGGCGCCAAACGGTCTTGAGACCGTTTGGGCGCCAAACGGTCTTGAGACCGTTTGGGCACCAAACGGTTTGGAGACCGTTTGGGCGCCAAACGGTCTTGAGGACCGTTTGGGCACCAAACGGTTTGCTTCGATCGGTCCTAACCTTAGCGTGGGCGTGCGGCTTTAGTTCTTTAATCGATCCTTGCGCTTGCGTCGAACGATCTTGGGACCGCATGGGACCAAATGGTCTTGGGACCGCACGGGACCAAACGGTCTTGAGACCGTATGGGACCAAACAGTCTTGAGACCGCATGGGACCAAACAGTCTTGGGACCGCATGGGAGCAAACGGTCTGGGGACCGCATGGGACCAAACGGTCTTGGGACCGCATGGGACCAAACGGTCTTGAGACCGCATGGGACCAAAGGGTCTTGAGACCGCATGGGACCAAACGGTCTTGGGACCGCATGGCTTTCTTTGGCAGCCGGTTTTGTCATTTGTTCTTTGTGTATTCCACCAAACGGTCTTGGGATCGTGTGGACCCAAACGGTCTTGAGGCCGCAAGGATCCAAACGGTCTTGAGACCGTATGTATGGAGTTGCTTGATTTTCCTGCATTAAATGAAAGATATTTAGTTAAAACCTTGATTATTGAATCAGCCAAGTAGTTTTACACATTATGATTCATATTTGGTTAAAAGGGTGAATTGGAGTTGACTTTGTTCCAAAAAAAAGTAGTTGAATTCCATGATGAGTATGCACTCATCAAAACACCCCGAACTTAAATCGTTGCTCGTCCTCGAGTAACATAAAGTTTGAAACTGTTGCCTAATGAAATACTTTTGATCCGTGTGATTTCTTCATCTTCACATCACAAATGTTTTCTAATTTCTCAGTATGAATGAGTACCTTAACTTCCTGGGACCACTAAACACGTCTTTCCATAGCTTTGTTCCTGAGTTCATTTCCCAACAACGCTTCCTCCCCACCTTTTCCAACACCAAGCATGTCGACGAGTTTTGTAGGAGTTCAGAGATGCCCGAAGAATCAACAAGTATGCATCCGATCTGACACTGGTGTAGTTCAGGATGGTGGGGCATGTATTGTGCCCTTAGGTAGAAAAAGGAGTGAAGGGTGGTATGGGAAGAAGAAGTAAATCTCTCCTCTATTCGAATCGAGATTTTTATTTGTTTTGCAATTTCATTTATTGTATATTTTTGTGTGCACTATGGCATCTTTTATTGCAGATCTCTCCTCTATTCGACTCGAGATTGCATTCTTTTTGTGTGCACTTTGGCATCTTTTATTGCAGATCTCTCCTCTATTCAACTCGAGATTGCATTTTTGGTGGTACGCCCCTATTTATTGGAAGGGGTATGGAAGAAGTGGATACGGGGGAAGAGGTGTGCCACCCCGAACTTTGGGTTTGGCACACATTTGGCTATTTTGGTGGTATTGATGGATGGAGGGATACGAAGATGATAGAAGAAGTGTAGAAGAGAGTTCAGATCAAAATGCAACTTGATTTACAATTCAAAACCGGGTCATTCTCTTTGTCATACTCTGCTCAAATAATGACTTGATGCGGATCTGGTGGGGATTCTGAGCCATTGTTCCACTAGTCAGTTAGGAAGCACGACGTGTTTGATCCCTATCAGTTTGACAGATACTTATCATTTTGTAAAAAGTATTATGATGTTAGGAATCATAAGCTTCACAGGATGGTTTCAGGCAAAAGGCAAGTTTCAAAAGTCAGTCCTCTTGAGGATTTACTTCGAATAAGGAGGATGTTATGATTGAAGATGCATAGCAAAAAAGGTTAGTTACATATTATCAACAAGTGTCAAAAATTCATCAAATATCTGTTCAAAAATTTTGACAATTTTATGATAGAGACAGATTGAGTATGAAAAGATGGTGTGTATGTGGAAGTGGAGTACGTACCACCCACCCTCCACCCCGAACTGAGAAATTTGCTTGTCCTCGAGCAAACCCTAAATTCAAGATGGAGGGGAAAGGTAACACCAGGTAAGACTGCCGAGAAAGATTTCGTTATGATCAGCGCCACTCCGATCTCGTGTTCTGTAAGGAAAACTATCTCATAAGGAAAATTTTATTTAAGGACAATTTAACTATAAGGTAAGAAACAAAATTTGAAAAGGAGAAGTAAAACAGATTAATTGATCGGGTTGCCTCCTGACGAGCGCCTTTGTTTTACGTCGATGGCCCGACAAAGTCCTTTGTCTTCATGTGGGATCCTTTGGATCGGTGAGTTCTAGCACTGATTTGGTGTCTATGTCTGTTGTGGTGAAATATCTCTTTAGGTGGTGGCCATTTGTTATGAATTCTCCTGACTCTGCACTCCATAAAGAGAAAGTTCCATGAGGAGAGATGCTTTTGACAATGTACGGTCCGGACCAGCGTGAGCGAAGTTTTCCTCAGAATATCCTTAATCTCGAGTTAAAAACCAGCACTTGGTCTCCTACTTGTATGTCCTTTCGTTTCAGATGTCCATCATGCCAAAGTTTTGTATGTTCCTTGTAGATTCGTGCATTTTCATAGGTTGTCATTCTCAGTTCATCCAGCTCGTTGAGTTGCAGAATCCTGGCTTGCCCTGCTTCTTTCATATTGAAGTTCAAATGTTTAATTGCCCACCATGCCTTATGTTCTAATTCGACCGGCAGGTGACAAGCCTTTCCATATATCAATCGAAAAGGAGTAAGGCGTCGTTGATTTTTGTCGACCAATCTTTTCGATTACGTCCAACGGTTTTCTCAAGGATAGCCTTTAGTTGTCGGTTAGAGACCTCTACCTGTCCACTGGTTTGTGGATGGTAAGGTGAAGCCACCTTGTGCGAGACTCCATATTTTCTCAGAAGAGCTTCAAAGCTTCTTTCAATGAAGTGGGAGCCCCCGTCAGATATCACGGTTCGCGGTACTCCAAACCGTGGGAAGATGATATCTTTGAATAATTTGATGACGGATTTTGAATTACTAGTAACTGTTGGTATGGCTTCAACCCATTTGGAAACGTAGTCCACCGCTACTAAAATGTAAGAGAATCCATTGGAAGAGGGGAATGGACCCATGTAATCCACTCCCCAAACATCAAATATCTCCACTTCTTGCCATATGTTCAGTGGCATTTCATCTCTTTTGGTTATATTGCCGGCCCTTTGACAATTATCACAGGATTGGACAAAATCGTAGGAATCTTTGGATAAAGTCGGCCAGAAGAAACCACATTGCAAAACTTTTAAAGCTGTCTTCTTTGAGCTCATGTGGCCGCTTATAGGTCCTGAGTGGCATTGTTCTAAAATAGAATGGGCTTCTTCTTTGGCGACACAACGTCTATACAATCCATCTGCGCAAAGTTTAAAAAGATATGGTTCATCCCAATAGTAATGCTTCACATCATGTATAAATTTCTTCAGAGCGTTCCCGGTGTATTGGGGATGGATGACTCCGGCGGCAAGGTAGTTTACGAAGTCGAAATACCATGGTTCGAATCTTGAGACCTTCATAAGCTGATCATCTGGTAGGGAGTCGTTTATCGGAATCCCTTCAGCATCCAGAGTGTGGATGCGACTGAGGTGATCTGCCACGACATTCTCCGTCCCTTTTTTATCTCTTATTTCCAAGTCAAATTCTTGTAGAAGGAGTATCCATCTGATCAGCCTTGGCTTAGCATCCTTCTTTGTCATAAGGTAACGGATGGCAGCATGGTCTGTGTAAACAATAACCTTCGAGCCAATAAGGTAGGGTCTGAATTTATCGAAGGCATAGATGACTGCCAGAAGTTCCTTTTTAGTAGTAGCATAATTCCTTTGGGCTTCGTCGAGGGTTTTTGACGCATAATAGATCACATAATGTTTCCTCTCTATGTATTGCCCTAAAACTGCACCTACAGCGTAATCACTAGCATCACACATAATTTCAAAGGGGTGGTTCCAATCGAGAGCTCTAATGATGGGGGTGGTTGTAAGGGCTTTCTTCAGCGTATCAAAACTTTTGACGCATTCTTCATTGAAATTGAAATCAGCATCTTGTAGAAGTAGGTTGGTCATCGGCTTTGTTATCTTGGAAAAATCCTGTATAAACCTTCTATAGAATCCAGCGTGACCAAGGAGAGTGCGAACTTCTTTTACATTTGTGGGAATAGCCAATTTGGATATGACTTCTATCTTGGCTTTATCAACTTCAATTCCTCTGTTGCTAACCCTATGATCGAGGAAAATGCATTCCCTTACCATAAAGTGGCATTTCTCCCAATTTAGCACCAGATGTGCTTCTTCACAACGTTTGAGAACAATGGAGAGATGCTTAAGACAGGAATCAAAGGAGTCCCCATATACAGAAAAATCATCCATGAAGACCTCCATGACAGTTTCAGTAAGCCCCTCAAAAATAGCAGCCATGCAACATTGAAATGTTGCGGGGGCATTACACAGACCAAACGGCATCCTTTTAAAAGCATATGTCCCGAAGGGATAGGTGAAAGTCATTTTTTCTTGATCATCTGGATGTATGGGAATCTGATAGAATCCAGAGTAACCGTCCAAGTAACAGAAATATTCTTGATGGGCCAATTTTTCTAAAATTTGATCGAGGAAGGGCATGGGAAAATGATCCTTTCGAGTGGCCTTGTTTAATTTTCTATAATCAATACACATCCGCCACCCAGTGACTGTTTGAGTGGGGATGAGCTCATTGTTTTCATTTCTTATAATGGTAGCCCCTCCTTTCTTGGGTACCACATGAATTGGGCTTACCCATGGTGAGTCCGATATCGGGTATATTATCCCAGCTGTAAGAAGTTTGATGATCTCGCGGCGGACCACTTCCTTCATATTCGGGTTAAATTTTCATTGATGCTCGATGGTTGGCTTGTGGTCTTCCATCATGGGGATCCTGTGCATGCACAAGGCTTGACTGACCCCTGTGAGGTCACTCATCTTATAGCCTATGGCTTTCTTCCTCTCCCTTAATACCTCTAGAAGTTTCTCTTCTTGTTTGGTTGTTAGATCAGAGTTTATGATCACTGGGCAAGCTTTGAGATCGTTTAAAAACATATACTTTAGCCCTTCAGGTAGGGGCTTCATTTTAGGAGGTTCTAGTTTTTCACTGATTCCTTCTGAAGTTCCGGTAGTCTTTAATTCTTCGTAAGTAGCTTCAGCATTTTCTTTAGCAGAGTTGGGAGATTCGATGCAATCCTTAGCTTGTTGGTCAATAGGTTCTTCACTAAAAAGGTCGGATAGAGATGTTTCCGAGGGATCACATGAATCGTGATATTCTTGAGTTAGTTGTGACATTTGCTCAACACAATCTATCAAATAGACTTCCTCATGTATACTTGGTCTTCTCATACTTTCAAAAACTTTAAATTCGAGAGTCTCTTTGCCTAACCTTAGCAGTAAGGTTCCCGCTTCGACATCAATAAGGGCTCTTGCAGTTGTGAGGAAAGGACACCCTAAGATAAGAGGGTATCTGGTGTCTTCTTTGATGTCCATGATGACAAAATCACATGGAACATATGCGTCCTTGCCTACCTTGATCGGGATGTCTTCGAGAATTCCTAATGGTCTTTTGATCGAATTGTCCGCAAGTTGAATGGTCATAGTTGTTGGAAGCAATTCTGCGAACCCTAATCTCTTGCATAAATTGAATGGCATAATAGAAATACTTGCGCCAAGATCTGCCAGTCCCTTTTTGCATGATGAGTCACCAATGTGACAAGAGATTCCAAAGGATCCTGGATCTTTCTATTTCTTTGGCATCTTGCTGAGTATGATATCTGATGTGGTCGTAGCCAGTTTTACAGTTTCATACTCTTCAGTGATGTACTTCTTAGTGAGAAGCGACTTTAGATACTTGGTTCAAGCTGGTATCTCAGCAAGAGCATCCAAGAACGGTATATCAACATGGAGTTTCTTCATAGCCTCTTTAAATTTGATGAATCTAGTATCAAGCTTGGTTTGCCTCAGATGGGATGGGAAAGGAATACGAGGCCTATATACAGGAATATCTGGCTCTGGTGTCTCAGTTCCTTCATCAGCAACCTTTTCAGAATTTTCCTTATCAGTATTGTTTTCCTCTGGTTGCAATTCTGGTGTTGTCAAGTTTTGGACTGTCACAGGTTCACTCTCGTCAGGGATAACCACAGTCGTGTTTGTTGGGGGATCCGAATAACCTTTCCCTGATCTTGTGGTGACAACCTTCAGCTGCTCAAGATGTTTCAGATTGTTCTCAGGTTGTCCAGCAAAAACTCCAGCTGATGGCTTAATACTAGCAGCAAGTTGAGCCAGTTGAGTTTCAGTAGCCTTCTGTTGGGCTTGTTGGTTGGCTATCATTGTTTGTTGTGTTTGCAACAACTTTTCAATGGTAGATAGCTTGTCATCAGAAGGGATGTATCCTGCCTGTCCTTGTTGTTGATTGAGGTTCTGATAATTATTGTAGTTTCTGTTCTGAAAGTTTCCCTTGAAGTTTCCTTGATTCCCAAAGTTTTGTTGTTGGTTAAACTGGTACCCTGATGGGCCTCTTGGTTGATTGTTCAGACTGAATTGATGTGAGTTCATAGCTCCTGAAGGGTTTCCGTATTGGAAGCCTGGGTGATTCCTGTTTTGAATTGGATTGTAATAGTTTTGCCCAGGGATGGTATTAATAGCATTAAGATTTTCCATTTGGCAATTATCTCCTTGTCCACAGGCATTGCTTAAAACAACATCGTAGAGAACATTGCATGACAGTGTGGAATGATCAGTGCCTTTGCATGCTTCACAAAACAAAGAAGTAGACTTGACTTGTTGTGGTTGCCTGGTAGGAGAATATCCTCTTCCAATCGCAGCAAGGGATGATTCTATGTGATCTTGCTTTGCAACTAAGACCTTCAAAGTTTCAGTTATAGATTTGTATTCTGGGATAGCTTCAGCCATGGCTACCTTTAACACTCCTTTGCCAACAGATCTGCCCCAATTGGCTTGATTTTCTTCTCCCAAGGTGACGACTCTCCATGCGCTATCGTAACTTTGCCGCATGAAGTTCCCTCCAGGCGAGGAGTCAAGGAACATCTTTACGTCATCTTCCACACCCCTGTAGAATATCTCTATAAGCTGGTTCTTAGGAATTCCATGGTGTGGGCATTTACGTAGGAGCTCCTTGTACCTATCCCAAGCTTCGGCAAGGGTTTCTCCAGGGACTTGAGTGAAATTTGTGATTCGTCCCCTGATTTCATATGTAAGCGATGGGGGTAGAACTTTTCCAGAAAAGCATTTTGGAGCTGCTCCCAGGTAGTAATAGGTACTTCACTCTGCAGTGAATTGTACCAACTGATGGCCCTATCGGCAAGAGAATACTTGAAAAGACGGAGTCGAATGGCATCATCAGTGACTCCATTTTGCTTCGTCATAGCACAAAGGTCGATGAATCTGAGAAGATGACCTTGGCTATCTTCAGCTTGTTTGCCGTAGAAGGGGTTGTTCTGAAGCAAAGTTATCCAATGTGCTCTAATCTCAAAGTTGGCAGCTTCGATGGGAGGAGGCTGCATCGGATGATAGACATTTGCAGCTTTTGGGATAGAGAACTCTCTAAGGTCTTTCTGAAGTTCCGCTGCTTGTGCTGCTGCCTGTGCTGCTAAGATCTCTTGTTGAACCGCAGCTCTAGCTTCTTGCATGAGCCTCTCTCTTTGCGCATTGATGACTTGAGCCACTCTACGGGCTACTTCTTCTTCTTGCGCCATCCTTGCCTGATTTTCCCTGATCTGACGATGGAAGGTTCTGTCTATTTTAGGATCGAAGCTCACTGTGAGTCCGAGACTGTCTGATCGGTGCATGCACTATGCGTTGGAGAGCACATGAAAATTAGGAGGATTTAAAAATGAGATCCACAAAGTAGAATAAAGATCAAGTAGATAAGCGATAGTTTCAGAAAGGAAAACAAAATCCTAGATTAGTCTTAAAAGAACTAGATTAGACTGACTGATTCCGTTGTCCCCGGCAACGGCGCCAGAATTTGATGTGGTTTTTGAAAGCACTAACAAATTCACTCGGGGCTGAAATCCCTGAGCTTTTACCAAAACCAAGTGCAACAATACCACCCGCAAGCGGACGAGTCTTATCGCAGTATAGTTGAGGATCAAACCCAAAGGACAACATTTTTAAGAATCCTTGTCAGTTAGATCTAGCTCTAGTAAAACTAATATTTAGAACAATAGTTTGATTTGGGTTGTTTAAACTAAATACATGAAAGTAAAAGTTGAATTAAAAGATGGGTTTGGATCAATGATATGGAATCACAGGGATGGTACCGGGTTTGACCACTGCTACACACACAAACATACTCCTCTGCAAACAATCCAGGCAAGAAACAACATTTCAAATAGAGCTGCTGCAGAACCCCCCATACGGGCGTCAGGTCCGTGTAAGCATCACCATAGGCATCAGATGTCTCGTCACCATCCGGATCACATGTCTTACGACTCTGAAGATACAAAATCCAACTAAGGTTGCGAACCCCCCATACGGGCGTCAGGCGCACAGAAGCGTCACCGAAGGCTAGATGGCTCGTCCCCTCGCGGATCATACACTTACGACCTCAAGGAATCCCATCGGAAGTTCTCGTCAAGGAGTCAACCGCATCAACCGTTAAGCAAATAAGCGATTATAATACGAGTAAACATCGACGAATAGCAAGAAGATACAAAATCAAACTAAGGCTGTGAACCCCCCATACGGGCGTCAGGCGCACAGAAGCGTCACCGAAGGCTAGATGGCTTGTCCCCTCGCGGATCATACACTTACAACCTCAAGGAATCCCATCGGAAGTTCTTGTCAAGGAGTCTAACATGCTAAACGACGTTCATACCCATGCATTGAAGTTCTCACAACATAGGGAGCACAAAGGTGGAAACCAGCACATAACCAACCTACAAGCTTAACGATAAACGACAAGATGAAGAGTTATATACATTGCCATGGAAAGTTTAACAAAAGAACAGGGTTTGCATGGGCAGCGGGGCTAGTCCCTGCACCCCAGCGAAAAAGGACTACTCGCTCATGATGCGAGATACAAGAAGGATAGGAGAGAAAGATAGATCCGCCATGAGCTCGGTGCAGAGGGTGGACGCAGCCCGATGAAGAAGATGCACTCCTTGCTCCGTCTTCTTTCTCTTCTTGGCCTCCTTGGATGCAACAGCAGCAGTAGAGGGAGTGGAACTTGATCGGGGTGGTGCTCTGGCAGCCTATCGGCGTCCGGATCCGATCCCCCCAAATGGGGACTCTGGGGGTCTATTTATAGGTTCCGAGCTGATCCCAAACGGTTTGGATAAGTTGCTGGAAATATCTTCGTCAAATGGTTTGGAGACCGTTCGGGCGCTAAACGGTCTTGAGACCGTTTGGGCACCAAACGGTTTGGAGACCGTTTGGGCGCCAAACGGTCTTGAGACCATTTGGGCACCAAACGGTTTGGAGACCGTTTGGGCGCCAAACGGTCTTGAGGACCGTTTGGGCACCAAACGGTTTGCTTCGATCGGTCCTGGCCTTGGCGTGGGCGTGCGGCTTTAGTTCTTTAATCGATCCTTGCGCTTGTGTCGAACGATCTTGGGACCGCATGGGACCAAACGGTCTTGGGACCGCACGGGACCAAACGGTCTTGGGACCGTATGGGACCAAACGGTCTTAAGACCGCATGGGACCAAACGGTCTTGGGACCGCATGGGACCAAACGGTCTTGAGACCGCATGGGACCAAACGATCTTGAGACCGCATGGGACCAAACGGTCTTGAGACTGCATGGGACCAAACGGTCTTGGGACCGCATGGCTTTCTTTGGCAGCCGGTTTCGTCATTTGTTCTTTGTGTATTCCACCAAACGGTCTTGGGACCGCGTGGACCCAAACGGTCTTGAGGCCGCAAGGATCCAAACGGTCTTGAGAACGTATGCATGGAGTTGCTTGATTTTCCTGCATTAAATGAAAGATATTTAGTTAAAACCTTGATTATTGAATCAGCCAAGTAGTTTTACACATTATGATTCATATTTGGTTAAAAGGGTGAATTGGAGTTGACTTTGTTCCAAAAAAAAGTAGTTGAATTCCATGATGAGTATGCACTCATCAGTCAGCAGGATGTAGAACCTACAGTTATGAACTATAGGTTTACATCATCCTTTGATTTCAGCCAACAACATGCCATAAACCTATAATATTAACAAGACGGAAAATATTATATTTAGATCATGTGATTCACACATGTATAAGCACATTTAATTCATTCGTATGATTCACACACATGTAGGAACATATTGTTCCATTCATTCCTCCATTTCATATTCACACACATGTAGCAACTTGTAGTTCCATTCATTCTTCTCTTTTCACATTCACACACATGTAGAATCACATCCATTCATTCATCTCTTTTCACATTCACACACATGTAGAAGCACATTGACACACATGTATATAGATAAGAAAATTCAAAATTCATTCATATATGTATATATAAGTGTGTCTTTCAAAGTTTAATATGTCATCAAATACAGAAAAATATTATGACATCAAAGTTTAGAATTTCATTCTTTATCATCATCTTCGTCATCAGTACTCCAGTGATAATAAAAAATTCCCAATGCTTCTAAGGCTTTTGCCCATTGTTTTGTTATATTGTCTAATTGTTCCATCGTATAGGGACTATGTACATCTAATAACTTTTCACATGTAATGAAGTCACTAGTTTTAAGCACCTGCAAAGAGAATGAGGTATATATATATATAATTAATAAGATTGATATATTTTATATTATCTAATGAGACTTATAATATATATAATTAATAAGATTGATATATTTCATATTATCTAATGAGACTAAAGAATACATGTTGTATGTTATCGATATCCAATGCAGCATATCTGACAATTAGGTCCATATATCGCATCACGTAGTATGCACATGCCAAGTCGTTGTCTTGTTTAGCACACTATATATTTTAACATATAAAATGTTAATAAATAAAAACAAGCATAGTTCACATAAATAATATATACGTTGGAGTTAGGAAACTACTTTCACATTTGTCCAAAGTAACTGTTTATTCTTTGTCTTGTACACATTTCCTCCAACTTTTTTGAAATCTTTTAAAGCCCTACATGTTAATGTAACACATTAAATTGCATTACCAAATAGTAATGTAATAATAGATGTTAACGGATACAAATATGAAAAATTTCTCACATGAATAATGGCCTTTTCATTACGTGTCCATGTATGTCTAATTGCTTCCCCTCAGGATCTAGATAAAAAATAATGAATGTCTTGGGGACACCAGTAACTCCCAATGCTTACCACTAGAGATAAGAAAGCTAAAAATATATAACTCAAAATTCACAATTAAATGTAATTTTCTTAAGTCCAAATTATAAGCAAAGTAAACTTACTTAACATTGAATGGATCTGTTATCACACTCTTCTTTTTTTACCAAAATATTTAAAAGCGACAGAGCAGTATAAGGTAACTGTTGCAGGGTCTTTATCTATAAGACTGATCAAAGATGGAATTAGAAATCCCACATGGGTAAATGAAAATTATGTATAAATCTTGTGTAGGTGGCTGCAAAACATATATTACATATGCATTAATATATAAGAAACCAGATCACTGTATATAAAATAAGGTATATAGATATATAAATAAGATCTCACCATTTCCATAGCTCTATCATAGATGTATTTAGCCAATCATACCTAAACAACTCCAAAATATCTTGTATAAATATAGTGTTATTGTATGATTGTCCTGCAACATCCTCCGTAATATAAACATTTATAGGACACAGTTTGTTATGTTCACCTATCCATATTGTCATACCCCTATAATTAAGACCTATCGAGTCATATAGGTCCTTTGGAAGCCAACTAGGTACTGTAGGAGGAGGTGGAGGTGGATCTCTAGCGGGTTTCTTCCTTTTTTCCTGTATATATAATTTCATATCAATTGACTTGTATATACACACTAACAAATTAACGTAATGTTAAATTTACCATACATGATCAGTATAGATGACATCTGTTTCAGGCCACAATATCACTCCCCCTTCTGCTTCACCAAGCGTGTTAGCATCTGGGTGGGCATATGGCAATGGATACTACCTCCAATGAGGGAACACAAGCCTCAGGATCACACGAACATAACCATCGGGTATTGTAGTGCCATGAATTGTGTGCCCTGGAAGGTGTGGGTAAGACTCGGCCTCTGCAATGATGAATTCTTTGAATCTTAGATGGCATGACCTAAATCCCTACAAATTCACATAGAGTATGTTATATACATATATACATAAACATATCACCTTGAAAAGACTAGCTACTATGTCATAAAAATACTAACATCGGACGTTCTAGGTTTTGGGTCTACAAGATTACTCCCAACCACCTCTATCATAGGGGAAGAGCGGAACGACATAGGAATTATCTGAGTGGAAGCTTGAGATGCCTACCAATTTCTCATTACTTCATGGAGTCTCTTATCAAGTGCTTCCTCGACTCTCCTATCAATTAACTCATCTGCCTATACATGGACAAAAGAAATGCTAGCTTTTGATTATTGAATTTCCTTTGCAATAAAATTCTAAAAAAGAATAGGTTACCTTATCTTTTGAAAATCCCGCTTTTGGGACATGTTTGTGTTGTGATGGCCCAAAGAACACTTTTATTCCCACACCAGCACCTGCATCCCTAACACGTACATGATGCTCTGGGATACCAAGAGAAACTGTCAATTCATCCCTTGTGCCCTCAGGGATGAACTAACCTTGCTTCCTCTGCTCGTGAAGCTCCCACTAATTTCCATCAATAGAAATTGGTAAGTAAACATAACAATCATCAATTTCAAATGCTCTGAGAGTTGAATTTTACCATTTTTGGAGACGCCTCAACAGTTGCACGCTTGGTTATATCTCCTTTCTTGTTTTGCCTCCCATCTATCCACACAACATGGCGAGTCAGAGGTGCGGGAGTAACAGTAGAGGACTCACCAGTCTCCTGAGTAGCAGTAGACTCAATAGCAGTAGCAACCAATAGTTTTTAGCAAACACCTGCATAGCCACTTGGACCCATCGTGTGGTCATGCACATTTAGTGCACGTCTTGCACTTTGATAATTGCTAATAGCCTTGTTAGTAAGCACATTAAATTGGTTAGTAACACTAAAGGTCAATTGTGAATAGGTGAATTCATAAGAATTGGTTAATACCTTGAATTCATCAGTATTTCCTCTGGCAACAAATGCCTCCCAATCCTTTAGTGCCAGGTAGTTCTATTGCTCAGTGGATGACTTCTTCCTATTCTCAACATCTAGAATGTATAGTCGGGTGAGATTTTTCCTATAGTTTCTTAGGACCCTCCCACAATGCTGCATCACCTTTTTATGATGTAGGCTTTCATCCAGTTCAAATATACACTGCACAATGTCATATATTTAATAGACTAGTACATCCTAAAAATTAGTATTCCATAAAATAGAATTGCAAATGATAATAACTCACACATAGTTTTTCCACATTAAGTCTTTCTTCCCTTTAGGAACATTATGTCAAGAACATTCTAAATGAGGACTACAATGGCTACAAGTAAGAACCCCAAGATATGAAATAAACGAGTTGCAATTCACTCTAGCTAGATTTCCTGCATGATAAAAATCCACAACCAGTTTTGGTCCATTGCCCCTTTGTTTTAGTAACTTGTTCATCATAGTGATGCCCCTCGATTTTTCAATTTTATTTGCTTCTTAACAAGTGTCACAAGGTTTTCAGTGGGTACACCCTCAACCTAAAAATTGACAAAAAAACTTATATGATATAACTTATAAATGGACATATAGATAGAAATATAGGATATATTTTAAAACTTACATTGTGAGGAGGCACCTCATTGATATCCTCACCCTCTTGGTAATCATCATACTCATGGTCAGCCATCTGAAAGTTTATAAAAAAATCATACATTTAACATTTAACATAACTAGAATATAATATAACATTATAAAGAACAATTAACATAACTAGAAGATAAAAAAATATAAAAAATAAAAACATGCCTCTATTACTGTGATCTTTTATCAATTAACATTCCTTCGGTGTGATCTCTACGCACATATAAGTCATCATTAGCTTCAATATTTGGTGTTGGCAACCCAACTAAAAATGGACTTGAGTCATCATACTTATCATAGTACTCTTCTTCATCTATAGGATCTTCAATGAACTATCTTTTACCATGAAGAACAACTGACCATTTTTCATTTGCAAGATCATCGACATAAAATACTTGTTTTTCCTATGATGCCCATATGAATGGTTCACCTTCTTGCCAATCTTTTCAAAGTTCGCTAATGTGAAACCCAATTCATCCACTATAACTCTGGTGTTATCAACCCAATTACATTTAAAGAATAGAATTTTGAAATCTATGTAGTCAAACACCCATATGTCTTCAGTGACACCATAATATGACATTTTAGCTTCACATGGACTCTTATCCTTTGCATTGGCAAAAAACAATGAAGACGTTTGAAGGGTGACCCCACTATCTTAGACGATGCTCTTATCATCTTGGAGCTTTATGTAATATGAGAACCCATTTATGTCAAACCCTTCATAAGACATAACATTCATTTTTGGTTTAAAGGCAAGGCATTTGATATTTTTAGCAAAATTATTTGGTGTTTGAGATAGTTGATGTAAGAGTTTATCTTCAAACCACTTATAAATGTCTTTTTATGATCTTTAGCAAGCCACATTAAATTGGATCGAGGATATTGTTTCTTAATGAAATTGGTATGTTCCTCAATATAAGCACTCACTTCATCGATGTTGTGTAAAATATACAAGTGAGCTTGTTCCAACAGCTCTCTGCTGATTACTTTCATCTGTGATCCTAAAATCCCTTTGCCAGAATACTCCCCAATATTCTTGTCATTTACAGGAGCATCATTACCACTTAGAAAGTCATTGCAAAAATCCATAACCTCTCTTGTTACATAAACCTCAATAATACTCCCTTCAGGACGATAACGATTTTGAACATCACCTTTAAAAATGCTCATGTATCGTTCAAAAGGATACATCCAATGCAAGAAAACTGGTTCCGACATTTTCACTGTTGGATCAATGGGCTCTAGAGGGGGGTGTGAATAGAGCTACACAAACTTCACAAAATCAATTAGACCACCAATTTAAACTTAGTGCAGAGACTAATTCAAGCAGCAATTTTAATGTCCTAATCTAGCATACAAAGCAAGGATAAGAGATAATGAATTGCAAGCACTTGGACATGTGGTTAGAGTGGTTCCACGTCCTAAACTTAGGATCGATGTTAGTCCACTACCTAGATTTGGTTAGACTCTAGGATTTGTAATTTAGTCCTCTTATATATCACAATAAGATTACAAGATACATAAACCACACAACCAAGGGATTAAAATCTCAAGCCAAGATCTTCTACCTCGCTCACCAAGGACTTACCCACTAGAAAGATTCTTCAACCTTCTTCAAAGGACTTACCCAATCTTACCTGAGTCTTCAGCCTTGCAGGATTTACCTATCTTGCTTGAGCTTTGCCTTGCACCTCTCCTTCTCTTGGAGAGCTTCTCCACGTTTCACCTTCACCAAGGGATCTGGAGCAGCAAGCAATCTTCACTCTTGAAGATCATCCATCATCTTCACCTTCACTTGGAGAAGAACAGCAGCAACCTCTCTTTCACTTGGAGAAGCAGCTTCAATCAATCTTCATAAGGAAATGGAGGTAGGAAGAGAGAAAGGAGAGACGTACATCATAAATGGGATAGCTCTCATACATATGGACCTAACTCACTCATAACTCACGAATTTATCTTGAAGGTAGAGAGAGAAAGGGGCTTAAGGGCTTGGAACACTCTCAACTATGCTAGAACCAAGTTTGCAATGGAAGAGCATCTTGGAATGAACTCCAAGGGGTTCTATTTATAGTTGAGGGTGGCCCTTTAAGTTGTGGGACACTTGGATACAAAAATAGCCATTTTGTGTTCAAGAAAACGACTCTATTTTTGCCCAAAACACTTCACCAACGGTCACATCACTTTTTCTGCAAATTCCGTACAGTGCAATCGGTTGAGTTTTAATGGGGATAACTCGACCGACCAGGTAAAAGACAAATCTGATATTCAAATGATCGGTCGAGTTTTTCCTGACAAAACTCGACCGACCATTTAACTGGAAATGGCCTGTTACCCGATCGGTCGAGTTCTGTGCAAGCACAACTCGACCGATGCAATCTTTAGAAAATCGACTAAGGACTGATCGATCGAGTTTCAAGCCTGAGAAACTCGACCGACCAAGTGCCTGTAATCCATTTTCTAATTTGCATTTAAAGTGATTAGCACTTGGTGAATTTTGTCCCAAACATTTTTCTCTTCTAAGTTACAAGTCAATTCATCATTACAAGTGATTACATACATGTTCTAAGTCTGTTTACATAGAAATCCCAAAACGCACACTTGTAGCCATTTTGACTTGAACTTGACCCATTCTAGGGCTTTGGATTTTAGATCCTTTTCATGTACCTAATGCCTGCAAACAATCTTAAACGCACATATTAGATACATATGAGTGGAATGGTTAAGTCATTATCAAAATATAGGTAATGTATAACCTCTAGGTCAACATTCTCCCCCTTTTTGACAATGACAAACCATTCCTCAAACATATTGAAAAGGATTGAAAGTTATACCTTTGCCTTGTGAATTTGGGGGATTCATGATAAGAACAGTTTTGAATTGCTCCCCCTCAAACTATGCTTCCTCTCACCGGCACGTTAGTTTCTCCACACATAGTGATACTAATATTCATGTGATATGTAATCCTTTGCAAGTTACATGATCAACAGTGAATTAACAAGAAAAGGATCACCTAGGCAAGAAAGCAATAGTATAACAAGAAGAAACAATATGATTGAGTCTCCAAACACAAGATATATCTCCCCCTTTTGACATTATCAAAAAGGTAGGGGGGTAGAAGAGAAAAAACCAGGTCTTCTCCAAAACTCAACCAGACACCAAGCAAGTCATAATCAAAATATAGCTCAAACATGCACCAAGCATAAGATAAAACAGGATAAGATAGCTAAAGTGCATAACGATGATATTACAACGCAGATAGATGTCTTCATGAAAAACAAACAACTACAACCATAAGGCGAGAAAGTAGATATAAGGAAATAGTACAACTCCGAATAATGTGCCAGAATGTTTCTTATACAAAAGAGTCTAGAAAGATGTATATGATGGACATGCTAGACTAAAAGCTAAGAAACCGGCTAAACGTCTAAGCTATCTATGTCAACGGTATCCTCATCATCGCCAGGGTTGTAGTCCTCATCTCTGTCTGAAGGCGGAGCAACAGTTCCAACATTGGATCCAACACCATCACCACCATCATCGCCGGAAGCATCCTCACCATCACCATCTTCAGCATCAACATCCAAATCAGCATCCGCATCCTGGTCGGGCATCTCCTCGTCATCAGGACCAAAGGAGCGACCGGGCCAACAGGCATTCTGCTCGGCCCATGACATACCAAGAGCAAGAAGCTCCTTGGCCTGTGGGAAGGACGGAGCAGAGTCGCCCAAGGAAGCTAGCAGAGTGGCTAGGGGGCCAGCAGGTAATGGCAGGTATGCGGGAGCAGAACTACCAACATAATACTATGGCAGAGCGGCAGCGGAAGGCTCGGGAGCAGGGAAGTAATGCTCATATGCATAAGAAGCATAGGCACTACCCGGGTATGGCTGGTAGGTGGGGTAGGGTGAAGCATAGGATAGGTTCATGGTGGACATGATCAAACACAAATCCTGGTGGAGGTGGTCCTGAACCTGACAGTTGTACGCCTGTTCATGCATCATATATCCCAGAAGGGTTTCATTGGATGCACGGAAGGACGCACGGCTAGGGTGGGGATGTGGCTGCGGAGGTGGAGCATGGGTGGAGGAGGGTGGTACAGCAGAGGCAGAGGCGGAGGCAGAAGCACCAGCGGCAGGGGAAAAGACAGGGACAACCTTCTGAAGGGTGGTTTCACTAATACAAACACCTTTTCTAGCAACCGGGTAATGGAAGTCAGAAAAGAGGGATTTATCAGTGGCGAACTGGAAAATACCACAAATCAGGGTTGGGTAGGGGGGTGGTGCCTTTGGTGTTCTTGCCGGTGTCAAAACAGGTCATGTGATGCAAGATATATCGAGCCCATTTGACACCTATATTGTTTAGCAAACAATACATGATGACCGCTGTGTTTTCCACAATGTCCATTTGATTTCGCTTGGGATGGACATTACAGTTAATCACCAGGGCCAAGATGCGCCTCTGAAGGTCAAGAGAGGATGAGGGCAGGGTTGACCGCTTCTTGTAAGACACATCGGGTTTCTTTAAAAACCAATGAATGTTCGGTGGCGTCAATTCATGGTGTTTATAAAAACCTTCCGGGTCAAGAAGATCGAAATACTCGCCATAGTCCTTATGCCAAGTGTTGTTTTCCTCGTCTCCGACAAGATAGAAATTGAAAGTTTCCTCGGAGAGTTGAAAACGTCGACCAACGATCATGGAGGTAAGAACTATTTCGGTATTTGGCGGGGGAATGAGTGTATCATAGTTCCAATGCAGGTTTGCGTAGAACTCGTGTACTTCCTTTATGCTAGACAACTGATTGTTAAAGCAATCACATTCGATCGCAAGGGCAGACAAGTGGTGATCAGAGAGAAGCCTCGAAACAGAGGTAATAACCGCTTGAAAATGATTGGCGTCAACCAAGGGGCGAAACGGAAAAGGAGATTGGGGAAGAAGATCCTTATACCGATTTACCACCTCAATAGACACAAAGGAGGTGTTATCGAACAGAATCAAGCGATTTGTTGAGGAGGAGGCTGGAGCATTGTCGGGAGCAGCACGTTTTCGTCTATGGGAAGCCATGGAAATGAAAACAAGGAGAAAAACGTGCACACGAGCAAGATCAAACCTCAAACGTCGAAGAAAACCCACCACGAGCGCCCGAGAAGGTCAAGAACGGGTTGCTAGGTCACCCTAGGGTTAGGAACGGGGGGTTTAGGGCTTGGGTTGAGAGCACGAGGCTTAGGAATGAGGAATCGATCGACTATTTTCTAGTTTCAAGGGAAAATAGTTGGTCGATCCTAACTTTTAAGTTGGCGCAGCCCGTCGATCGGTCGAGTTCTGAGGGTGGAAAACTCGACCGAACGGTCCACTGAAGAACTGCTCTCGGCTCCTGATCGGTCGAGTTTTCTGGGGTGGAAACTCGACCGAAGGTCAACCTGACATAGCAGTCACATTCTTAGATTCTAGCCATATACATGTCAATTAAATTCATTTTTCTATTCTATTATGCATAATTAACATACCTAGGCACATTTAGCTCATCATTGGGCACTATTTAGCGATAAAACACAGAATTCGATAAAAACCCAAAAACAAGCAAAACTAAGCATGTTGATAAGCAATTGAAACACATTCAAGCATATATAGGCAAAGCAATATGAAGATAGACATGTGCAAGCATATAGGAAAGAAACTGCTAGCTAGATCACATGGCAAGATCATTCAAATCAACAATGAGCAGTTTAGATCGAATAAAGTTAAATTGATCTCTAACTAGAGGTTTTGTAAAGATGTCTTCCAATTGATTTTTCGTGTCTACATGTGTGATATAGATATCTTTCTTGGCAATGTGGTCACGAAGAAAATGATGATGAACCTCTATATGCTTGTCTCTACTATGCAATATAGGATTGTAAGATAGATTAATTGCACTAGTATTGTCACAAATGATAGGAGAAACATCAAAAATTATGTTGAAGTCTTGGAGCATTTGCTTCATCCATAGGACTTGTGCACAACAACTCCTGGCTGCAATGTATTCAGCTTCGGTAGTTGATAATGCCACCGTACTTTGTTTCTTGGAGAACCAAGATACTAAGCGTGGTCCTAGAAGGAAGCAAGTGCCACTTGTGCACTTTCTATCAACCAAAACCCTACATAATCTGCATCACTATATGCTCTAAGAGTAAAATCCCTTGATTTAGGATACCATAGTCCAAAATTTTGAGTTTTGGCTAAGTACCTCAAAATCCTCTTAACAACAATAAGATGCGACTTCTTAGGACAAGATTGAAAGCGAGCGCACAAGCCAACGCTAAACATAATATCAGGTCTAGAGGCAGTTAAATAAAGTAAACTTCCAATCATACATCTATAGAGCTTCTCATCTACCTTTTCACCTTCTTCATCTTTGTCAAGTTTGGCGGTGTTTGACATGGGTGTATCCATCGACTTCATGTTCTCCATCCCAAAGTGCTTGAGTAGTTCACTTGTGTACTTTCCTTAGTTGATGAAGTTTCCTTCTTTTGTTTGCTTGATTTGAAAGCCAAGGAAGAAGGTCAACTCACCCATCATACTCATTTCAAACTCACTCTGCATAAGAGAACTAAACTCCTTGCAAAGATCAAGATCAGTCCCGCCAAAAATGATATCATCAACATATATTTGAATTATAAGAAAATGGTTAGAAGTGTGTTTTAGAAACAAGGTAGAATCAACTTTGCCCATAACATTACCGTCATCTAACAAAAAGTTCTTTAGTTTCTCATACCCAGCTCGAGGTGCTTGTTTGAGTCCATAGAGAGCTTTTTGCAACAAATAAACATGATTGGGTAACTTGTCATTTTCAAAGCCCGGAGGTTGAGCAACAAATACTTCCTCCTCGATTGTTCCATTCAAAAATGCACTTTTAACATCCATTTGATATAACAAGAAATTTTTATAGCTAGCAAAGGCAAGTAGAATACGAATAGATTCTAATCTAGCCATAGGAGCATAAGTTTCATCAAAATCAATGCCTTCCTATTGGTTGTATCCTTGTGCTACTAACCTTGCTTTATTTCTTACCACTTTTCCATGCTCATCTAGCTTGTTGCGGTAGACCCATTTGGTGCCAATTATTTTTCTATCAATTGGTCTTGGCACTAAGGTCCACACACGATTCTTCTCGAATTGCTCTAGCTCTTCTTGCATGGCAAGGATCCACTCATCGTCACCAAGGGCTTCTTTGATGTTCTTTGGCTCTAGTTGAAAGATGAAGGCACTGTCTGCTTGTTCTTTGTTGTGAGCAGCTCGTGTCCTCACTCTCTCGAATGGGTTGCCAATGATCAACTCCTTGGGGTGATTCTTTGCAAAGCGGGGAGTGGGATCCTTCTTTTCTTCATCTTCTTCTTCTTCTATCACTTGCTTGCCTTTGTTTTTGATGTTGAGGTCTTTTAGAACAGGAATTAACTCATATGAAACATCATCATCACCAACATTCTTTCCAACAAAAGGGTTAGTTTCAATAAATTTAACATTGATAGATTCTTCAATTTTAGACAATTCAATGTTGAATACTCTATATGCCCTACTAGTAGTGCTATAGCCTAGGAAGAAAGCCTTATACGATTTCGGATCAAACTTGTCGAGAGAATCCTTCATGTTTAAAACAAAACAATGACATCCGAAAACATGAATGAAATCATAGACGGCTTCCTACCACGCCATTGTTCATAGGGGGTTTTCTTAAAAGACGGATGTGTGAAAACTCGGTTTTGCACAAAGCATGACGTGCTAACAGATTCAGCCCAAAACTTCTTAGGAGTGTCATACTCAAGAAGCATGGTCCTAGCCATCTCTTGTAGTGACCTGCTCTTCCTCTCTACAACCCCATTTTGTTGAGGTGTACGAGGATAAGAGAAATTATGCGAATAACCAGATTTGTCACAAAAATGCTCAAAAAGATCATTTTCAAACTCTCCCCCATGATCACTACGGATAGAAACGATTCGGCAAGAAGCTTCGTTTTCAACCCATTTACAAAAGCTCGAGAAAATATCAAGAGTATTGCTTTTAGAAATGAGAAAGAAGGTCCAAGTATATCGAGATAAGTCATCGACAATAACAAGACAATACTTGGAACCACGAAGTGTTTGAGTTCTCATTGGTCCGAATAGATCAATATGAAGAAGTTCAAGAACTCTCTTGGTACTCATGACTCCTTTGGATTTGAAGGAGGATTTGGTTTGTTTCCCTTGTGTACAAGGTTGGCATTCCTCATCCTTATCAAAATCCAATTTGGGAAGTCCTCGGACCAAGTCCTTTTTGTTCAACTTCTTCATTTGATGCAAATTCACATGACCCAAACGACGATGCCAAAGCGAAAGATCGTTTTTATCCACAACTAAGCATCTATTTAGTATGGGCTTAAGAGCATCAAGAACAATACCATAAAGATTACCATTTCTAGTTCCCTTATATATAACATTGTAGGAGAGGGAATCTAGAAGCAAGCATTCTAAGGAAGTAAATAACACAAGATATCCATTATCACAAAGTTGACTAACACTAATTAAATTGTGATGTAGGCCATCAACAAGCAACACATTTTTAATACATAGTTCATTGCCTACATCACCCTCACCTATAACCTTACCATTCTTGTTATCCCCGAAGGTTACTGATCCTCCTTTCTTTTTCACAAGCTTGTTGAAATGGCTGATTTCTCCAGTCATATGCTTAGAGCAGCCACTATCAACAATCAATCTCTTGTTAACCTGCAAGAAAGAAGGATGTCGGAACCCAAATCAAACTTTGGGGTCTGGGGTTAGCTTGGGGACCCATTTCATCTTTGGGTTGGTCCCCTTGGGCTTGTAAGGACAATAAGTAGAATAGTGATCATCACATTTGCAATGCACACAAACCATAGGGTTCTTAGAGCCGGAAGTCTCTCCATGGAAAACGGGAGGTTCCACACTCTTATTCTTACCCTTGTTCTTTCTTTTCTTCTTACCTTTGGGAGCAGTCCCATCATATCCCAAACCAATAGCACCAACCTATTTGGTAGAGTGTTCTAGGACATCATTGAGGGATTTCTTTCCCGAAAGAAACCTTTGCAAAGTAGATCTTAACTTGTAATTATCATCACTAAGATTTATAATAGTAGTATAAAGACTAGCAAGATCTTCTCTAGCATGCAAAAGGTCGGCCTCAAGATAGAGGGCTTTAGTAAGAAGAGAATCTTTTTCTAAAGTTAAGCTAGCAACTTCATTTCTTGGCAAAACAGGCCTAGAAGAAAAATCACTAACTTGAGCAAGAAACTTGGCATTTTCAGATTTAAGCACAACAATTTCCCTTTGATAAGCATAAACTTCATCTCTCCTAGCATCATCAATGAGTTTGAGTTCCACATTTTCAGTTTTAAGAGTATCAAGCTCATCTAGGCAATTTTGGTGTTCTATCTTAAGATTTTCAATATTTTTAATATATGCACCATTCTCGGTCTCTACTCCATTGTATTGGAGTTCAAGGTCAAGAAATTTCCCTTGCAAGGAATCTATGCTATCAAGATGCAATTTTTCATTTTTATCAAGAATATCAATTTTGGCATAAAGATCATCAACTATTTTGCCTAATCTTTTCCTTTTAGCCTTACATTTAGCAAAATATGATTGACATTCATTAAGCATATCAATGATAGATTCTTTAGGCAGCTCAAGCAAATTAACTTCACTTACCTTGCTTACCTCACTTACCTCACATACATCTTCACTAGTAGACGCCATGAGAGCTAAGTGGCATTCTCCATCTTCGAAGCTTAAGGAGCTTGAAGAGCTTGAAGAAGACTCCTCCCATGCTGCATCTTTGAATCTTCTTTCCTTCTTATCTTTCATCTTGTACTTGGCTTCTCTCTTGTACTTGTCATCTTTCTTGTACTTGTCATCTTTCTTGTGGCTGCTCTTGTGATGGCTCTTTTTCACCTTTGGGCAGTCACTCTTGTAGTGGCCTTTTTTACCACACTCATAACATCTTGGAGTTGAGGAAGAGGGCTTGCTCTTGAAGTGCTTTCCTTTTGAGTAATTTGATTCATGCTCATTGGAACCTTCATCTTCACTTGAGGAAGGGATGGGAGACTTCAAGGCAAGTTGTTGTTGTCAGACCATTTCTTCAACTTGTGCTTTGAAGGATGTGTCCTTTACCTTCTTAGACTCCTTTTCTTCTCTTTTCTCTTCCTCTTCTTGCTTGTCAAGCCTAGGTTCATGGGCTTGGAGGTTACCAACCAGCTCCTCGGTTGACAACTCACTTAGCTTGTACACTTCTTCTATTGAAGTAACCTTAGGCTCCCATCTCTTAGGAAGAGATCTCAAGATCTTGGCATTGATAGTACCTCTATCCATAACACTCCCAAGAGCTGCCAAGATATTCAAGATGACATTTAACCGAGTGTACATATCAGCCACTCTCTCATTCTTACCCATCTTGAAGTTCTCTAGAAGACCACCAAGCATGTAGACTTTGGCCTCCTTCACTTGCTCGGTTCCTTCATAGGTGACACACAATTTGTGCCATATCTCATGCGCCGTGTCCCAAGAATAGATCTGGTTGAACTCGGATGGAGTAAGAGCGACGTAGATGATGCTCACAACTTTGGCGTTGAGTTGAGCACGCTTCATCTCTGCTTCCGTCCATGTGGTGATGTCCCCTTTTGGATCTTCATACTTGAGATGGACAATCTTCCACATTGCGTAGCTCACCCCTTGGAGGTAGAATTGCATCCTCCTCTTCCAATATAGGAAGTTTGTGTCGTCGAAAACCGGGGGTCTCATGGAGAAGCTTCCTTCAAGGTTGAGTGACCCAAGATCCGAATCACCCATCTTCTCCTACTTGTTGAAGTATCTTGGAGAAGACTTGATCTGATACCACTTGTTGGATCAATAGGCTCTAGAGGGGGGTGAATAGAGCTACACAAACTTCACAAAATCAATTAGACCACCAATTTAAACTTTGTGCAGAGACTAATTCAAGCAGCAATTTTGATGTCCTAATCTAGCATACAAAGCAAGGATAAGATATAATGAATTGCAAGCACTTGGACAGGTGGTTAGAGTGGTTCCACATCCTAAACTTAGGATCGATGTCAATCCACTACCTAGAGTTGGTTAGACTCTAGGATTTGCAACTTGGTCCTATTATATATCACAATGAGATTACAAGATACATAAACCACACAACCAAGGGATTAAAATCTCAAGCCAAGATCTTCTACCTCGCTCACCAAGGACTTACCCACTAGAAAGATTCTTCAACCTTCTTCAAAGGACTTACCCAATCTTACCTGAGTCTTCAGCCTTGCAGGATTTACCTATCTTGCTTGAGCTTTGCCTTGTACCTCTCCTTCTCTTGGAGAGCTTCTCCACGTTTCACCTTCACCAAGGGATCTGGAGCAGCAAGCAATCTTCACTCTTGAAGATCATCCATCATCTTCACCTTCACTTGGAGAAGAACAGCAGCAACCTCTCTTTCACTTGGAGAAGCAGCTTCAATCAATCTTCATAAGGAAATGGAGGTAGGAAGAGAGAAAGGAGAGACGTACATCATAAATGGGATAGCTCTCATACATATGGACCTAACTCACTCATAACTCACGAATTTATCTTGAAGGTAGAGAGAGAAAGGGGCTTAAGGGCTTGGAACACTCTCAACTATGCTAGAACCAAGTTTGCAATGGAAGAGCATCTTGGAATGAACTCCAAGGGGTTCTATTTATAGTTGAGGGTGGCCCTTTAAGTTGTGGGACACTTGGATACAAAAATAGCCATTTTGTGTTCAAGAAAACGACTCTATTTTTGCCCAAAACACTTCACCAACGGTCACATCACTTTTTCTGCAAATTCCGTACAGTGCAATCGGTCGAGTTTTAATGGGGATAACTCGACCGACCAGGTAAAATACAAATCTGATATTCAAATGATCGGTCGAGTTTGTCCTGACAAAACTCGACTGACCATTTAACTGGAAATGGCCTGTTACCCGTTCGGTCGAGTTCTGTGCAAGCACAACTTGACCGATGCAATCTTCAAAAAATCGACTAAGGACTGATCGGTTGAGTTTCAAGCCTGAGAAACTTGACCGACCAAGTGCCTATAATCCATTTTCTAATTTGCATTTAAAGTGATTAACACTTGGTGAATTTTGTCCCAAACATTTTTCTCTTCTAAGCTACAAGTCAATTCATCATTACAAGTGATTACATAGATGTTCTAAGGTCGTTTACATAGAAATCCCAAAACGCACACTTGTAGCCATTTTGAATTGAACTTGACCCATTCTAGGGCTTTGGATTTTAGATCCTTTTCCTGTACCTAATGCTTGCAAACAATCTTAAATGCACATATTAGATACATATGAGTGGAATGGTTAAGTCATTATCAAAATATAGGTAATGTATAACCTCTAGGTCAACACCTCAATATAAGCACTCACTTCATCGATGTTGTGTAAAATATACAAGTGAGCTTGTTCCAACATCTCTTTGCTGATTACTTTTATCTGTGATCCTAAAATCCCTTTGCCAGAATACTCCCCAATATTCTTGTCATTTACAGGAGCATCATTACCACTTAGAAAGTCATTGCAAAAATCTATAACCTCTCTCACCACATAAACCTCAATAATACTCCCTTCAGGACGATAACGATTTTGAACATCACCTTTAAAAATGCTCGTGTATCGTTCAAAAGGATACATCCAATGCAAGAAAACTGGTCCCGACATTTTCACTTCCCTAGTCAAGTGGACAACAAGATTTACCATGATATAATAGAATGAAGGAGGAAAATACATCTCAAGATGACATAGGGTAACAACCACTTCTCTTTGCAACTTATCGAGAGTCTTAGGATCAATAACTTTGTTGCATAGACAGTTGAAGAAGAAACAAAGTCTGGTGATTGCAAACCTTACATGCTTCGACAATATAGATCAAATTGACACAGGCAATATTTGTTGCATTTGAGTGTGACAATCATGAGATTTAAGACCTATCAGCTTCAGATCTTTCATTGATACCAATCTACGAATGTTGTATGAGTAACCATGGGGCACCTTAACATTAACCAACCACTCACAAAAAGCTTTCTTCTCCTTTCTAGAAAACATGTAACAAGCAGGAGGTAAATATGTTCTCCGATCACTACTAACTACTTCTGTTAATTCTGTCCTTTTTCCCATTTCACGTAGGTCCATTTTGGATTTGATCCCATCTTTAGTCTTACCTGGTATATTCAACAGAGTACCAATGATGCTATCACATACATTTTTCTCAACATGCATGACATCAATACAATGCCTGAATGCCAAAGAACTCCAATAAATAAGATCCCAAAATATTGACTTCTTCTTGAATAAAGTTTTGTCACTCCGTGTGGCCATGGTACATTGTGATCTCTTACCAAATTCATTGACAAAGTCTTTTACTCTTTCTTAAACAACCTCCCCCTGGTATAGGTTTAGGCACACTTTGTTCCTCATTCCATCCATTGAACGCTTTGCGCAACCTTTGGTACAGATGAAATTTTGGAAGAAACCTTCAATGACCAAGATATATAGTCTTGCCGCCATGTTTTAGTCATATTGAATCAGTGTTTTCTTCACATATAGGACACACTTTACATTCTTTGACACTATATCCAGACAAATTCCCATATGTCGGAAAGTCATTAACAGTGCAAAACAACATAGTGTGCAAACAAAATGTCTCTCTACGTGAAGCATCGTAGGCCATCACATCTTCACCCTAGAGTTTATTTAAGTCATCAATCAGGGGTTCAAGATAAACGTCGATATCATTTCCAGGTTGTTTAGGGCCCGATATCAACAACGACAACATAACATACTTATTTTTCATACACAACCAGGGAGGAAGATTGTATATAACAAGCGTAACATGCCTAGTGCTATGTTGGCTGCTCAATGTCCTGTATGGATTCATCCAATCCGTACAAAGCCCAAGTCTTAGATTCCTGACTTCTTCACCAAATTTAGGGTACAATAAATCAATCTTCTTCCATTGTGGGTAATTAGACACATGCCATATGATCCCATCATTATTTTTATGGCATCCAACTTATAAAACACGATTAACTAATGCAGAAGCGTTCCCTAAGCAGCGGATTACCAAAAATCACTAAAAATTAAAACCTTTTTAACGAAAGATCCATCAAAGGAAAAATTTCTCACATAGAACCAAAGTAACACATTTACATTTTGGTTTTAAAGGTACATGTCATGCATCATCTCTTTCTGAGAGTTACAAGCATCAACTGCACTGGTAAGCTAAACACAGGCAGTATAAAATCTCGAGGCATTGAGCTAAAATCTCAAAAGCACTAACTACTACTCCGAGGACCTAAGAGTACAGAGACGACACATATGACTTTATCTACATCTACACAAGGTACAACATCCAGTGTCTCCACCTGAGACTTCACCGTTGTCCCTACTGCTGTTGCTGCTGTCCTTCACCTACTGAAGGGTTCCTGCCTCCTCGTCCGCATCCACCTAAAAATGTGGTTCCCACAGGGGTGAGACAATTGTAAATTTCCCCAATGATAGATATAACTCTCTGCCAGAAACATTATTATTGTAGCTTAAGAAGATAATTATACACAAAGGAATTATATATGTTTGGTAGCAGTTAATTCAATGTATAATAGTTTAGAACATCATTCTTATAAAAACATTACAGCTATAACTTGATAGAACAAAATGTCACTTATCCTTTAAGGAATATGAAGAACATGTATGACATTCATTCACTACAACATCACAACATTAACTATCTTTAGGTTTAGATCATATATCTAACACCTGGCATTGTCATTGTGGAGTCATAGCATGTAGCCATACTCTTTTCACAAAGTGTTGGGATCTTAGTCCCTCAACTCACCAAGCACAATTCCATTTCTTAACAGGTTCATCATCATGATTATAGTATCTGGGTATTTGAACCCAGAACTCACCATAGGATACTTATTATCACTTATTAGGTAACTTAATACCTTCAGATCATCTGACCAAGGACATCATGATTCTTGCTACACAATGTATTACAAATAGTACACAAGACTCAATGATTCTTACTACACAAAGCATACGAAGGCTAGTAAATCCTATAAAACATTCTCAATACAAAGCATCATAGCCCATACCTGGCTATGCTCATCTTCTCAACATATCTGCATGATCAGTAATCATGACATAATTACATATCAATATCATGCAATACGAGGGTTATCTTATTACGTTCATAACCCATTAGTCTGTATTTGAGCTTCACATAGGATTACCCTGTGTTAGAATTTCACATAATAATACTCTGTATTAGGGTTCACATAACATTAACTTGTCATAGGATTTCACATAGCATTACCTTGTATTAGGGATCACATAGCATTGACTTGTATCAAAGTTTCACATAGCAATACTCTGTATCAGGGTTCACATAGTAAGGAATCAATATGGATAATCATAAGTATTCAATCATACTCTTTATTCTCATCATTCATCAATCAATGAATTATCAACACACAACATGAGTTTCTCTCTCATCTTTATCGGAATATGATCACATCATAGTTTATAGGTTTGAACTAACCTTTTCATAAGGCATGTTAGCCTACATTCAACAGAGTGCATTACATTACAATGTAACCATTGACATGACACATCTCATGTGTCATTCAACCAATTATCCTGGACTTATAACTCATCAAGGTATACTAGCATTGGGGTGTTGGATGTGATATCTATCATATCTTGATATATCACTTCCCTCAACACCTTATCTTACTTGAGTTCATACACTTAGCTTGTATTAGGGTATTCCCCATCCTAATAATTTATGCACCAGTTCATCACATTTATCATGTAAAGTATTGATCATTATTCACTCACTTAGATTACACAACTGTTGCCAATACTATGGACTCATCCTTGAGTTAGGAACTATTAATATGAGCATATTCATTATCAACCTCTCTAGGTGTTACATTGTCATAACATTAATCACTATTCCATTATTAGGAATAGTATTCTCCATATTTATAATTTGAGGATTCACATAGCATATTTCATACATTTATGGATTTCACATAGTATTACTCTTCAATAGAGTTTCATATAATCATCCTTCTATATCAGGGTTTCACCTAGTATTGTGTGAAATTAAGATTTCACAACACATCACCCAGTGCTAGGTCTTCACATAGGATTAGTAGCACTACCCCATATTAGGGTTTCATGCACCTTTACCCTATTTTAGGGATTAAGGTTTACCATTCACATCCAAGTAGGGTTTCTCTTACCTCATACCCAAATTAGGGTTAGGATGTACAATATACATTAAATTAGGGTTTCCTTCATTGTTACACTAAGTTAGGGTTACATCACCACCCTGGATTTATAATAACACTCACCATTGCCCTAGATTAGGGTTTCACACATAGCTTTGCTCTAATTAGGGTTTCACACATAGCATTACTCTAATTAGGGTTTCACACATAGCATTGAGTATCTAAATAGCTTCACCATATTGGACCTTCAATGACATGAGATATTCAAATGGATTAACCATGTTGATATTCACAAAGTTAATTACTTAGACCCTCAATGATCTTGGTTCTCATACATCATTTGGTTGAAAACCATTTGAACAAGTTGTAATTGAAATCGATTAGACAAAGTAGGTATTGAAACCGTTTGCACTTTGAGTCTCCAAATGGTTTGAGATCATTTGGTCCCAAATGGTCTTGAGACCGTTTGGTCCAAACATCCTCAAAACTGTATGGACCAAATATGGTCTCAACCAATTGAATTGGATTAGGATTTCCAATGTTGATTCCTTCAATCATTGAATTCATGGAACCAATCATCAATTGGACCTATCCTCATTATTCGATTGAGTTTAATAGGTCAACCTTCAACTGATTTGACCCTCAATTGATCATCAATTGGGGGTTTGAATCAATTAGATTAGGGTTTGGAATCGATGATCCTTCAACATTAATCAATGTGAGATTGGTTACTTTGAAACCATTGAACCTTCATCCAAATTGGGCATGACCTGACCCCAAACGGTCTTGAGGTCGTTTGGATGACCTCCAAACGGTCTTGAGACCATTCGCCCATGTCAATATCAAAATCCAAGTCAATCAATCAAAATTTGGATCATTGGATTGACCACCAAATCAGCATTTGATTGCACTTCAACTTAGTACCTTTAGATCTTCAAACACCTAACCATACTTGTCCCTAGACCTCCAAACGGTCTTGAGTGACCACCAAACGGTCTTGAGACCATTTGGCTCATCCAACCCTTGGACTTTAGTGGAAAATCATAAGGGTTTGAGCTATTGAGTTGATCATCAAATCAGCACTTAATTGCAAAGTGATTTGGTACCTTTGGACCTTCAATTGGTCAACCATACTTAACCCTAGACCTCCAAACGGTCTTGGGTGATCCCCCAAATGGTCTTGAAACCGTTTGGGTGATCCCCAAACGGTTTTGAAACCGTTTGGGCTAATCAACCCAAAATCTCAAATCAACTCATTGGAATTTCAGCACTAATTTCAATTAGGGTTTTCCCAATTGATTAGCATTCAACTCATGATTCCTTGGGAATTAATACATGAAATTGGGTGAGTCATTAACCAACATGAATAGGAACAGGAATCTCAAACGTTCAACCCTTGGTCAACCCTCTCAAATGGTTTTGAAACCGTTTGCCCAAAAAGTTAATACTCAAGTTGAAAATCAGCACTTAATCCAATTAGGTTTGCCTAATTGATTAGCCTTCAACTCATGATTCCTTTGGAATTAATCCATCAAATTTTGTGGGTTATCAACCAACATAATTAGGAACAGGAATCTCAAACGGTCAACCCTTGGTCAACCCTCTCAAACGGTTTTGAGTCCATTACCCATTCGGTTTTGGACTAAATTACCCAATTGATTTTGAAGTTGAAACCCATTCGGTTTTGAGGTGAATTATCCATTGGATCTTGGGTAAAATTACCCTTGAAGTCTTTAGTAATTACCCACGCAGTATTGGGTGTATTACCCATACATTTTTGAGTGAATTACCCATGCGGTCTTGGAGTCCAAATACTCCAAATGGTTTTGAACTCAAAAGTGTCCATTCGGTTTTGCAACTAACTAAATCATGCAGTTTTGAAAACCGTTTGCTCATTCCCTTGGATAAGGTGTGTGCTTGCAACCTGCAAACCTTCGAAATATACTGCCATCTTCATGGCAATTGCATCAACTAATCAAGGGTATTACAAAAAGAGCAATTGAATCAATTGAATTGAGAAATTGAGTTCAATAACAATGAATATGGGTTCAAGTTATAAAACCCGCCTCCAATTGCTCCAAGATCACGAAAAAAATGGTGTATGCAACTCCTTTCACTATTCCAAGGGTCGTCCTCAGGCTTTGAGTGAAAAGATTTGGTTAGAATTGAAGAGGGGATCGAGTTATGAAGAATTCATACATTGATTTTCAATTTTCACCATTGATTCAAGGTGAAAGGAGGTCAAGAACCTTACCAACAGGTTGGGGGTCGTCCTCCTGATCCTCCATAGCTCCTTGGTCGTTTTCCAAGCAAGGGGAAAGAAAGGAATCCGAAATAGCCTTTGTTTTGGCTTGGAAAAGGTACTTTTATAAGAAAATTGATGAGAGAAAAAATCTCTTATAAAAGTCTTTTAATTCCAAAACTGTTGCCACCACTTCCCCCTTGGTTTCTTGCATGCAAGGGCATATATATCCCCACCGAGCTCCCTTCCATTATCCATGAATTAAGGGAAAAGAAATTAAGCACCTTAACCCTTATAATAAGAATATCCATATTTGAGTGGAAATTCTTTTTCTTATAATAATGGTGAGTGGAATTTCACCTCCTTAGGATATGCTCGTGCTTTTTCAAGGATTTTAAGCTCATCCAAACACATCTGAATCCAACCATTTTAATTTTGGTTGAAGGCCCTTTAATTAATACATTCATTTTTGCCCTAAATTGAATTAGGGTTTCACTTAGGATTAAATCTTGATTATTTTAATATCAAGATTCTCTCTCCTCCAACTTAATTCAAATGAGGCTCCCCTCTCAATTTATTTGCTCTACATGATGCCAAGAAACATTAGGGACCTTATTGAAGTGGTAATTTGCATGTTGAACCCTAGGTTTTGGGTAAATTGCACATTACACCAAAACTATGTTTTAATGCACAAGGATTGCTTTACTAGCTTAATCTTGGTGCCCAAGCTTGTGAAAACCATACCACTACATCATATCCATTATTATGATGTCTCCACATTATAGGAACATCTTATCATGCAACATTTGCAATTTAACCCCTCAACTTGGGTAATTTGCACTTTAGTCCAAAATAAGAAAACATTGCTTCAACATTGTTCAAATAGGACCAAAATTGAAACATAAGTTTCTCATGAGCCATAATTACTTTTCCCAATATAAGATTAAGCATCTACTCAACCTTATTAGGCAAAACATCTAGGGTTAGAATATAACCCAGGTCAGGGATGTTACATTTTTTCTTAAACTCTACATGCCACCTCAAATTCTTCACATCTATCGGATTGGAAAACA
Source organism: Alisma plantago-aquatica (assembly GCA_963693085.1). Taxonomy (NCBI): domain Eukaryota; kingdom Viridiplantae; phylum Streptophyta; class Magnoliopsida; order Alismatales; family Alismataceae; genus Alisma; species Alisma plantago-aquatica. The sequence goes on along the minus strand of OY856413.1, from coordinate 883,250,638 downwards.
AGCATTAAAACTGTGTTATTATAGGTAGATACCACATCACCTTGGCAGGAGAACCAGCTTTAGACTTCCCCAAAGTCGTCATTTTATACCTTTACGCGCCACATTTTGGACAATCTTTCAAATCCACGTAGTCCTTTTGAAATAATAAATAATCATTTTGGCATGCATGTATCTTCTTGGCCTCCATTCCCATTGGGCACAACAATTTTTTTAACTTGTATGTTGATATTGGCAACTCATTTCCTTTAGGAAGAATTTTTGCAACAAATACAACAATGACGTGAAGCTTTTGTCGCTCCATCTATTGTTAGCCTTTAGCTTATACAATCTCAACAGAGTGCTAAGCTTCAGAAACTTAGTACAACATGTATATAACGGTCTCTCAACATCATGCACAATGTTCCAAAACATGGGTGGTGGATCAGTGTGCTCTACCCCACAACTATCCAGCATCTCATCAACAATGTTTACTGGAACTGGTTCGTTCACATCTACGTCATCGGAGGCAATTTCTTCTTCTACACAAGCACTGCTATCGACATCTACTGATTTCAGATTTGAAATCTCTCCATGCTAGTACCATTCTGCATAGCCTTGTACAATCCCGTTGCACATGGCATGACTTTTGATTTTATCACCAATGCCGACTTTCAAGTTGTTACCGCAATGTCTACATGGACACTAGAACCTATCTCCTAATTGTTTCCTATGTTCCTCCTCAAATATAATAAATGGATCAAGACCAGAAATAAACTCTGGGGTACAACAATATCGAATGGACATCCATGATCTATCCATTCTATGATAAAAGAGAAAACAAGTATATATTAGGGTTTAGGGTTAAAAGATTAGGGTTTGGGATTAAAAGATTAGGGTTTAAGGTTAAAAGATTAGCGTTTAGGGTTAAAAGGTTAGGGTTTAGGGTCTTATATATAATAAATGTGTACCACCTTTCCCATTCTTGATCACCTAATCTCACTAGTAAGTGTATAATGTGTATTTGATTTTCAAGAAAATTTTGGCATCATTTCCGCGCAGTTCTCCAAGTACACCAATGTACATGGGCAAATGCCCACCAACATATGTACTTAGAGAACAAATGGGAAAGTGTTGATGAAACATCATGAAAACTGAATATACATTATACACTTACATCGTAAGTGAGATTAAGTATTCAAGAACAGTCCCAAACCGGGGACTATCCAAGATTTACCCCTAAAAAGTAAATCTCAGATGGGTTTCTAGGCCAACAAAATACATGTATGTTGTCATTCCTATACCTAAAATCCTAGTTTCATCGTTCATATCCTAGGTTTTTGTGTAACATCATTTAACTCAATACATTCTTCCATTTGGGTAAGTCCATTCATTCATCATTAAACCTAATTAATCATTATTAATCAACTACACAATCTTGAAGAACAATTATTGAACTAAGTTGAATCAATCACTAACAAGAGAGAAAGAAAGCAATATTAATTAATTAAATTCATTCATACATAATTAACCCTTATAAATCAATATTAATCAACTACAAAATCCTAGAGAAACTATGTGCAAATCTAATTAATTAAGTTCATTCATGCATCATTAACCCTAATTAATCAATATTAATCAACTATAGGCAGAGCAGTATATGGTGGCATCATTAACCTTAATTAATCAATATTAGTCAATATGGTGGCATCATTAACCCTTAATAATCTACTATTGATTAACCACTCACCACACTAGTGGAGCAGGCTATGGTGGCGGCGGCCAGAGTTGGCGGTGGTCGGGATGGAGGTGTAGGTGGCCGGGCTAGAGGTGAAGCAAATGATGGCTGGTGGCTAGAGGAAGGTGGCAGCCGGTGGTAGACACTAGAGTGGCGGTGGATGATTGCAACTGCTCAAGCGGCATTCGATGGCGACATTGAGCGTAGTAGCTCCTCAAGCTTGTCGACATCCTCGATCAGGTGGTGAATAGAGCAGATCGCCAGTCGGTGTCCTCGATCAGGTGGGAGTACAACAGTCACATAGTAGCTTGTGACGACAGGTGGCGGAGAACGGAGGCACACCAAAGACGACCAGATGGAGTAGCGGAGGTGGCGGTGCACACAAAATTGCCAGAGACCTAGGCTGAAATCGATTGGGAATGAAACAGAGAAGGGGAAGAGTCTGATTTGTGTGGGTTCTATTAAGTTAACTATCAACGTCAGTTATTATAAAAATCCAACACTTAAAACCAATAGGTGTCAGTCAAACAAGAAAAATTGACACCTATCTCCCACTTTAAACAAAAAATTGTGCACCCAGTCGGGGTGTTTGTCGTCGGTTTCTAGATACAGAAACCAATGTCTACCCACATAAAATGAAAAAAAAAATTGTTCGTGAGTTACGATCATAATTGTCGATTGCCAACCAAAAATCGACACTGAATAGGAAAATTGGGGGGGAAATATTTTTGTGGGGACAACGCACGAACACACATCCTCGTCAGTTCTATGGCAATGAGGGGATAAATATTGCCTCGTAAAGGGTTTTTAGTCGTTGGTTCCTTGTCAAAATCTGACGAATACTTAGGGATAAAAAAATTTACGGGGGCTTGGTGCGAAACATATGTCGTCGGTTATAGTACAATCCACACCGGATTGAAAATTTTTGGAGGCAATTTTTTTCCCTGGAAAGTTGTATTTCACGGGTGATTTTGGACGTCGATTTTGATGTCAATAAACTGACATTAAAGAAAAAGTGATGCCCGTGTCTTTTGTAAATCAGTCAGCCTTCACATATAGGTGACAATTGTCCTTCTTAGCTGACGTAGTAGTGTACTGTCATCATTTTCTTATCGTTAACCGATGCCATCAAATGTGACGTGATATGTCATTTCTGTACTAGTGAAGGGACATCTAATCTTCCATGGAGAGTCTTCTGGCTCTAAGAACCCTATGGCGTATACTTGTTGTGAGAGTGATGATCAATATTATACTTATTATCCTTATAGGGAGAAGAGGACCAACCCAAATATGAACTGGGTCCCCAAGCTAACCCCGAATCCCAAAGTTTGAATTGGGCATCGATTATCTTCCTTTCTTGTAGGACAAAGGCAAATGGACTGTTGATAGTGGCTTCTCCAAACCCATGATGGGTAAAATCAGCCATTTCAATTAATTCACTAAGAAGAAAGGAGGTTCAGTGACATTTGGGGAAAACAACAAGGGTAGGGTAATAGGTGAGGGTGATGTAGGTGATTCACTTTGTATCAAGAATGTACTTCTTGTGGATGTCCTACATCATAATTTAATAAGTGTTAGTCAACATTGTGACAATGGTTACCTTGTTCTTTTTAATTCTTTAGAAGGCTTTCTTCTAGATTCCATCTCCTATAATGTCATATATAAGGGAACTAGAAATGGTAATCTTTACATTATTGTGCTATTATTGGTATATGCCTTTTTTCCAATGTGAATGATATCTATTTATGGCACCGTAGGCTTGGTCATGTAAATATGCATCAAATGAAGCAGTTGAGCAAAAAGATTTTGGTGAAATGACTTCCTAAGTTGGATTTTGAAAAGGGTGAGGAATGCCAATACAAAGGATTCCTCAGCACTAAAAGAGTTCTTGAGATTCTTCACATTGATCTTTTTGGATCAATGTGTATGCAATCGCTGCGTGGTAGCAAGTATTGTCTTGTGATTGTTGATGATTTCTCTCATTTTACTTAGAGCTTCTTTCTTGTTTCAAAAAGTGATACTCTCGATGTTTTCTCTACTTCTTGCAAATGAGTTGAAAATGAATCTTCTTGTCAGATTGTTTCTATCCACAGTGATCATGGGGAAGAATTTGAAAATGATTTGTTTGAATAGTTTTGTGAGGAATTTGGATATACACATAACTTTTCTTAACCTCAAACACCTAAAAAAAAGGATTGTAGATAGAAAGAATAGGCCACTATAGGAAATGCCTAGGACCATGATTCTAGAGTATGGCACTCCAAAGAAGTTTTGGGTGAAGCCATTAATACTTCATATGTTGTGCAAAATCGAGTTTTTACCCATCCTTCTATTAAGAAAACACCCGATGATATAGGGTGTGTTAGAAAGCCTTCCATTGATTTATTTAATGTTTTTGGTTATCCTTGTTTTGTTTTGAACACCAAGTATTCCCTTGACAAGTTTGATCCCAAATTCTACAAGATTTATTTCTTGGCTATAGAACTACTAGCAAGGCTTATAGAGTATATAATATTGAACTGTGTAAAGTAGAAGAATCTATAAATATTATATTTATTGAGTCTAACCCCTTTATTTCTAAGAATGTTTCAAATGATGATGTTGCAGGTGAGGTGATTCCTCTATTGAAATAGCTCAACATTAGTGAAAAAGGAAAGAGGTGTTATGCAATGAAGAAGAGAAAGAAGAAGAAGAAAAGAAGGATCCAACCCCCCACTTTGCAAAGAATAATCCTAAGGAGATCATCATACTGAATCCTTTTGAAAGGGCCAACACGTGGGCTGCCTACAATAAAGAACAAGCAAACAATGCCTTCATCTTTCATCTCGAGCCTAAAGATGTCAAAGAAGCTCTTAAAGATGATGAATGGATCCTTGCCATTCAAGAAGAGTTGGAGCAGTTCGAGAGGAATGAAGTGTGGACTCTTGTGCCAAGACCAAGTGATAGAAAGATCATTTACACCAAATGGTCTACCGGAAAAAACTTGATGAAAGTGGAAAGGTGTGGTAAGAAACAAAGAAAGGTTAGTTGCTTAGGGATACAATCAACAAGAAGGTATAGATTTTGATGAAACATATGCACTTGTAGCTAGACTTGAATCTATTAGAATGATACTTGATTTTTCTAGTCATAAAAACTTTCTGCTATATCAAATGGATGTTAAAAATGCATTTTTTAATAGTACAATTGAGGAGGAAGTATATGTTGCTCAACCTCCGGTCTTTGAAAATGATAATTTGCCTAACCATGTTTATTTGCTACAAAAAGCTCTTCATGGTCTCAGACAAGAACCTCGAGCTTTGTATGAGAAACTAAAGAAATTTTTGCTAGATAATGGCTATATCATGGGGAAAGTTGATTCTACCCTATTTCTAAAACATACTTCTAACAATTTCTTAATCATTCAAATTTATGTTGATGATATCATTTTTGGAAGAGCTAATCTTGATCTTTTCAATGAGTTTAGTGATCTATTTCAGAGTGAATTTGAGATGAGCATGATGGGGGAGATTACCTTCTTCCTTGACTTCCAAGTCAAGCAAACTAAGGAAGGTAACTTTATCAACCAAGGCAAGTACACAAGTGAGCTACTTAAGCAATTTGGGATGAAGAACACCAAGCTGATGGAAACCCCCATGTTAAACACCGCCAAACTTGATGGAGATGAAGAAGGTGAAAAGGTAGATGAGAAGCTCTATAGAGGTATGATCAGAAGTTTACTTTATTTTACTACCTCTAGACCTAATATAATGTTTAGTGTTGGCTTGTGTGCTTGCTTTCAATGAATTCCTAGGAAATCACATCTTACATCATTCAATAGGATTTTAAGGTATCTAGCCAAAAATCAAAATTTTGGACTATCGTATCCCAAGTCAAGGGACTTTACTCTTACTGTATATAGATATGCTGATTATGCATGTTGCTTAATTGATAGAAGTGCACAAGTGATTGACAGGATGCATGTCAGTCAAGTTGCCAATTTGACTGATCCCTTGACTGAAGGTTATGTGATCATGCAAATTGGTCGAGTTTCACCATCTCAGAACTCGATCGATGGCCAATATAGACTAAAATTAAGTAGGGTTCGGCCGACATTTCTTTCTCTCAACTAGATAAAAGTCGACTGATTTCCCATCTCCAGCTCCTCTAACCTTCAACCCTAGGTCCGCACACCCTCTCCCTTACCTAGCCTAGCCTCCTTTGCCTCTTCCCATACCCTTCTAGGTGGATAGTCGACTTGTTGGTGAGGATCTCTCCCTCTTTTGGTTATTTTTTCCTCTCAATATGACCCTATGGCATCCAACCGAAGAAAGAGAGCCGCCCCTAGTGGAGATAACCATACTTCTCTAATCCTTGCCTCATATCCTTTGATGGAAATTCTTTCATCTCCTTTGAAACTCTCAATCCCTACAAGGAGCTCCTTCCTAGGAACCCCTTCCACTTTTGAGCTCTGTTTGAGCCTTGCTTCATAATGACAAAGGCTATTACATAGGTTGTGAAGTTGTTCCACTTCCATAACCTAGGTGCTATGTCTGTAGAATGTCGATGCTTTCATAATTCCATCACAAGCACTAAGGCAGTCCATGAAATTCTGTGCAAATCTTTCATGGAACTATGACACTATAGAGCCACCACCCAATAGCCATGTAATTCTCACTTCTATGATTGCCGGTGTAAAATTCACACTCTCTGAAGATTTCTTGAATATCTTTTTCAATGGAATTGGGGTCATCGACACATGGAGGAAGGACTATCCTGACTATTTTGATCTGTTGGACCATGAGGCTTTCTACAAGCACTTTGAGCTTACTCTCCCTAATATACACACGTTTTTGAAGAATCCTTATGTTCCCCATAGGAAGAATTCAACCTTTCCATCCTCTTTGCTTGATCTCAAGAACATGTTGATCACATTAGTTGTTAACTACAATGTCCACCCAAAGAAAAATCAAATGGGAATTTCAGAGAACAGAAGTGTGATCATGTATTGCCTCTTAAAGAACATTGGAGTCAAATGGTCCCGATATATTCTACACCACATGACCTGATTTGAATCCAGGAAGAATACCCATGGTACCCACCCACCCTACCCTGCCATGATCTATGGTCTTTTCTTTTTGCTACCAAGAAATCTCTTTTCCATGATTTCAAAGCTAGTCAGAAAAGGGGTTTGTATTAGTGAAACCACAATCAAGAAGACTTTCCTACCTACCTCCTATACCACATAGAGCCTCCACCTCTACCTCCACCTAGGAACCTCCACCTCCACCACCACCCTGACCTGGCCACGCCTCTTTCTTGGTGTGAAATGAAGCCCTTTTGGGTTACATGATGCACCGATAGGCGTACAACCTTCAAGTTTATGACCACCTCCACCAAGACTTTTCTAGGTCATGTCTAGCATGAACCTATCCTATAGCCATCCCTACCCCTCCTACCATCCATACCCAAGTGGTGACTATGCTTCCTATATATATAGTCACTTCTACCCAGACCCTCCACCTACTATTTTTGTTGCCACCTTTGATGTTGGTGGTGGACCTGCCTCTGGCATGCTTCCTCCACTAGCTATCTCTATTGGCCCTCTTGCTTCTACGGTTGCAAGTATTGGGACCTCTTCTGCCACCTTCCTGTAGGTATAGGAGTTACTTGCTCTTGGAATGTCTTGAGAAGAGCAGAATGCCAGATGACCATGTCATAGTTTTGCTCCTCCTGGTGATGAGGAGATGTCTGATCATGCTGATGAGGATGCTATTGATGATGATGAGGACATTGAGGATGATGGCTCTAATGTTGGTTCAGATGACGAATTTGTTGGTGGCTCTGGTGATGATGCTACTGTCTCTACTTCACCTTCAGATGGTGTCGATGACTATGAGCCTGAGGTTGACAATGATGATGTGGATGAATTTAGGGTGTATGAATTGCAATAAATAGTATCCATACGATATTAAATCTCAAAAAATTCTAGTAGAATACTAATGATGATTTAAATTCATTTCTGGACTTTGATATGTATAGTATTCTCCAATACTAGGTATTTTCTAATAAATGAATAATGAGATGCCTTTGAACTCGTTGAATTCTATAAAATAAACCAATCATCAGAAAATTATGAAACTTGAGCCAGTGCCTAAGCCTGACCTCCTAATTAGTAGAAAAATATTGCAGAAAATTTTAGGTCAGTTCAAACCTAGGTTTGTCCTAAATCCTAAATTGGACCTAAATATCATCAATGATGGTGAACATTGTATTAATGATGATTAATTATTATTAATTAGGTGATGAATAGATAATCTAGATGACAATGGATGTATAAAGAATCTCTCAATTCATGTACATGGATATAATTATATGAATACTTTTCTAGATGGAATATGTATGAATACTTGCTAGTAATATTTGTACAAAATTCTTCGATGTATGTATATTATTGTACACTTCTGCCTTGAAAACTGAGAATATTAAAGAAATAAAAATGAAATGTAGTTACTGATGATGTCATTAGTCTCCCTATTGAGAGAGGGATAGTATTAATGTTGACTTGCACCTCCCTAATGGTACACGATATAGGGGGAGATCTCTAATGCTATAAGGTACGCGGGAATGGGCCCAATAATATATGTGATGTTGTGCTAAGTCCACCATAGTAATGCATGTTCATTGAAATATGATTAATAACTTTAGTTTACCTTATTATCTACCCTAATATAATGTTTTCTTTTCCTTTCTTTCTCAAATCTTTCATTATGTAAGTTACTATACAAGTATTTCAACTACATACCAACTTTTGTTGATTTGTATGCTTCACATATTTTCTAGGTTTAGAGCTAGAATGGGAGAAAAGATAAGAACTGATCAAGTTGTGCATGTTGTACCTACTGTAGATCCTAGCATACATGTTTAGACTTATATAAAATCTTCTTTCATTATGTAATTGTATTTCTTCTTGAGATTATATACATGTTGTCATTATATACATGTTGATTGTTGAGAATGTATGATGTGTGCTTATATTTGTATGTTCATGTATGTGTGTGTCGCTTCTGCATCGCTCTCTGAAACTATTAGCTGGCATTTTTGGATTTGTCCTCTCAGGCCTTCTATGTCTCGAGATGGAAGAATTTGGGGACGTTACAATAGGTGGACTAGGCTGATTGGTGTTTGAGTGATATGTCACTGTAGCAAACTCATACTGACTAAGGGGAAGAGATCTTGGGGAATATGGTTCTCCTAGATCTTGTACAAAGCTGATTTCAACTTTGCAATGGTCGAATGGAAGTTTGAATGGTATGCCTCAAACTCCCCAGGGCTTGATAAAATATGTAATTCAGTCATGTTGCACATTTGCTAGGGTTCATCAGTGACTCACATTGGATGATAACCCTTGTCTTGTCTCTTTTAATATTAAATGATAAATAACGTGGTAAGAGAAATCAGTTGTTCTTATGATGTTATCTATGTCTGATCTTTTGTTAATTATGTTAATATTTCAATCCTACAATTAAGACTCTGGTCATTACTATTCTCAATGGAGACTGTACTTGGTGGTTCAATTTTTGACAAATCGACCGATCACACTATTCGAGAAAGCCAATTTATACCATCGGTCAAGTTTGTCCTGGTGGCAACTTGACTGATCCACTTAAATCAATTTTGTGCAGCGAGTCGGTCAGACAAGTTCTGAGGATAGACAACTCAACTGATTGATATCATTCTCATATTCTATTAAGGATTGGTCAAGTTTGTAACTCGACTGATAAAGTGCATATAATGAATTTTACAAAATGATATCTAAGTGATCAAACGTTCGAATTAAATGTCCCTGGTTTTTTCTCATCTTAGTTACAAGTAATATCATCAGCACAAATGATTACAAAAATGTTCTAAGGTGATTTTGAATGACTTCCCAAATTTCTCATTTGTATTGCTTTTGACTTGAACTAAGTCAAGATAGGGCTTGATAAATTTGATCCTTTTCATGTACCTAATTCCTAAAATCAATCTTGAAGAAACATATTAGATACATATGAATGGAGTGGTTAAGTCATTATCAAAATATGGACAGTGTGTAACACTTAGATCAATATTCTTCCCCTTTTTGACAATACAAACCATTCCTCAACATATTGGAAAGGATATGAAAATTAAACCTTTACCTTTGAGAAAGGATATGATAGTTAAACATTTATCGTGTGAATTTCAAGGGGATACATGAATGAATCAATGTCAATTTCTCCCCCTCAATTCATGCTTACCTAAGCCTACATGGTTAGTATTTTCTACACATAGTCATAGAACATATACATACTATATGGTCCTCTAGAAAGTCACATGATATGTAGATAACTGACAAGAAAAAGGATCATATAAGCAAATAAAACAATATGGTTGAGGTTAATTCTCCCACTTTTGACATCATTAAAAGGTAGGGGGTAGAAGAGCTAACAGACACAAGTCTTCTTGATAGGCATATGCAATACCAATCAACCACATAGCACACATAAATTAGAGACAATACATAGAGAGACAAGAAATCCAGTCTCATAATCAAAATATGGAGTAACATACCACCAACTTAGATATATCCAACCAAAGAGTTAAGGTACATGGGATTAAGATTGTGATGCTAAGCCATAATTGTTTATTCTTCAAAAGTCTGATCTAGGGGTTCAATAATAAAGGGGATATTTTTAGAAGTCTGGGGTTATTTTTGAGGATTTATCTATAAAAGGAGACATTTTCTACAAATCATCTAAGAAATAGCTATTTTCCATAAATATATGCTAATTTACATTCGAATGTGTAAGGACCCTGACTTGAGTTTTGGTGTAACCCTATTTTCTTTGGCTTGATCATGTGTTTAGAACCTTCCTATAATCTTTTGAGATGTGATTCGGTCTTGTGTAGAGGTTAAGCCTCCCGTTTGAGCTTGTTTGGATGATGTTTGTGCTTTCTGTGATAGTTTGGTGCAAATGGCAATTTACCCAATATAGGGGGTTGATGTACAATTTTCCACCTCTGGAGTGTTCTTTATCTCTCTTGACTTCATGAGGGAGAGTGTGGTTCTTTGGGGCACCTTGTTTGTCTCTTGATTGAGTAGTGTCACCCTTAGTGGAGATTATAGTTTTTCTTGGGTTTGTGTGCCTTAGCCTTGTGACCTTGTTGCTTTGCCTTGACCTAGGTCGCGACCCAGGGTCTATTGGGGTGTTGTGGTTGTTGAACTTCCCCCTTGGTGTGGTGGTCACGACCAAGGTTGTCTTGGGTCAAGGTGGAGGTTGGTGAGGTGTGTTTCGACCTAGGCTCCATGGTGTGGTTTTGGTGTCGCGACCTTGTGGTGATGTTGTGGTGTGTAACAACCTTGGAATTCTAGGTGTGACACGATCACAACATAGAGTTGTCTGCTTGGATGGTTGAGTAACTACCTAGTGAGTATCACCATCTCTTGCATGCATACCTTATGTGGTTGCATGTGGATGCATTTTGGTCCTTTTAGTGGACAAGTGTTTCCTTGGAGCTCTATCTTGTTGACACCTCATCCTTTGTCTCACCTCCCTCCTCCTTTAATATATGAACTCTCTTTTCTCCATGCTTGTGGTTCTTTTTAGTCATCTTCTTCCTCCCCTTTCTTGTGCTCGCTTTGGAGCTTGGTGGAGCATGAAGGTGTGTTCTTGGTGCCTTGGAGGTGGCTCATCCCTTGCATGTGGTGATCCTTAGCCATATCTAGCTCTAGTGAGTGTTTTATCTTCTTCCTTTGGTGTTCCTTCAGATCTTCTACCCTATCTTCTTCTTTCTTGGCCTTGGGCCATGCTTTTCCAAGGTGATGCTTTAGTGTGCTAGAGAGAGTTCCTTCTCTCTTTTCTCCTTTCATTCCTTGGTTTGATTTTGGGGTTTTAATCTAACTTCTTGAGCCATCCTTTAACCTTGACGTTTCTTCCTTCTTGAGGTGCTCTTGTGAATGAGAGTGGAGCTTTTGGTGTGGCTTTTTCAACCCTTGGATCGTGTGCTTGGAGCTTTGGTGGTGATCTTCTTAAGGCAGGTTCTATAACACTAAACCCTCTCTATTATTGCACTTCTTGTTATGTTGTGTTGCTATTTTCTCTCTTTTAGATGTTTCTATATCATGCTTTCATATTAATCTTAATCCTAGAATTCATCTGGGAGTGTTATCATGCCTGGTTTGGAAGTAACCCAAAACCCTGGCCTTCTTGTATCCGTTTTGGGTAGAGGTGATGATATGGAGTTTCTTCCCCCCGTTTGACCCTTGATCTTGTCCCCATGCTTGGTTTTTGTACACCTAGAAGTAAGTAAGAGGTTAATTTTGGTTTTGGTCATCTTAGCCATGTTTTCTCTTCCTTTAGTCATGCTCTTCTTGGACCTTTGCCTTAGGGTTTGTGGAGAACAATTTGCTTGAGTCTCCTTCCATGGTGACCATGGTCCTTGCTTAGTTTTGAGCATGTTTAGGTGACCTAGATGTCTACCCTTGGTGTGGTCGCAACCCATGAAGTTTGGTGGTCAAGACACGGTTAAGGGTGTTGCGGTCGTAACATAGCCCATTGGGATGGCTGCGACCTAGTTGGCTTTGGTCAAGGTGTTCCTCCTTGTGATGGTGTTTGACCTAGTGACATTGGGTTGAGATCTTTGGAGCATAGCAACATGAAAAACCTTAGTTCCTTGCCTTATCTTGGTGAATACATCCCTTGAGTGGTGTTCATGACATGGTGAAATTGAGGCATCGTGGTCATGACATAGATGTGCTTGAGGAGCTTGACCGCGACACATGGCTGAAGGGTGAAGTAAAACCCTAACCCTAATGTCGCGGGCACAACATGTAGAAGGTGGTCGTGACATGATGAGGGAGTGAAGGGTTGAGGTACCCATGGTGCATGTCGCGGTCGTGAAATACTATGGAGGGTGGCCACAACCCATGTGCCTAGTGGTTAACATGTAGTGATGGTAGGTGGTTATCAAACATGTATGACCATCTAATGTTAATCATGTATACATATGTGTCATGTTGTTTTGTATGATCTCTAATTTTTTCTAATGAGGATGCTTAATCCCAACACACTCCATTACGGTGGAGGGTGGTGGTTCTAGGGTGGTTGGTTGACTCTAACCTTGCAAACCCTGATCGATAAAAGTGGAAACCCTAAAACCTAAAAGAGAATAAGTCTTGCATAAATCCTTATCATGAATGGTATTGATGTTATGTGATTATCTCTCTTGTTTGTGATCTTCTAACCATAAAGGTGTTATGGAATTGATTGTCATAGCTAGTGTGTGCTATGATATCTATGATGTGAATGTGTCCTTGTGAGGCATGTTGATTATACATGTGATACAGGAATATAGTGGTTGGGCCTCATGACCTAACATTGGTTATTATTCTAGCATAAAAGGATGCTTCATACTGATGAAGTTGAGGGACTTATATCCCATGGCATGTGGCTTTGTTGGTGATGCTAAGAATGAAAACAATACTGGCATGATGTGGTGATAGTGTGACAAGCTCACACTCTATATGTTATATCTACTGGATGAGTACTATGCCCTTATTTTGTAGAATTTGCTATGATTTTTTACGTTGTAACTTGATTGATACTAAAAGACACTTAAATGACCTAACTAATCAAGTGGAATCTAATCATGTAGCTTTTTCATGTGCCATAGATCCATTCAGTGTTAGCACTTGATGAATGGTGAAATGAGTTTAACTCAAAGTGCATATTTTAAATATGTGGGGGTGAGGACGAATATCCCCTTATGTCTAGGATTTGTGATACATGATTGGTTGCAGGCCATACCCTGATAGGAGTGTGGCTTAGGCCATAGCTCAGTGATACATGATACAGGATTGGCTGCGGGCCAAACCCTGGTAGGCGTGTGACTGTGGGTTGTAGCTCAAGTTTCACTAGTGTCGTGACCTATACCAAGGTGGGCTAGGCTTGTACAGTTGGACTATATGTCCCTGGTAGCAGTTTCACTGATGATGTCACTTTTGGATCACTCATACTGACTGAGGGTATGAGTCGTGGATTCCAGTTCTTCCACTAGACCTTGTATGGCACCAATTTTGACTTAGTAGTTGTAAATCCCAAGCCCACTGTCCAAGGCTCTAGAAGAGTTTTAGGAATAACGACTGGCCCCACATACCACCACTAGCCTTAACTACGCACTTTGTCCTCACTGACGCGCAAGCCAGGATCAACTTCTCGACTGGTCACCCATCCTAGTACTACTCCAAGATGAGCACGCTTAACTATGGATTTCTCTAGTGATGGTCTCCCTGAAAAGGAGGTGCATCTTGGTGATATGGGTAGTCCAATAATTCCTTATAAGATCATTTTATCCGAGGCCTCAAATCTTGGGATGTTACAATCTCCCCCACTTAGACTCTTGACATCCTCGTTAAGGCTCAACTATATAGCCTCATAATATTTCCCCATTTCAGTGCAGACCCAACATGGCCCATGGACACCCAGCTGCTGATCACAGAATACCAGCGCAAGGGTGGCTACATCACCATGGATAGCCCTTTCCTACATGCTTGGACCATACAGCTCAAGACTGGCATACCACATGCCCATGTGGGCCCCACCTACTGGAGGGGAATTGGCTCTGATACCATTTGTAAAGCCTGTGCCCACTGCCCAAGGCTCTAGCAGAGTTTCAGGAATGATGACTGGCCCCACAGACCACCACTAGCCTTAACTGTGCACTTTGTCCTCACTGACGTGCAAGCCAAGATCAACTTCCCGACTGGTCACCCATCCTAGTACTACTCCAAGATGAGAACACTTAACTATGGAGTTCTCTAGTGATGGGCTCCCTAAAAAGGAGGTGCACCTTGGTGATATGGATAGTCCAATCATTCCTTTTAAGATCATTTTATTCGAGTCCTCAAATCCTAGGATGTTACAACAATGGTCGGTTGGATTTGGGAGATATGACTCAAATCTTCGGGGCATAATAAAATACATAATCAGCCTTATAGTATACTTGTACAAGATCAAATATGAAAACATTGGATGAGGCCTTGCTTGCTTTTATATAGTACAGTTGGTAGCAAATTTACATTTTCTTCATGTTCCTTTTATGATGATAAGATGTTTCATAATTTAATTGCAATTATTTCTTCTGTTAGTGATGATTACATGCTTATTATGGTTGTAGCTTTACTGCTGTTCTTAATAATCTTACATGTGATAATAATAGTGTTGGTGGAGAGTTATATCTCCCGCTGAGATTTGGAATCTCAACCCATGGGTTCCCCACATCTTTTTAGGTGGACGTGCACGGGGAGGTAGAGATCGTGCATCATAGGTTGAGCAACAGTAAGAAGGAGAGTAGTTAACAAGGTTGGAAGTGCTACTGGTGGTTCTTTTGTTGTTAGAGTCCTAGAGTCATCTTTGTACACTCAGGTCTTTGGGATGGTTGTAGGGTGTGTTTTGTAGACATGTTTTGATGCATGTTTTGGTTTGTGTGACTTTTTCATATATGGACATATGTGGTTGTATGTATGCATATATATATATATATATATATATATATATATATATATATATATATATATATATATATATATATATATGTTTGGAACAAGTTTTTTGTAACAGGCTGATGGCATGCATGGTGAGTATCCTATGACATGAAAGGACTCATATGTAAAGGTTTTTTCTATTTGAATCTTAATGGGAATGGTTTTAATTTCCAAGGTTTTCTAGTAATCTATTCGTTTAAGTTTGTTTCCGTGATTACTCTTGAGTTGTCTTGTGGCTTGTGGCACGGGGTGTTACAAGGGTTTGCGATAGAGAGGTTGGTATCAGAGCTTTAGGTTCAATGGGTTTACATGGACCTAGGACTAGGGTTTGTGTTTGTTCTAGTGTCATCCATTATGTCTTATAGTGATTTATTCTTATGCAGAAGGAGAAGAAAAGACTAAAGATGTCTGGAGAACATTAAGAACACACTACTGAGAGCAGTTTCGGTGCACCAGATGGTGGTGCAAGGAACCAGACACGAGAAGATCAAGTGCCGGAAGGTCCCCAGTTTGACCCAACCATGATTGAAAATCCTGCCTTTCAGTCCCTTTTTGGGCAGTTCATGGCTACGATGACGCATATGGCAGACAAGATACTTGCACCTCAACCTAGGGCACCGGTTCCCAATATGGAATCTTTGGGTGCTGGAAAGACCTTTGAGTGACTTCACCTTGTTGGGGCAGGGGAGTATGCTGGGACATTTAATCCGACAAATGCGGATATGTGGCTTACTGAGCTTGAGAAAGCCTTCAAGATCCTCAACATCCCAGAGGTGGATAAGGTTATGCATGCAGTGTACCTCTTGAAGGGGAGTGCTGGCCATTGGTGGATCATAGAAGAGGAGAAGAGGCCTGGAGTGGTTGTAGGTTGGGAGAAGTTCCAACGCGAGTTTGTTTGTTGGTACTTTCCATGGACCTATCTGGACCAAAAGATCAGAGCATTTGAGCAGATCCAGTAGGGACCCATGATGATCAATGAGTATGAGGACAAGTTTATGGAGCTTCTTTGGTTCTATCCTCACATGGCTTCTATGGAGGATGAGCACATTCACCGTTTTGAGAAGGGGTTGAACGCTGAGTTGTGTACCCCGACGACTGCTTTGGAGAATCGAGAAAGGTTTGGCACATTTTTGGAGTCTGTCTAGAGGATAGAGAGATCTATGATAGAGAAATGAGAGACAAGTGTCAGGAAGAGGTCTACATAGTTCCAAGGGCAGTCGTCAGGAGGATAAGAAGCTGAGGTTTTCTGCACCGCCATCATCACAAACGTTCAGTGCTCCGACACAATGGTCACCGAGTAGAGGTAGAGGTCATAGTCTTCCATCTACTGGAACTCACAACACCACGTCGGTATCAGTGATGGGACCATCTAGGTCGTAGTTTGAGACTCGAGTTTGCTACAAGTGTGGACATACATGACATATGAAGCGGGAGTGTCCAATGAGGGACGATGAGGTGACCCAGCTACCGAGGTAGAGCCTATAGAGCAACAGAGAAGGAGGATGAGGACATGGTCAAGCATCCCAGGTCTGATCGTCTACTTAGGGTAGTAGAGGATGGGGGTGATAATAGGAAATGACTAGATTCTATGCTATGAGTCAGCCGGAGGCGGTGGTCAACCCGCAAGTAGTGATAAGTCAGATGGAGTTATTTCATTATGATTTGCCTTCTTCTTGCTTTGTATATGTTTTGGTTGACCTGGGTGTAACACACTCTTTCATGACTCGTGAGGTGCTTGATAGTTGTCTTTTTCCCATTATTCATAAGAAGGATAGTTTGATGTTGGAGACCCCATTAGTTGGTTCTACAGTGTTGCAGGAGGTGTGTCTTTCCTATGTCCTTTTTTCTTCAAGGCACAACATACCAATGGATCTCATACCGCTTGACATGCATTGGTTCGATGTAATCCTTGGAATGGAAGTATAGAGTGGTCTTGGATTGTAGTTTCAAGTAGGTGGCATTTGTAGATGGTGGTAATACATGGATCTTCCAAAGAGACAACATGATTCTTCTGACATATCTAGTATCGGCAATGGTGGCAGGGAAGTTGTTGAGACAGGATTGTGAGGCATTCTTGGCACATGTGCTGGATACCAATGTGAGGAATCTTGGTATTCAAGACGTTCCAGTTGTCAGAGAGTTTGAGGATGTATTTCCTGAGGAGTTTCTAGGCGTTCCCCCACCCCAAGAGATTAATTTTGAGATCAATTTGGTTCGCGACACACAACCGATAGCTCAGACACCGTACAGGATGATTCCAACAGAGATGGCAGAGTCAAAGAGACAATTGCAAGAGCTACTTGACAAATGTTTCATCAGGCCAAGTACGTCACTGTGGGGTGCTCCAGTGTTGTTTGTAAACAAGAAGGGTGGGTTTATGAGGTTGTGCATAGACTACAAACAGTTGAACAAGGTAATGATAAAGAACAAGTATCCATTGCCAAGGATAGACAACTTGTTTGATCAGTTATGTGGAACGACAGTGTCCTCAAATATAGACCTGAGGTCAGGATATCATCAGTTAAGGATCAAGGAGGATGAAATGCCTAAGTCGGTTTTTAGGACGAGGTATGACCACTATGAGTTTGTGGTTATGCCATTTGGGCTAACCAATGCACCGACAATGTTCATGGACTTGATGAACAGAGTGTTCTGTCCATTTCTTGACCAGTTTGTGGTTGTCTTTATAGACAATATCTGATATACATCTGTGGCAATCAACATCATGAACAACATCTTCATCAGGCGTTGACCTTGCTGAGGTAGCATCAACTTTATGCCAAGTTCAGCAAGTGCAACATCTGGTTAAAGGAGGCAGCTTTCTTGTGGAATGTTATATCTGCTGAGGGATTTCATGTGGAATCTAAGAAGGTTGAGTCTATGACAAAATAGGAGCATCAAAATACGCTGACAAAAGTGCACAATTTTCTAGGTTTGGCAGGCTATTACAGGAGGTTCATTAAGGACTTCAGTGCTATCGCTTTTCCCCTAACAAAGTTGACAAGGAAGGACGTGCCATTTGTCTGGGATGACAGATGCCAGTGTGCTTTTCAAACGTTGAAGGAGAACTTGACAAGTGCACTAGTTCTAGTCTTACCTAAGCAAGGAAAGGGATACATAGTCTTTTGTGATGCGTCCATACATGGTTTGGGTTGTGTGCTGATGCATGACAAACAAGTGGTTTCTTTTTCTTCCTGACAACTTAAGAAACACAAGGAGAATTACCTGACCCACAATCTGGAGTTGGCCGATGTGGTTCATGCTTTGAGATCTGAAGGCACTACCTTTACGACAAGAAGTGTCAGATCTTCACGGATCATAAGAACCTAAAGTAAATATTTTCATAATAGGAGCTGAACATGTGGCAGAGGCGCTGGATGGAGTTAATCAAGGATTACAACTACACGATTGATTTCCATTCATAGAAAGAGAATGCTGTGGCAGATGCATTGAGCAGGATGTCTTTGTCTATGCCCATGGGTAGAGCCCAGTTGAGTTCTTTGGTGTGCCACAAGCAAGACATGTTGATCTCCCTACGTCAGATGAATGTTAAGTAAGAAGTTTCTTTGCTAGCAGGATTGTTAGCACAAATATAGGTGAATCCCACACTAAGTCAACAGATCAAAGAGGCACAATGAGTTGATAGTTTGATACAATAGATTAGATTAGAGTTTGGTAGCAAGAAGTGTGATGTCTTCCACGAGTCTGATGATGGGACAATTTGTTACCATGGCAGAGTAGTGGTTCTTGATGCTGATGACCTAAGAAAGATGGTGCTTGAAGAGGGTCACTCATCCATGTATGCTATGTACCCAAGTAGCACCAAGATGTATCATAAAATAAAATATATATTGGTGGCACAATTTGAAGAAGGATGTGGCTGAGTTTGTTGTGATATGCGCTGTGTGTCAGTAGGTTAAAGCTGAGCACCAAAAGCCTGTAGGGATGTTACAACCGTTACCTATATCATAGTGGAAATGGGATCATGTGACTATGGAATTTGTGGTTGGACTGCCTAGGATAGCCAAAGGCCATGATTCCATCTGGGTGATTATTGATAGGTGGAACAAGTTGACACATTTTCTTCCTGTGAAGATGACGCATACTGATGAGAAGCTTGCCCAGATCTATGTTGATGAGATAGTGTGTTTGCATGGTGTTCCAACAACTATCGTGTTTGGTAGAGGCCCTCAATTCACAAGTCTCTTTTGGAAGCAGATCCACACAACTTTGGGTACGCAGTTGAGGTTCAACACTGCCTTTCACCCACAGATAGATGGCCAGTTGATGCAGGGGTTTTGAGTTACTTTTATAAGCTAGTTTTATGCACTTATTGGTCATATTTGTGGTTAATATCGCATGATTCAATTCCTTTAACCTATGATCCTCACCTGCATCAAATTCAGATTGTTTTACTTTATTTTTTTTGCATAGATTAATATATTTCTCGAATTTGATTTGTGTTTTTCTCTCATTTTTAGGCAATTCACAATTCTGGATCCGTCAATACCATCGACGTTCTGCAGATAGCATCGACAGAGTAATAGTGATAGAGCCAGAGAGGAAGCAGATAGTTCGATACCATCAACACTTTGTCGATGGTCTCGAAAGTCCAACAGTGAGTCAAATATCGTCCCATCCATACCATCGACAGGAGCGGTCGACAGTATCGAGAAGGCCTCAGACGGACCCCAGAAATTGAAGCAACCACAGATACCCTAAGGTGTCGATGTCATAGACACCCTGTCGATGGTATCGACGCTGTCAGATCAGAGTTTTGTCCAACACGACTTCAATCAGACGGCTACGTTCTTTTGGCATCCGTAAGTGGTACCTATACCTAGAAAAAGACGGCCCAAAGCCATGATTCACGTTCGATTGCATTGCACAAGTCCCGAAGGAGGAGAGAGTGAAGAACAGAGCCAAGAGCTATGCCCCGGGAGATTCCAGAGACATAGATGGAGTTTTTCACCACCGGAAGGATGTAGAACGCTCACCCCCGCACCGAGGATCACTCAATTCTTCTCCGTTCGGGGGTTACACCATCTCCATCCACGTTTTCTCCATGTTTTCTCATTCCTTCATGGTGTTTTCCATTGAGATGAACTTGCGGGCTAATCCCCTTTGTCTCTAGGACCGGGAGTAGCCCAGGAAATTGTTGTATGACTCTTTTTACATAGTTTATCATAATTTGTCCCTCAAATCCACGATATGATATCGTTTTCTCCATTGCTACCATTGTGCTTGATCACCATAATGGTAATCTAATACCTTTAATTGCTTTTGACAAAGAATTAATAGTTGAAAAGAGGCTGTAATCACATTAACTAATAAATACTTTGGAAAAGGAGATGTACGGTTAATGGTGGGAACCTAGAGACATGTTTTTCATGCACCTAGTCTAGGGCATAGGTTACTATTGGCGTGGAACTGACCTAGATTAAGGTAGTGAATTGTATCATGGAAGCGAGCAATTCTGGCTACATGCCACTATCTGGAAAGGGAGATGAGTTGTGATAATTGTGAAAGAATTAGTACAATGAGAACCCGCGGTGAAACTGCAATCCTAGAGATTTCTTTTGAATTGATTAAACCAACCATTTAATTGATTTCTTTGTTTTCTTTTGTTTTTTTTTTCTTTTTCAAAACAACTTCCAAACTTTTTTAATCAGTTTAGCTGATCGTGAGTAGTTAGTAGTAGTCTACCAATAATTACATTTCCTAGTGTTTGACTCGGGTCTCACAAGGCCTATATTACATTGACGCGTACACTTGCGTTATACGCACGGTAAAGTCGTGTCAAGTTTTTGGCACCGTTGCCGGGGAAATGGCAATTTTTGGCACTACGAGTGCTACAAGCGGCCACTCTAGGCCACTTTTAATAATTTTAATAATTGAGAGTAAATTGTCTATCTTTCAAATTCTTTATTCATCTAGCATTGTACTTAATCAATTTTTCACATTTCAGGTACTAGTGCATGGTGAAGACGCGTAGTACGTACTACGCATAGTTGACACCTGAGATTCCGCCTTCGGGATCGGGTGCGAGGAGGAGCATATCCACAATCAACCTGAAGACTTAGACACAGATTGTGAACCTGAAGTAATGGCTGAGGAACAGACAATATGGGAGAAGATCAAGGCTTCTTCCTCATCCGCGTCTAAGGGGCCAATAAAAAAGTAGGCGATCAACATTCCTACATACAAGATTGATCCGGCACTGGTAAACCTAGTCAAGTCTAATGCATTTCATGGTCTAAACAATGAAGATCCAGTGGCCCACAGCAACACATTTGTGGAAAACTGTGATATGATAAAGATTGACAGGTTCCCGCAAGAAGCACTCTACTTAAAGCTTTTTCCCAATTCTCTAGTGGGAAATGCACGTGAATGGATGCACAATCTCGATGAAGAGTGCGTTGAGACCTGGGATCAGATGGTAGAGGTCTTCTTTGAGAGATTCTTCCCACCCGAGAAGATGAATGACCTTGTGAGAAAGATCCATAACTTCAGTCAAAAGGCCGGCAAGACTTATTCAGAGACATGGGAGTGCTTTCAGATCATGCTAAGGAAGTGCCCACATCATGGGCTGGATAAGGACAAGCAGGTTAAAATTTTCTACTTTTCTCTCAATGAGCATGACAGAAGCAACTTAGATTCAACAGGCTCGAGCTTCTTCTTGAACAACACAGGTATAAGGTGTTGGAGATCTTGAAGAACATGGCTAAGAAGCAGTCATGGGGTAATAGAGATGCACCAGAACAAAATAGAGTTGCAGGGGAATTAAAGGCAATAAAAGAGCTAAATGAGAAGATGGACCTGATAGCAAAGAGATTGCTAGCAAAAGAGGATGAAGGATCTGATGATGAGGCATAAGTCAAATTCATCCGCCAACAACAAGGGTACAGGAATAATGATTACTCTTGGAGGAAGGATAAGAAGTTCTCATGGAAGGATCCCAATAACTTTCTATAGGATCCGGATGCCAAACCACAACCTACTATAGAGGAGAAGAGTAATGAGTTGCTTAATAAAATTGTGAAACAAAACCAAGAACTCATGAACACTTTCAGCAAGCAGCTGCAAACTCAAGGGGAATTCATGACTCAGTTTGGGCAGACGCTACAAAGCCATGGGGCAAAAATGAGGACACTTGAGACATATTTAGCACAAATGGCAGTGGAGATTGTGAGTCTAAATAAGCTCACAATACAAGGTTTCCCAGGGAATACTGATGTTCCCTGAAAGAACCATCAAGCTAAGGCCATTCTATTGAGGAGTGGAAAGAAACTTTTAAACTCCAAGGCTGATGAATCGAGCACATCATAGCAAGAAGACATAGGTGAGGCCGCAGAGGAAGTCATAGTTATAGAGATAGTGGAGGATGATTTAGAGAAGGCCACAGAAGAGCCCATTGTGGAGAAAGAGGCTGAGAAGAGTACGCCTTATGTGCCACCACATCAGAGGGCACATACTGTCCCAGTTCCTTATCTAAATAATCTGAAGGTAAAGAAAGTTGATGCACAATTCAAAAAGTTCCTGGATAGCTCTAGGAAACTTTCAGTCAATATTCCCTTGCTAAAGGCTATTGAGCAGATACCCTCCTATGGTAAGTTCTTAAAGGATATAATTACCAAGAAGAGGAAGATTCTGGACACTGAGGTGGTAGTGCTTAAGGAATAGGTCAACGCCTTTATTCTGGGAAAATTTCCACCAAATCGACAAGATCCATGATGTTTCAATATTTCATGCTATATTGGGAAAGTGAAATTTGGTGAAGCACTGTGTGATTCTGGGGCAAGTATCAACTTGATGCCCCTCCCTACATTCAAAAAGCTTGGTCTTAAAGAATCTCGACAAAGCAACATGATAATTTAACTTGCGGACAATTCTGTGGTACGTCCGTATGGTATTTGCGAGGATGTCTTAGTCAAAGTTGACAGGTTCGTGTTTCCGGCTGATTTTGTTGTCATGGAGATGCACGCTGAGAAAGGGAATGAGCTGCTCTTAGGAAGACCTTTCCAAGCCACTGTTGATATGATATTGGAGATGGGTAGATGTCAGTTGACAATGGGTATAGATGATGATAGATTTGAGATATTCATGCCGCCAAATTTAAAGCAATCACAAGCGAATGAGCAATGTCACAAAGTGAAGCACTTTGATCATAACATCTCTCTTTGCTTAGGGAAGCAGTTTCTTGATATGGCTCACGTCGTGACGAAGGTAGATAAGGGAACAATTGATGTGGACATCATGGAACAAATAAAAGTGGTTTCTCTTGTTAAAGCTGTGGGTTATCCCAATGATGAAGAAGAGGAAGTCTCACCATCTACTGAGGATGAAGCTATAGCAGTCTCCATGCTTGACTCATACCCACAATTAACTCTTGAAGCTTGTTTGTTTAACATAATGGATGATTTGATGAGAAGTATGTCATTACAAGAATGTGTTAAGATGCTTCAAGTGCTTCCTTGCTACTATGCCAAGCATTATGAAGAGCTAGGACCGCTGCCACCACCGCTTCAATCTTCTTTGGTCAGCCCACCGGATTTAGAGCTTAAGCCGCTGCCCCCTCACTTGAAATACGCATTCTTAGCGGCTGATGCAAAGCTACCGATGATAATTTCGGCATATTTGAGTGACGTTGAGGAAGAACAGTTGATGATAGTGTTGAAGAATCACCATGGTGCATTTGGGTGGTCAGTTTCTGACATCAAGGGGATCTCCCCTATCCTTTGCCAACACAAGATCCAGCTCACTGAAGGAGCCAAACCTGTGATTCATCCACAACAACGCCTCAACCTGTCATGATGGAGGTCGTAAAAAAGGAGGTGATCAAGCTTCTCTCTGCGGGCATCATCTATGCTATTTCAGACTCTACATGGGTGAGCCCAACACAGGTAGTCCCTAAAAAAGGGGGGAATCACGGTAACTCAAAATCTTTTGAATGAGCCTGTCACCACACGATTGGTAACTGAGTGGCATGTTTGCATTGATTACCGTCGGTTGAATTCCACCACTTTAAAAGATCATTTTCCTCTCCCATTCATTGATCAGATTTTAGAGCAGATGGGTGGCCGCTCTCACTTTTTCTTTTTAGATGGCTATTCCAGCTATAATCAAATTTCCATAGACCCTAAGGATCAAGAGAAGTCTACTTTCACTTGTCCTTATGGGACTTTTGCATGTTGCCGGATGTCGTTTAGTTTGTGCAACGCACTGGCTACTTTTCAGTGTTGCATGCTTGCTATCTTTTTAGATATGGTGGAGCGATGTCTAGAGGTTTTTATGGACGACTTTTCCATCTACGGTGCATCTTTTGATGAGTGCTTGTATAACCTAGACAAGGTGCTACATAGATGTGAGGACACACATTTAGTCCTCAATTGGAAAAAAATGTCATATGATGGTTAGCAAAGGCATAGTGCTTGGACACAAGGTGTCTAGCAAGGGACTGGAGGTAGATCCAGTGAAGATTGAGGTTATTTCCAAACTACCTCCACTGAATTCAGTGAAAGGGGTGAGGAGTTTCCTTGGTCATGTGGGGTTTTATCGTCGGTTTATCAAGGAGTTTTCTAAAATCACTAAGCCATTATCAAAATTGCTTGAGAAGGATGTTGTTTTTGACTTCAATGATAAATGTATGCATGCCTTCAAGGTTCTCAAGCAAAAGTTGATCTCCGTGCCGATTGTTCAAACACCAGATTGGACTAAGCCCTTTGAGCTTATGTGTGATGCGTCAGATTTCGCCGTGGGGGACGTTCTTGGGTAGCACCTTGAGAACAAACCCACACTTATTTTCTATGTGTCTAAGACTTTGAATGATGCCCAACTCAATTACACCACCACTGAAAAAGAATTGCTTGCCGTGGTTTTTGCATTTGAAAAATTTAGGCAATATTTGGTGGGGTCTAAAGTTGTGGTATGGACGGATCATGCCTCCATAAAATACTTAATGGAAAAGAAAGATGCCAAGCCTAGACTCATTAGGTGGATCTTACTCTTGCAAGAATTTGACATTGAAATTAAGGACAAGGCGGGCATTGAGAATGTGGTTACAGACCACTTGTCTCGGTTAGAGTGGGTAGATGAGAGAGATACCAACATACCCATTACCGAGACCTTTCCGGATGAGAAAATCCTTTCCATTTAATCTAAGGACCCTTGGTTTTCACATATCGTGAATTATCTCACATGTAAAGAAATTCTGGATGATTGGACTTATCAAGAGCGAAAGAGGTTTTTCCATTCTTTGAGATATTATTTTTGGGATGAACCTATTTTGTTGAGACAGTACAGGGATGGAATTTTGCGTAGGTGTGTACCTGAGAGTGAATATGATAGTGTGCTCAGTCATTGTCATACATTGCCCACCAGTGATCATCATGCGTGTACGAGGACTGCGAAGAAGGTATTAGAGAGTGGCCTTTATTGGCCTACACTTTTCCGGGATGCCTATGATTATGTGAGGAGGTGTGATTCATGTCAATGGGTAGGTAACATCTCAAAACAGCAAGAGATGCCCCTCAATGTATTTCAAGAAGTTGAGGTATTTGATTTATGGGGCATTGATTTCATGGGACCCTTTGTGTCCTCTAATTCCAATTTGTATATTTTGCTTGTCGTTGATTATGTGTCGAAGTGGGTAGAGGCAATACCCACAAGGACTAATGACGCTGTGGTAGTGTGCAGGTTCGTGAAGGAGCATTTGTAGGTTTGGTGTTCCATGGATGATCATTAACGATGGAGGCACCCACTTCACAAACAGGAAATTCTCTACACTATTGAGAAAATATGGGGTCAAGCATAATGTAGGTACCCCATATCACCCGCAGACACAGGGCCAAGTGGAGGTGTCTAATAGAGAGATTAAGAAGATATTGGAGTGCACGGTGGCCTCTTTAAGGAAGAATTGGAATGCATTACTACCGGACGCACTATGGGCATATAGAACTGCATGCAAGACACCTATAAGAACCACACCTTTTAGGTTGGCTTACGGGAAGGCTTGTCACTTGCTGGTGGAATCAGAGCACAAGGTGCACTGGGCGCTAAGGAAGTTGAACTTGAGTATGGATGATGCAGGGAGAAAGTGAATGTTAGAGATCAATGAGTTGGATGAGCTAAGGATGAATGCATATTGGAACTCAAGGATCTACAAGGAGTAGACGAAGCAAATACATGATCGCCACATTCAATTACGAGTGTTCAAGAAGGGTGAGAGTGTCCTATTGTTCAACTCGAGGTTGAAGTTGCATCTTGAGAAATTGAAATCCCGATGGAGTGGACCTTTTGTTATAGAGGAGGTGTGACCCCATGGTGCTATCATGGTGAGAGATGGTGAAAGAACATTCTTGGTGAATGGTCAAAGGTTGAAGCAGTATTATGGGGAAGACTACACAAGGAAAGTGCATGAGATCAAATTCATGGCACTAAATGAGGAATGAGGAGCATGCATGCGTCTAGCCCAAGACGTTAAATGAGGTGCTTGTTGGGAGGCAGCCCAACCTTGGTAGTGTACATATTTGTTTCTTTAAATTTTTTGCATTCCTAGGTAGTTTTCATTAATTTAGCACTTAGTCTCTACAAATGATACCCTGATGTGTTTGTTAAGTGTGCAGGCTGTAGAACAGTCGATACCATCGACATTTGGGTCGATGGTATCAAATTTGGAACAACAGAAAATTCTACTGAAATTTCATTCCATCGATACCATCGACCCCCTCGTCGATGGTATCGAAACTGGAATAGGTAGAAAAAGGATCGTGCGTCGATTGTATCGACTCGTCGTCGATGGTAGCAAGTTTTCTGGAGATTTTCTGACAGATTTTCTCAGTGATTTTGATACCATCGACACACTGGTCGATGGTATCGACATGTCTACATCAACATTAAATTGGTCATACTTTGCGGGGATCGAAGGAACATACAGGTGTCGATACTATCGACACATGGGTCGATAGTATCGACGACACATCATAGATTCGAGGTCTTCATCGAGCCGTCCACAATGCCTATCCGTGGACTATGTCGATGGTATCGAAACCCTATCGCTACCATCGACACGAGGCCGATCCAGGTCCCCACATTGAGCTGTCAATAACCGTCGATTGCAGCGAGGGGCAAACTCCAACAACCGTTGATACCATCGAAGGGACTGTCGATGGTATCGACACACCGACAGCAGACCCGGTTGTCCCTTATAAAAATGAGGGAAAATCTTTATTCTAATCACACAATCTCATTGCCTACCCTCCACATCTGAGGTTTAGCATCCCTGAGCGCCCAAGAGCAACCAAGATCACCGCCGACGATCGTCTTCGAGCATCTTCTTCGGCTATGTGGATCTCAATCTTCTCCGAGTGCCCCGATCGTCTTCTCCGAGCTCCATTCTCTTTTCTTTTCCTCACTCATTGTCGTGCAACCATGGTGAGACCGGGAGCGTCATCATCTAGGGCTGCACCACCTGCACTACCCGCCCCATAGCAAGGATTAGTCTCTCGGCCGAGGCTAGTCCACCCATCGGCGGAGATAAATAAGGTTTACGAAGAGTTATGGAAGCGACCGATTGAGCCAACCCAGTATGG
This sequence comes from Alisma plantago-aquatica, assembly GCA_963693085.1. Lineage (NCBI taxonomy): Eukaryota > Viridiplantae > Streptophyta > Magnoliopsida > Alismatales > Alismataceae > Alisma > Alisma plantago-aquatica. Next base: position 883,222,791 of record OY856413.1, on the reverse strand, counting down.
TGACCGCGAGCTTATCAAGGATCTAGGTTTTGAGGACAATCTCACCTATGTTCTTCAGGGACAATGATGAGAGTCCCCCATGCTCTGCCATGACCATGAGTACGGGCATACATTCTTCAAAGGATGGCATACCTATAAGGAAATTGTAATCGAGTTCCTGGCGTCACTTGATATATGTGTAGTTCCCAATGAACTACTGCCGGCGCGGACAACATGGAAGGAGGGGCGTGTGTCTTTCCACCTCTACAATAGGGACTACAATCTTACCCTCCATGAGTTCAATATGATATATGGGTGGTGCCATGGTGATCTGTGTCAGCCACCACAGAATGCTGATTATGAAGCGATGTATGCAAAGATGGTCACCATACCTGAGGGGTATTCTATAAGCTGGCACCACACTGTTGTAGCTGATTTTGAGCATCCTTTTGTCTGGATTCTTCACTGGATAATTTCCAAGTCATTATTTGCAAGGTCCAAGTTATCTCATAGCAAGTTCTAGGAGATGAATCTCTTCTTCCTCTATTGTCTTCTAGAGAGGACACTGATCAATTTTGGAGCCTTCCTTCTCACGCGCATGATGGCGGTAAAGAAGAATGTTTCTTATCGGGCTCCAATCTACTTTGGGGGCCTTATTACTCATCTTGCCATGCTTTTGGGGCTTGATCTTTCTCGGCTCGACAAGATAGAGAGTCGAAACACGCTCAACCTCTCTCACTTTGTCAACTCCGGCCTCATTGAAGTCCGACATGGCATCACCTATGCCACATGTCATGTGCGAGGTGTGTTTCAAAGGGTGCAATTGCCCAACCCTACTTTCAACATCAGACCAGGCCAAAGCTACAGGTGGCCGATCATTGATGTTGATGATGAGGTGGAAGAAGAATCTCAAGAGTCGGAGGCTCCAGAGGGAGACGCTGATGAAGAAGGGGAGAAGGAAGCCACTATTCCTCTTCGACGACGAGTTTCTCTGAGAAATCATCCACAAAACTATGGAGCATCCTCTTCTTCCCAACCATAGCCACCACATCCCTCCCATGATGGAGATGACCCTTATTCTATGAAGGGGGTGTATACCATGCTCCAGTCGATCCAGGAGTCCTAGTAGACAATGCTGCAGTCACATCAGACAGCTTTTGTAGGGATCCAGGATACAAAGAATATGCTTTATGAAAACCAGCAGGCGTCAACTCTTCAACAACTAGCAGTAGGTATACGATAGGTTGGGGAGGATAGAGCAGCATCAGCAGCCTTTCTACGATCATTACTGGAGCAGAGACTACTTTGGGGGATATCCGCAACCACCGCCCATGCCACCCTATGATCCCAACTTTTAGGGGAAGTATCCAGAGTGGAACCCCCATACCCACCAGTACCCGCCGCACCCACCACCTCAGTAGTAGCAGGGTATCACTGTTCCACCTTCTGAGTTTGTTCTTGACTATGAGACCATAGTCGAATTCAAGCTTGGGGGGGAGATGGAACCATTTCTATCTTAGTTTTATTTTATTTTCTTCTGTTTGAGCATTTTTCTTAGCTTTTTGCAATTTTTCTTCTAATTTTGTAATTTGTTTTATTTACGGCTTTCTAGGACCCACTTTCTATCTAGTGTAATCTGTGGGTGTCTAATGTAAGTGTGTCATCTCAATGTTTTTCATATGGGGCTGATGTGTGAATTGTTTGAAATTGAGCACATAACTTATGAAAATAATTGGGTAGGTCAACTTTAAAACATATGATCATAACTGTATATCCTTATGTTTCAAGAAATGAGGACAGATATGGATGTTGAGCTTTAACTGACCAAATGGTAACGTGACTTTAATTTGGAGTGAGAAAGAGAAACCTCTTAGTTACCCTGTGCACATGTCAGTAAGGAGAGACATATAATCTTTTCCAGTGGTTCTGTCATTTAGTCTTGTGATCTGTCCACCTCACTTCATTCATGCTCCACCAAAAAGAACTGGGAGCACATTACAGTTTTTCATCTCTTGATTGCATGTCATTTAGATAGTATTGCATTATAGCTAGATTTTTCATAAAAAATGAAAAATAAAATGAAAAATAAAAAAATAGATCAGTTATGCATGCACACATTCTAGAGTGCATTCCATTGTAGTTGCATATTTACTTTCATGTAGTTGCACTTTGCATATTTTTGAGCATATAGGACATTATGTGCCTTATTTCTTCTGAAAAATAAGAAAAGCGGGTAACTTGTTCTATACTCTCTTAAAAGTAGAATGTAAGGAATCAATTGTAGTAGTTATGTGAAAATAAGCTCGAAAAAAAATTATGTTTTGTAAATATTTCCGTAGTCAATTGAGAAAATCGGGGCTTGAAAAAGAATTGAAAAAAAGAAAAGAAAAAAAAAGTAGAAATCAGAGGGAGAAAGGAACTTATTTCACCTGCATAATAGGAAGAATAAGCCCATGATGTAGTTCTATAGACATTCTATCTCACATTGAGATGGAATAGTAGAGAATGCATCATTCCACCTAAAATGTAGGCATTAGGCCATTTTCATATGCATGTGCATCATTTAGGTCATTTTTGTAATTTCTGCATGTTAAACTGTATTGTGCTTTCTGTTCTTTCACAACCGCCCATTCCATCCACCCGTTGCTCAAAACGGTAGGCCACCCATGATTATCTCCTCATTCTTGTATATCAGGAGATCTGCTTCCATTGTATATGGTAGTTAGGATTTGAGCAACGTAGATAGGAGATCACAAGATGCACCACACATGAATCGGAGGAATTTATTATATTATCTGCTTTATTTGATTGTGTTCATTGATTATAGGGTGGACATCTCTCATGGGTGATCATTTTCACCTTTAGGGTAGTTATCGTTCCATGGTTAGTGAGAGCCGATATGTGCCTTGCAGGTGGGAATCATACTGTGATGTCTTTTATGTGATTATGTTCTTTAGTTGACCCTCAAAATTTTATTCTATAGTTTTGTTGCTCGAGGACGAGCAAAGTTCAAGCTTGGGGGAGTTGGAGATGGAGCAATTTCTATCTTAGTTTTATTTTATTTTCTTTTGTTTGAGAATTTTTCTTAGCTTTTTGCAATTTTTCTTCTAGTTTTGTAATTTGTTTAATTTACGTCTTTCTAGGACCCACTTTCTATCTAGTGTAATATGTGGGTGTCTAATGTAAGTGTGTCATCTCAATGTTTTTCATATGGGGCTGATGTGTGAATTGTTTGAAATTGAGCACATAACTTATGAAAATAATTGGGTAGGTCAACTTTAAAACATATGATCATAACTGTAAATCCTTATGGTTCACGAAATGAGGACGGATATGGATGTTGAGCTTTAACTGACCAAATGACAATGAAAATTTAATTTGAAGTGAGAAAGAGAAACCTCTTAGTTACCATGTGCACATGTCACTAAGGAGAGAAATATAATCTTTTCCAGTGGTTCTGTCATTTAGTCTTGTGATCTATCCACCTCACTTCATTTGCACTCCACCAAAAAGAACTGGGAGCACATTACAATTTTTCATCTCTTGATTGCATGTCATTTAGATAGTATTTCATTTTAGCTAGATTTTGCATAAAAATAGAAAAAAAATTAGATCAGTTATGCATGCACACATTCTAGAGTGCATGCCATTGTAGTTGCATATTTACTTTCATGTAGTTGCACTTTGCATATTTTTGAGCATATAGGACATTATCTGCCTTATTTCTTCTAAAAAATAAGAAAAGTGGGTAACTTGTTCTATACTCTCTAAAAAATATATTGTAAGGCATCAATTGTAGTAGTTATGAGAAAATAAGCCCGAAAAAAAATTTATGTTTTGCAAATATTTCCATAGTCAATTGAGAAAATTGGGGCTTGAAAAAGAATTGAAAAAAAGAAAAGAAAAAAAAGTAGAAATCAGAGGGAGAAAGGAACTTGTTTCACCTGCACAATAGGAAGAATAAGCACATGATGTAGTTTTGTAGACATTCTATCTCACATTGAGACAGAATAGTAGAGCATGCATCATTCCACCTAAAATGTAGGAATTAGGTCATTTTCATATGCATATGCATCATTTAGGTCATTTTTGTTGTTTCTTTATGTTAAACTGTATTGTGCTTTCTGTTCTTTCACAACCACCCACTCCATCCACCCATTTCTCAAAATGGTAGGCCACCAATGATTATCTCCTAATTCTTATATATCAGGAGATCTGCTTCCATTGTAGATGGTAGTTAGGATTTGAGCAACGTAGATAGGAGATCACAAGATGCACCACGCATGAACCAGAGGAATTTATTACATTATCTACTTTATTTGATTGTGTTCATTGATTATGGGGTGGACATCTCTCATGGATGATCATTGTCACATTTAGGGTAGTTATCGTTCTGTGGTTAGTGAGAGCCGGTATGTGCCTTGCAGGTGGGAATCATACTGTGATGTCTTTTATGTGATTATGTTCTTTAGTTGACCCTCACAATTTTATTCTATAGTTTTGTTGCTCGAGGATGAGCAAAGTTCAAGCTTGGGGGAGTTTGATGTAGGGGTTTTGAGTCACTTTTATAGGCTAGTTTTACACTCGTTTTATGTGCTTATTGGTCATATTTGTGGTTAATATCACATGATTCAATTCCTTTAGCCTATTATCCTCGCCTGCATCAAATTCAGATTGTTTTACTTTATTTTTTTGCATAGATTATCATATTTATCAGATTTGATTTGTGTTTTTCTGTCATTTTTAGGCAATTCACAATTCTGGATCTGTCGATACCATTGACGTTCTGTCGATAGCATCTATAGAGCAACAATGACAGAGCCATAGAGGAAGCAGATAGTTTGATACCATCGACAATTTTTCGATGGTTTCAAAATTCCAACAATGAGCCAAATATCGTCCCGTCGATACCATCGATGGGAGCGGTTGATGGTATCGAGAAGGCCTCAGACGGACCCCAAAAATTGAAACAACTGCCGGTACCCTAAGGTGTCGATGCCATCGACACCCTATCGATGGTATCGACGCCGTCGGATCAGAGTTTTGTCCAACATGACTTCAATCGGACAGATGCATTCTTTTGGCGGCCGTAAGTGGTACCTATACCTAGAAAAAGATGGCCCAAAACTGTGATTCACGTTCGATTGCATTGCACAAGTCCCAAAGGAGGAGAGAGAGAAGAACAGAGCCAAGAGCTATGCCCCAGGAGATTCCAGAGACACAGACGGAGTTTTTCACTGCCGGAAGGCTGTAGAACGCTCACCCCACGTCGAGGATCACCTAGTTCTTCTCCATTCAGGGGTTACACCATCTCCATTCATGTGTTCTCCATGTTTTCTCATTCCTTCATGGTATTTTTCATTGAGATGAACATGCGGGGCTAATCCCCTTTGTCTCTGGGACCGGGAGTAGCCTGGGCAATTGTTGTATGACTCTTTTTACATAGTTTATCATAATTTGTCCCTCAAATCCACGATATGATATAGTTTTCTCCATTGCTATCATTGTGCTTGATCACCATAATGGTAATCTAATACCTTTAATTGCTTTTGATGAAGAATTAACGGTTGAAAAGAGGTTGTAATCACATTAACTAATAAATCATTTGGAAAAGGCGATGTACGGTTAATGGTGGGAACCCAGAGACATGTTTTTCATGCACCTAGTCTAGGGCATAGGTTACTACTGGCTTGGAACCAACCTATATTAAGGTAGTGAATTGTATTACGGAAGCGAGCAATTTTGGCTACATGCCACTATCCGGAAAGGGAGACAAGTTTTGATAATTGTGAAGGAATTAGTACAACGAGAACCCATGGTGAAACCACAATCCTAGAGATTTCTTTAGAATTGATTAAACCAACCATTTAATAAATTTCTTTGTTTTCTTTTGTTTTTTTTTTAAATTTTTCTTTTTCAAAACAACTTCCAAACTTATATAATCAGTTTAGCTGATCGTGAGTAGTTAGTAGTAGTCTACCGATAATTACATTTCCCTGTGTTTGACTCAGACCTCACAAGGCCTATATTACATTGACGCGTACACTTGCGCTATACACATGGTAAAGTCATGTCACCAGTCTGAGAGGACCATTCAGACTTTAGAGGATCTATTGAGAGCTTGTGTTCTTCAGTTTTTGGGCAGTCGGGACATACATCTCAGTTTGATAGAGTTTGCCTACAACAACAGTTATTAGAGTAGCATCGACATGGAACCATATGAAGTGTTGTATGAGAGACACTATATGTTTCCGTTGTGTTGGTATAAGATGGGAGAATACCAACTTCTTGGTCCTGAGCTTGTGCAACAAACAACAGAAAAGATCAAAGTGATCCAAAAATAGTTGAAGGGAAGACAAGATAGACAGAAGTCGTATGCAGATAATCATCGTAGACCTTTGGAGTTCCAAGTGGGAGATAGAGTGTACCTCAAGTTGTCCCCTTGCAAAGGTGTTTTGAGGTTTGGGAAGATGGGTAAGTTGCCTCCCAGGTTTATGGGACCTTACCCAGTGGTGGCATGTGTTGAGAAGGTGGCCTATAGGTTGGAGTTTCCACCTGAGTTGCACATGTTGCATCTAGTGTTTCACACGAGTATGTCGAGGAAGTGTCATCTGGATACAAAGTTGATGTTACAACATGTGGAGGTGGAGCTTGATGAGGACATGTCCTATGTTGAAGGCCCAATGTTGATCCTTGATAGAAGAGTGAAGAAGCTGAAGAAGAAGGACATACTGCTTGTGAAGGTTCTGTGGCATCACCGTTGTGTTGAGGAAGCCATGTGGGAGATCGAAGAAGAGATGAAGAGGAAGTACCTATAACATACCGGATCTTGGACCCTACCATGGAAATTTGACCTTTTGGACTTAGCCAAACAAGGTTAAGGTTTTAGACATAAAAGATGTTTAGTTTAAACTAATGATCTAATTTTGTTATTATGTTACTTATTCTGACTCTCTCCCAGCCGCAACCCTAACGCTCTATGACTAGGGGAGTGATGATGGGAGCGACTCCTCTCCCGAGTGGTTACCCTTCTCTCCCAAGTGGATCTTTTCTCTTATAGGTTCAAGGTGGGCTAGGGCTTCGAGTCATGGTCATGCAATGGAAGAGGAACTTTTCGATAGGTGCGCCCAGCTAGGGTTACATGATGAAGAGGATGATGAGGTTATTGTGCTAGTAGATGAAGATAAAGGGGATCCAAGCGAGCACATGGAACTGGCCTTGGTGGCGTGGCTGCACACAAACCGTCCTTACAACTTCTGGGCCATGAAGAGGATGTTAAGCCAAGCATGGTCTCTTCCAAACAAGGTGATCTTCAAACAACTGGATGCATAGGTCTTTGTTATTCAATTTCTACACTAGAGGGACAAAGTGAAGGTCGTGGAGGGTGGCCCATGGAATTTTGAGAATCAATTGTTGCTAACTAAAGAGGTGGAAGATGGTGATCTCCCATGTCATATTGAATTCAACGAGTCTCTCTTCTGGGTCAGAATTTATGGCATCCCCCTCGGCTACAGGGCGGAGGGAGCGGTGAAGTCTATTGCCAGAATATTGGGGAGAGTCAAGAGGTGGACCTCGATGATTTGGGCTAGTACTCTTTGTCAAGAGTCCGGGTTGCTTTGTATGTGAATCGGTCGCTCAAAAGAGTTCTTAAATTGCAAGACAAGAAGGGAACTATATTTATCTTGAGATTAAGTACAAGAGGCTTCCCCATTTGTGTTTCCTATGTGGGAGGATCAGACATGTCGACCACGATTGTGATTGGGTGGAGGATTTGGATGAACAGCAGCGAGGTTGGGGGGGCTGGTTGAAGGCTTCACCAAAGAAACCTAGGGTGTCTTCTGTGGAGGAGGTCTATGGGGTGGGCACGTTGAGGAAGATGGTAGACTTCTGTACGAAGCCATGCCGATCGAGGGGTGATGGTCGGGGCTGCGACATGAGTAGAGGAGGGGGCACGAAACCTAACGAGGTGGAGGGTATGTGGAGGTGCAACGGAGGGATGACTAGGGCGTGGGGGTGCGGAGGGGGTACAAGAAGGGTGATCACTCTCTTACAAAAGACATCGACGTCCTGGTGGGAGGATCTTGGAGGGGGAACTGAAGAAAGTCTTTGATGGGGGAGGATGATGGAGGAAGAGAAGGAAGGCCTAGGGGCGAATTGGGAAGACATCGGGGATAGGGAGAGGAGAGGGTCGGGACGGTGATGGCTAGGGAGAGTCCTGTTGTGGGAGGCAACATTAGGGGGTCGGAGGGTCAGGGGGAGATTGAGTTGGGTTTTGAGTCAGGGAGGATGGGTGGAGGTACGGTGGATGAAGAAGCACAACTAATGGATGACCGTCCAGATAGCGGGTCACTGCTGCTGGTGGCGAGCAGACACCAGAACTAGGAGGACATCACAACAGATAACGAGAAGGTGAGCCCAGATGACAACATCGGTGGAGCTGAAACTGTGGTGGTGACTACGACAGTCGAGCAACCTTAAGAGGCTTCTATCATAACGAACAGCTAGTAAAGCAATGGGGTTATTTAGGAGAAAGGTCAAGGTTTGGTCGCAGGTGAAATGCAACAAACTATAGAGCATCGGGTTCCTAGCTTCGAGCAAGGATGGGGAAGGTAGAGGGTGCAAACCCGTGGATAGAAAAAGAAGAAGGAGTGTAGAGGCACTATGAGTTTAGTTAAACAAAGGGGAAACAACCTAAATCACAGACCGAGGATTATCAGAAGGCACAAGAAAATTGATGACAGTGAGCCAGTGATTGTAGTGGAAGATGGGGACAGTCTACTGATAAGGAAAAGAGGAAGGGACACGGATGAGGGTGTCATGGACATTGATACTGATTTGGGATTGGTCTTTCTAGTTAAAAAGCATCATGGGGCACATGCAGGAGTGGGTGGCATTTATGAGAGCACAGAGCTTCAAGTAGCAGGTCACGGGAATGACCAGACCCATGAAGGGCAATGAAAATATTGAGTTGGAACTGTCGGGGGTTGGGCAACCTCGACAGAAAGTAGGCTCTTTGAAAATGGTGTTGGAGAGAGAGCCCTAGTTTGGTTTTCATGTCAAAAACCAAAGTAGCTGGGAACAAGTTGGATCACATGAAAAAAGATTGTGGGTTTGTGGATGGTTTGTGTTTGGCTAGTGAAGGCAGGTCGGGGGGTTTGGGTTTGTGGTGGAGGGATGCGAAGGTAGAGATACGGAGCTACTCAGAGCATCATGTAGACTGCACTGTGGACGAAGATAACAATGGGGTGAAGTGGAGAGCTATTGCTATTTATGGCAGGGATGAACAAAGTCAAAAACATCATACCTGGGATCTTATGAGAAGACTCAAAGGGGAATCTGACCTTCCAATACTCTTCTTTGGGGACTTCAATGAGATTCTCTCTAATGAGGAGAAGTGGGGAGGCAATCCTAAACCTGACAGGTGGATACATGATTTCAGAGACGTTATGGACACATGTGGCTTACTGGATTTGGGCTTTAAAGGCAATCTATTTACATGGCAATGAGGACGCACGATAGAGACACTCATTAAAGAATGCTTGGATAAAGGTTTGGAGAAGCACGACTGATGTCAGATGTTCAAATCTAGCAAAGTGATTCATCTTCCTATTTATAGCTCTCACCATGCTCCTATCATTATTAGCATGGGGGGAGAGATGCTTACCGCAACAAGCCGAGAAAATCCTTCTATTTTGAACCCATGTGGTTGGTTGAGAATGATTGTGAAGAAGTTGTCAGGAAGTCCTAGACATATAATGGGGAGACAGATGTGCACATGAAGATGTTGAACTGTAGTGAAAGACTAAAAAAGTGGGCGGCTCAAAGATTTGGGAAGATGAAGGAAAGAATTAAAGAGGTGGAAAAGCATCTAGGGGAGGAACAAAAGAAATCTCCAGATGTAGTTGTGCTTGACAGATGCATGGAGTTATCTAAAGAACTGGAGTACTAGCATAGATATGAGGATTCCTATTGGTGTGCTCAGGCACGAGTGGCAGCACTACAGGAGGGGGATCGCAATCTGACTTATTTTCATCATAAGGCTTCACAAAGACGCAAAAGAAACCATATTGACGGCTTGAAAGAAGAGCATGGCACTTGGCATATCGAGGAGGGGAAAATTCAGCAGGTGGTGACTGAGTTCTTCTAGGATTTATTTTCTTGTAGCAACCCATCGGGCTTTGAGGAGGCAACTATGGGAGTATAGGAGGTTGTGGATGATGCTATGAACCATTTTCTAGAAAGGGAAATATATGATACTGAAATTCTTGACGCTCTCAAACAAATGCACCCAAATAAGGTGCCGGGTCCGGATGGTATGAAGCCCATGTTCTTTCAAAAGTTATGGAATATTATTGGCAATGATGTTTCTAACTATATCAAGGGGTGGTGGAATGATGAAATTAGTAAGGTAAATTATACACTTGTGGTGTTGATACTGAAGGTGGAAAAACCTCTCCAGATGTCTTATTTTTGTCCTATAAGCTTATGTAATGTGATTTAAAAAGTAGCATCCAAAGTCATGGCGAATAGGCTCAAGCCGTTTATGGATAAAATTACTTCTGAGAATCAAAGTGCCTTTATTCCAGGGAGGATGATTACTGATAATGCACTTATTGCTTATGAGCTATTCCACAAGATGAAGAGTGAGGGTAAAAATAAAAAGGGGTTTCTGGATTTGAAGTTGGATATGTCTAAGGCGTATGAGAGGGTTGAATGAAATGTTCTAGATTTTGTTAAACATAAGATGGGGTTTGGGAGTAGATGGAGGAAAAAAATTGGGAGTGTGTTTCTTCTGTTGACCATTCTTTTGCTATCAATGGTGACCAAACTCAAAGCTTCAAGCCTTCTCGCGGACTGCGATAGGGTGACCCTCTTTCCCCTTATTTATTCATTCTTTGTTCCGAGGCTTTTTCTACTTCCCTTTTGTATGCTGCGAATGCCAAGTTGATTCATGGGATCAAGGCGAGCAGACATGCACTGACATTTCACATCTTTTCTTTGCAGATGACAACATTCTTTTTGCTAGAGCATCTCGTTACGAATGCCTGAATGTAGCTAATATCATTAGCCAGTATGAGCGGATGTCAGGTCAAAGAATCAATCTCTATAAGAAGGAGGTGGCTTTTAGCAAGGGAGTGTTACAAGAAACAAAGGAGGCCATTAAAAATAAGCTGGGAGTCAAACAAGTAGACAGACATGCCAAATATTTGGGGCTGCCTATGACTATTGGAAGGTCAAAGAAACAGGTCTTTAGCTTCATCAAAGACAGAATCTGGAAGAAACTTCAAGGTTGGAAAGAAAAGTTACTGTCCAAACTGGGAAAGGAAGTGTTGATAAAGTCTATTGTGTAGGCTATTCCATCCTATATTATGAGCGTCTTTCAAATTCCGGAAGGGACACTTGACGAGATTCAAGGTTGCATTTCAAGATTTTGGTGGGGAGCTAAAGAAAATGAGAGAAAGTTATCATGGTAGTGCTGGGCGTCCTTGTGCAAACAAAAAAAAGATGGCAGGCTTGGTTTTAGGAATATGCATGTCTTTAACCAAGCAATTCTGGCAAAATAGGTGTGGAGGCTTCTGACAAAAAAATCTTCTCTGGCGTATAGGGTTCTCAAGGCTAGATACTTTCCATTGACATCTATTTTGTAAGCATCAAGGGGGTACAATCCTAGCTATACATGGAGGAGTTTATGGGCAGATAAAGCTATGGTTCTTGAAGGAATTAAATGGAGGGTAGGGAACAGTGAAATTATCAGAATATGGGAGGACAGTTGGATATATGATTATAATGGGGACATGACGCTCTTGCAAGACACATCTTCTTGGCAGCCATCTATGGTTAGTGAGTTAATAGATCAGTATACGAAGGGATGGAACTTGGAGTTGATACATCAGGTCTTTCCTTCAGAGGTTTGTGGGCTGATTGAGAACACTCCTATTAGTACTAGATTATCAGAAGACACTCTATACTGGTGGCCGAATAGGAGAGGCATCTTTACTACCAGGTCGACATATTGGTTGGGGCTGTTGGGAAGGAGGGAGTTCATTGCATCTAGATAGGCATCTTCAGAGCAGATCTGGAAAGTTGTGTGGGATCATTCGTGGCCGCCGAAGGTAGCACACTTTCTTTGGCAGGTTACCACAGGTGGCATTGATATGGGGAGATTGCTTGACAGACACTACCATGCGGATGGCATGTGTCCTTTATTCCATGAGGAGAAGGAAACCATCCAGCACATGCTCTTTTGTTGTGTGTAATCCAGAAAAGTTTGGAGCTCGTCACCTACGGCTATTATTATTGCATCAGCCTATATCCAATCTCCTAGACAAACACTCTTAGAGTTACAAGATGGGCTATCCCAGCATGATTTCACGGAGGCAGTAGCAAATATGTGGGGACTGTGGACTTATAGGAACCACAAGGTTTTCCAGGGGATGGGAGAAGCCTCACCATGTTCACAAGAGCAGTACAAGCATACATTCTAGATACTTGGAGAACCCGAGAGTCTCAACCGGGACAACAACAAGCACATGGTAGCGGCACGGACAAGCACTGGACGAGGCTGATGATGGGGACCGTGAAGATCAACACCGACACAGCTGTGAAGATGGGCACATGGATAGGGGTGAACACCATAGGTTGCGACCATCTGGGTCAGGAAGCAATAGCCAGGGGACGTCGCATGCACAGAGGAGGGAACGTGGACATCTACGAGGTGGTGGTTGTATTGGACGATGTTCAACTAGCCCGACAGCTTGGTTGGATGTCCATTGTGGTCAAGTCGGACTCGAGCATAGCCATTGTTGCGCTAAACAGTCCAGTGGAGAGGAGGGATCATCTCGGCATGATAGTAGATTATATAAAAGCCCTTGTTGCTGATTTTATTTCAGTTTCCTTTGTGCATGTTAGCCAATCCTGTAATTTGGTGGCACATGAGTTGGCCAAGCTTGCAAAAGCTAGAGATTTCATGTATACTAGTAAGACTGGGGACTTCCCCCAGTCTCTATTAAACCTTGTGAACTCTGATTATTATGATTAATGAACAGGATTGGCTCCGTTATTAAAAAAAAATAATGCATGTATAAATCACCCTAATGTAACCTAATGTTTTCACATTAGTGTAGGCCAATAATGGACACATAAAATTTGTCATAATAATTCCTTTAGTGCTAATATGAAAATAAGGAACATCATTGGATGGATAATTGGGTTAATGGTGAAATAATATAATAATGGCCATAATAATATATGTGACATATCTCCTAAAAATAAATCTCAAAAGAGGAATCTAATTCAAGAATCATGTTCCTTGGGTTCCAATTAACTTGGGAGTCAAGTTTCACCTTATTTGCATAATAATAATAATTCTTGTAATTTTTGAGAAATGAATTATAAGTTTCTATCCAAATAGAAAATAAAATATTAAATGACTCAAGAAGTGGAAATTAATCTTGGATTCACGTTCTACACATTAAAAATAGCCTTTGGGTGAATTATCATGTAATTAGGATAATCTTTAATATATATGTGAAGTTAGGAGAGAGAAAGTGTGTAGAATCTTCAAATATTAAATAAATATGCAAATAACTCCAACATTTGAAATTGATTGCAAATTCATATTCAACACACTAAAAATTACTTGTGGGAGAAGTTTCATCAAATTTGGAGAATCTTGAAGCAATTAATTCATGAGGAAAGAGAAAATAAGGTTTGATTTATTTAATACATTAAAAGTTCTCAAAAGGCAAATCTAATTTCATATTCGGATTCCTCATATCAAAAATAGGTAGGATGTCAAATTTCATTTAATTTGGGATTCGTTTGCACACTCAAATGAAGAGAGAGAAAAAGAGAAATGATTTCATTCACACTTTATTCGAAATGGTTTGGGAATTGAATTTAATGTAATGCAGATTCTGGCCATTAGATTCTTGATCTAACGATGGAGAAGTTATCTACCCTGGGTAGGAATGGCCGTTGTGTGAACAGTAGCCACAGGTGGATGGGTCCTTTTTTTGGGATTTCTCCCTCGATACTTAACTATTTCGTGAGATTTTTTCTCCTATAGATTCTACTTTTGATTTCACACCATCTGAGGGGCTACTCAAAACCAACTGTGGTATTTTCTAAAAATGGGTAATTCCTTGGGCACGAGTCTCCCCACACCATCACCCATAAACCCTAATGTGCCACCTTATATATAACTAACCATGCACTTGGCTCCGTCACAACCCCTTCTATCCTTCCCCGCTTCTAATTTCTCCAAAGATCTCACACTTTGGTGCTATTTGGTCGGAGGTTGGTGAGCTACTATCTTCTTTGTAACCTACCACCACACGACTTCAACCCAAATTCGGACGCTGGTGAGTGTGCTTGTACCCGACTGGTCATGCTCTCGTCGTCGTCAACAAAAATCGAGCTCTTTTGTAGTTTTACCCAAATCTGGCACAAGCAGCTCTCTGCCAGCTGTGTCCATGGCGTGGCCTATGAGGAGGAAGAATCACCTGGACATTTTCTTGGTTTTACCCCTCCTCTTTCCTTCTTCGCTGTATTTCTCACATAAGGACATTTTTGTCATTTCACCAAAGTTTCCTATTGAGATGCGCGGGTCTTGCTGGCATTGACCAGGAGACTTCGTCACACTTGATTGAGCCAAGTCATCTGGGTCTAGCCCCTCTCCCTCTCTTTTGCTTTTTCTAGATTATTTGTTGATGTGGCTTTTTTCTCATTGGTTGATTTTGTAAAAATCGTATCTTTTGATTTGTTTGTCCAAAAATTAAAGTAAAGTATGTCTTAGAATCATAAAAGTGTGATCTTCCCAATAAAAATACTTTCAAGGTTTGATTCTGAGTTTTTTCAAGAGGTGTTATCTAAAAATGAATTTAATACATAAAAATCACCAAAAATACACTTTAATCACCATAACTCCAAAATATGTAAAATTATATGTTTTCTTAATTATATGATTTCAGATTCTAAATCAAATTTTTGTGCTAAAAGTCCAAAACTAGGATTTTCTTTACATTAATGCATATGATAAACCCTAATGCATGTGAATAATTTATAATTAGGCAAATTTGATCTAGGAAACAACTAGATTGGTGAAGAGTATTCTAGGATACATGTTTAAGGTATGTTTGCATCCCCTATTATTCTATGTTGAGAAATTCACCTATATTATCTTTGTCTTGGTCCTATGGACATTAGCCTATAAACAATGTCTTTTCTTTTGAAAATCATGGTTCATGTGAACTACCTTATATAATGTTGATCTTATGATCATGACTGGTCATCCATCCTAATACTACTCTGGGTTGAGCATTCTTAACCATAAGGGATGGGCTCCCTAAAAAGGATGTGCACCTTGGTGATATGGATGGACCAATGATTCCTATCAAGATCATTTTATCTGAGGCCTAAAATCCTAGGACATTGCAATCTCTCCCACTAATACTCTTGATGTCATCATCAACGCTTAACTATATGGCCTCACAATATTTCCCATTTCAATGCAGACCCAAAATGGTGCATGGACACCCAACTCCTGATCACAACTACCAGTGCAAGGGTGGCTACATCACCATTAATAGCCCCTTCCAACATGCCTAGACCACATGACTAAAGACCGGCATGTCAATGCCCATTTGGGCCTCACCTACTGGAGGGTTTTTGGCTTTGATACCATTTCTAACACATAGACCCATTGCTCGAGGCTATAGTATAGTTTTGAGAATGACGAATGGCCCCATAGACCACCACTATCCTTAAATGCATGCTTTGTACTCACTCACACACAAGCCATGATAAACTTCCTAACTAGTCACCCATCCTAGTACTACTCTGGGTTGAGCATGCTTAACCACAGAGTTCTTAAGTCAAGGGCTCTCTAAAAAGGAGGCACACCTTGGTGATATGGGTAGTCCAATCATTCCTTTTAAGATCATTGTATCCAAGGACTCAAATCATGGGACATTACACTATAACAACCTCATTTTTTAGAATCCCCCAATTTAGGAAAGACCCAAAAAGTTGAGAGACATTATCAAAAATTTCCAAGGATCCAGATTCAACCAAATAATAAATGACAGAAAATAATTTCCATTAATGCAAATATTGTTAACATGATGCTCCTCTAAGGAGTTACATGAGTTTCTATCATCAAAAATTTACATATGAGAAGAAGTGTCTATCTAAATTCTCCTTTACTTAGCTTTAATGTCTTTAGGTAAGTTCATCTGTCCATCATCATATCTTGATATCTTCATATTTAGTATGTACCTACATCATAAAATAGATAGGTGGCTCAACATATTGAAATGTAATGTGTACGTGGGGTGGATGAAAATGTGTGAAAGTACATAACAACATATATTCAATCACTTAATTGCAAATAAGAACTAGCATTTTCTTCACATAATATTTCTTTATGTGATATTCATAATGGCATTATAATTGATTAGAATGTAAATCAATTCTCAACAATTTAGTTCGTCAACCCCTAAGAAATCCTCAAAAAACACTGACAAAATATTGTGGGGATTCATAATCGTAACCACGCACCTTTATAGAACCATGAAAATCTTACAGTCATACTTTAAGAATATTATCCAAACAACAAGCAAATCAAGCAATCAACATTTAATTAGCATGTATGTAAATCCTAAAGTTTCACCACCATGTTATTCAAGTTAAGATCTACTCGGGTCCTAATCTGGGGTTTAGGGTTGTTTTCGGTCCGGATAAGGAATAATGATACACACTCTAATTCCATCACACTATATGTAGATATATTTAGCTATTGATTAATCTACATCTAGGTAATCTGATAAACATATCATCTTGCTAGGACTTGGGTTCTCACCCTTTTGGTCATCCACATATTGTAGGTATGCTGGAGTGGTAAAAAGGTCGTGGAAGAAGTAACAAGAAATTATACAGTGAAGTCTAGACTGTCTGTATACTACCATTTCCCTAAGATATAGGTGGGTAGTTGATGATGTATGTAAGGCCCCTGACCTGGGTTTTGGGCTAACCCTAGTTTCGTTGACTTGATGATGTGCTTAGAACCTTTCTCTAATCATTTGAGATGATCTTAGAGCTTGTGGAGAGCTTAGGTTAAAGTTTGAGCTTTTTTGGATGATGTTTGTGCTTTGTGTGCTAGTTTTGGTACATATTGCAATTTACCCAAAGTAGGGGGTTGATGTGCAATTTGACACTTCTAGATAGTGTTTCCATCCCTTGATATCATATAGAGGTTAGAGGAAGAAGTGGATGCCTTGTTTGGGCCTTGGATGAGTGGTGGAAAAATATGATATGCTAGGGTTTTTAGGGTTTGGATGTTGTAGACCTAGTAGTGTTGCTTGGGTATAGAAACCCTTGTTTCGATCTTATGGTTTGTTTTGGGAGTGTTTCGACTGAAACTCATTCCATTGGTGTTGTTTTCTCAACCTAGATGGTCTTGGATGAGTTTGGGGTCGAGACATGTTATCTTCTTGTGGTATGTCTCAACCTAGTATGTTGATGACCCTTTTTGCTTCAACCTTGTTGTACCTTGATTATGGTAGTGACCTAGGTAGCGACCTAGGGGCTGTTTTGGATGTGTTTCAACCGAAACACTTGTCTAGGCTTGATGTTTTTACAATTATGAAGGTTTGGGGTCATGTGTTATGACCTAGATGCTTGTCTTTTAGTGATTTGACCTCTTTGATGGTGATGATCTTGTTTCGACGTAGTCATGATGTTTGCTCTTGTTTCAACCTCTAGGAAGTGTTGTTACCTAAACCACTTGTTGGGGACCTAAGTAGGTCAATACCCAACATATGTTTTATCACCATCTCGTGCATGCAAGGTTTAAGTGGTTGTATGTTAGTTTCTTGGGTGGACACGTGTCTCTTTGATGTTTTTAGGTGTTGACACCTCATCTCCACCCTATATCCCTCTTCCTTTGGTATATAAACCCTTTCTTCTTCTTGCAAGTGAACCTTTTGGTCCTCCTTCTTTCTCCCTCTTTTTTTTTCTTGTCCTTGGATCTTGGTGGGGCAAAGCAGGGTTGATCCTTGGAGCTTTGGTGATCAGATCCCTTGCATGTGGTGATCCTTACTGATCTTCAACCTCGGTAGGTATCTCCTCTTCTTTTGCAACATTTTCCTTGGAATATCTACTCCATCTTCTTCACTTTTCTAGGCCATGGACCATGCTTGGATGTGATGCTCGTTCTTGAGGAAGAAACCCCATCTCTCGGGTCATAAGCCATGGTGATGAAATTCTTTCACCTTTGCCTCCTTCTTCTTCCTTGGTTCGGTTAGGGTTTCCTTTCTTTCTCCTTTTCTTGGGATATCTTGACCTTGGCATCTTCTTTTCTTGGTGGGACTATTGTGGCCAAAAGTGGGGCTTTGGTAGATCTTCTTCAACCTTTGGATCATGTGCTTGGATCTTGGAACCTTGGAGCTTGCAGATCCTTGGTGTTGAGCTTCTTGAGGTGGGTTATATAATACTCAACCTACTCTATTATTGCACTCTTTTCTTCATGCATGTACGTGTTTTATTCCTCTAAAATGTTCCCTTATCATGTTAGTAGATGATGATGATCTTTAGATCTTGTTTGGTGGAGAAAATCTTGTTTGGTTTGATAAGAATCTGAAATCCTAATTGTTTACCTAATTTTTGATAACTATGAGATAATGGTGGTTTTCTTCATCCCTGGGATATGATCTTGAGTATGCTCTTTAGGATTCATGTACCTTGATACCTGAGGGTGTTTTAGGTTCTCTTTGAGTATGATAGTTGTGGTTTTCTACCCTTACATGTGGTGCTTTCATGGAGTTCTCTTGGTGCAAGTTTAGGGTTCTTGGTGATGATCTTGTGTGGAGTCTTCCACCTTGATTATGGAGGTGTTCCATGGTGTTCCCTTCTATTCTAGATCTATTTGCTTCCTTTTTCGACCTTATGGATGTGTTGGGGATGGTCTTGACCTTGTGGGGTTGCTACCCCTTGAGTGTTGCGATTGATACCCTAGCTCTGGGTCAACATGGTCGTAACATGTTAGCCTCTTGAGTGGCAGGTCGATACCTTTTCTTGTATAGCGGTCGAAACCATGTCCTTATTGACCAACTTGGCTTAGATTTTGTTGCGTTCATGACACCACATAGGTGGTTGACCTTCTAGCTGTTGGGTGCAAGTTGAAATAGTAGCAAAAGTGAAGGGTTGAGACCATATTTTCATGGGTGGTCGTTATATGTTGAAAGTGGTGCTTAGGCTTGTATTTTGACCTAAACCTAACCCTAGTTGGGATGATGCGGTCATGACAAGCACAAGAGAGGTTGAGGTCGTGACATGGTGGCGTTATGGTTGTAACACATGGTTAGACATGTCGCTACAACTTTGTGGTGTGAGTGGTTATGACCTAGATGGTGGTGGGTCATACACATATGAGTGATGTGGGTTAATGCTTATGCATGATACATGGTTAGCACAGATACACTTGGACACATGATGATACATGTATAGTACTATTTGGATAACATATCACTTAACTAAAAGCTTGATGATATGATCCAAGAAAGTGGGAAACTATGTACCTAGGGTTTGGTAATGATTATATGATAGAAAACCCTAAATTGACCATAATGTGGAATTTTAAACCTAATATGAGAATGTATGATGTATTCTCTTCTCTCTTGGATTGGTTACTATGTTATGATGATTTCTCTATCATGTATATAAATCCCTAACCTTGAAGGTTATATGTGATGGGATATCATATCTAGAGCATGCTATGATGAGTATGATGTGACATAAGTTGAATAAGCCTTTATGAGGCATGATGAGACATTGTGATACAGATATTATGTGAAGGGATCCTATGACCTGGTAGAGGCATATTGCTTAGTTGAGATGTTATTTCCTAATGATGAGTTGAGGGATTCATATCCCATAGTGGTGTGACTTTGGTGATAGTCTTGTGTGACTGTGTGACATTGATGATGGCCTTGGGAATGGTTGTGCTATGTGATGATGTGACAAGTTCACACCTTATGCATTTTATATCTTCTGAAGTTGTATTATTCCCTTATCTTTGTAGAGCTTGTTATGTCTTTGTACATTATAAATTGATTTATGTTAAAAGATTATTAATTGGCTTAATTAATCAAGTGGAACCATAATCATGTAGTTTTCCTATGCCATAGATCCATTCCAATGTCAGTCTTAGTACTGGATGGTGAAACATGTTCTCCCTTAGTGGAAGCTTAGAGTCATATAATGTTGAGTATATGCATTCACAAGATTAGTTGTGGGACATACTCGGGTAGGAGTGCAGTTGGGGGCCATAGGTTAGTGATGTGACTCAGTATATACTTTCACAAGATTGTCTATAGGCTATACTCTGGCAGGGGTGAGACTACGGGTCATAACTTAGTTTCACTAGCGTCGTGACCTATACCAAGACAGACTAGGCTATTTTGCAGTTAGAGTTGATATGTCTCTATCATGTTCTCTCATGCTGATGAGGAGTGTGGAGAGGTCGTGGATTTTGGCTCTTCCCATAGACCTTGTATGGTACCGTCAGTTGCCCTTTGCAGTGGGCGGTTGGATTTGGGTGGTACAAATCAAATCCTCAGGGCATTAATAAAAGATGTAATACATCCATGTAGTCTATTTATGTAGGATCAAATACGATAACATTGGGTGAAGCCTTGCCCTGCTTATGCATAGTTCTATTAATAGAGAATATACATGTTCTTCATATTCCTTCTTAGATTATTAATTGTTCTACTACTCAGTGATAAATATCCAATATTTCTTAGTTTGTATTATCTATTAGATACATATCATTTAACTAAATATGCTCATCCTGCTTAGTATTGTATCTACCCGCTTTAGTTTATCTGTGCAGTAATAGATGTTGGCTGAGAGTTATATCTCACGATGGGACGTTTGATCTCACCCTATGGGTTCTCCACATCTTTTAGGTGGTCATGCACGATGAGGTGGTGATCGTGCAGCTGAGGCAGAGCAGCAACCAGAGCAGTAGCTGAGAGGGTTGGAAGTGCTACTAGTCTTTTGGTGTAGAGTCCTAGAGTTGTCCTCGTACGCTCAGGTTTTGGGGGTGTTTTAAATGTGTTTATAGTTATGCTATCGTCATGAGGTTTTTGGCATGTGTGCCTTTTGCTGTATAGTTGCGGTAGATGTACATGTATATATATGAAACAAGTTCCTCATGCAACAAGTTGATGATAGGAATATTAGAGAAAAATGATGTAAGCACCTTATGATAAATGGCATGTTATGCAGGTGTCCTGTTGTGAACTTGTATGTGAACATTTTTAGTTTGTGATTCTCTTATGAAATTGGTTTTTATTTCCTATATTTTAGGGTAATCCACTACTTGTTAATATTAATTCCACGCTTGGTTTTGAGAAATCTCGTTTTGTGTGACATGGGGTGCCACAATGTACATGTTTGGTTGTTTCTCTAAGTATTTCTTTATGATCAGAGTTGTAAACTGAATTGGCCATTTTATGTTTCTATAGTTCTATAACCATGAACAAATCTTGTAATACTTTTGATGAAATAAATAAAGAGAGGTTTTAATTTATTCTCTATCATGTATACATGTTGAATGATTGACATGTGTAGTTGTACAATTTCATATATCCTTTGCAAGGTTTTTACAGTGGTTTCATAGCTCTATATTTGGAATTTTTCAACTAAGTTATGATGGTTGTTAGTTTTTAAGTAGGGATTTTGTTAGGGAATTTTCCTAATTCACTTAGGGTTTGATCAATAGGATGGGTCCTTACAAGTCCAGTAGTTTTTAAGTAGGGATTTTGTTAGGGAATTTTCCTAATTCACTTAGGGTTTGATCAATAGGATGCGTCCTTACAAGTCTAGTGTCAAAGAATAGGTTAATCAAGTCTACACAGACAATAGTAATTAGGATTAAATGATAACTAAGTGATGAACCTGACACAAGCATTGTGCATGCTACTTAAACTCAATGTGTGGATGTCCTAGTCAAGTATCCAAGTATTAGGGAAGAGTTTTTGTGAAACTCTTTGATTGTTCTCCTTATGAGAACTTTGAACATGTAATTAGTTGCAAACAACCCTAAAATATAGTAAGATAAGAATGCTAAGAGTGGATATGTATTGGCACCAAAAAAAGAGTGGATATGTACAAAAGAAGTGTCCATTAATTGTGAGAGTTTTAGGAAAACATGAACTAATAAACTGCAAGAAATTATGTACCGAAGAACCCAAAAGAAACTTCATGATGATAGTGCACTAATTATGATGATGTAACATATTAGATGTTTGTTGTTGTTCTATGCCTTATCTTAGGATTTTGGTGGTGAAATCCTTTGAGGGTTTTATGGTTATATGACCATGAACCTATCCTAATTCTAAGCTTTCTCTAGTCTTTATCTTAAGTGTGTGCTTTATTATGTTTAGATACCAATTGATTAAGAAATATCTCTAATTTGGTTCAATTTTACACTTCGATTTCTCTAATTTCAAGTTTCCTAGCAAGTTATGGACTTAACTGTAAACTTAACATAGTATGAGGTCCTAATTGAAAATTATTTGGAGGTATCTAAAATTATGTATGACTTCATACTAGTTAAGAGATGACTCTAATCTTACTTCAATTCTACTTTGTTTGCCTTGATTTATAATTTCATTTACAATCATGAAGTAATATACAATTCACCCCAATCAATACCCTAATTATAAAATTGAGTATATGTTATCTAATTTCATACTTCCTTCGTAATCATAGATAATTTGATGAACTTTGAACCCGTTTTGCATGGGTTTCATGCTTGGGATTCTAACCGTAATCCTAGCTAGTGGTGTCAATGAGGACCGATGGAACTCTCAACTCATGAAAGTCCTACACCTCTCAACCGACAGATATGTTGGGCTCATCAACCCATTAGAGTCCTGGACTCAAAAACTGATGATATCTCTAGGTTTGAAAACCAATGACAACCTTAGACATGGCAACTGATGAGAAGTTAGTCTTGACAACATATCATGTTTCTGAGTTGTCAATCGTCTCGAGCTTCTATGTGCCCATACCAATGCACTTTCTGACCTATGGAAGTGCTAGACCGTTGGAAATATTGTATACACTAACATCTATAATAGTTCAAGCTTTTATGAGTACAAACTTTGCATGCTTTAAGCTAGAGTCCTTCGTCCTAACACCATGTAGAAACTAATAGAATAATCAACTCGAATCTTTTTTTTTAGAGCAAAAGGATCGATTCATTACTTGTTAGCCATACGACATCTACAATTGGGAAGAAAGATACAAACAGAACATACAAACATCACGTTCAGTAACCCAAAGGCACTACAACTCATATTGGAACGAGAGAGAGACATTTCTCACTAGTAAAGAAATGGGTTATAACGTCCCTACGTGTAGGGTCAGTTTTTCCAAATAACCGACCTTATATGTCTAAAAAAACGTGGGCACCACTTAAGACATCTTGGGTCAGTTTTCTTAAAAAAAACCGACCTTGTAGTGTATCTCTATAGGGTTAGTTTTCCAAATAACCGACCTTATATGTCTATAAAAATGCGGGCACCACTTAAGACCTCTTGGGTCACTTTTCTTAAAATAACTGACCTTGTAGTGTATCTCTATAGGGTCGGTTTTCCAAATAACTGACCTTATATGTCTATAAAAAATGCGGGCACCACTTATGACCTCTTGGGTCACTTTTCTTAAAATAACCGACCTTGTAGTGCATCTCTATAAGGTCAGTTTTTATAAAATAAGCGACCTTATAGAAAATTGGTTTAGAAATTCATTTACAAGTTTCCCGCGGCAAAAGTTTGCTTGATTTTGGATTCGCGCCTCGATCTATAGGGTCAGTGTTTCCTTATAACCGACCCTAAAGGGCTCCTCGGTCAACAAATTCGTCGACCGAATAAGAGCTAGATTTCATGTATACGAGCACCTTTAGGGTCGTTTTTTTTCCTTATAACCGACCCTAACGTACTCTTCGGTTCAACACCTCTAAGGTCGGTTTTTCCTTTAAAACCGACCCTAAAGGCTCCTCGATCGACAAATTCATCGACCGATAACAATTCTGGATCCAGTTTACTTCATGCATGTATAAGCACCTCTAGCGTCAGATTTGTACTTATAACCGACCTTAGAGCTTTTCTCGGTCGACAAATTCGACGACTGATAAGGACTCAGATTTCAAGTGTATAAGCAACTTTTAGGGTCGATTTTTTGCTTATAACCGACCTTAGAAGTCTATTCGGTCAACAATATTGTCGAATGAATTGGACTTCTAAGGTCGGTTATAAGTAAAAAAACCGACCCTAAAGGTACTTATACGAACAAAATCTGGCTGTTTATCGGTCAACGAATTTGTCGACCGAGATAGAGCCAGATTCGTTCTTATAAGCTCATGTAGCATTGATTTTTCTTAAAATAACCGACCCTAGAGGGATTTTCAGTCGACAATATTGTCGACCGAGATAAACTTAGGATCCAGTTTAGTATTTCACACATGAATAAGTACCTCTAGGGTTGGTTTTAAGGAAAAAAGTGACCCTAGAGGTATTTGACTCTTTTTCGGTCGAGGAATTATTCGACCGAGACAACATCGGTCGACAAATTGTTCGACCGAGGCCAACCCTGTGAACCTCCATTTTCTAGTTTGATCGACCGTTGGCCAACCGGGAGACGATCGTTGCGGGCGTCGGTCGACAAATTGTCAACTGAAATTGCTAGAAAATCGACCGTCATAACGGCTAGAAAATCAACCGTTGTAATGGCTAGTTCGATCGACCGTTGGCCGACCGGGAGACGACCGTTGCGGGCGTCGATCGAAAAATTGTCGACCGAAATGGCTAGAAAATCGATCGTCATAACGGATAGAAAATCGACCGTCATAACGGCTAGTTCGATCGACCGTTGGCCGACCGGGAGATGACTGTTGCGGGCGTCGGTCGACAAATTGTCGACTGAAATGGGCTCTGTTTTGCTATAAATAGCACCCAAAACGATCCATTTCTTCACACCTTCACATTCTCACTTCTCTAGCTCCTCTCTAGTGTATTCTTGTGAAAATCTTTAGCTTCTCTACATCCAAGTCTGGCTTTCTACTTCTCCATTTCAAAGCAACAAGATGGCTTCCTCATCAATGTGTGGAAAGAAGCAAGTTGCAGCTAGGAAAGGAAGGACGGTCTCTCCAGTGCTGCCGATCATCAACGACGTCCCCTTCAACGACGCAGCTGCAGGCGACCGCTACCTCAGGCTCTCCTCAAAAACTCCTCTTCCACGACGGCCAGTCGACGTCATGGACTTCCACAACATTGTCGATTTGGAGGAACTCTTTAAGGTGCAACATTTGACTAATTTTCTGATCCCCTCCTTCCATTCCTATTCCTCCAAAGTAGTTAATGAATTCTATGCCAATTTAACCCCACATCCTAACCATGATTCCTTCTCCTCTATGGTTGGTGGGTATGGATTCCATTTTACTGAGGAGGGTATTCTTGATATGATTAACATAGACATAGAAGAATATAAAGATTTTGTTGATCTCACCACAGGAAATCTACTCAACAAACTCTCCCAATATGACACTACAACTAGCCTTAGTGATGTCAAAAAGCCATCTTTCAATCAAATACGACTTGCCATGAAGATAGGGGTACCTATTATGCCATAAATTTAAAACCTAAAGCTAGGATCATAAATCTCGTTGTTGCCACCAATATCCATCCTAGAGCAAACAAATCTGAAGTACCCACCTTTCGTATGTGACTTATCTATGCCATTCTCAAAGGTATTCCCATATACTTTATTCGTATCATCCTTAAGAATATGCTTGAGTTTTCTGGAAATCCACCTTATGCTGACTTTGTATGCCAAATCACACAACATTTTCTTAAGAAGAATATTGAGGACGACTTAGGTTACACATGGGATAGAAAACCCCAAAAGATAAGTAAAAATACGTTGGAAAATATGGGAATCGACTTTGGCCACAAAAGGGCTAGGACTGAAGGGGAGACATCCACCCAAGACATACCTCCACCACCTCCTCCTACCAACCTACCCCATGATCCTATTACAAACACCTTGACATACATTGCTGGATCCCAATATCACCTAAGTAGGCAATTGGATATAATCACCATGGCATGACTTATTTAAACCAAAGGATGCAAGCTCTCTCCCCTAACCAACCTGATGAATATACCTATTCCCTTAATCCTGGCATGATAAACCCATACAATCCTTCCTACAACTACTATCAAATTCCACCTCCACCATCTCCTGATCTCACACATACTCAGTTTTCCCCAATTCAACTTCAAGACATTGTTGCCCACTTTCGCTTTGATCGTGTTCCCACCTTCTTGGAGGCTTATGCCTTAACCAAGACAGGTGCCTTGGAGTGGCAGACACTAGTCAAATATTATGGAGCTGAGCCCTTTCTTAGAAAAGACCCAGACATTGATGTAATCCTTTGGTCTTTTTAGTGATATTATGAGATATCTTTGTAATGATTGTAATGGATATCTTTTTATAAAGCAAGTATGTCATGCTTCTTCTTATAAAGTGTATGGGCGTTAAATTGTTATGAATAAAAGTGTTTTCCATGGCTTCATTTGGACATATACATGTTATATAAGAATATTTTTATTTCAAATGATTGAAAAATAAATTATGGCTAAATTTGACAAATCATCACTTGGTTTTAAAATTAAATATCTCTTTAAGGGAGAGCATAGCATAAAATTAAGAGGGAGAACTAAAGAGTCATACAAAATGATATATTGGATATCATTTAAATTTTGTACAAGTACTTAGATATCATATAAACCAAGTGTTAGATATTACCTAGCCATTTACAACACTTAGATAGGTCATCCCCTACAATAGTGTCACAACCGCACACTCATACACACACTTGGTACTTAAATTAAAACATTGAAACATGGTTAATCTCGGTCGAAAATATTGTCGACCGAGACACTCTAGGTCGACAATATTTTCGACCGAGGAGGACTTAGGATCACCTCTAGGGTCAGTTATAAGCACCTCTAAGGCACCTCGGTCGACAAATTCGTCGACCGAATAAGAGCCAAATTTAACGTGTATAAGCACCTCTAGGGTCAATTTTTCGCTTATAACCGACCCTTAAGGGCTCCTCGGTCGACGAATTGGTCGACCGAAAAGACCTCTAGGGTTTCACATAACATCATTATTAGGGTTGTGTAAGGACCTAAAACACTCCTCGGTCGAAGAACTTGTCGACCGAAAAAGAGTCAGATTTCACGTGTAAAACACTCCTTAGTTTTTTCTTTATAACCGACCCTAAAACGCCCCTCGGTCGACAATTATTGTCGGCCGACATAAATTTTCGATCCAGTTTAGTTCACGCATTCTCGGTCGACGAATATATCGACCGAAAGGACCTCTAGGGTCAGTTATAAGGAAACAACCGACGCTACAAGTGCTTACACGAAGGAAATCTGGCACCTTTTGGTCGATGAATTTATCGATCGATAGATATCGGTCGACAAATTCGTCGACCGAAAGGAGCCAGATTTCCTTCTTAGAAGTACCTCTAGGGTCAGTTTTTTCTTTATAACTGACTCTAAAGTCCTCTTCGGTCGACAATATTGTCGACCGAGATAAACTTAGGGTCGATTATAAGGAAAAAAACCGACCCTAGAGGTGCTTATACGAAGGAAATCTTGCTCCTTCTCGGTCGATGAATTTGTCGACCGAAAGGGGCCAGATTTCCTTTGTATAAGTACTTGTAGCGTCGGTTTTTTCCTTATAACCGACCCTAGAGGTCTTTTCGGTCGACAAATTCGTCGACCGAAAATGTGTTTGAGTGTTTTTAAATAACACGACACGGGCACCGCTTATCTGTAGCTTCGGTTTGTTTTGTTTAACCGACACTACATGTTTTTCTCTAAGTGAAAAAGCCGAAACCCTTTCTTCCTCCCGTGAAAACCTTTCTGTTCTATTTTTCTCTCCCACGGTGCCGCGAAACCCTTTCTTTCTTGTGTCATTCCCACCGCGAAGCCCTTGCCTCCTCTCCGTGAAGCCGTGCCACCTCTCCGCGTCGCCAAAGGATCGTGGTGTCCGGGCCGTTTCCACTCTCCGCGCCGCAAAATAGAGCTCGTCATCGCCGGAAAATAGAGCTCGTCGTCGCCTCCAAATAGAGCTCGTCGTCGTCACCTCTCCACTCTTCCACGAAGGTCGCCGCCATTTCCAAGTAAGTTCTTCGCTTCCGTTCCTTCATTCCCGCCTTCCTTCATTCCCGCCCGACGCCATGGTTGCGTCCAGGTCCACTCTCGGTCGACAATTAGTCGACCGAGTGCCCACCTGCGCGCAACGTCTAGGTCCACTCTCGATCGACAAATTCGTCGACCGAGAGTGGACCTGGACGCTACGCGCGGGTGGGAACTCATTCGACTAATTGTCGACCGAGAGTGGACCTGCTCCTTATTTATGTGTGAGCTATAAATGTTTTAATCATATTTGTTGTAATGTTCACAAATAGTTCTGAATATTATAATGATTTCAATCTTTGGACTGTTGGAAACGGCCTTACTTTGCTAATTTGTACAAGTATTTTTCATTTTAAATGATTTGATAACCCAATAATAAAAACATGTATTTTTTCATATGTAATAATTATATAAATTCTAGAAATTAATATGAGATTAGACATGTGTACTCTTAGATTGACACTTTAGGGTTGATGCATTTATATATTAACTTAGAAACCCGTTCAAAATTTACTCATTAGGAGTAAACTTTGGATAGTCCCCGGTTTGGGACTATTTTTGGATATTTTAATCTCACTTAGGATGTACCTGTATAATGTATGTTTAGTTTTGTAGATTATTTCAGTAGGATTTCTTCATTTGTTCTCTGGGTACATATGTGAGTGGTTATTTGCCATTTACATTGGTGTACTTGGAGAACTTAGGGGAAATGCTGCTGAAATTTTCTTCAAAACTAAACATATACATTATACAGTTACTAGTGAGATTAAATATTCAAAAATAGGATAGGTGGTACACTTTAGTATATAAGTAATTAACTTCCTATCAATAAAAACTTACAGATTATTATAGTATCAATATTAAACTGTTAGTTTTATAATTAATTTTAATGTTATATAGAAAATGGATCGAAGTTGGATGTCTATCAAGAACCGTTGCAGTCCAGAGTTTGCCAAAGGTCTTGATGAATTTATTAGATTTGCTGAGGAACATAGGAAACTACCTATAGATAGGCTATATTGTCCATGTAGAAATTGTTGTAACAATTTGAAAGTTGATACTGGTGAGGAAATTAAGAATCATTTCATATGCAATGGGATCATACAAGGTTATAATGAATGGTATTGGCATGGAGAGAAATTGAATTATGGATCAGAAAAGGTCGATACTAACAGTTGTGGCATAGAAGATATAGATAATGATGATAATGTTAATGATGAACCGATTCAGGATGATATGGTTGATGAGATGCTACGTAGTTGTCGGGACAATGTCATTGATCCACCTTCTTTATTTGCAAACATTGTCCATGATGCTGAAAAACCATTATATAAGGGTTGTACTATGTTCACGAGGTTGAGTGTTGTGATGCGATTATATACTCTTAAAGCTCAAAACCGTTGGAGCGATAAGAGTTTCACTTCACTGTTGTCTTTGTTAAAGGAAATTCTTCTTGAAGGCAATGAGCTTCCAATTTCAACATATCAAGCAAAGAAAATAATGTGCCCAATGGGAATGGAGGCTAAGAAGATTCATGCATGTCCAAATGATTGTGTGTTATTTCAGAAGGACTATAGTAATTTGATAAATTGTCCAAAATGTGGTGCGTCAAGGTATAAGACTACAAATTCAGCTAAGGCTAAAAATGGCTCTCCTACCAAGGTGATGTGGTATATACCAATAATACCACGATTTCAACGCTTATTTGCTAATACAGAAGATGCACAAATTTTGTCTTGGCATGGGGAGTTAAAGGTCAATGATGATGGCATCCTACGACATGCATCTGATTCACCACAATGGAAGAAAATTGATTAATTATACCCTCAATTTGGTAAATTACCAAGAAACCTAAGACTTGGGCTCTGTACAGATGGAATGAATCCCTATGGTACATTAAGCAGCCAACATAGCATGTGGCCTGTTATGATTGTTATATACAATCTTCCTCCTTGGTTGTGTATGAAAAATAAGTATGTGATGTTGTCAATATTGATATCAGGGCCCAAGCAACCTGGAAATGATATTGATGTTTACCTTCAACCTCTAATTGATGACCTAATGAAACTATGGGAAGAAGGTATTATGACATATGATGCTACACGTAAAGAGATCTTCAGTTTGCGTGTTGTGTTATTTTGCACGATTAATGACTTTCCAGCTTATGGAAATTTGTCTGGATATAGCATAAAAGGATACAAAGCATGTCCTATTTGTGAGGAAAATACTGATTCAATCAGACTGAAACATGGTGGTAAAATCATATATCTTGGTCATCAAAGATTTCTCTCACCAGTGCATCCTTATCGAAGGCAACGCAAAACCTTTAATGGGTCAACTGAGGAATGAAGTGCTCCTAAACCTATACCAGGAAATGTTATATATGATAGGGTGAAACATATTGTTAATGAATTTGGAAAGAGTTCAAGTAGTCATACACTCGCATGTGACAAATCTCTATACAAGAAGAGGTCAATATTCTGGGATCTTCCTTATTGGAGATCTTTGGCAATTAGACACTGCATTGACGTCATGCATGTTGAAAAAAATATTTATGATAGCATCATCGGTACGCTATTGAACATACCGGGAAAGACTAAAGATGGCATCAAATCTAGAAAAGATTTAGAATTAATGGGTATTAGAAAAGAATTATCAGTGGAGATCAGGGGTCGCCGCACATATTTGCCACCGGCTTGTTACACTTTGTCAAAGAAAGAGAAAAAGACTTTCTGTGAGTGCTTGTATAATATTAAGGTTCCACAAGGATACTCTTCTAATATTCATAGATTGGTATCAATGAAGGATATGAAACTAATAGGTCTCAAATCTCACGATTGTCACACCTTAATGCAACAAATTTTACCTGTGGCTATTCGATCTATATTGCCGAAGCATGTAAGGTTTGCAATCACAAGACTCTATTTCTTCTTCAATGAAATATGCAACAAAGTGATACATCATGATACTCTCGATAAATTACAGAAAGATGTAATTGTTACCATGTGTCAGCTTGAAATGTACTTTCCTCCTTCATTTTTTGATATCATGGTTCATCTTGTAGTACATATTACAAGGGAGGTGAAGATGTTGGGTCCAATTTTCTTACAATGGATGTATCCATTTGAACGCTACATGAGTGTTTTTAAAGGTGATGTTCGGAATCGTAATCGTCCTGAAGGGAGTATTGTTGAGGGTTACGTGGCTAGGGAGGTGATGGACTTTTGTAATGATTTTTTGAATTGCAATGAAACTTGTAGCGATCAAAAAAATTCCCATCACACTGGATCTTATTGTGGCAAAGGAACTCTGGGAGGACGAGTGAAAGGAATCAGTCGTGAGTTGTGGGAACAAGCACATTTGTATATTTTACACAACATCGATGAAGTTAGTATCTACATCACAGAACACAATGATCTTATCAAGAGAAATCATCCGCGATCCAGTTCAATGTGGCTTGCAAGAGAGCATAATCGAACATTTATTAGGTGGTTTGAAGAGAAAGTATTTAATCAACTATCTGAATCACCAAATAATGTTGCTGAGAACATAAAATGGCTCGCCTTTAAGCCAAAAATGGATGTCATGTCATATGAAGGTTATGACATTAACGGATTTTCATACTACACAAAGTGTCAAGATGAAAGTAGTGTAGTTCAAAATAGTGGGGTCACTGTTAAAGCTTGTTCATTATATTTTGCTAGTGCCAAAGATAAAAGACCATGTGAAGCTGAGATGTCATATTACGGTGTCATTGAGGACATATGGGAAATGGACTATACAAATTTTCGAGTTCCTATATTTAGGTGTAATTGGGTTGACAACAACAAAGGAGTTTTAGTGGATGAGTTGGGTTTCAAATTGGTGAATTTTGAAAAGATTGGTTTCAAAGATGAGCCATTCATCATGGAAGACCAAGCAAAATAAGTATTCTATATTGATGACCCGACAAATAAAAATTGGTCTATCGTTCTTAATGGAAAAAGATAGTTTACTATAGATCCTATAAATGAAGAAGAATACTATGAAAAGTATGATGATTCCAGTATATTCTCAGTTGGTTTGCCAAGTGTAAATGTTGAAGATAACATCGATGAATATTATAAACGTCAAGACCATGCTGAAGGAATTTTCCTTGACTAACAACTCAACCAATACTAAAGGCATGTATTCTTTGAATTATTTATTTTATTATCATGTATACCTTATCACTTGTGCTTTTATTATCACTTATTTTTTTATCATGTATACTTGCAGGTTCTAAAATGGCGAGTGAAGATGAACATTCTGAGCATGAGCACCATGAGGATGGTAGTGGTGATGCTAAGAAAAGTAGAGGTCCTACATTGATGCGTAGGCTGCAGGAGCTCAGGGCTAAAGGGGATAAATTGCCAGTCCAGTTTGATATGACAGGAGCACCTGTTGGGGAACATGCTAGTGCTTTCAAGCATTACGTAGGGGCGACCGCACGTAGTAAGATGGCAATAGATATAGAAAATTGGCATGATGTTCCTAATGCCAAAAAAGACCTCATATGAAAAGATATATCTGTGAGTGGAAGTGATATTATTGTAATATATTTTTATCTATTGATTCTAATTTAGTTTGCTTGGAATTAATTCCTTTTCAAAACAACATTATTAATTTCTTCTTTTGTATGTATAGGGTGTTTTTCATCTAAATGAAAAAGATCACAAGAAAAGAGTGCTACAACGTTGTGGTGTACGATGGAGGGGTTTTAAGACATATCTTGTAAGGGAATTTATAAATAATCCTAAACAAAAGAAGAAAGCTACAGATGTATATATTTTTATAGATCCTGAGGTGTGGGAAAGATTTGTTGCAACTAGGAGATCGGAAGAGTTTCAGGTAATAAAGATTGTGATGTAGTGTATGAATATTTCATTTTATACAATTAAGGAGGTGAATCTTTTTATACATGTTTGCCAAGTCTAAATTGCAATACCTCATTTTAAATGATCAGGCTATTCACCAGGCTCAAAAGGAAAGACGGGCTAAAAATGTGCATGACCATCGCTTGGGGCCCGGTGGTTATGCCTTCCGCCGCCAACTACAAGAGAAGCAATCCTCTTCTGGAGAAGAATCTAGTACAACTCAAGTTGAGCGACCACCCCGACACATGACATGGATTGATGCTAGAAAGAATCGAGCAGGTGAAATTGTCAACCCTGCAACTAAGGAGGTGGCACAAAAGATGATAGGTTTATCCCAACTAAGTATTTATATCTAATTGATATTGTGATTTAATATTTTTATTAACTATGAATAGATTGATCTCCACGAGCAAAGGAAGGAAGGAAAGTTCATCCCAACTGGCTACATGGATGAACTAGCAGTTGCTCTTGGTACGAAGGAGCATCTTGGCCGTGTTAGGGGATTAGGAGCTGGCATAGGATTCAAGTCTTATTTTGGCCCTTCACAATCTAAAAGAGGTCGTGTAGGAGGTCTTACACAAGAGGATCTTGAAGCATTAGTAGCGCAGAAAGTAAAAGAAATAATGTCTTCATTTCAACCTACTCAACCTTCTCAACCTATTCATACTGCGCGTCTCTCAAGTGATGAGGTACAAGCCCATACTCCAGTTGTAGAAGGTCATGGGAGCACTCCCGATGACCCACCACAACAATCTGCAGTAAGTTTTTGTTCTATATGTTGTGTTATTAGTATGATAAATATATGATAATATATATAGTTGTAACATGTATCTATTCTACTGTTTCTTATATAACTTATATTATTTCAATCTAGGTTGGTATGAACTGTAAACTTGCATTGGAGGTTCCAGAATATAATGTTGTGGCAGCGGGTAAGGTGTACAACCTTGGTGGTACATTGCATTTCCAACAAATTACTGATGACATTTGTCATGTGTCCATCCATCTTGTGTATGACGGAATGGGGGACAAACCACTACCTATACCTAATCTTGAATATAGTACAGTTGAAGAAGCTGAGGGTGCTATGGTGGGTTGGCCTAGACACTTGGTTATCAATGACAAGGTATACCTTATTTCTACCATATTTTTCATATTTGAATGCATATATGAACTCGTGTAATATAAGTATGTAATTTAATTAACAAGTTTGTAAACCAAAAAGTAAAAATTCTACTAGTCGTCCTACTATGCCCAAGCCATCTTTCATTCCTGAAGCTACATTCGACGAATTGGGAAGCAAATGTAAATGTTCGTGTCGATACTTAACCAACCAAAGCTCACGATTACAAATGTTGGTCAATTTAACAGAAGATGCAGTTGGGAGGGATTTTGAGAATATAATTTTTCTTGATGATATTATAGAGTTGTTCCAGTATGATTGTCTAAATACTTCGGTAATAGAAGTATGGATAAGGTAATGATCTATCAATATATATATCAAATTCCAATAGACATTTTTAGCTTAGTTCTATATACGGAAATAATTACAAATGTTTTACAGCCATTTATATACTGAGATCACAAACTTTGATATAAAAAATGTTGGATTCTTAGTTCCGTCAATCACTAGTCAAGTGGAGATAAATTTTGAGGATGTGAATGAGTACTTCTCTACTGTATTCAAATATTTTGCTAGTGAAGGGAAGGAAATTATCCTAATTCCTTTTAACATGCAGTAAGTATTATTATTCAATTTAATTTTAATAATGAATAAAATTATTTATTTTAATGTTTGTTTTATTCTTACTTAGAGGTAGACATTGGGAATTAGTGGTGATTGCCCCTAAATTGATGACTCTTTATTATCTTGACCCAATGGGTAAAACAACAAGGAGTCACAAATTGAAATTGCCAGCTATGGAGTAAGTATAAATTTAGTCAATGCTTCAACATGATATTTCTATTTAGAATTTCTATTTTACCAACTATTATTTAATTGATAGGGGTATAAAGGCTTTTCGTGATGCTGGAGGACAAATACCAACAAAATTAAAGACATTGACTTTGAAAAATGTCAAGGTAGCTACTTTGACAACTGCTTAGTCTTATATGTATTAATTTTCAATTCTAATATGTCAACTCTTATAGTGTTATCTCAACTGCTGTTTATAGTAGTTTACTAACATTAAGTATAATTCATTATTTGTAATGTCCTATGCAAAATAATGATTGGGCTTGTGGCTACTATGTAATGAAATATATGCAAGCTATTGTCAAACAAGCATCACATGACATTCAGACTATAAGTCAGGTAATAAAGAATAACATCATAAATTTACAAGTGATTGTAGTCATTTTATAAAATATTAGCATGTGCATTTTCTGTTACAGATCTTTACAACTCAGCCTTACACCCTTGTGGACTTGAATGAATTCTGAGAAGAGTGGTCAGATTCTTTTCTAAATGAAGTCAATATAGCATTGGATTAAATATGTCAACTCCATTTATGTATGTGGTTTGAGTACCCTTTCATATTTACTTTTGTATCTTATTAATATCATCTCAGACTTGCAATCTATCATTTTGTAAATTTTTATGTGATTATGAATCATTTTTGTCATGAATATGTAGTTTTGAATGGTGACGGTTGAGCATCAATACTCCCCTCTCCCAGAATATATGAATCTTCTTGTTCTTTTATTCTATTTCATTTTCTGCAGAAATTTTTAAAAAAAATCGTAACTTCTAGCGTCGGTTTTTTAAATAACCGACCCTAAAGATTGAATGACCACTTCAGTGTGATCCTCGGTCGAGAACATTTTCGACCGAAAATATTTCGATCGACAATTTTCTCGACCGAGAGAGTTTACAGGGTCGGTTTTTTTTTTGGAATAACCGACCCTAAAGATTGAATAAACACTTCAGAGTAATCTTCGGTCGACAAATTTCTCGACTGAGGATTACTCTGAAGTCTTTATTCAATCTTTAGGGTCGGTTATTCCAAAAAAAACCGACCCTGTAAACTCTCTCGGTCGAGAAAATTGTCGATCGAAATATTTTCAGTCGAAAATGTTCTCGACCGAGGATCACACTGAAGTGGTCATTCAATCTTTAGGGTCGGTTATTCCAAAAAAACCGACCCTGTAAAACTCTCTCGGTCGAGAAAATTGTCGACCGAAAATATTTCGGTCGAAAATTTTCTCGACCAAGGATCACACTAAAGTGGTCATTCAATTTTTAGGGTTGGTTATTCCAAAAAAACCGACCCTGTAAACGATATCGGTCGAGAAAATTGTCGACCGAGATCGTTACAGGGTCGGCTTTTTTGGAATAACGGACGCTATAGAGTAAATTCTGTAGAGAAAATTCTCGCCTGGGTCGGTGTTTTGCGTCGGTGTTTACTCTGTAAGGTCGGTTTTATTTGGTTAAATAAACCGACGCTATAGAGCAAATTCTATAGCGACGACCACTTAGGCGTCAGTTATAAAGTGACGCTGCAAGCTTAAAAAAACCGACGCTACAGACCATTCATGTACTAGTGTCTGCATTGATTCTTCTTCTTTGAAGCTGTCTTAAGCAGCTTTTCCTGAAGAATTCCTTCAACCTTAGCATTGAGTAGTGGTAGAGGGGCTGAAACAAGATGGTGTTCTGCTCGTATAACAACTCAAACGAAGTCATATAACCGAGTAATAAGATCAATCCAAAGCAAAGATGAAATCTAGCCGTGGCTAAAGATCTCATCTTCGCTCTCCCGAAGGGAGGTCGCAGCAAAGCGCGACAGATAAACGCCGACTAGCGGCGACAAAAGGCAGATAAACTGCCAGAACCACTGGCTAAACAAGCCAACAAAGACAGAAAAAATCAAGGCCGAAATACTGGGGAAACCCAGAGCTTGGAAGCCTTCACGACAGAAGGGCTAGAAACCTTATTCAGAAAACGTAAGCTACTGAAAGGGAGTGGGAGAGCTCGATACCACCGGAACTGTGAGGAAGACGGAACCACCAACGCCACTCCACCTTCAATCTGACCAGAGGCCCGGTGGGGGAAACGGAGCCGAAGCCGCCCCTCCTAAACCGCCGCCCGACGCAGCACGGGCCGAGATCAAAGCCAGGAGCCCAGCCCCGCCGCAGCAGAAGAGGAGAGGGTGGAGGAGAGAAAATTGGTCGCCCGCCTGAGACAGACACGACGGAGATCGAGCCGAGTCAAGGCCCTGGGGGAGTAGGTGGCGTTCGTCGGCCGCCGAAGCCCCCTCCCCCGAGCCCGAAGCCGCCCTCCGCGAGCTCTAAGTCACCCGCCCTATCTCCACAGCGGAAGCCGCCGTCCGCTCCGTTCTCTCCAACCAGGGCACTAATCAACTCGAATCTTTTTGAGGTTCCACTTGGAACTAAACTGAATAATCCATTTAGAATGAAAGCACAAATTCAAGAAGAACACAAGTGAGGGGATGACCGCTTTATCACCCGTAAGAGCAAGTTCTAGGGATAGACCGTTGCTCCCAACCCTAAGAGAGACCAACCAGGCTTGATGTAATTTTGTTCCGTAGATGCAAGACTTTTTTTTGTTGTTGCTTCCTCCCCATTCAGGTGTACTCCTCCCCGGAGCCCGAAGCCGCCCTCCGCGAGCTCTAAGTCACCCACCCTAGTTCCACAGCGGAAGCCGCCGTCCGCTCCGTTCTCTCCAACCAGGGCACTAATCAACTCGAATCTTTTTGAGGTTCCACTTGGAACTAAACTGAATAATCCATTTAGAATGAAAGCACAAATTCAAGAAGAACACAAGTGAGGGGATGACCGCTTTATCACCCGTAAGAGCAAGTTCTAGGGATAGACCGTTGCTCCCAACCCTAAGAGAGACCAACCAGGCTTGATGTAATTTTGTTCCGTAGATGCAAGACTTTTTTTTGTTGTTGCTTCCTCCCCATTCAGGTGTACTCCTCCCCGGAGCCCGAAGCCGCCCTCCGCGAGCTCTAAGTCACCCACCCTAGTTCCACAGCGGAAGCCGCCGTCCGCTCCGTTCTCTCCAACCAGGGCACTAATCAACTCGAATCTTTTTGAGGTTCCACTTGGAACTAAACTGAATAATCCATTTAGAATGAAAGCACAAATTCAAGAAGAACGCAAGTGAGGGGATGGCCGCTCTATCACCCGTAAGAGCAAGTTCTAGGGATAGACCGTTGCTTTCAACCCTAAGAGAGACCAACCAGGCTTGATGTAGTTTTGTTCCGTAGATGCAAGACTTTTTTGTTGTTGTTGCTTCCTCCCCATTCACGTGTACCAGCGGTATGCAAGACTTTTTTGTTGTTGTTCCTTCCTCCCCATTCGGGTGTACCAGCGGTATGCAAGACTTTTTTGTAGTTGTTCCTTCCTCCCCATTCAGGTGTACCAGCAGGTTCGAACTCCCGACCGCACTACGACGAGTTAGAGGCTTTACCGCTGAACCAAGTGGTTAAATCCTGCTTACATTCTTCTGTGCCACTCCGTTCTTCGGATAAGAATGAACTTCAAGCAAAATGCTGCATCGTGCAGCAGTACTAAAGCCCTAGTTCAAGGCATTGGTGTACGTGGATGCTTTTAAGGTCTCAATAATTGGGGGCAAATAAAAGTGAGTACTAAAAGATAATAATGGGCGGTTGTGCATAGTTTACCTTACAATCGGCGAACTACAAACAGCGGCCAAATGTACCTATCTTTTTCCCAGAAAGATCAATGAGCTGGTCTTTTCTCTTATGTCAACCAAACAAGTAATGGACCTCCCCGATCAACTCGTAGTTAGTGGGTTCACCGTTCACGTACCGTATCTCTGGACTGGTTGTCATAAATACAAATAATATACATCTTTGAGGGGAATAGGTCAAAATAACTGGAAAGCAATAATCAACAAGAGAGAGAAGACCCGGCTACTGCCAGCTAGGAGCTGTCTCTTACGAAGAAAAACCATTGACTGCCGGACGTTGGTTTTGTTTGTAGTAATGCATCCAAGGAAGAAATATTCCAAAGCCATTGCTTTCTGACTAAGAAAACCCTACTAACAGCGCCGCCGCCATAATTGTTTAGACTTTAAACTCGGTGGTACTGGATCTATATAAAGCATGACAAAGGCCAGATTGTCCGGGGCCTGCACGGAATCTGGGAAAGTACAACATGACAAACGTCACGTTCTCCCTGTGTGGTACCATGTAGTTTGAAGCTCATTGGACACAACAAAATCCCCCCCCCCCTCTTATCTTTATGGATGACATCTAGGGAAACATGAATCCTGTTTAATCAACAAAGATACATGCTTGATTGAAATTCCGTTGCCTAACATATTTTTATGAAAGAATATATCCTAGATTAAGGATGGCTTTAATATCCTAATGTTTCTAAGTTTTACCATGCATTTGAAAAAATATAATTACGCCAAATTTTGCCTATAAAGTTTGTTTGTTTGCCTACTCCTTGTATGTCCTTCCTCACAAGACTCACAAAAGTACCACGTGGTATAAGGACCAACAACAAAATTCTCATATTTGTTGAAGCTAATGGCCTTGCCAGATGTTGGACATTTAAGTCTAGGTGATAGAAATGATGCATTTAATGTCCTTCCTTCGATGAGTCATCAATGACACCACTAATTCTTCTGCAAGAACCTAATTAAACATTAGAGGAGGGGTATCAAGAAGTTGCAAAGAATGATCATAAGAAATTGACAATGTTGGGATCCCCTTAAAAAACTCGTATCAACCTTGTAAAAAGAGGAGGACCTAAGACTCATTGTCAAAGCTGATTGGGAAGGATAGAGCCTCCACATCAATAATGTCATCCATGACCCCCTGTCTTTGTCCCGAACCTTAAAGCCCTATAAAGGGACTATGCTCTTCAAAGAAGTTGCAAGATCACATGTGAGTGAAAGAAGAAAGCTAGATAACAAATATAGAGATGACTTCTAAGATAATGGTGCTGATTTTTTACTACAATTAAAAAATATGATTTGTTTGATTCACACCATATGTTTCAAACAACAACCTTGTTATTCAAAATATAGTGAATGTCTCATTGATAACTCATTTTATTTTCAAAATAGAGTGAATGAGTCTACGATTGAGGTCAACATGACAAACTATCTTGTTATATAGTGTGTTGATCCTAACGAAGTTATATATAAGTGGTACACTAAAAGCTACCCTAAAATGTCAAACCTAAATCTAATTGATTGTATCTTTTTCTTTACAAAAATGATATTGTTTGATAGTCTCTAGTGTCATGTCATCAATATAACCTAGGCTTGTAAGAGATCTCTTAAGGCAATCTGAGAATGTGGATTTTGAGAGTTTATGATAATTCACAATAGTATATTTGGTGTTAAGATACTATGATGGGTGTGTCTAACTCAATTTTTTATGGAGTGTGGGTAAGTTGAAAAATGATGTTATTGTGTGGTCTAGGAGGAGTAGTTACGACTACTTTTACAATATATATTGTTTCAACAAGGTATTTAGAAGATGGAAAATGATTTGAATGGATAATGCTATTCTAGAGTGACTTGTGTTTGTAATATTTGCTTTCAGACAAATTTTCCAAGTTGTATATGTAATGAATCCCTCCTTAGGAGGATCCACAATAAGGCACACCAGGGAGGCAAATACATTATCCATATATTACCAAGGATCCAAATTTTAATAAATAACAATAAACCATTAATAATTCCACAAATCAGTATTGTTTATAAAACAAAGATAAATGTTTCTCAAAGGAGATACATATATTTTCAAAGGGAAAAAACTAAATGAGAAAACAAATTATTTCTATACCTCTATCTAATTCTCCTTGTGGCATTGACTTTATGATCATCAATGTACCCATCTGAATCTCCATATCTTTAATCTCTAATGTATGTCAACTACCTAAAATGCCCCCCCAACTAAGAATTTTACGCTCCGTCTTCTCTCTAGGGCACACTTCGTATTCTCTCCAGCTCTCTTACCCGGCGGCGCCGCTGGGGGGAGGGGAGATCCTCCTCGGATCTTCCCTCCCCCTAGCCTCAACGATGGTCGGATAGGTTCGATGTCTACGCGGTCAGTTCCTAGAGGGTTTTGGAGCATCGTCTTCAGTCGATCCGGAGTAGTAGCCCCTTGTGCCCTGGTTCGTAGCAGAAAAGATGCGCCGCGAGGTGTTGGATAAATTGGACATTATGATAAATCCCTTTGTTTCGATGATGACAAACATTTCATTCTTATTAATCTAACGAGCTACTTAAGTGTACAGGAACAAGGTAGATGACAAAACACTAGGGAGATCCATATGCTTACATAGTTATATTTTCATGAAATGTAATCGCATTGTAAAAACTTGTACAAATATATAATGTACAAGTACTTAGATTTCATGTAAATCAAGCGTTAGATCTTCCCTAGCTAAACACCACATTTAGATAAGTCATCCCCTTCAAATAGGATCACATATGCACACTCATACACACACTTAGTGTCTTAATTGAAAGATTGAAACAGAGTCAATCTCGGTCGACAAACTCCTCAACCGAGACACTCTCGGTCGACAAACTTCTCGACCGAGATTGACCCAAGTAGTCGTTAGACACAGTTGAAAAAGTAGTTGGCAGTTGTAAATGAACGTTGATACAGAGAGCCTGTCGGTCGACAAAACTTCGACCGAGTAGGTATCTCGGTCGACAAATTGTCGACCGAGATGGTCTCTGACAGCAACTGCAGAATAAAGCAACTAGCCGTTACTAATGCACCTAACTTATACCCAACGGCTAGTTAATCACTTAGAAACCCCTAGAAGTTGTCTAGAACGTCCTTAAGCATCCATAGGCCATTCCTATAAATAGGACAAGCCATAGGACACTAAGATATACTCTTCACACTTAAGCTACACTTGTGCTACACTTGAGAGTGAATACTCATTGGCAATATGTTTTGAAGCAATAGAGCAAAGTCCTACATTGGCTATTCATTCCTATTGCTCCCATTTCGTGTCCTATAGGCTAGCATCTCCTTACCACAACACTTACACTCATTGGTTAGGAGATCAATACGCTTGATATAGGCAAATCAAGCCTTGTGCTTAAAAGGATAAGTTGTAATTTCTATTTTCCTTCTTGTTCCTTTTTATTCTTTGTATTCTCCTTGCTACTCCTAGGGTTGGAGGCTGCGGATTGGAGAAGGTTCTTCTCGGAGGAGAAGGTGGACTTCAAGCTACTTCAAGAAGGCTATCGCACGGGAAGCTACTTCAAGAAGGTTATTGCAACGGGAAGCTACTTCAGGAGGAAGGCTGCTTCAAGGTGGTGCAATTACTTCTAGGTGAAGGCTGCTTCAAGGTTGGGCGATTACTTCTAGGTGAAGGCTGCTTGAAGGGTTTAGGGAGAGAATTGTAATTTTATGTAAAGTCCTTGCGAGGTAATAAAATTAAATTCTTTCCAAATCC
The DNA here is from genome assembly GCA_963693085.1 of Alisma plantago-aquatica. Classification (NCBI taxonomy): domain Eukaryota; kingdom Viridiplantae; phylum Streptophyta; class Magnoliopsida; order Alismatales; family Alismataceae; genus Alisma; species Alisma plantago-aquatica. The sequence continues at coordinate 883,180,202 of OY856413.1, read as the reverse complement.
CGGTTGGGTAAGCAACCGGGTAGTGGACTGACAACTTTAGTAGTTGCTAAAGTTGGAACCACTCTAAACACCTGTCTCCTTCTTCCAATTTTCAATTGTGGTTGTTTGAGTTCAATAAATTGTTAAAATTATTTAAAAACTCTATTCACCCCCCCTCTAGTGTTTTTCAATTGGTATCAGAGCAGGCTTCAAGGAACCCTAACCAGGTCTTGAAGAATGGGTGACGGGGTGCTCAACAACCTTAATCTTGAAGGGACATTTGTTGCTAGGCCTCCAATGTTTGATGGAACAAACTACACATATTGGAAGAGAAGGATGCAGTTCTACTTTCAAGGCATAAGTTGGGATCTATGGAGAATGGTGTCAACCCCTTATGAGCTACCTCAAATGGAATATGCAGCTTGGGACACCAATACGGTAAAATCGGCTCAAATGAATGCAAAGGCTGTAAGTATTCTTTATTGTTCAATTTCAGTAGGAGAATTTAATAGAATATCAAACTGTGAAACATCCTATGAAATATGGCATAGACTTTCTATAACTTATGAAGGGACAGTTCAAGTTAAGAATTCCAAAGTTAGTATGCTTAAACAAAAGTTTGAACATTTCCGTATGGATCCAAATGAATCTATTAGTGAAATGTATGCCAAATTCTCTTCTATTGTAAATGGTTTAAATGTCTTAGGTAAAGTTGTTCTTGAGGAAGATCAAGTATCAAAGATTCTTAGATCACTTCCTCCCAAATACAAGCCCAAAGTGACGGCCATTGAAGAAGCAAATGACCTCACCCGACTAAAGATGGAACAACTCATTGGCAACCTAGAAGCTCATGAGGCAACGTTAGAAGAGGAAGAAAGAAGAGAACGTGAACGTCAACAAGGCAAAAATAAGGACATTGCATTCAAAGCATCAACCAAGGACACTCATGACACAAGTGAAGATGATAGTGAAGAAGAAACTCTCATTGTAAATGGTAAGCAATATAAAAGTTTTAAAACTAATAAAACTTCTAGTGTCTGTTCTTCTAGGTGCTTTGAATGTGGCAAAAAGGGACACATGAAAGGTGATTGTCCAAAACTCAAGAAAGGGAAGAAATCATCTCACAAAAAGAAAGAAAGAGCATATAAAGCTGCATGGGATGATTCAAGTGATGATAGTGATGATGGAAAAGAAGAAGTAGAATGCTTCATTGCTACAACAAATGAAGACGAAGAAGAGGTAAGTCTTTATGATCTACCAAAAGAAGATCTAATTGCTAGTCTTCAAGATACTCATGAGAAATATATTGAGTGCAAGAAGAAATTTAAGAAATCAAATAAAGTAAATGATGATTTAAATGTTAAACTTCTTGCTCTTGTATCCGAAAATGAAAATCTCAAAAAGGAAAATGAAGATTATGATCTTAAGTTAAAATCGGTAGAAGCTAATTGCAATCTTCTTTCCTTAGAAAATTTAAACTTGCAAACTCAAGTGAATGATCTTCAGAAACAACCTGTTCTATGTTCACATTTAGATTATGATGAGGTTGTCAAAGAAAGAAACTCTCTAGTATCTGATTTAGATCAAGCAAAGAAAGATATAAACGAGAAGATGAATGATATTGCTAAGTTACAAAGAAATGTAAATGAGTTAAGAGGAAATGACATGCTTGAAAATATTCTGAAAATTTCCTCTAGTTATAATGGAAGAAAAGGATTAGGATATGATCCAAGGAGAAATAAACCCAAAAGAGTTAAAGCATCCAAGACTAAGATTATGTTTGTACCTAGGAACACAATTCCTAGAAAGAGAAATGAAGTTGACTCTATTAGCTGTCATTATTGCATGCGTCTTGGACATTATTCATTTTCATGCCCATATAAGAAAAAGAATGATGATTTATCTTGGATTCCTAAAACTTAGTAGCTTAAAATTTACTAGTTGAGATGTGACCTAAACTGATTCTTGATATACAAATGTCATATCTCAACACAAATCGAGCTCTAAACTTGCATAATCTTATTTTGCTTGGAATAAATTAATAGTTATGAAAATATTCCAGAAACTTTGTCGGTCGAGAATCTGTCGACCGAGTGAACCTCGGTCGAGAAATTGTCGACCGAGCATGACACTGATTTCCAGTCTGCTGTAAAATTGCTGAATTCTTTTTGTAGTTGATCAAATTGCTATCTATTTGTGATTAATGACTGTATATATTTTGGAAATCATCCCTGAAAACTTATATGAGATTAATTTGGTGTATTCTCTAAATGATTTAAGTTAAAACTAAAATTATTCTTAGCTTAATAAAAAGGAAATTTCTGTTTTATCATTATTCACATAATGCTTCCTAAAGTATTTTATGGTCTACCCATATAGAAATCATGTGATTACAATCATGGAATTATCATTTTCATCATGATGATGTTGTGTTAGCAAGAATAGATAATGATAATTGTATGCATGGATCCTTAATGATACATAGGCAAGCAAAATAATTCAATCTCTCTTAGAAATGCTTGCAACACATAAGATAAAAATTTCTCAATTGGCATCTTTAAAAGGCTTGAGATATTAATCGTGCTTTCATTTTTTAAGAGGATGTTTTCATATTGAGTATCACTAAACATGCTTCAAAATTGATATCTAATCAAGTCTTCACATATGAATGCTTAAATTGGAAATCTGCAATTCTTGCCTCTTGGTTGAAATAAAATTTGACCAAGGGGCACTATGGTCGTAGTCAAGGGCGACCTAAAATAAGCTTTGACAAAATGCTTATTTGGACATTATTTTATTGTACTTAATCTTAGTATATTTTTGATAAAAGGTCAAAATCAAAATTTAAAATCATTTGTGACCTTAGAAGCTTTAAATTGCTTTAATTGTAAGATTAAGGGGGAGCTTATAATAACAAATTGGATTAATTAATTAAGAAGCTTACAAAAACATTGTAAACATCATTTGAAGCTTGATACGACCTTAGTATTTTTAATCTTGATTATGAATTTCATAAAAATGATATCTTGTACTTAAAGGAACTCTCTAAACAAATCAGGGCTTAACATCTCTTGCATTTGGTTGGAGACATTTTAATGTACTCTAAGATTAAAGGATTCTCATTTAATTTAGGGCTTAACATCCCTTGATAGATAAGAAATCAATATACATTCATCATAAGCTTAAGGGAATCTCATATCATTTCAAGGCTTAACATCCTTTGCAAATGATTGAGAAACAAATTGTGGATAAATTAGACAAAAATGATATTAAATCCATGTTCCTAATAGAATATCTATTTAAGGGGGAGCATAATATAAAATTAAGGGGGAGAAGAAATATACAATATTCAACTTGGATATCTTTTTGAAATGACAAAGGGGGAGAAAGAATATAAAATCAAAAATATAAATGAGTTTCATAACATCTTGGCCAGCACTCACTTGCAAAACAAGAATGGCTACAAAAGGTAATTTTCAGGTATGAAACTCACATGTTTTATATTTCCTTATTTCATATTTAGGAAATGTTTGTCATCTTCAAAAAGGGGGAGATTGTTGGATAAATTGGACATTATGATAAATCCCTTTGTTTCGATGATGACAAACATTTCATTCTTATTAATCTAACGAGCTACTTAAGTGTGCAGGAACAAGGTAGATGACAAAACACTAGGGAGATCCATATGCTTACATAGTTATATTTTCATGAAATGTAATCGCATTGTAAAAACTTGTACAAATATATAATGTACAAGTACTTAGATTTCATGTGAATCAAGCGTTAGATCTTCCCTAGCTAAACACCACATTTAGATAAGTCATCCCCTTCAAATAGGATCACATATGCACACTCATACACACACTTAGTGTCTTAATTGAAAGATTGAAACAGAGTCAGTCTCGGTCGACAAACTCCTCGACCGAGACACTCTCGGTCGACAAACTTCTCGACCGAGATTGACCCAAGTAGCCGTTAGACACAGCTGACAAAGTAGTTGGCAGTTGTAAATGAACGTTGATACAGAGAGCCTGTCGGTCGACAAAACTTCGACCGAGTAGGTATCTCAGTCGACAAATTGTCGACCGAGATGGTCTCTGACAGCAACTGCAGAATAAAGCAACTAGCCGTTACTAATGCACCTAACTTATACCCAACGGCTAGTTAAGCACTTAGAAACCCCTAGAAGTTGTCTAGAACGTCCTTAAGCATCCATAGACCATTCCTATAAATAGGACAAGCCATAGGACACTAAGATATACTCTTCACACTTAAGCTACACTTGTGCTACACTTGAGAGTGAATACTCATTGGCAATCTGTTTTGAAGCAATAGAGCAAAGTCCTACATTGGCTATTCATTCCTATTGCTCCCATTTCGTGTCCTATAGGCTAGCATCTCCTTACCAAAACACTTACACTCATTGGTTAGGAGATCAATACGCTTGATATAGGCAAATCAAGCCTTGTTCTTAAAAGGATAAGTTGTAATTTCTATTTTCCTTCTTGTTCCTTTTTATTCTTTGTATTCTCCTTGCTACTCCTAGGGTTGGAGGCTGCGGATTGGAGAAGGTTCTTCTCGGAGGAGAAGGTGGACTTCAAGCTACTTCAAGAAGGCTATCGCACGGGAAGCTACTTCAAGAAGGTTATTGCAACGGGAAGCTACTTCAGGAGGAAGGCTGCTTCAAGGTGGTGCAATTACTTCTAGGTGAAGGCTGCTTCAAGGTTGGGCGATTACTTCTAGGTGAAGGCTGCTTGAAGGGTTTAGGGAGAGAATTGTAATTTTATGTAAAGTCCTTGCGAGGTAATAAAATTAAATTCTTTCCAAATCCCGGTTGGGTAAGCAACCGGGTAGTGGACTGACAACTTTAGTAGTTGCTAAAGTTGGAACCACTCTAAACACCTGTCTCCTTCTTCCAATTTTCAATTGTGGTTGTTTGAGTTCAATAAATTGTTAAAATTATTTAAAACTCTATTCACCCCCTCTAGTGTTTTTCACAAGGTTCCCGACTTAGACTATTGATTCGACATTTTGACTTTGTCAGATCTTTCCATCCAAGAGTGATGGGAAGATGGGAGCTGATCTAGGTCTAGTTCGGCTCTTGTGCTGTTGCTCCGAGCTGGTGAAGCCCGGTGGTCTCCACACCATCTCAGTTCCCAACAGCTGCTCGTCTGGTGGTCGAGATATCCTGGTCCAGGATAATGGTGCCCTTCGGCTTCGACTGGACAGGATGTGTCTTGGCGCTGGTGATGTAGGCTCCCTCAATGGGTGATCGGGTTCCTCCTAGTCTGCTCGGAGTTGCGGCCTCATCCTGGTTGTGATGGTGGCGCCCCATTCCGGGGTTCAGATCCTAGACCTGTTCTAGGTTACAAGTTCGTTTTTCGAGTTTCTCTGGTTGTACACAGAGGTGGAGGTTCTCCGTCCAGGTGTGGCCAAGACGTGTTGGTTGGTTTGGGTGCCCCTGTCCAGTCGGCAATGCTCCATGTTTGGTGGCGCCCCCTAGTCCTTGACTTAGAAGCCGCACAGTCGTGTACTCACTCTGTTCGCACTGAGGTTAACTACTATTTGAAAGGCTGTTGAGATGTTGTTGTGCTTCTTTGGGCGTTTCCCTGCTCTTATGGTGTTTGTTGGAATGCCAATATGCAAACATCAGCTTGGGGCGTCTTCCCCGACATGATGGTTTGGTGTTGTGTAAACAACATCTACTGAAGATCATGGACCTGGCAGGTCTGCTACTGGGCTGTTGGGCGGGATGATAGTTAGAAGGATCTCTGTAATCTTGGCATAGTACCTCACTTTGTGGGTACTCTTAATAGATAGTTGGTACTGTGCTTAGCATAATGGAGTGAACTGGAGCTGTTCATTTCCATCCAAATCTATGTTGCTTAAACATGCTGGTTCTTGTTTCTGTTCCGGCTGGATTAGCTTCTTTGTTGATCTGGTATCAAGGGGTTTCTTTTTTGGGAGACCTTGCCCTTGTTAGAATCCTGATGTTCTGATTGATAAGAAGGTCAGAAGCTTCAAGGCGTGCTATAGGCATGAGAATCAATGTTTGTTATATGTCAAGCTACTATTACTACTTGTGGGTACGCTGAATGCATGCAATAGTGGTTTGGAATAGTCTTCTTCTGGTAGGATTACTTGTAGCTAGCTTGTGTAGCTAGACAGGTCTTCTTAGTTCTATTTCGTCTAGAAAAATTGTATTTCCCCCTGCGTGGGGAGTTTGATCTTTGTTTGAGCTTTTTTGAGCTCCTAGTGATGTAATGGGGTACTTAGTGCCCAAAGTTTTTTGGTTTCTATAGTAACACATTTTTTTGACCGACCAAAAAAAACTACCTAAAATGCCAACAAATAAAACATGGTTAGTATATTGTATATCGTGTATGTGGGTGCATTAAAAATTATTCATATATATTTAACAACTTATCAAGCATATTTGGTAAATATTAGATATATTCAAACATTTCATTTTTTTGTGTAATTCTCTAACCACGTTGTATCTAACTCTTAGGTTGTACTGATTTTTCTTATATTCTAGCATTGAGCTCTTAGGTTATACCAACTCTTCCTTTATTCCACCATTGGACTTGGGTCTAGCATAGGACTTCATGGTGACTATTCCATCATTGTATTCACCCCATTATTTCCATTGGATATTTATTCATTTCTGTAAATATTTTACCGAAATTCTTGGGAGTATCGATCCCCATCCATTTCCCTTAAGAGAGAGTTCACACTAGTTGAGAGATGTAATCTTTATATGTGTGCTACACATAGGGAATTATAATTGAACATGAATGTAAATAATCATCCAATTTTTAATGTAGCAACCATTTAGAAACATCAGAAATCCTCATAATTTGGTATTTAAGGCTACTAGTAAAATAACCATGTATGTTGTCTTGAAGGGCAGGTGGTGTCCACAATCACACAATACAAGGAACCAAGCATGAATATAAAAATTGATATTCAAACTAAGTGTTACAAACATTCCAGTCCTATCTTAGGTGTTTTGAGATAATTATAGGGTTTGACTATTAATTAGTGTTTGGTTCCATGTATTCTCAATTTAGGGATAAAAAATCCCAAATATCATTTTGAACTTGAATCCCTTCAATCATATCTTCATCATTAAGTAAAGTTCTATTAGTCTTAAGGATATCATTGTTTGATCAAAAGACGAACTTGTACTTTATTTTGCATTAGATCCATATTTTCGTGGTATAGTTCATCAAGTTCAACAAAATCAGGGTTTATCAATATTCATTAACACTATATAGTTAACCCTAAGTTTCATACTTTACCACAGTTCAAAGTATGATGTAAGACACTAGAGACACTTATTTTTAATTAATCTAACTGAATATAGACATTATAACAAGCTTTGATTTTTAATAATAAGTTATTAATGAAGGTATGTATATTCTGGTGCTTATGGGAACTATAAGTCAAATTCATTTTTGAAATTGCATTCATTGGATTCCTTATGTTTTTACTATTAATTATATATGTAATTTTATCATATTTCCAGCTAGTATGCACCTTCTATAAATGTTCAAAGTTATAACTTATCCTATCACAGATAGTCTATTCTCTGGCTCCAAAATTTTCCATGTTGCATAGGGATAGGAAGGTTCGGGTTATGGGTTGACCCTTCCCAGGATGTGTCTAGCCATTACCCATAGGCCATGCCTTGGCCCACCCAACCCTAGGCTGAGCAGGCCTAGACCAAGGAAGGGCAGTGCCCCTATTTCCCCACCCGTAGGACATCTTCCAATGTGCACGTTGTGCTTTTCACTGCCATAGTGCTTGCCTCTGGTGAGAACGCATGAGGGTCGAATGCCATAGGGCTACCAATTGATTCCACCTCTAAATTTGTGGTGGTTATAGGTCGCTAGGAAACCAAGTCTAAGGTGGTTGTGATGTCCCCAGATTTTCTAAAACTTAATCTGATGTGTGACGTCTAAATTGAAACCTCACCTCATTGAGAATCCCAATTTAAACACCCCACACTAGGCTAAGAAGAAGAAAATAAGAGGAAGTCAGAAGGAAACAATAGTAGCACATAAACATGAACAATAATAAAACCATAAAACACATATTCACCATTCAACTTATAATTAAATAATGAATTGGAATACAATATCAGTGACATCAATGCTAGATAACAAGATGATAAGACAAATAATAATCAAAATATCTTAATGATCTAAGTAAATCCCTAAAATGGAAATATTATGGTTAATATGATGAGAATCTAATGATAGTACATGATCTTGTCTTGATCAGGGTTGACCAAGGTTATAGTTGACCTCATGGATATGTGATGACTAGGAATATCTCTTTGGAAGGTACACCCTTACCTCTTACTTGGCCTACTATTTAGTATGGTTGCATTATATGTGTAGTAAAATACTTGGAATATGATATTGGATGAAATGATTGTTCTTGTATGGTATGTTGCTTAATTTTCCATACATATTGCTATGAACACATCAAACATAATATATTTGTTCCATTATATGAAAGCACTGAACTCTTTGGTAGTACACTGCTTGGAAGTGACTTAACTCTTTGGTAGTCGGTCACATTGTACATATGATCTAAGTCTTTGGTAGTTGATCATAAAGGCCTTAATCTTGAGCTCCTGGAGAGTCAAGAGAATGCATCAAAACCTTCGACATTCGATGTGTGGATTTATAATGGAAAATGTGCTTAAAATATGTGTTCTCTTTTTTTAATAAACTTTCTTGTTCAAGTATGCTTTTGTTACATTTCTGTTACTACTACCAAGTATTAGTTTTATCTTATTGCCAAGCTTAGTAATGAGAGGTATATAAAAAGACATGTAGGTGTACTCAGTACAATATTCTTGAATATTGTGTTGGTGTGTACCACATGTAATCTTTTGTTTAGATTTTGGACATTTGATTTTGAAGAACCGAGACAGTTGAGAGTTGTGTGGTGAGATGATATATAGGTGGACCTATTGTCTTAAGATCCTATTGTTTAGTTGTAGTACATGTATATGTAAAAGTTTATTGTTCAATTTGTAATATCAAATGTTGTAACAATTCATTAGGTAATTATATGTTGAATGGTGAACATGTGTTATATGTTTTTATTATTGTTGTTGTACATGTACTACTGTTGTTTCCCTGTGACATCCCTAGATTTTCTAAAACTTAATCTAATGTGTGACGTCCAAATTGAAACCTCACCTTAGGGTTCCTCACTGTCCTTCCTACCCGCGATGGCAGTAGCGTGGGACACAGAACCGCATCTACATCGCGTTCGGGAGAACAAGGTTGTCAAGGGTTTGCGTTGAACGCAATTCACGAATGGGAGGCTCTGTAAGAAATCCACGAGATCGGTGATGTAGCTTCTGTCCCAAAAAATTCCATGGAAGTGTTTTCTTGTGGCGAGAGAGATATTTACTTTGAAATATCCTAGAAAATTTATAGATCTTGCATAATTCTTATTAAATAGCCTGGTTGTTAGAAAAATACAAATAAAATATCAACATTCTTAGAAAAATGAGTAGAACCACATGAAAGCATAACATTAGGCTTTTGATGCACTAATCTTTATGTTATTATGTAAGATAATTTATGCTTGCTTTATGGATAATAAATATTAAACGATGGTCTAAAATTATGATAAAATGTCAGTAAATCCATATTTATGTTCATAATCCATTTAAGGTTAGTTATTATGATGTTGATGCACAAAATCATGTAATTTTCTCCATATGGTTAATTAGGGCCAATAACCCTAATTAATATGCAATAATTACAAAGATGCTCAAGAAACCATGGAAATTACAAAGTAAGCTTATATAAGTAATTGGAAGCTAATATATAATTATGAGATCATGAGTATACATATAAATGAGGTTACATGTTTAAGTATCCTATAATGATGAGAAAACCCTAATTGGATTAATGTATATAATCTAGGGTTAACACATGCACAAAATGATATGGGAACTAATGGTCATACAATTAATTATAATTTGTAATACACCATCAGTAACATCAATCCCAAATAACAAGATGATAAGACAAATAATAATGGAAATATCTTAATGATCTAAGTAAAACCCTAAAATGAATATATTAGGGTTAAGATGATGAGAATCTAGTGATAGTACATGATCTTGTCTTGATCAGGGTTGACCAATGTTATAGTTGACCTTAGGGATATGTGATGATCAGGAATATCTCTTTGGAAGGTACACCCTTACCTCTTAATTGGCATACTATTCAGTATGGTTGCATTATATGTGTTGTAAAATACTTGGCATATGATATTGGATGAAATGATTGTTCTTGTATGGTATGTTGCTTGATTTTCCATACATATTTTTATGAACACATCAAACATAATATATTTGTTCCATTATATAAAAGCATTAAACTCTCTGGTAGTACAGTGCTTGGAAGTGACTTAACTCTTTAGCAGTCGGTCACATTGTACATATGATCTAACTCTTTGGTAATTGATCATAAAGGCCTTAATCTTGAGCTCCTTGAGAGTCAAGAGAATGCATGAAAACCTTCGATGGTCAATGCATGGATATATAATGGAAAATGTGCTTAAAATATGTGTTCTCTTTGGTTAATAAACTTTCTTGTTCAAGGTGTCATCAACATTTTATTGAGCTAATTGTCAACTAAAGTTAACTAAATATATAATGGAGTTAGGTAATGGAGCTAATTGTTAGAACATGTTCAACATTAACATATTCCTTTTAGGAGGGAGTTAACTAAATTTAACCCACTTTATCCATCTAGATCATATCAAAGTGTCATAATCGTTATGTTGTGCTAACTGTCAAACTATATTTTTCATCTTTATTAAGCACTAAGATTAACACCTCAATTAACTCAATATTCATGAATTCCCTCATTTTATTGGACATTTAGGGATTTCAAACGTCCACTCCATCACATCCTACACACCTCAAAAGATATTTCATCCTTGAAATTAAGCCAGAAATCCACTTTATCACGCGGGGGAGTGCTGCTGCGGCAAGGGTGCGAATCTGTCGGCAAGGGTCCAAATCTAGCTCGCTCGTTATCTCATGCACTCGTGCCTTGTATGATCGTTCAATCGTTTGGGAATCATTGAGAGTGAGGGGTGAAAGAAGAACCCTGATGTCAGAGGGTTTTAGTTTATATACCCTTGATCGACTGCGACTGCGGCAAGACAGATTGCCACGACTGTGGGTGGGTGCTCTCTCACTCTCGCCACGACTGTGGCCTAAGTCACTTAAAGAAGGTACCGTAACTACAATAGATGTCGCGACCGCAATGCTTTCAAAAATAAGAAGTTGTAATTCCCAACAAAACTTTTTGGCAGAATGAGATTAATATACATACTACACTTATACGCCTACTAGGTATGGAAACCCGAAACATTAAAAGATGAGAGGAACATAGCTCATAGACTATAGTACAAGATAAGGAAAACATGAATTAAAGAAAGTAGTAAAAACTTGGGTTGCCTCCCAAGAAGAGCTTGTTTAAAGGCTTTAGGTTGACTTTCTCTATCATCTGTCTTCATTTTCCTTCAACGGGTGCCGATACTTCCTCATTTGTTCCACCTGATACTGGGCTGGTATCCCCCAAACTTTGCTCTGTCCTTCTTACAAAAGCTTCGTCTTCATCATATCTTTTCACCCTCTGCCCATTCACCTTGAAGGTATGTGTCTTATCTCCATCTATCTCCATCATCCCTGACGGGTATATTTTTACGATAGAAAAATGGCCTGACCACCTTGTTCTCAGCTTTCCAAGAAATAACTTGATACCTGAGTTGAATAAAAGGACCTGGTCACCTTCATGAACATCTTTGTTCTTCAGATGGGTGTCATCCCATACCTTTGTCCTCTACTTATAAATCCTTGTGTTCTCATAAGTGTGCAGTCTCAACTCTTCAAGTTCCTGGAGTTGAAGGAATCTTTTCTGCCCAGCCTTATCGAGGTCCATGTTCAAAACTTTGATAGCCCATAGGGCTTTTTGCTCTAGTTCGATAGGTAGATGAAAGGAATTCCCATAAATTAACCTGTAGGGTGTTGTAGCTATAGGTGTCTTATATACTGTATGATAAGCCCAAAGTGTAACATCCCAGGATTTGAGGCCTCAGATAAAATGATCTTATAAAGAATGATCAGACTACCCATATCACCAAGGTGCACCTCCTTTTCAGGGAGCCCATCACTAAAGAACTCCATAGTTAAGCATGCTCAGCTTAGAGTAGACTAGGATGGGTGCCCAGTCGGGAAGTTGATCCTAGCTTGTGCATTAGTGAAGACAAAATGCATAGTTAAGGATAGTGGTGGTCTGTGGGGTCATTCGTCATTCCTGAAACTCTACTACAGCCTTGGGAAGTAGGCCCATACGTTACAAATGGTATCAAAGCCATAACCCCTCCATTAGGTGGGGCTCACATGGGCATGTGGCATGCCAGTCTTGAGCTGTGTGGTCCATGCATGTTGGAAAGGGCTGTCTATGGTTGACGTAGCCACCCTTGTGATGGTATTTTGTGATCGGGAGATGGGTGTCCATGGGCCATTATGGGTCTACACTGAAATGGGGAAATATCACGAGGTTGTATAGTTGAGCCTTGACGAGGGCGTCAAGTGTCTAAGTGGGGGAGATTGTAACATCCCAGGATTTGAGGCCTCAGATAAAATGATCTTATAAAGAATGATTGGACTACCCATATCACCAAGGTGCACCTCCTTTTCTGGGAGCTCATCAATAAAGAACTCCATAGTTAAGTGTGCTCAGCTTGGAGTAGTACTAGGATGGGTGACTAGTTGGGAAGTTGATCCTGGCTTACGCTTCAGTGAGGAAAAAATGTGTTGTTAAGGATAGTGGTGGTCTGTGTGGCCAATCATCATTCTTGAAACTCTGCTAGAGCCTTGGGAAGTAGGCCCATATGTTACGCAAAGTGCATCGTCAAGTTTCATGGACCAATCCTTCCTCGTATGACCAACAATTTTCTCTAGTATTTGTTTAATCTGCATGTTTGATACTTCGACCTGCCTCGACGTTTGGGGGTGATATGGCGTTGAAACCTTATGTTTTACCCCATACTTTCTCAACAGAGCTTCAAAATATTTTTCATCAAAGTGAGACCCTTTGTTGCTTATAACAGTGCACGGTACTCCGAACCGTGGAAAGATAGTTTTTTCGAATAGCTTAATGGCTTCCTTGGAGTCATAGGTTTGGGTGGCAACAACCTCAACCCATTTGGAGATGTAGTCGACAACAACAAGAATATATTGGTTCCATTTTGATGACAAAAAAGGTCCCATGTAATCGATCCCCCATACATCAAAAGCTTCAACTTCCACCCAATCTACCATTGGCATCTCGTTCCTTCTGCTGATGTTTCATGTAAGCTGACATTCCTTGCATGTTTTCACAAATGGCACATCATCCTTGAAAAGATTTGGCCAATAAAATCCTAATTGCAAACTTTTGCTGGTGACCTTTCTCCTCTGTGGTGTCCCCTGTAAGGTAAGGAGTGGCACTCCTTGAGGATTAAGGGTACTTCTTCTTCTGGTATGCATTGATGATATAAGTTGTCATAGAACCTTTTGAACAACAGTGGGTCATCCCAATAATAATTTTTTAGCTTTGAGAATAACTTCTTCTTCTGATTATATGTGATCTATGGTGGAAGTTATCCACATTCTAGATAATTACAAATGTATGTGAACCAAGGAAGGCTCAGCTCTTCCGATTGAGCCATCAAAAGAGCTTCATCAGCATAGTTGTCATTCACCGACAATTGATTTTCTTCATCAAAAATTATCCTTGACAGGTGGTCTGCAACCACATTTTTCTTTTCCCTTTTTGTCAATGATCTTGTGCTCAAATTCTTGTATTAATAAATCCCATCACAAAAGTCTCGGCTTTGTGTCCTCCCTCTGCATAAGATATTTTATAGCTCCATGATCAGTGTACACTTATACCTTTGATCCTACCAAATATGATCTAAACTTATCAAAAGCAAACATGATAGCCAACATCTCTTTTTCAGTTGTGGTATAGTTTACTTGGGCTTCATCCAAGGTTCTCCTTGCATAGCAAATCACATGGTGTCTCTTAACTTTCTTTTGTCCAAGGACTACCCAAATGGCGAAATCCCTGGCATCACACATGATTTTGAAAGGTAGCTCCCAATCTGGTGCTTGTAGAATTGGTGTTGTCTTTAACACCCTTTTAAGGGTATTGAAGGCATCTAGACATTCACTGGTGAATTCAAACTCATCATCTTTAATCAGGAGATTCAAAAGGGGTTTGGCGATCTTGGAGAAATCTTTTATGAATATTTTATAATACCATGCATGCCCTAAGAAACTTTGTACTCCTGCCATAGATTTTAGTGGTGGGAGTTTGGATTTGGCTTCGATCTTACTTAGGTCCACTTCAATTCCTTTCTTTGAAACCTTATGGCCTAAGAAGATACCATCTTGGACCATGAAATGGCATTTCTCCCAGTTCGGGACAAGATGTTTTTCTTCACAGCACTGCAACACTAAAGATAGGTTTCTTAGACATGCTTCAAAATATGTTCCATATATAGAGAAGTCATCCATGAAGACTTCTACTATGTCTTCCAAAAAGTCTAAAAATATAGATATCATACAACAGTGGAAAGTCGTTGGTGTGTTACACAACCCGAATGACATCCTTCTAAAGGCATAAGTGCCAGAGATGAAGGTGAAAGTTGTCTTTTCCTGATCATCAGGATGAATTAGTACTTGATAGAATCCCAAATACCCATCCAGAAAACATAAGTAATCATGGTGAGCTAGTCTTTATACAACTTGGTCTATAAATGGTAAAGGAAAGTGATCCTTTTTGGTAGTAGTATTCAGCTTGCGATAGTCAATGCACATACGCCAACCTATTACCGTCCTCATTGCCACTTCATCTCTGTCCTCTCCTTTTATCATTGTCATTCCACCCTTCTTAGGCACCACATGGATGGGGCTAATCCAGTTGCCGCCACTTATCAGGTATATGACCCCAACATCTCACAGCTTTATAACTTCCTTCTATAGGACTTCCTTTAGCATTTGGTTTAACTTCCTCTGCGGTTGAGATAAAGGCTTAGCTGTTTCTTTGAGGTGAATTATGTGCATGCATAGGGTAGGGTTGAGGCAGAGGATGTCTTCTACAGAATGCCCTATAGCCTTTCTATGCAACCTGAGCTCCTTTAGCAACCTTTCAAGCTGGTCATCCATTAAATTGGCATTAACGATTACTGGAGACCTTTCTTCTTTGTCCAAGAATTCATATTTCAGCCCCTCTAGAAGTGGTTTCAATTCAAGTTTTGGTTTTGGTGCTCTCTTCTCCTCAGGTGTTTGCTCGAGTGAAGCGTACTTCGTGGTCTCGACCATATTTTCATCATCGGTGAATTCCTCTTCAGGTTGATTCAGGTAGTCCAAGATCTCTATGACCTCTTGGTCTTCCATTATAGGGTCTTGACTATTCAAGGCTCGTATGAGGGGATCAACAATTTCCTTGTCCTCTTGCACCTCTTCACAATATTGATTGTAGCTATCCATGAAGTAGACTGACTCAGAGAGAGAAGGTCCCATCATGGCGCCTTATACCTAGAAATCAAGGTGATCATCCCCTACTTGCAAGGTAATGATTCCTTCTGCTACATCTATTAAGGATCTTCCAGTTGCGAGAAAAGGTCTCCCAAATATCATTGGGCATTTAGAGTCCTCGACTGTGTCTATCACTACTATGTCGCATGATATTAAGAATAGCCCGACCCATATCAAATCATCTTCAACTATTCCCACAGGTCTTGTAAAGGTGTGGTCGGCCAATTCGATTCTCATGCCTGTCTTCACCATGTCCGCCAACCCGAGCCTTCATGCTAGAGTTAAGGGCATTAGACTAATGCTCGCTCCCAGATCGACTAACCCATTTACATCCACATTGTCTCTGACACATAAGGGTATGTTGAATGCCCCGGGGTGCCTCTTCTTGGCTGGTAACCCAGCTTGAACAAAGGCACTTGACATTTTTGCTAAGTGAACAGTCTCGATATGGTCTCCTCTCCTTCTCTTCATGATCAGGTCCTTAAAGAATTTTGCATATGTCAGCATTTCTTCAAGTGCATTCAGAAATGGGACATTCAAGTGTAGCTTCTTTACGGCTTCCATAAACTTTTTGTACCTCCTCTTTAAATGTGCCTTGATCAGTTTGTAGGGAAAATGACTCTTGGGCATAGGGGTTTCTCTTTGAAAGGACTTCTCCTATAGGATATGAGTTCTTCTCCTCTTCCTCCTTTTTGTGATTCCCTTCTTCTTTGCCACTTACAGCTGGTTCTTTCCCTTTGGATTCTTCTGTTGCTTTCTCATTCTCAGATTGTTGATTACTACAACTTACTCCTTCTTTGGTGTTGTTAGTGTTAGGATCTTCTAAGATTATCCCTGATCAGAGAGTTGCCATTTTTGCAGTCTCCATATTTGATGGAATTTTCCCTGAAGGGTTTTTCATAAGTTCAGCCAGTTGTGCAAGTTGTTGATCAATCTTCCTTTAGTGAGTTTGCATGTCCACCATTTGAGTTTGTATTGTAGTTAGCACTCCTAAATTGGTGATAACACTTTGAGCAAGTTGGTCATTTACCAAAGCTTGCCTTTTCACAAAGTCAAATAGTTAAGCAATCATGTTAGTTTGGTTGCTGTCTTTGGCTTGGCTTGGCCCTTGGTCTTGTCTTTGGTCTTGTCAACTCACATTTTTATTATGACTCTGTTAGCTTCTCTTGTTCATCTGATAATTAGTAGTTCTAGTGTATTGAGTCGGCCCTCCTTTCTTCTCGAATCCTGGAGGAGGTTTAGACAAATTACTCAGTTGATGAGCATTTTCTTCAGCTTCTTTGTTGTTGTAGTTAAACCCAAGATGATCTTTTCATTTGAAATTAACATAAGAGACATTCTATGTTTCTTCTACACTTTCACTTTCTTCACTCCCCTCTGGCCTTGTATAGATATAGTTGTCAACACCATGCCCTCCTTCTCCGCATGTAACACATTTCATGACTTTCTGTGTGTGTTTCTTGCCCTTGCCCCTGGTGTCTTTAACTGTTTGATATCAATGGTGATTTTCTGAATCTGAGCTGTAATAGTATCCAAGGCCTTGGCTTGGATTTATGGGCCTTATGATCATGCCTTCTTGACTGATCCATGATCATTTAATTATAATCCATGTCTTCTTGTAGTGCTGCCATGTTATCGATTATCTTCATAGTTCTGCTTGGTTTCTTACCAAGAAAGTCGCTTCTGATAGTTGCATTCAGAGCTGTTCTTTTGGTGTGAGTTAGCCCATTGTAAAAGGTGGTCACCAGGAATCTCTTATGGTAGTTGTGGTGAGGGAAATCTCTCTAATATTCTTGAAAGTGTTCCCACGCCTCGTGAAGGTTCTCTCCTGGTTTTGTGTAAGAGAAGTGATCTTTTGCATATTACGAATAGTTCTATCAGTAGGATAAAATTTAGTGACAAAGGCATCTACAAGGGGTCTCCATCCATCTATTATTGGTGGGACAAGTTGAGGTACATGATAGAGCTTTATATTCAAGGGGAGAAATTGATTCCTTTGCAATATATCACTTCTTGAGGAACTCCCCTCACCTTAATGGTATCACAATTTGTTTGAAGGCATCAAGATGATGGTATGGATTTTTTTCTCCTTGAATTTCCAAGGAATGGCTTGTTCTGGATCATCAAGATAACAGTCAATTTCATTCAAAGTTCACTGCATTGAAGTACAGGATGATAATTGGGCATATAGATTCATTGGCTCTAGTTGCGGCCAACTCTCAAAGATTTTTTCCTTCTTCATTGTCTTCACTCTCATTGTCTCGGTCAATATGTTCACGCTCATTCTCGTGGTGATTGCATTGGTTCCTTCTAAGGAAATGGTGACATCATTCTTCCTCGCGTCATTCTTCCTCACAGTGACGGCCATCTGAGTGATGATCATCTCTATCTTCATACATCTCAAGTGGTGGAGGGTCATTTTGAACTCTTGCATTTTGATCATCCCCAGTAAGACTACCGTCCACACGAGGCGGCATGGTGACTTGAGGTTAAAGTGAAAAATTGAACGGATTTGCTTCCCTCCGGGTTCCCTGAATAGACCGCACAGTTGAGTTAGGAAACTAGATGTGTTAAAACAAACTATTCTACATAATTGTAGGGTAGCAGATTTAAGGTTTCTATGCTATCAACCTTATCACTAAGCTTGAGGCATGGGAGTATAGTGAGTGGACTTAATTTCTTAACAATGTTGTTTTGCCTTGCAACCGGCAATGGCACTAAAATTTGACCGTCCTAAATCGCACGTACAAAATAGAGCAGATCCAGAGTAGTCAAACTTTTAAGATTATAACCCGACACTCAAGCCCCCACAACTATTATATGGGGTCTGATGTAGTAATTGGGGTCAAACCACAGGGACAAGGTTGGTAGGTGTTAAGCACGTAGGGTCTTTCACTCCTACACTCAGGGAGAATAGATGGATTTAAAAAAGGTTGTTCCCTAAGGAACGCTGGTACTCCGGTCAAAACAAAAAAATTTAAAGGAAAGAAAATAATAACAAGAGAAAAATGATTATGAACGGTAGGAAACAAAGATGGAAGGAAACTTGGATCAGGTTTTAGCTACTAAGATCTCTCACCAACATGCAAAACTCACACCCCTTCTTATACTCCTATCAAGATTACAAGCAGTCATAAAAATGTCTATTCCCTCCTTTTTTGAGATAAGGATAGATCAAGGATCTAAGGTATCTTCTCTCTTGAGATAACCACCCTACAACCACAAAACAAACTATATAACTGTAAGCTATAGCATTCCAACACTTTCATGCATTCATACTACTCCATAACACTAGATAAGGAAGGTACTATTCTTTTGAGGTACCAACAATCAAACATCACAAGATGGTAGATAAGCATACAAGTGAAGCATTAAGAACAAGCGTATGGAGATAATCTTGATAAGAGCATATATATATTCAAAGGGGAGCATGGATATAGATGTTGGGAGAACCTTAGTGTAAGGACCCTGACCTGCGTTAAGGGTTTACCCTATTTGTTTTGCTTAACCCTGATGGTTTGATGCTTGCTAATCACCTTTGGTGGTGATTAGGGTTTAGTTATGCTTTGTGGGAGTTCGAGGGGCTACTTGCAAATAACCCAAATTTAGGGTTTTGTGTGCAAGTTTGCCATCTTGTGAGATGTTTCCCTCTCTTTACTTCCTCTAGGGTTGAGAGGAAGGCTTGGGCTTGTTGTTTGAGTTTCTTGGGCCTTGCTTGAGCTTGCTTGGGCCTTGAGATGCTTTGTTTGGGCTTTCTTGAGCCTTGTGTCGGCCAAGAGAGGCTTGTGTCGCCCAAGGAAGAGTGTGTGTTGACCTAGAGGTGGTGTGTCGACCTGGAGTAGTGTGTGTCGCCCAGAGGAGATGCTAGTTGTGTCGCCCATGTTGCTTGGTCCAACCTTGACCATGTTTGGTGGACACTTGGTATGTATCTTTGACAAGTGTCTCTTGGTGTGCTAGTGTGTTGGCTTGAACCCTAGGACAAGTGTCCCTTCGGTGTACAACACTTAGCATAGATCTACCTTGGTTTCTCCTCCCCTTCTTTCTATATAGGTAGCTCTTTTCCTTGCCTTAGCTTCCTTTGATATTTTGGTCTCTCCTCCACCTTGAGTGCATGATATCCCTCTCCATCTTGCTTGTGTTGGCCGATACACTCCCTTGGAGTTGAAGTGGTGGCCGATACACCTTCCTGGAGAAGCCTGGTGGACGATAGCTTTGGACCTTAGAGTGCTTTGGATCTTGGAGCTTAAGGCGGGTTGCATAGCTTCTAACCCTAACTCCTTTACCTCTAGCTATGATCTTGTTGCATGTTAGTAGTTTATCTTAGTTCTTTGCTTTTGTACCTTTCTTATGTACCTTTGGTGGCCGATCCCCCTCTAGGGTTTTGAGTTCCTTTGTGCACCTTGCTTTCTAGGGTTTGAGTATCCTTTGAGTTGGAGGTTGAAGATGACCCTTGTTGGGTGACATCCTCTCTTGCCTTGTGTTGGGCGACATGGTGGTGTCCTTGGTGTTGGGCGAGACCCTTGCCCTTGTGTTGGGCGACAGGGTGAGCTAATGTGAGTGTTGGCCGATATAGTGAGCCTTGTTGAACGATATGGTCCTTGTGATGAGCAACCCCTTTTGTTCTTGTGTTGGGCGAGACCCTCCCCTGTCTTGGTGTTGGGCGAGATGGGTACCTTGTGATGGGCGATATGATGGGTGCTCTTGAGTTGAGTGATCTCCTTGTCCATGTGGTGGATGATAGGGCCATGTATGGCAGGTGTGTTAGGGTTGGACGATAGGCTATAATGATGTGTTGGTCGATATGCCGACCATGTTGGGCGAGATGGTCCCTTTTGAGTTGAATGACACTCTTGTCCTCTTGATAGACGATAGACCAGGTGTGGTTCTTCTTGTGTCGGACGACATGGCCATGTGTGGCTGGTTTCCTTGCCTTGAACGATAGACCATGCATGTTGGCCGTTGGGTGTTGTTGTGTACCGGATGGTACATCTTGTTGTGCTGGCCGATATGGTGAGCACGATGGGCGATATGGTTAGATGACACCCTCTTCTTTTTGGTGAATGACAGACCTAAGTCTCTTGGTGGTTTGTTGGTGCTGGCCGATAGCTATGCTGGCCGACACCCATGATGGCCGATAGCCATGGTGGGCGACATCCTAGGGTTGGGTGTGTGTCGGCCGATAGGCCTTGGGGGTTTTAATGAGGGTGGTGATGAGTTATGGTGAGAGTCTTGTGATCCTATAGTGATGGCCTCATGGGTTATGATAGTGTATGCTTATGCATAATCAAATAACGAGAGTGACGCCTTGATTAGTAATGATAATGATACTATTGATAATGTTGTTGATAGTAATGATATTAATAATCGTGTGATGAAGGTATTGCCTTGCTAGTAGTGAAAGTAATAATGTTGTTAACGATGGTAATAATGTTGCTAAGTGACAGTTACATTAATAGTTGGCTTAATGACATAGCAATAAAGATAATAGTGGATGATGATGCTGCTAATGGTAATGATGGTAACAAGAGTAGTAATGACATGCATGATGAAAGTGTTATGCTAATGACAATGTTTAATGATAGCTACAGTAGTAGTTGCATGATGATAATATTCATGATAGTGGATGATAACAATAATGATGATGATATGTGCTATGCTTACTACTGATAATGGCTATATCAGTCCCTTTTATTATAATCATCGGTATAATACCCAAAATAACAAAGAGCATGGAATGCAGAGTGTTATGAGACATGATTAAAGGATATATATATATATATATATATATATATATATATATATATATATATATATATATATATATATACTATCACTTTGTGTGAATATTGCACTTAAACCTAAATGTCACCCTGTGTTGATGATATGCATTTCTCAATTACTATGACTATCTATCTATGTCAAGAATGATAATGATAGTAGCATGGTTATATGCAAAAAGGTGATCATCATGTTTATCGATTATTGATAAGGGAAATAATGGTAGTTACATTAGTGTCTTGCTTAATGCTGATGATGATAGTAATGATAATGCTCAATCTGTATATCTACCATAATTACATGCATGAAGTGAATACCTTGACTAACTATTCAATATTAAGATGAGGACAAGTCTAGATATAACTGTGTAATGATGTGTCTTATGCACGAGGTCATAAGTGGAAGCGTAGAGTCGATAATGTGACTTGATGTGATAAAGCACTTAATCAACAAATGGTGATGGTAATAGTAATAATGAAGGTAAGTGGGTTACCTAATGAATGGTAGTGGTAGTAATAACGTTGACCTTTGATATCTGAACATGACTATATGAATGTAGTAATTTCCATGAAGATTTGTGTAATGCAGAGACAAGGATAAATACATAAATAGTTGCTTTATAATGTGTTTTATATACCTGATCTCCATATAGAGTAAGATTAACAAGTATAACATCTTGAATATCATCTCATGTTAGTAAGCATAATCCTTACGATGAACGACGATTGTTGAATACACTAACCATGCAGGTGACGCTTAGCCATGAAAAGGCTATGAGACATATGTGATGAATACATCACACTGATAATTACTCTTGTTGAATAGGTTACATGTATAATGTGTTCGTCCCATGATATAGATGTAAGTCTGAATAGCAGTAACAATACCTGATGAGGGATTGAGATCCCAGGGTATGTGGTGATCCTCGGGATGGATCTGGATGGTTGGCAAAAGGCCAAGTGACAACAGGTAATGTTGAATCCTTGAGATGGATCAAGTAGATGTGATTACAATAATAGCATAATGATTAAGTTTATATTTGTTTACCTTCTGCTATGTCTTGCATAGATACTAAACAATTATAGTGGATTCATATCATGCAATCGCCTTGATCATAGACTCATCATAATCGGTAGTTGATAATGGTAAACAAGTTTGCCTAAGGGTTAACCCAGGATGCATATCGTTGAATAGGCGGGGGTGTTTCTAAAGTAAAAAGGTAAGAGTACATCTACGGTTGTAGACACTAGGGTGTGGAATTAGGTTGTAACACTGCTATGCGATGAGCATGGTGAACAAGCCCATGGTTCAGGACAGGTGATGTGATGAGCATGGTGAACAGGCCCATGGCTCAGGATACATGATGTGATGAGCATGGTGAACAGGCCCATGGCTCAGGATACATGATGAGTTGAGCATGGTGAACAGGCCAATGGCTCAGGTTATGTGAGATAAAGAGCATGAATATGTTCATGTCGTCATATAGTAGTTCCTAAGACAAAATAAAGAATATTGGTTAAGGTCTCGTTTATGTGACTAATATGTTCTATCTTAATCCTCAGGTTATGTGACAATATATCTTGTTCTGATAATCCTGTTACATAGTGATATATCTTATCTTGTTAGTCATGTTCCATCGAGAAGTAATTTGGTTATGCGCTTTCATACAGCTGGTAAGCTTGTCGGTAAGAATAGCTTTACTTTATATAAACTACTCTTGTCATATATGTTATCAATTATCTGCTGTTATAGTTTATCCTGTTGAGGTTCTGTAGTTGCGGTGGGGAGTTATGTTTCCCACTGGGACAATCGTTCAATTGTCTCACCCAGCTGGTTTAACCCCTTTTTAGGTGGTCGAGGTAGACGTGGTCGTGGTCGTGGTGTTGCGGCTGAGCAACTTGAGGAGCAGTAGAAGGCAAGCGATGGACATGCTGCTGTTTTGGATGTTTTGTAGTAGAGTCTAGAGTCATCCCTGTACTCTCAGGTCCTCGGAAGTGTTTTGATGATGTTTCACGATAAATGATCGATGATGTTGGTATATCCTGCTGTTGGCCGGATGTGGGCCTTTCTACATATGAACAGGTGGTGAACTCATGTGATAGATGAACAGCTGTTTCTGTAAGCTGCAGACACGTATCAGATCTCGTGTATATATATATATATATATATATATATATATATATATATATATATATATATATATATATATATATATATATATATATATATATATATATATATATATATATATATATATATATATATATATATATATATATATATATATATATGACATGTTTTCGTGCGGGATGAGGACTAGAAAGTAATGGTGTCACAGTTTGGCAATTTCCCACAGTCGGTTTTAATTAACCCATGTTTTCATAATCTATGGTTATAGTGATTTCTGCACATTTTCGTGTAACACCTCGTTATCTGTATGATAATGGGATGTGTTGCCACAAGTTTGGTATCATAGCTATAGGTTCGCTGAGTCTACAGGGATTTAGGATTAGGTTGAGTCTGTTCTTATGAGCTTTCCAGGTCTTCTTACAAAATCTTCTGCCCTCAGCAGAAGAAAGGACAATATGTCTGGAAACCATGAAGAACATGATCCTGAGCTTAGTGATGCTGCATCAATTGATGGAGTGGAAGGACAGCCACATGAAGATTGGGTGCCTGAGGCTCCCCAATTTAACCCAACCATACTTGAACATCCTTCTTACCAACAACTTATGGGGCAGTTAATGGCTACGATGAATCTCATGGTTGAGCGGTTACCAGTGCCTCCTCCGCGAGCACAGGTTCCCCATGGAGAAGCATCAGGTATTGGGAAGACCTTCGAGCATCTTCGTTGAGTCAGAGCTTTGGATTATGCAGGCACGGCTGATCCAGCAGATGCAGATCTGTGGCTGAAGAGTATTGAGAAGGCTTTTCGGATTCTTGACATCCCCGAAGCAGACAAGGTAAAACATGCGGTTTACCTCTTGAAAGGTAGTGCTGGACACTGGTGGACCATCGAGGAGGAGAAGCAGCCTGATGAGGTGATCTGTTGGGAAGTGTTTCGACGCGAGTTCGTCACCAGATACTTTCCGAAGACGTATCTGGATGAGAAGGTTAGTCAGTTCGAGAACCTGAGACAAGGAACGATGAATATCACCGAGTATGAAGCTAAGTTTATGGATATGTTGAGGTTTTGTACTCACATGGCGGCAACAGAGGAGGAACATATCAGGCGCTTTGAGAAAGGTCTGAGTGCAGAGTTGAAAACACATGTTTCTGCATTGGAAAATCGGGAGCGGTTTGCTATGTTTGTGGAATCTGTTCGAAGGACCGAAGGGTCAGTAAGGGAGAAAAGAGAAACCATGCCTCACCAAAGACCTACTCAGTCTCAAGGATAGATGTCTGGAAGCTTCAAGAAACTGAGATTTTCTACATCGTCAGTATCATCAAGATTCCATAACCAGACGCAAAAGACGATGAGTGGGGGTAGGGATCGTAGTAACCTTCCAAGTGGAGCCCCCGACATAGCATCGACATCGGTAACTGGATCTCACAGACCCTATTTTGCACCCAAGATCTGTTATCAATGTAGACAACCGGGACATCTAGTAAAGGATTTTCCAGACGGGAATATGATGACGACACAACCCCAGGGGCAGAGTCAACAGGGCTCTCAAAGGAGGCAGCTTCCTAGTAACGATCGATGGCGTGGACGGACGTCCCAGACAGGTCAGATAAAATATATTCATTCTGATGTTCCATTTTCTGATTCTGTGTGATAAAAATAAGAAAGTAGATGTTTTTGAACTTCCTTTAGCCAGTCCTATAAGGACACAAGTAAGAAGAAAATTCACATTTTTCTAAATGTTCCTTAATATGCTATGAAATCTCTCTTATCTGTGTGATAAAAGATGAGATATAGAAGTGATACCTGAAGAAAATCCAAGAATGAAGAAGCTCTGTGTGAATACTGATATGAAAAGTGTGGGGTAGGATAGAAATAAGGTGCATACTACCTAATCTCAGTACTTGTATACCCGGGCCATGTATACGATTATTGTAGATAAGGCAAGTATGGAACTCTTAGATTGTTATCTCTCTGGTTACACTGATCAAGTAATCATTTTGGAAAAATCTAGGGAGTATAATACAATTAAGCAGAAAAGCTAAGTGAGCATTCCCAATTAAATAAGAAAAGCTAAGTGAACATTCTTAAATGGGAAAAGCTAAGTGAGCATTCCCCATTAAAAAGAAAAGTTAAGTGAACATTCTTAAATGGGAAAATCTAAGTGAGCATTCCCCATTAAAAAGAAAAGCTAAGTGAACATTCTCGATTAAATGGGAAGGGCTAAGTGAACATTCCCAATTAAAGAAAATAGCTAAGTAAACACTCTCAATAGGAAAGAGCTAAGTGAACAATCCTACTCGGGAAGAGTTGCGTGAACATTCCCAATATAGAGGAAAAGCTAAGTGAGCATTCCGAACTAAATATAGTATAGATGAGTGAACCTTCTCAGACGAATAGAGGATGCATATTGGATAGATGATGTAATATAGTTGATCAGAGTTTGGCAGTGAAGAGCGTGATGGGTTTCATGAGCCTGAGGAAGGGCTAGTCTGTTAAATAAGTGAGGCTTTGTATGAAAGGAAGGGCAAACCATCTTGGTGATTGGTATGAGTCCGGTAAGTCTCAGATGATAGGTCCTGAGTTAGTAAGATCAAAGTGATATAGCAACAGTTGAAAGTAGCACGGTACAGACAGGAGTTTTATGCAGACAATCGCTGATGACCCTTGGAGTTCCAGGTAGGAGACAAAGTGTACCTTTAAGTCTCGCTGTGGAAGGGTGTGCTAAGGACGGGTCGGAAGGGTAAGATAGCTCCCAGATATATGGGGCCTTACTCAGTCAGAGCACGTGTTGGCAAGGTAGCGTATGAGTTAGAGTTGCCTCCAGAGTTGCACATCAGTGCTTCATGACAGAATGCGGAAGGAAAGTCATCCGGGTTCAGGTACAGTGATACAGCCAATTGAGATTGAGCTTGATACAGATGTGACCTACAAGGAAGGACCAGTGGCGATCCTTGACAGAAGGATCAACAAGCTGAAGAGGAAGGACCTGGCTCTTGTGAAGGTTCTTTGGCAGCATCATGGTGTTGAGGAAGCCACGTGGGAGCTTGGGGAAGAGATGAGGAGGAAGTATCCCTCGCTTTTCTCTTCGGATTTCGGGGACGAAATCCCTTAAAGGGGGTTAGCTTGTAAGGACCCTGACCTGCGTTTAGGGTTTACCCTCTTTGTTTTGCTTAACCTTGATGGTTTGATGCTTGCTAATCACCTTTGGTGGTGATTAGGGTTTAGTTATGCTTTGTGGGAGTTCGAGGGGCTACTTGCAAATAACCCAAGTTTAGGGTTTTGTGTGCAAGTTTGCCATCTTGTGAGATGTTTCCCTCTCTTTGCTTCCTCTAGGGTTGAGAGGAAGGCTTGGTCTTGTTGTTTGAGTTTCTTGGGCCTTGCTTGAGCTTGCTTGGGCCTTGAGGTGCTTTGCTTGGGCTTGCTTGAGCCTTGTGTCAGCCAAGAGAGGCTTGTGTCACCCAAGGAAGAGTGTGTGTCGACCTAGAGGTGGTGTGTCGACCTAGAGGTGGTGTGTCGACCTGGAGTAGTGTGTGTCACCCAGAGGAGCTGGTAGTTGTGTCGCCCATGTTGCTTGGTCCAACCTTGACCATGTTTGGTGGACACTTGGTATGTATCTTTGACAAGTGTCTCTTGGTGTGCTAGTGTGTTGGCTTGAACCCTAGGACAAGTGTCCCTTGGGTGGATGACACTTAGCATAGATCTACCTTGGTTTCTCCACCCCTTCTTTATATATAGGTAGCTCTTTTCCTTGCCTTAGCTTCCTTTGATCTTTTGGTCTCTCCTCCACCTTGAGTGCACGATATCCCTCTCCATCTTGCTTGTGTTGGCCGATACACTCCCTTGGAGTTGAAGTGGTGGCCGATACACCTTCCTGGAGAAGCCTGGTGGACGATAGCTTTGGACCTTGGAGTGCTTTGGAGCTTGGAGCTTAAGGCGGGTTGCATAGCTTCTAACCCTAACTCCTTTACCTCTAGCTATGATCTTGTTGCATGTTAGTAGTTTAGCTTAGTTCTTTTCTTTTGTACCTTGCTTATGTACCTTTGGTGGCCGATCCCCCTCTAGGGTTTTGAGTTCCTTTGTGCACCTTGCTTTCTAGGGTTTGAGTATCCTTTAAGTTGGAGGTTGAAGATGACCCTTGTTGGTCGACATCCTCTCTTGCCTTGTGTTGGGCGACATGAGTGCCTTGTTTTGGGCGACATGGTGGTGTCCTTGGTGTTGGGAGAGGCCCTTGCCCTTGTGTTGGGTGACAGGGTGAGCTAATGTGAGTGTTGGCCGATATAGTGACCCTTGTTGAACGATATGGTCCTTGTGATGAGCAACCCCTTTTGTTCTTGTGTTGGGCGAGACCCTCCCCTATCTTGGTGTTGGGCGAGATGGGTACCTTGTGATGGGCGATATGGTGGGTGCTCTTGAGTTGAGTGATCTCCTTGTCCATGTGGTGGACGATAGGGCCATGTATGGAAGGTGTGTTAGGGTTGGACGATAGGCTAGAATGATGTGTTGGTCGATATGCCGACCATGTTGGGCGAGATGGTCCCTTTTGAGTTGAACGACACTCTTGTCCTCTTGATAGATGATAGACCAGGTGTGGTTCTTCTTGTGTCAGACAACATGGCCATGTGTGGCTGGTTTCCTTGCCTTGAACGATAGACCATGCATGTTGGCCGTTGGGTGTTGTTGTGTACCGGACGGTACATCTTGTTGTGCTGGCCGATATGGTGAGCACGATGGGTGATATGGTTAGATGACACCCTCTTCTTTGTGGTGAACGATAGACCTAAGTCTCTTGGTGGTTTGTTGGTGCTGGCCGATAGCTATGTTGGCTGACACCCATGATGGTCGATAGCCATGGTGGGCGACAACCTAGGGTTGGGTGTGTGTCGGCCGATAGGCCTTGGGGGTTTTAGTGAGGGTGGTGATGAGTTATGGTGAGAGTCTTGTGATCCTATAGTGATGGCCTCATGGGTTATGATAGTGTATGCTTATGCATAATCAAATAACGAGAGTGACGCCTTGATTAGTAATGATAATGATACTAATGATAATGTTGTTGATAGCAATGATATTAATAATCGTGTGATGAAGGTAATGCCTTGCTAGTAGTGAAAGTAATAATGTTGTTAACGATGGTAATAATGTTGCTAAGTGACAGTTACATTAATAATTGGCTTAATGACATAGCAATAAAGATAATAGTGGATGATGATGCTGATAATGGTAATGATGGTAACAAGAGTAGTAATGACATGCATGATGAAAGTGTTATGCTAATGACAATGTTTAATGATAGCTACACTAGTAGTTGCATGATGATAATATTGATGATAGTGGATGATAACAATAATGATGATGATCTGTGCTATGCTTACTACTGATAATGGCTATATCAGTCCCTTTTATTATAATCATCGGTATAATACCCAAAATAACAAAGAGCATGGAATGTAGAGTGTTATGAGACATGATTAAAGGATATATATATATACTGACACTTTGTGTGAATATTGCACTTAAACCTAAATGTCACCCTGTGTTGATGATATGCATTTCTCAGTTACTATGACTATCTATCTATGTCAAGAATGATAATGATAGTAGTATGGTTATATGCAAAAAGGTGATCATCATGTTTATCTATTATTGATAAGGGAAATAATGGTAGTTACATTAGTGTCTTGCTTAATGATGATGATGATAGTAATGATAATGCTCAATCTATATATCTAGCATAATTACATGCATGAAGTGAATACCTTGACTAACTATTCAATATTAAGATGAGGACAAGTCTAGATATAATTGTGTAATGATGTGTCTTATGCACGAGGTCATAAGTGGAAGCGTAGAGTCGATAATGTGACTTGATGTGATAAAGCACTTAATCAACAAATGGTGATGGTAATAGTAATAATGAAGGTAAGTGGGTTACCTAATGAATGGTAGTGGTAGTAATAACGTTGACCTTTGATATCTGAACATGACTATATGAATGTAGTAATTTCCATGAAGATTTGTGTAATGCAGAGACAAGGATAAATACATAAATAGTTGCTTTATAATGTGTTTTATATACCTGATCTCCAGATAGAGTAAGATTGACAAGTATAACATCTTGAATATCATCTCATGTTAGTAAGCATAATCCTTACGATGAACGACGATTGTTGAATACACCAACCATGCAGGTGACGCTTAGCCATGAAAAGGCTATGAGACATATGTGATGAATACATCACACTGATAATTACTCTTATTGAATAGGTTACATGTATAATGTGTTCGTCCCATGATATAGATGTAAGTCTGAATAGCAGTAACAGTATCTGATGAGGGATTGAGATCCCAAGGTATGTGGTGATCCTCAGGATGGATCTGGATGGTTGGCAAAAGGCCAAGTGACAACATGTAATGTTGAATCCTTGAGATAAAACATGTAGATGTGATTACAATAATATCATAATGACTAAGTTTATATTTGTTTACCTTCTGCTATGTCTTGCATAGATACTAAACAATTATAGTGGATTCATATCATGCAATTGCCTTGATCATAGACTCATCATAATCGGTAGTTGATAATGGTAAACAAGTTTGCCTAAGGGTTAACCCAGGACGCATATCGTTGAATAGGCGGGGGTGTTTCTAAAGTATAAAAGTAAGAGTACATCTACGGTTGTAGACACTAGGGTGTGGAATTAGGTTGTAACACTGCTATGTGATGAGCATAGTGAACAGGCCCATGGCTCAGGATAGGTGATGTGATGAGCATGGTGAACAGGCCCATGGCTCAGGATACATGATGTGATGAGCATGGTGAACAGGCCCATGGCTCAGGATACATGATGAGTTGAGCATGGTGAATAGACCCATGGCTCAGGTTATGTGGGATAAAGAGCATGAATACATTCATGCCGTCATATAGTAGTTCCTAAGACAAAATACAGAATATTGGTTAAGGTCTCGTTTATGTGACTAATCTATTCTATCTTAATCCTCAGGTTATGTGACAATATATCTTGTTCTGATAATACTGTTACATAGTGATATATCTTATCTTGTTAGTCATGTTCCATCGAGAAGTATTTTGGTTATGCACTTTCATACAGCTGGTAAGCTTGTCGGTAAGAATAGCTTTACTTTATATAGACTAATCTTGTCATATCTGTTATCAATTATCTGCTGTTATTGTTTATCCTGCTGAGGTTCTGTAGTTGCGGTGGGGAGTTATGTTTCCCACTGGGACAATCGTTCAATTGTCTCACCCCGCTAGTTTAACCCCTTTTTAGGTGGTCGAGGTAGACGTGGTCGTGGTCGTGGTCGTGGTGTTGCGGCTGAGCAGCTTGAGGAGCAGTAGAAGGCAAGTGATGGACATGCTGCTGTTTTGGATGTTTTGCAGTAGAGTCTAGAGTCATCCCTGTACTCTCAGGTCCTCGACAGTGTTTTGACGATGTTTCACGATAAACGATCGATGATGTTGGTATATCCTGCTGTTGGACGGATGTGGGCCTTTCTGCATATGAACATGTGGTGAACTCATGTGATAGATGAACATCTGTTTCTGTAAGCTGTAGACACGTATTAGATCTTGTGTATATATATATGACATGTTTCTGTGCGGGATGAGGACTGGAAAGTAATGGTGTCACAGTTTGGCAATTTCCCGCAGTCGGTTTTAATTAACCCGTGTTTTCATAATCTGTGGTTATGGTGATTTCCACACATTTTCGCGTAACACCTCGTTATCTCTATGATAATAGGATGTGTTGCCACACTTAGTGTCTACTCCCAACCCAAGTTAGATGTTTAGACACATATGTTGACATGTGCATAATGATGTTATAAAATGATAGATGCATCAACTACCACAAAGAGGGGGTGAAGTACAATGTAAAGAAGATGATACATCTAGATAGAGAGAGAAGATGGTGATACACCAATGTACTCCTTCAAATCTAGATATGGAATGGGCAATGTGGAGTCTTCTCCTTCCTTTGAAGAAGAGGGTGGTTAATCTTCTCTCTCCTCTAGCTTCCACCTTTAGAGCTCTCAGACTGATGAATGTGAGTGACTATGGAATTTGGCAGCACTTTGTGGTCCTTGATGATCTGATGATGTGACAAGTCGAGGTGGGTGGCCTATTTATAGTTATTGCCCACTCACTTAACCATCTGGACCGTGGTCGAGGTAGGGCCTTGGTCGAGACTTGGATGTAAGCCACGATCGAGGCAGGGCCTCAGTCGAGACTTAGATGTAAGCTAAGGTCAAGGCAGGGCCTCAGTCAAGACTTGGATGTAAGCCACGGCCGAGGCATGACCTTGGTCGCAGCTTGGTCTCAGTCGAGATTCCCATGTGATTGAGGCGTGCCAGTTGTAGGCCGCGACCGAGGGGAAGTCCCGATCACGATAGGACCTCGATCGTAACAGGACCTTGGTCGCGAGGCGTAGAGATGGTGATAAGCAGTTTCTACCATTGTGGGGGCCCTTAGGGGATGATGTAGCTGCATTTGAGGTGTTAACCATGACCATGACTTGGCATGACTCTGCAAAGTTGAAAGATGTGTGCAATTGAGATTTTTGGCATAAAATACTAAAGTAAGTAGAAAAAGTCTAGAAAAGATATGCTAGGAGAAGCATAAAACATATGCAAAAAGTGCATAAAATAAGATGTTATCATTATTTCTATGGGTCAATGGGCCTGAGTCAATGAATCCTCTGACTGATGAGTATGCTTTCTGATGAAGGAACTGGCCATCAAAAATAGGGTCCAATTAGCGGGACCATCATCTCCTACACTGGTGGACACACTACGATGCTTAATCCTGCAATGGAGACAAATGGATTTCATCAAAACTCTAAATAATCATATGAAACTGAGGAAAATTGTATATGAGTAGGTTCAAAGGGTATATGAGAGCTTTCAGTGAAAAACTGGGCCAAAAATGGCAAGTAAAACTAAGATTAATATGCGTTCATAAACTATTAATGACTTTCTAGCATATGCGAATTTGTCTTATACAATGTAAAAGGATCCAAAGAATGCCCTATATGTGAGAAGAACACTGATTCAATACAATCATTACATGGAGGCAAGACTTTGTATCTTAGTCATTGAAGGTTTCTTTCAAAATTGCATCCTTATTAAAGGTTGCACAAAGTATACAATGGATCACATGTGGAACAAAGTGCCCCTAAACCTATATTGGAGGAGGTTGTTTACGAAAGAGTAAAAGTACTTTTCCAATGCATTTGGTAAGAGATCACAATGCACTATTCCCACAGAGAGTGGCAAATCTCTATTCAAGAAGAGATCAATATTCTATGATATTCCTTATGGATTTGTTTGGTAGTTATGCATTGTATCGATATCATGCATGTATATGTATATGATAGTGTCATTTATACTCTATTGAATATACCAGGTAAGACCAAATATGGAATAAAATCCTGAAGGGACCTACGTGAGATGGGTAGAAGGAAAGAATTAACAACAAAAGGGAGAAAAGATCAAAATGTTCAGAAACTAGGAAACAGAAGGAAGTGAAAATGAAAAATTTCTACCTGTATCCCAAACCAAAAATTTGCATCAACAATGATGTATTTTAGAAAGAGAGTTTGCGGGGTATATACCTATTCCTAGAGAAAGTCCATCAACAATCCTCATTGCATCGTGCTTCTTGATCTAACAACACTCGGACAGTAGTCACATGGCCTCTGGGTGTGACACCATGCACATCAGCTAATGTAGACCTCCTAGCATGTTGGTGACGACCTCCAAACCTCTATTACAGTCCAAGACGACCACCACAAACTCCTCTTCACGCTTGGTAGAGCCAACATGAAGTAGTTTGTCCCTTCAATGTCAACATGCTAGCACTGACTTGTTCTCCCTTGATGTCTCTCCCTAAGAATTGCCTGGGCTCTCACATTACCAAAACTGTGAGAGGATAATGTTTGTCAGTGTAAGTTGTGTCTTTTGAAATCCTGACTATCCCCCTATGTATAGGAGGGTCATGGCCAAGGTTTCTAGATCCAACTGGGAGTCAAAGAGACATATTTGCATGATTTAATTATTATTGTAAATATCCACTCGGTTGACTGGACCTTCCAGCTGGTCGACCGGTACTCCACTCATTCGAATGGACATTCCAGTTGATTGGTAACTTTCCTATTTGCAAAAGTTCCTTATTTTATTCGATGATTAAACCACTTAATTACATCAACATTATCATCTGACCAGTCAATTGATAGGATATTCCAATCAATTGATTGGTTTATTTTGACAATCCAATTAAGAATATGTCTACTTACTTGATTGGAGATTCTAATCAGTCAATTGACTATTTCCTTCAACCATGTCTGTACATCCATATTAGTTGACTGGATGCTCCAATCGATCGACTGGATCACTAGTCGGTTGACAGGACACTTCAGTTGGTTGACTCATTTATTAGTGTTGTTTAATTTGATTGCCTAAGAACTTTGGTATCCAAGTTAAACCTTATTTGTGATTAAACTCCTATTCCAAGTGTATCCTGTGTGTGATCGTATAGGTCCCAAATTATGTTGGTAGTGAATGTTTGTAACCAATTTATGACATCACAAGAAATGAGTGACATGTAGCAACACATCATTTCTACTTGGTAATTTGAAAGTTTGAGAAGAATTTCAACCTAGATATGTGATCAATGTTAGTATGATTGTATAATTCCTTTATCTCAGGTATCCAAGTTGAACTCTAGGTATGGAGTCATCATCCTCTTAATCACTATATCTATGTTCCTTGAACTAGAGTAGATAATAGAGATGTAGATGAGATCAATATCATATATATATATATATATATATATATATATATATATATATATATATATATATATATATATATATATATATATATATATATATTGACTCACAAGAGTATGGCCATACATTTTCTTAGTCTCACTTATCAAGTGACCAAGATATCAACTCTAGTAGGAGGTACAAATCCCATCTACATCACTCACAGTCAACCCTTAAGTGTCATAATGTACCCAAGCATCACCTTTACGACCTCCATTATTTAAGATCATGTTGGATGATGTTAAAATACATTGAACAACATGTGATGAATGTAGTGACTTTAGGTCTAAGAATCACAATCACAACTATCACATTGAGATGTGATTATGATTGTTATCCATGTATCACTTCTCAGGGCATGTCTTGTCTAGTACACTATTCTCTAACAAGCACAATGTGTTTGGTTTGATATCACATATCATGATTAATGAGATTATGACATTGTCCAACACAATGTAGTCTTATGTATTATAGTTGTCAATTAGCTTCCACAATAATATTCATCTAGAGAAATAAAAAGAATGTATGTACTCTTATCATACATATGATCTCATTGTTCACGTCCTCAACCTGAAGACATATGTCATTGAGAAATATAATTATTAAGAAAACTATCACGTTATATCATCATCTCATAATTATACAAACATGTAGACGAAATTGCATTTATTATTAATCAAATCAATTACAAGATATTCCATTACAATCATCATAAGACTGGATCTTAGGGCACAGATACCAATAGACTCCCACTTGCACTTGGAGACAATCACCCATGAACTTAATCCCAAGTGAGCTTAAATGACCATCATGCTTCTATAGTGAATGTGCTTTTGTTAGTGGGTTAGAAACATTGTATTTAGTTGGTACTTTGCAAATCTTTACATCTCCTCACTGTACGATCTCTTGTATGAAAATAAATCACCATAGTACACACTTGGAACACTAATGTGATCTGGGTTTCTCATCTTGTACAATAGCTCCATTGTTTTCACAATACAACTCTACTGCATCTCTAATGTTTGGAACCACTCTAAATTCACTTATGAACTTATTGATCTAGAAAACTTCCTTTACTGCATTGGATACAACAACATGCTTAGCCTCCATTATAGAATAAACAAATCTTTCTTTCTTAGAACTCTTCCATCTTACAACTTTGTTGTTTAGGAAAATCACAAATCTAGATTGTAATCTATAGTCATCCTTGTCAGTTTGGAAGCTAGAATTGGTGTAAAGTTTTACTACCAACTCTTTCTCACTGCCATAAACATGGGATTGATCCTTAATTCTTCTCAAGTACTTAAGGATGTTCTTTATGGAAGTCCGGTGACCTTCATCAAGATCTGAGTAATGCTTTCTTGTCATGCTCAAGGCATATGATATATCGAGATGAGTAAATAACATTGTATACATGATAGCTCCAATTGTAGATGCATATGGATTCTTACTCATGCATTCCTATTCTTAACCAAGAACTAGGACATTGATCTCTAGAGATACTAATAGCATGGGACATGGGCAAGTTTCCTCTCTTTGAGTTATCCATGATAAACCTCTTCAACACTTTCTCAATGTATGTACTCTGGCTTAGTCTTAGAAGCTTTCTAGGTCTATCTCCATAATTCTTGATTCCTAAGATATAGGATGCTTCACCTAAATCCTTCATAGAGAATGTACTTCCCACCCATGTCTTTACCATATGTAAAATAGGGATGTCAATCCCCATCAATAGTATGTCATCTACATATAGTATGAGGAATAGAAATATTCTTCCACTAACCTTTTTGTAACACAAGGTTCATCTTTATTTTGAATAAAGACAAAATCTTTGATTGTTTCTTCAAATCAAAGATTCCAACATCGATATGCTTGCTTTAATCCATAGATTGACCTTTGTATCTTATAGGCTTTATTGTCTTCCTTTATATTTATAAAACCCTTAGATTGTGTCATGTACTCATCCTCAACAAGATTGTCATTAAGAAAAAAGTGGATTTAACATCCATCTGCCAAATCTCATAGTCATTATAAGTTGCAATAGAAAGCATGATCCTGATGGATTTAACAATGGAATCTGGTTAGTTTTTTTAATAGTCATCTGAAGCCTTTTGCAACAAATTTGTCCTTATAGTTTTGTACATTACCATCCATGTTGGTCTTCTTCTTGAAGACCTATTTGCACCCTATGGGTTTTATCCCTTCGGGTGGATCCACTAAATTCCATACCTTGTTGGTGTACATGCAGTCCATCTCAAATCTCATGGCCTCAAGCCACATCTCAGACTCTAGTCCCTAAATAGCTTCTGGGTAGGTTGTTGGCTCATCATCTATGATCTACTCACTGCCTTATTGAATCAGAAGATAACTAAATCTTTCAGGCTCAAGGCATGTCATACTAGTTAACGAGTTTCATGTGTCACATGAAGAACTTGAGATTCCACAATAGCTTGAGAGTCTTTTTGTTCCTTATGTACCTCTGTAGATTAAATGTTTTCTTATTGGTCTTGAACTTCTTTGAGTTCTACTTTTCTCCTGTTGATTTCTTTAGAAATAAATTCCTCTTCTTGGAATACAATATTCCTGGAAATAAACAATTTGTTGTCAGATGGACTATAAAGTAGTATCCCCTGGATTCTTTGAAATATCCAACAAAGTAACATTTATCTAATTTGGGTCCAAGATTTTTAGGAAACATTTTCTTGATATAAGCTTCACATCCCCAAATCTTCATAAAAGATACAGTGGGATGCTTCCCATTCCATATCTCATATGACGTATTTGCAACTGATTTAGATGGTACATGGTTAAGTGTAAATGTGACATTTTCTAAATATATCCCTGAATGAAATTGGAAGATCAGAAAAACTCATCATTGCTTGCACCGTATCTAGTAATGTGTGATTCCTTCTTACTAATACACCATTATTTTGTGGTGTTCTAGGTGGAGTCCATTGTGATACGATACTACGAGCTCATAGAAGGTCCTCAAACTATTGGCTTAAGTATTCTCTACCTTGATAACAATGAAGTGCTTTAATACTTTTTCCAAGTTGTTTTGTACTTCATTTGTGACATCCGTGAACTTTTCAAGCATTTCTAACTTTTATTTCATCAACTACACATAGCCAAACCTATTGAGATCATCAATGAAGGTAATGAAGTATTGGTTACCACCTCTAGAATTTGTTCTAGAAGGGTCGCATACATCAATATGTATAAGTCCCAATAGATCACACTATCTCTCTCTATGACCAGCCACAATAGTCTTTTTCATCTTCCTTAATAATCAAGATTTGCATGTCTCTATTGATTTGAAATTATAAGAGAGTAGATAACGATCTTTATGGAGTCTAGAGATGCATGTCTCATTAATGTTCCCTATGCGACATTGCCAAAGGTATGTTATGTTTGAGTTACCGAGTTTTAGCCTATTGGTATTTACTTTACAACATTTGTCTCTAGATCTATAAAATAAAAACCATTAAACATTGGGACACTTCTATAAAAAATCTCATATTTATAAATGAAACATCAACCATTCTCAATGTGAAATTAAAATTCATTTTTGTCAATACAAGATTTATAAATGATGTTTCTATTAATGGTAGGTACATAATAGTAGTTTTGTACTCTATTACAACCCCACTAGGAAGTGAAAAATGATAAGTTCCAACTGCAATGGCAACAACTCTTGCTCTATTATGTATAAGTCCCAAGAGATCACACTATCTCTCTCTATGACCAGCCAAAATAGTCTTTTTCATCTTCCTTAATAATCAAGATTCGCATGTCTCTATTGATTTGAAATTATAAGAGAGTAGATAACCATCTTTATGGAGTCTAGAGATGCATGTCTCATTAATGTTCCCTATACGACATTGCCAAAGGTATGTTATGTTTGAGTTACCGAATTTTAGCCTATTAGTATTTACTTTATCAAAATTTGTCTCTAGATCTATAAAATAAAGACCATTAAACATTGGGACACTTCTATAAAAAATCTCATATTTATAAATGAAACATCAACCATTCTCAATGTGAAATTCAAATTCATTTTTGTCAATACAAGATTTATAAATGATGTTTCTATTAATGGTAGGTACATAATAGTAGTTATGTACTCTATTACAACCCCACTAGGAAGTGAAAAATGATAAGTTCCAACTACAATGACAAGAACTCTTGCTCTATTTGCAACATTTGTCTGATCTCTTTCTTTCTTAGATGTTTACTTCTTATTTGATCCTGCATATTAGAGCATATGTGAGATCCACATCCGGTATCTAGCACCCAATATTAAGAAGTAGACATTTTTATCTCAATAATGTATACACCTGAAATGGATATCTCTATCCCTGCTTCTTATTCCACTATTCCTCCATATAAAAAGCGTAATTTCTATTCCAGTGTCAAACCCAGTGACAATGGTGACATTTTCCTTCCTTGTTAACCCCTCCCTTAGCTTTCAGTGTAAAAGACTTGTGTTTCTAGCTAGCTTTAGAACTATTCTCAGCTTTGCCTTTGCTACTAGACTTCCCTTTACCTCTTCTAATCATCATCACAAATTTTGATTTATCCTTCTTCATCTACACTTCAACTATTCTCAGGAAGCTAAGAAATTTCGACAACAATTTATAAAAAATTGTTCATGTTGTAGTTCATGAAAAACTGGTTATATGATTCTGGCAGTGACTGGAGAATCACATATGTGGCCAACTCTTGGCCTAAGAGAAATCCCAGTCTAGCAAGGATCTTGTAATGACCACATTTGTGCTTAATTGGTAAACTAGGGTTTACCTGAATGATTACATGCTTGATTAGATTGAACATCGTTTAGACTTGATTAATGATAGTAGATCAATTGTGATGTTTCAAACCTAAGAATAAACTCTAACTATGATTTTAGTTTGAAGAATTAGGGTTTCAGAAATGTAAACCCTAATCGGAAAAAATTAGGGTTTTGATAGTACATGAATATGGAATTTGATCAGGATAGTAGTGTGGTAAATGTTTTTTCATTTTTTATGCAAATTTTGTATTTAATTGAATTTTGGATATGATATGGATAACTCAATCATGCATATTGGACAAAAATTTCAGAATATTTTAGTGTTCTTTGAATGTGGTTCTCGATCAAACTATACTTCGACCAAAATGCTGACAAAGTGATTTTCAGTAGTGTAGTGTTTTATTTTGGTTATAATTGATATTAGTTGCTCAAAAGTATATATGTAATTATATCAGTGCTTTAGACTATTTCTTTGAAGTACTCATTCACTGAGCAAGTAGGCTCACCCCTCTACTCACAATTTTTAGGGATATCACATGGACTTGAAGAAGGTCATTGCATTAGAGTAGATCTGCCACAAGAGTTAAGTCTGAATATAGTTAAGTTCAGTTGGTCCCTGTCACTCTAGGTCCTTGTATAGACGTGAGAGAGTTGTAAATGTTGTTTGTATCTTCGTTTCCTTAATAAGAGAGAATGCATTTGATTATCATGTCGTATGTACATGGAAGTGTGAGAAACAGAATGAATGTATGGATGTGTATCATTAATGTTGAGATCGTATTAGTGTAATCAAGGTTTAATTCTCTTATAAAGTTTGTTTATGTGATTCAATGCGAGCAAACAAAGAGTTTTAAAAAGAAGAAAAAGTTAAGGGTGATCTTTGTATTACAATAAATCCTCAATTTTATGCCCTAATCTCATGATTAATGGTAATTGTGAGATCGGGGTGTAACAACTTTGGTATCAGAGCTTAGGTTGAGTCGTCAGGGACCATTAGGATAGAAAGTTAGAGTTATAAGTGTGACAAATAGGTGGTGATGTGTCTTTAGCTCTGGGAGGTCTGTGTATTTAGATACCTTGGCCCAGTATCCGAATACTTAGATTGACTAGTATCAAGCTACTCTGTCTATTCTTCTCTAGATGCCCTGGCCAGGTATGCAGAGGAAGGATGGACTAGAGAAAAACCCTAGAAATATTAGATTTAGGAGACCAAAAAGTAATGAAGGAGTAAGAGATCAAACATAGAATGTGATACAACTCTTACTTTATATTGCTTCTTTGATTGGAGATCAATAGAAATGCTCTTATATATATGAATTCATATTATTAGTTTGTAGAATATATATGGTTCTTTTATATTGTAGTGTATCATGAAGTGATTCAGTTATGATTTATATTCTTTGTATCAAGTAGACCAAAAGTTATGTTTGAATGAGTTTTCCCTAAGTGGATGTTCTTTACACATGTTTGAGATTAATAGTAGTTAGTTAATCCTGAGTAGCTCTTGGCTTCAGGACTGCATGTTCGTCCTGGTCCAGCTGGCAGGGTGCGTTATTGGGATCTAATGACTCCTATTAAAAATATAATAAGAGTAGACTCTAGATAAATTAGACACACATCATAGTGAGATTGTACATACACTAAGATGTTGAAACATATGGGAAAGATTAGAATAGCTAAGAATCAGTTGGAACTGATATCTGAGATCCAACTTTGGGGCCTCATATGAGAAACCCTTAATTGGGAATAAAGGTACACGACATAAGGTTCATATTAAGTTTAATGATTAGTATTATATGAACTCTAAATATGAAATAAAGAAAGGTTATGAGAGAAGTATTTAGAGGCCAAGATAGTAAGAATCAATCATGAGGAATGGACTATATAACCGAGTACATAGTTTTTATGTACTCCAAAGCAAAGGGAAAATAGAAGAAAAGAGTTAAGTAGACAATAAGTAAATATAAGTGAAGAGTCTTCAGAAGAGTTAAAATAAAGAGAATTAGATGAACATGTAAATCATAAGACTAGGATAATAAACTAAGTTAAAACAAAGATAAATGTTGGACTGATGACCTTGATTAAGGAATGATGGTTATGATATAATTGAGAGCATGGAATGTATACCTTTATTGTGAAAGTTAATACATTCATCCTTACTACCTTTGGATTCCAAGTCTCTATAGAACAACAAATTAGTTTCTAAAAGAAGAACAAAAGTGTAGCTTAATAAATGAATAAGTCATACAAAGGTAGACTATATTCAGGAAGGAAAAACTTGATTGAAAGAGAAACTATGTTTCACCCATTCATGAGCCGTTTGATTTAAAATTAAGGATATGTAATGTATTAAACATGAGGTGATACTAGTAGAGAGATTATTGATTTAGATCAAATTAGTAGAAGGATAAAAGGAAATACATGCAACATGGTATACATGATCATACACATAAAAGAAGCAACATGATCATAAGAGAAAACTTGAAGTTAAAGATGACATGTGGAATAGTAGTATATGGTAAGGGGATTATGAAAAGTAAAGAAAGGTTTGAAACATAATGGAGTAATATAGATTATAAAAGAAAGAGGTTGTGAGATTCAAGAAAGTGCTAATTAGTCAAGTATCCTTGTTGATAATTAATTCAACCTACATATGAGAAATGTATTATTGAATGTTTGAAGATAAGAATTCTAAGTCTCAAAATCATCTTATCTTTCATATCTTCCTTAATGAGAGCAATGTGGGAATGAAGTTATAAGAAAATGAATCATATATGATGCATAACCACCGTGGTAGAGACATCTAGTGAATGTAATAATGACACACAATATGATGATGAAACTCTAGTGGGGTAAATTGAGAATGTAATCTATCTGAATAGGTCAAGTAAGAGAAAGGAAATTCAATTGATAAGATAAAGAAGACTTTAGTAAAACTTGTGAGATCCAAAGTTTGAATTTCAAATTAAGGGAGCAAAGTCACATCACAATAATGTCATGCTATTGATAAGGACCAAACCCTAGAATGTTTATAGTTGTAATAGGTCAAGGGATATCACTAGTGATTTGACCTTCAATACTAGCATCTCTATAAAATAAGATCATGAGATTTGCACTATGAGAAGTAAACTAGCACTGATAGTAATCCAGGGTTTAAAGATAGCTAATCTGAAAGATAGATAAACAATATGGAAATGATTCAGAGTAACGAATAAGAAATAAATTTGAAATGTAACAAGTGTGTTTTGAACAAAAGGAGAAATACAATATGAGTGAAGTGCAATATGAGATAAATTCTTGCAGTGATAGCAAGAATGATGAATAAACTATTTGTACCTTGTATGCTTCAATTTTAGGAATGTTTAATCTACATGACTAAAATGAGAAGGATAAGTAGCAAAAAGTAAGTAGTAGTGAATGAGGAGAGAGATAAGAGAAAACAATGGCTTTTAGTACTATGTGAATTTGTTTTTAGAAGTATAATTTGTTGAAGGTATATTAAGGGATGTAAATTGGTTCTACGTATGATTTCAGTATACATGTGCAAGCAATATGTTAATTAAAGGTGTGTGATAGTTGTATTCATTCATACCAGTAATCCATCTTAGTATTGTACAATTTTGGTATGGTGATATGGGTTGAATAATGATGGAAAAAATGAAGGGTTACCCTGAATAAGGTAGTCTTACTTATTCACTCATATGAATAGAAGATATGATAACCATATTGTATTGATATATAACCCTAATGAGGTATAGCTTGTTATACCTAGCTTTAATATAACTAAGTGATGGTAATTGGGTATGAATAGTCCTTGAATGACTAATACAATCATGGAGTACTCTGCTACTATTATTGAAACCCTAGTATGTTATAACCCGATGGTTACACCTTGAATTATGTGTGGGTTCATACTTGAGAATAATATGGAATGTGATGGTAATGCTTCACCTTATGCATCCATGATGCAATGGGGATGCCGTGAGTAGTATTGTACAATTGCTGTTGAATCTAGTCTTCCAACTCAAGATTATTTTGCTATTTGAGTAGCACAATAGTAAAATTCAAAATAACATGGTGAACTCTCTTTTTTGACTTAGAGGAAATACATAAAAATAGTACATATTGAGTCGTATGAATTGAGATAGTTGGATCAGATTATCAATGTTGAGGTAACACCTCAAGAGCATAAAAAAATATTGAAATGGTTGTTTCTCTCTCCCTCTCTACTATGATTGATTGTGTCATAGAGAATATGTTTGTTGTCATTGAGAACTATTTCAAACATGTTGTGATTAGAAAAGAAATGAAGGACTTAATGTTGAAAACTGCATTCAAGTATGAAATACAAGAATATAATGACAAGTAAGATTTCATAAGATTAAATTAAACTTTGAATATACTTTTTTTGCATATTTATGTTTTGGGGACAACACTTTTTAAGGGGGTGAGAATTGTAATGACCACATTTGTTCTTAATTGGTAAACTAGGGTTTACCTGAATGATTACATGCTTGATTAGATTGAACATCGGTTAGACTTGATTAATGATAGTAGATCAATTGTGATGTTTCAAACCTAAGAAGAAACTCTAACTATGATTTTAGTTTGAATAATTAGGGTTTGAGAAATGTAAACCCTAATCGGAAAAAATTAGGGTTTTGATAGTACATGAATATGGAATTTGATCAGGATAGCAGTGTGGTAAATAATTTTTCCTATTTTATAAATTTTTTTATTTAATTGAATTTTTGATATGATATGGATAACTCAATCATTCATATTGGAGAAAAATTTCAGAATATTTTAGTGTTCTTTGAATGTGGTTCTCGGTCGAACTATACTTTGACCAAAATGCTGACAGAGTGCTTTTCAGCAGTGTAGTGTTTTATTTTTATTTATTTATTGGTAACTCCAAATGATTTGAAATTTTAAGTGGAGATCTGAAACTAAATTATAAATAAAATGTAAAATTTCATAATTTTTGGATGCATTTAGACCTTATCAGTAGACGAATTATAGTAACTTGTTTATGACAAAAAATTCAACTGAAATAAGAGAAAGTATAGTGAGGGGTCAATGTGCAATTGACCCAAGAAACTCAATTGCTCTATATGGTCAACCTAGCACACAAGGAGCTCTCATAATTCCTGATTCAATATAGAGAAATGAAATCCTATAGAGAGAGGGAGAGTTAGGGTTTGAGAGGAGAAAGTGATGGAGATGCCGACCTAGGGTTTTGCGGTCCGAGGAATGATGAAATCATGTAAGTTTAGATTCTTTTCATAGACTTTCATGGTGAATATTCTCTCACATGTCAATATTCCATACCTCTTCTGATTTGATCCAAAATGGTATCAAAACTTTCCCTTTTCTCACTCTTTCTTCATAATCCCTCATTTCTAGGGTTTCCAAGTTGAAAGGAAGAAGAATCGGGTGAATTGCTAGGGATTTGATATGAGATCGAGATTT
Organism: Alisma plantago-aquatica; assembly: GCA_963693085.1. Taxonomy (NCBI): domain Eukaryota; kingdom Viridiplantae; phylum Streptophyta; class Magnoliopsida; order Alismatales; family Alismataceae; genus Alisma; species Alisma plantago-aquatica. The sequence goes on along the minus strand of OY856413.1, from coordinate 883,135,572 downwards.
TCATGGATGAGCTACATTTTTAAGGTGTTTTCACACCTTAGGGTGAGTGGGAACTTCCTTTAAACAGTATATTGCACGAAAATTGGTTAAATCATCCATAATCTTTAATTTCTTAGTATGCGACTACAAACCCTGAATTGTCTGTTTGATCTAAGTTGTTGCAAAATGATATGAAATGGATTCTTCCTCTATTTGTTTGAATTTTAGATGATAAATTCATATTAGAAATGTATACAATACATCCTAATGAGAATTTCCTAAGTATTTGCAAAGGTTATAAGAGTAAACTGAAATATAGGGAATGTATCTGTGACTGAAATTGATGTATAATTAAATAGAGAAATTTGTTTATTTGGATTCCCTTGGTTATGAATGATTATTTATCTGAATGCATAGTACATATATGTCAGATACTATTTTGGATTTCATGTGATGTGAATAGTGTTTGCTTGATATCTTTGTAAAGTGGGTGAAGCCCTATATGAGTGGAAAGTTGTAAATTTGTGAATAAATATGGTGAAATACATTTGAAGTGTTTTTCTTGGCATCATAGACTCTATTTATGAAATGTTATTCTTGATTCATAATATCTCAATGAATGGCATGGAAAACCCTAATTTAGATCAATTCGAGGATTTCATACATATGTTGATTGTATATGACTTCTTTAAAGCAATCTGTATTTAGTGGATGTTTATGACATAAATCCTTATGAGAGCCATGTGATAAGGGAATGAGGTAAATGAAACCCTAAGGATAGGGTGTTCAATGAATTAAGCATTTTGATTACCATGTTCTCAGTATGAGACACACAACCCAGGATTTGGGTCGATGTGCACATTTTCCAAGAAAGTGCAAATAATTTATGGGTGCAAATGACGATTACTCGTATGCCAAGTAATTAGCTCTTATCAGTAAATTAAGATGTTTAATTGCATGATTCTAGTGTATAAGTGCCAAATGGACATGCGTTATGTTTATTTAAGTATTTCAGTCTTCCTACATGTATAGTATGTTGATTTCTCAGTATATTACAATGTTTGAATATACTGCTCTGCCAAGTTAAGGATGATATACATGTTGTGTTATAAACTTCAAATAAATAGACATGGTACCATAGAGATATCAGAGTCCAGTATAAGTAAGAGAATGGTACAATGTAGAAAGAGATTTCCAAGAATAATAAAATAATAAACATAGGTTCCCTGAACACCGTAGATTCCCTATGGATGTTTGCACTATTGAGAGGAAATGATCCACCTGGGCAGCGACCAGTATACGAGGATCAGATCACACCCATAGAGCCTACAGGGAGATGAAGCCCTTGAGGAAGTCTCCTAAGAGAAGATAGATTACCCAACATGAACCGGAGATCCCAGTCGTAACCCAGAGGTACCCATAGAGCGTACCAAGATGAGGCCCACAGAGCATCTCAGACCCTCCGCCTGTATACTCAGCCTAGAAGGAGAGGTCCAGTTAAAGGCTAGCTATTTAGCCACCTTAATCAGACGTGACAGTTCGAGTCAAGCAGACCCAGATTCAGTTCTAGGCTTAGCTTCCCGGGTTTTAAGCTAAGTCTTGTACGGTGAGATCGTAGTTCACTACGAGTCTTCATATGTAGAGTACACTGCATATGATCAGGGCATAAGCTAAAATATGTTCATATAGGTTTAAAGAGTTTCTTATAAGTAAGAAATGATAAGAAAGATTCGAGTACAATTTCCAAGCAAGTTTTCTTTGTATGTTTCTGAATTATTAGTTCTCTTTGAAATTAATCAAACATGCTCATATATTGATTTGCTGTTGTTGACATCTAGAGTATCCTGCCATATTTAAGATTGTCAATGATCAATCTCTTTAAGCTTACTGCAGTTATAATTGATATCAGTTGCTCAAAAGTATATCTGTAATTATATCAGTGCTTTAGACTGTTTCTTTGAAGTACTCATTCATTAAGCGAGTAGGCTCACCCCTCTACTCATAATTTTTAGGGATATCACACGGACTTGAATAAGGTCATTGCATCAGAGTAGATCTTCCACAAGAGTTAAGTCTGAGTATAGTTAAGTTTAGTCGGTCCCTGTCACTCTAGGTCCTTGTATAGATGTGAGAGAGTTGTAAATGTTGTTTGTATATTCGTTTCCTTAATAAGAGAGAATGCATTTTATTATCATGTCGTATGTACATGGAAGTGCAAGAAATAGAATGAATGTATGGATGTGTATCATTAATGTTGATATCATATTAGAGTAATCAAGGTTTAATTCTCTTGTAAAGTTTGTTTATGTGATTCAATGCAAGAAAACAAAGAGTTTGAAAAAGAATAAAAAGTTAAGGGTGATATTTGTATTACGATAAATCCTCAATTTTATGCCCTAATCTCATTATTAATGGTAATTGTGAGATCAGGGTGTAACAGATCTTCACATACCTAATCAACCTGAGTACATGGGGACCTACTAGATCTCCTTCTTCCATATTGTAATTCAGTAACGCCTTTGAGACATCATATCTCCCCTATCTTTCCTAATCTGAGTACATGTTCTTAAGATATGTTACCATCTCCATAACATCCATGTTATCATTTTGTCTCTACAACTCGTAGTTCATTGAGCATAACATCGACGAGTTGACATATACCAATATGCTTCTTCTAAGCCTCCCTTTCAGCCTTAGGCATAGTGGGAGTGGGTTCATCTGGCTTTGATGTCTCTAGGACATAGAGCTTAAGCTCTTGAATGAGAACAATTCTTGACGCTTCAAGCAGTCATGGATTTTATTCATGTTTAGCTTGTCCTTCTCAAGGAATGATTGCAACAAAAGCGTGTTGTTGTTTTCCATTTGTTTCTACAATAGAAAAAACATTTTATCAAAATGCTTTTGATTTGTTTTGATTAAAACAAAATTTGACAATATTAATAAGGCCTTTAATTAATTATGGCTCCCATTATTTTTTTCGTGAATCCTCTTGATAGTACAATAGTAGCATCTAAATGTGTAAATGTTGTGGCACGGGTGGGGTCAATTAAATTGTCTATGGGTACATAAACTAATTGAATGTAGGTTATCGATCCTTCTTGGTAGAAGTAATTCTTTCTTGCAAAGACCCCATTTTTGTACCAAGGATAGGTTGATAAGCCACCGTACATAGCATTCTATCTAATAAGGTGGATACCGGGTAGCCCTCACTATACAATTTGGAAGATAGTTGCATACAACCTTCTAGTGAGTCAAGATCCATATTTCATCAAAGTCATGAGTTTTCTATGGTTGGTCTCCCACAACTTGACTATTTGAGTAGGAAACACTTGCCAACTGCATTATATTCAACTCTTGTTAGATGGCATGCACATTTTTTGTCATAGTTTCATCTTTATGCTTCTAGGTTCTTCATACCATTAATATCACCTAGTTAAGCTTGATGCAGAAGCCAACATGACAAAATATGTACCCTATATAGGTAGACCCACATATCTACCATCACACTTTCACGAGCTAGATAGCGCACCATGTTGAGGTGTGCCCATGCTTAGTTGATCAAGTTTTTCATGTGTGTTGTTTACAGAAATCATCTTAGACTTAATATTTAATTGACGAAATTATATTTATAAATGCATATACATATGAAATCACCACATACTTATAATATGTATCATGTACATGTTGTATCCACAAACAAAACATTTAATGACATAATACAATTGATGTTTATGGCCATACTAATGCTCTTTTTAAAAGCCACAAAGAATTTCTACCACCTAAGGTCCACATCACATGTAGAAACATGTTCTTTCATAAAATCTCTATTGGAACCAACCTGGTTGGTCGATTGGAGCCTTTAGTCGATTGGTTAGCCTATTAATCGGTTGATTGGTCTTCATTGATCTCGACTGGCTCCTGGCTCAAGAAATGTCTGGACTCCTCCAGTCGTTCGGTTGGTCCTCCAATTGATTGATTAGTCCCTCCTTTCTATGGCCTCTTCGGTCCTCAAGTTGATCAACTCAATTCCAGGCCGTTCAACTCATCTAGTGTAGAACTTATTTTCTTGCCAAAACAAAAATTAAAACTATCATATTCCTATTAACTTATTACATTGTAAAAGTGAAATCTCAAGTAACATTCAGGGGGAGTGTAGGGAGGGAAGCATTAACTTACATGTGGAGAATAATATAGATGTTCAGTATGCAAATGAAATAATATCATGAATAAAACCATTCAACCAAGCACACACATCCACAAATGGTTTTGGCCATAACTGCACATTCATTCACCATCTAAACAAATTTTAGGGTGACACATATCAATTGTTATATATATATATATATATATATATATATATATATATATATATATATATATATATATATATATTTGTGTGTAGGAGCATATACATTTTAATTTCATATGCACATTCACCATCTTAAGTATTCACATCATATGCAATCAATAAATTATAAAACAAAAACTAATCATATCGATTAAATCCCAAAACATCATAGATTGACATTGCACTAATACCACTATTAGGAAATTGAGAAACATATAAGACAATAGAAACAAACATTTTCTAACCATAACAACAATGTATTTAGGGAAGAGAGTTTGTGAGGTATATACCTAGTTTTGGAGAAAGTCTAGAGAAAATACTCGTAGCACTGTGGTTTTTGACATAACAACACCTAGACAACAGTCAGGCCAGCCTCCTGGTCTGAGACCACATACATCAGTTGATGTAGTCCTCCTAGCATGTTGGTGACAACCTCTGCACCTCTATCGTAATCTACAAAGACCATCAAGAACTCCTCATCATGCTTCCTGGAGCCAACGGGAAGGAGTTTGTCTCTTTGATGTCAACATGCTAGTGCTGACTTGTTCTCCCTTGATGTCTCTCACTTTTACATGTAATACTTGCTTGGGCTATCACATTACCACAACTGTGAGAGTATAACATTTGTTAGCGTTAGTTGTGACTTTTGAAAGCTTTGATTAAACCCCACCCATTTATAAGAGCATCATGTCTAAGGTTTCTAGATCCAATTGAGAGTCAAAGAGATGCATTTTTATGACTTACTTATTGTTGTGAATCTCTAGTCAGTCAACTTGTACCCTAGTTGGTCAATTGGACATTCCAATCAATCAATTGGAATACTTTCCTCTTCACAAAAGTATTGGCTTTTTATGTGATGATTAATAAATGTCATTACATCAACATCATCTCTTGACTAGTCGGTCAATTGGACATCCCAATCGGTCAATTGAATTTATTTTGATGATCCAATCGGGAATATGTCTACTTGTCCTATTGGACATTCCAATAGGTCTATAAAATATTTCCATTGTGCATGTCTGTACATCCTAGTCGGTCGACTATACTCTATAGTCGATCAAATGGCACATCAGTCGGTAGATTAAACTCTCCAGTCAATCAACTGGAATACCAGTCGGTCAATCAAACACTCTAATTGGTCGGCTCATGTACTCATGTTAAATTTGATAATCTAAACACTATAGCAACCAAGTTAAAACTTATTCATGATTAAACTCCTATTCTAGGTTCATGTTATGTGTGCGACCTTATAGGTCCCAAGTTACGTTGGCAGTGAATGTCCATATCCAATTTATGACATCACAAGCAATGAGCGGCATCTAGCAACACATCATTGCTATCCAAGTAGAGGTGATGGAATCATCATCCTCTTAATCATTTAATCCATGTTCCTTGAACCAGAGTAGAATTTAGAGATGCATATGATCTCAATATCAGATATATCGACTCACATGAGTATGTATGCACATTTTCTCAGTCTCACTTATCAAGTGTACATATATCAACTCTATTAGGATAGAAAAATCCCATCTACATCACTCACCATCCATCGTCATGTGTGACAATGTAGCCAAACGTCAAGCTTTATGGAAACCCTTGTTCAAGGTCACATTGGATGATGTTAAAATATATTGAACGACATGTGATGAGTGTAGTCACCTTAGGTCTAAGAATCAAAATCACCATTATCACATTAAGATGTTATAATGACTATTATCCATGTATCACTTCTCGGGGCGGGTACTCTAACAAATACCTATGTGTTTGGTTTGATATCACATATCATAACTAATGAGAATGTGTCATCAACCAACACACATTCTTGTCTTATGTATTGTGTTGTCTATTATCTTCCATAACAATATTTGACTAGGGACATAACAAGAATATATATACTCTTATCACACATATGATCTCATTGTTCTTGTCCTCAACCTAAAGACACATGTCATTGAGCAATGTCATTCTTCTGACATCTAACATGTTATATTATCATCTCATAATTGAACAATCATATAGACAAAATTATATTTATTATTAATCAAATCAATTACAAAATATGTCATTATAATAATCATATGACTAGCTCTTAGGGAAAAAATACCAACATGAAAAACATATTTACCTCCTGCTCGTTACATGTTGTTTAGATAGGAGAAGAGAACTTTTTTCTACTGCTTACTTAGTTTTAAGGTACCATAGGGATACTCTTCTAATATCTGTAGATTGGAATCAATGAAGGACCCAAGGCCGACATGTTTTAAATCTCATGATTGTCACATGCTAATGCAACAAATATTATTTGTAGCTCTTCGATCTATACTACCAAAGTATGTGAGGTTTGCAATCACAAGGCTTAGTTTCTTCTTTAATACTCTATGTAGAAAAGTTATTGATAATGAGAATTGACACGAATTTTCTGTGCATAGAATGCAAGTGTACGCGTCAATGTAATATAGGCCTTTGTGAGGCCTGAGTCGAACTCAGGGACACTGAATTATCAGATACTACTACTAACTACTCGCAATCAGCTAGACCGGTTAACAAATTGGAAATTGTTGTAAAATTAAAAGAAAATGAAATAAAACAAAACAAAACAATCGATTAAAGGTTTTGTTTAATCAATTCAAGTGAAGATCTTTAGGATTGCGGTTTCACCGTGGGTTATCATTGTATGAATTTCTATATAGCAACTCAGATTTATCTCTCTTTCCAGATAGTGGCCTATAATCAGAATTGCCCACTGTCATGGTACAATTCACTACCTATGTCTAGGTCGGTTCCACCGTCGTAATAACCTATACCCTAAACTAGGTGCATTAGAATCGACCTATGGGTATCCACCATTAACCTTACACCACCTTGTTCAAGGGATTTGTTAATTAATGTGAATTTCATCTCTTTTCAACCATTAATTCTTCTTTCAAAGCAATTAAGGGCATTAGATTATTATTATGGTGATCAAGCATAACAATATAATTGAGAAAACGAAATCATACCACGGATTCTAGAGATAAATGATGAATTACTATGGTAAAAATGTCATACAATGCTTCCCCGGGCTACTCCCGGTCCTAAAGATAAAGGGGATTAGCCCCGCATGTTCATCTCAGAGCAAAACATGGTAGAGAAAAGGGGAAACATGGAGAAAAACGTGATTAAGTAGTGAAACCCCTGAACGGAGAAGATCCAAGCGGTCCTTGGCGTAGAACACGCGATCTCCGGCCTTTCGGCGGTGGAAAATGTCTTCTTTGACGTCCGGAACGGCTGGGGCATGCTTCTGGGCTCCGTTCTTCTCTCCACACCTTCTCGGGACATGTGCAACGGCTAATGACGTGATAGATTGCTCTTGGCCACCGTCATTAGGTATAATCACCGAGTTAGGTTGCAAAAATATCACAGCCATCAGATTTAGATTGATCTGAAGCAAACTTGTATCTGACGGTGTCGATACCATCGATGTGGGTCAATGGTATCGACCTTGCGCGGTATCGGCTGGTCTTCTTTTCTTTTCTTTGTCGCGACTGATGCTAACTCAATACCATCGACGCGAGTCGACGGTATCAACTCTCTTAGGCGTCACTTTTGTCCTTTTTCATCACTGAATCTTCTGGGGTCGATAGTATCGACATTGGAGTCGATAGTATCGACTCGCTTCTCGCCAGCAACCTGATGGTAAGTCACTACCATCGAATTTCGTGTCGATGGTATCGACTCTTGTGCGACTCCTTGCGGCTAGCTACCTGTCATCTCGTCGATGGTATCAACCACTGTCGATAGTATGGACAGTAGAAGATATTCATTTTTCCTGAAATTGCAACATAAAACCACATAAGCCGAAATAAAACATATTATTGTAATCATTTATGCTCAAAATATCAAAATAAGGGAGATTTGACACTGAGAAGGATCATAGACCAAAGTAAATGAATCATGCAATATATAACCAACAAAATGACCAATAAATGCATAAAACACAAGTAAAATATGTCTATAAATGCGACTCAAAATCATCGCATCAAACTCCCCTAAGCTTAAACATTGCTCGCCCTCGAGCAACTAAACTTTAGAATAGAATTGCGAGGGTCAACTAAAGAACAAATCATCACAACAAACATCACCAATGGATCCCCACCGGACATTCACAAACCGGTCCTTACTAACCACAAAATGATAATTACCCTAAAGGCAACAATAATCATCCATAAAAGATATCTACCTCAAAATTGATGAACACTATCATATAAGGCAGTTAACATAATAAAATTTGCCGGTTCAGACTCGGTGCATCTTGTGATCTCCTGTTCTACGTTGCTCGCCCTAACTACCATCTACATTGAAGCAGCTCTCCTGATATTCATGAGTGAGGAGAAAATCACGGTGGCCTACCAATTCGAGCAACGGGTGGATGGAATGGGTGGCTCATGGAAGAAATGGAAGCATTATACGGTTTCAACATGCACAAAGCAAAAATGACCTAAATGATGCATATGCAAGTGTAAATGCCCTAATGCCTACATTTGGGTGGAATGATGCATGCACTATCATTCCGTCTCAAGGTGAGATGGAATATCTAAGAGAACAACATCCTGTTCTTATTCTTCTTAATATGTAGTGAAAAGCATGTTCCTTTCTCCCTCTCATTCCTATTTACTTCTCAATTCTTTTTTTTTCATTTTTTTTCAAGGCCCTTATATTCATAAATGACAATGAAGTATTTGTTAGGCTCACTTTTTGTTGCATAACTATGTACTTGAAGCATTCAGAAGGTATGGAACAAGTTTATCACCTTTAATGTTTCAGAAGAAATAAGATGCATACTGTGATCTATATGCACAAAAATGTGAATGCATCTACAAAATGATGATTATGCAACTAAATGACACGCACCTAAGGATAATGTGCATGTAAAACTGATTCATAATTTTTTTCTTATTTTATGCAAATTATGTGGAAATAGTTGCAATGCAAGTCCTATCTACATGAAATGCAATCAACGAAGTTAAAATCATAATGTACTTCTAGTTCTTAAGGTGGAGTATGGAAATAATGAGGTGGCTAGATCACAAGACTAATTGACTGAACCTTTGAAAATTATTATGTGTCCCTCCTTATTGACCTGTGTGGTAATTAAGAGGTTTCTCTCTCTTATGTCACAGTAAGGTCTCATTATCATTTGGTCAGTTTAGGATCAAACAACCAATTCCGTCCACTTTTCATGAATCATAGGAATATACAGTTGTGATTTCCTATTTTAGAGTTGACAAACCCAATTATTTCCTTAAGTTATGTGCTCAAAGTTGAACAACACAAGCTTGCAAACACTAAATTTTTTTAAGTTTTCCCTTAATTCCCATGTACAAGAAAACGAGATGACACAAGACTTAAGACATCCACAATTACACTAGATAGAATGTGGATCCTATAAACAAACTAAGAACTAAGAAAAACAAATGACAAAAGACAAAATAATAAAACTAAAAACTGAGAAAACTAAAGGATAGAGTTGTTCCAACTCCCCCCTAACCTTGAATTCAACTATGGCCTCATAGTAAAAAACAACCTTAAAAGGTGGAACAGTGATACCGATCATTCTTCCGGCGGAGGCGGGTACTGCGGGGCCATGGGGTCCCAAGATGGGTACTGCCCCTGAAAGCTCGGATCATACTGGGGCATGGGCAGAGGTTGTGGATACCCCCCAAAGTAGTTATGGCTCCAATAATGATCATAGAAGGGCTACTGCTGCATCTCCATCCTATGCAACCTGTCGTGCACGTGTTGTTGGTTGTCAAGGAGGAGGCACTCATTTTCAAAGATAGCCCTCTGGTTGTCAAGCAGTCGGTTCGTCATCTCCTGAATACCGGCATATGTTGCTGTGTGGTGCTACTGTGTCTGATGAATATCTTACAGCATTGCATACATCCCTTGCATGGAGTAGACATCCTCGCTTTTCTGCGAGGGCTGTGGTGGCTGCGGTGGCAGAGGCTGGTAAGAAAAAGATGCACCCAGATGCATGCGGGGATGCTTCCTAGGTGCCACTCATACACAAAGAGGAGTGAAGGCCTCCTCTTCCTCTTCAGCCTCATTGCCATCATTGTCGTTGTTGTCGTTGCCGCCATCTTCATCTGAATCAGCAATGGCTATGATGGGCCACTGGAAATGCTGAGCGCCCGTGATGTGGAAGACGGGGTCTAGAAGCGAACATTCCTAATATGCTTGGTTGACATGGCAGTGTGCATATGCCAAGCCATCTCGAAGAAGGATGAGGTTGGAGCGGTGCAGATGCTGGAGGTTGATCTTGCACCTGGTAGAGAGGGGAGTAAGCTGAGAGAGATCCAACCCAAGATAGGTGGGATCGTCGAGAAAGAAGAAGGATTAGAAGATGGAGCTCGGAGAAGATCAGAGAAGGTCGGAGAAGACAATCTCCGCTCGATGAAGGCTTGGTGAAGAACGCACGCCGTGGATTCTCATAGTCAGGCTCCGATTGCTCTGGAAGACGCACAACAAAAGTTGAGAAGGATTGCTCTGAAGTTGTGACGCCATATGACTACAATCCATCACTTATATAACCGTGGCCGATGCTGCTGTATACCCGTCGATACCATCGACGCGAGTCGATGGTATCGACTCCTGTAGCACAATCCATCCGCCGCTGGTATCGACGGTTGTGGATGGCTTGATGTGGGGACCCGGATCGATGACGTGTCGATACTATCGACAGGTGTCGATGTTATCAACCCATCCCACGGATCGACTCTCTCGATGCATTGATCTTCATTGATCTCCTCTCGTGGATTGGTGATGTGTCACATCGATACTATCGACGAAAGTCGATAGTATCGACTTCTGGTTAGGGCAACACCCTCGTGAGGCCCGGCCGCCACCTTCTGCCTGTAACTTGGTCGATACCATCGACAGGCCCGTCGATGGTATCGACTTCACTGAGACAATTTCGTCTGAAAATCTCGCGAGATCTCGCGAGTATCGACACCCATGTCGATACTATCGACCTCAACTTTTCGATCAACCTGTTGGTGTGTCGATACCATCGACGAGGCCATCGATAGTATCAACACAAAGCGATTTCTGCAGCCTCCAACCTATACCTATATCGATACCATCGACACAAGGGTCGATGGTATCGACTCTGCCTCAGTCGTGCACATTAAGTAAACGATCACGATATCTTTTTTACACTAAAATAAAAAATCAAATCAAACAAAAGTAGAAATGTGAAAGAAACTAACTAAGCTACTGATGGCTGGGTTGCCTCCCAACAAGCGCTCGTATTTAACGTCTTAGGCTAGATGACATTAAGCTCCTCATGCATCTGGAAGTGCAATGAGTTTGACCTCATTCACTTTCCTCATGTAATCTTCACCGAAGTACAATTTCAATCGCTGTCCATTAACGAAAAATGTCGTCTCGCCATCACACACCATGATTGTGCCATGTGGCCTGACCTCCTCTACGGTGAACGATCCGCTCCATCAAGATTTCAATTTCGCAGGATGCATCTTCAACCTGGAGTTGAACAAGAGTACACGATCTCCTTTCTTGAAGATGCACATATGAATATGGCGATCGTGAATCAGCTTTGTTCGCTCCTTGTAGATCCGCGAGCTTTCATATGCATTCATCCGCAGCTCGTCAAGTTCATTGAGCTCAAGCTACCTTTTCATTCCCACTTCATCATAGCTCAAATTTAACTTCCTCAGCGCCCAATGCGCTTTATGCTCCAATTCCATCGAAAAATGGCAGGCCCAACCATAATCCAACCTAAAAGGCGTAGTGCCTATAGGTGTCTTAAACACCATCCTGTACGCCCACAAAGCATCCGGTAGTAGGGTGCTCCAATTCTTTCTCGTGGAAGCCACAGTGCGCTCCAAGATCTTCTTAATCTCTAGATTGGAGACCTCCACTTGCCCCTGTGTCTACGGGTGGTACGGGGTACCAATGTTGTGCTTTACCCCATACTTTTTCAACAGTGCTACGAACTTTTGATTCCAGAAATGTGTACCTCCATCACTAATGATCATTCTTGGTACACCAAACCTGCAAAAAATGTATTCTTTGACAAACCTGCACACTATAGCGGCATCATTAGTCCTAGTGGGTATTGCCTCTACCCACTTCGGCACATAATCAACAGCTAAAAGAATGTACAAGTTAGAATTTGAGGACACAAAGGGTCCCATAAAATCAATACCCCACAAGTCGAACACCTCAACCTCTTGAAATACATTGCGAGGCATCTCTTGTCTTTTTGAAATGTTACCTGCCCTTTGGCAAGAATCACATTGCCACACAAAATCATAAGCATTCTTGAACAAAGTAGGCCAGTACAGGCCACTTTCAAGTACTTTGGCGGAAGTCTGAGAACTTGCATGGTGGCCACCCATCAGTAGTGTATGGCAATGACGAAGAACACTTTCGTATTCCACCTCCGGTACACACCTACGTAAGACACCATCCCTGCACTGCTTCAATAGAATAGGGTCATCCCAGAAATAATAACGCAAAGAATGGAAAAATTTCTTCTTCTCTTGGTATGTCCAGTCATCTGGGATAATTTTGCAGGCAAGATAATTAACAATGTAAGAAAACCAAGGATCTTTCGATTTTATAGATAAAAGTCGTTCATCAGGAAATGTCTCGGTAATGGGTATATGTAAATCCTTCTCATCCACCCTTTCCAACCTAGACAAATGGTCCGCGACCACATTTTCAATGCCCACCTTATCTTTGATTTCAATATCAAATTCTTGCAAGAGTAAGATCCACCTAATAAATCTAGGTTTGGCATCCTTTTTCTCCATCAAGTACTTAATGGTGGAGTGGTCCGTCCATACCACGACTTTTGATCCAACAAGATATTGCCGAAATTTTTCAAAAGCAAAAACAACGGCGAGAAGTTCTTTTTCAGTTGTCATGTAATTCAGTTGTGCGTCATTTAAGGTTTTGGATGCATAGAGAATCACAGCGGGTTTATTGTCCACACGTTGTCCCAAAACATCCTCAACTGCGAAATTGGACGCATCACACATTAATTTAAATGGCTTAGTCCAGTCCGGTGTTTGCATAACTGGTGCAGAAATCAATTTTTCTTTAAGCACGTTGAATGCATGTAAACACTTGTCATTAAAATCAAACACATCATCCTTTTCCAACAACTCAGATAATGGTTTGGCGATTTTAGAGAAATCTTTTATGAATCGGCGATAAAAACCGGCGTGACCTAGAAAACTCCGAACCCCTTTAACCGAATTCGGTGGGGGCAATTTGGAAATAACTTTGATCTTAACCGGGTCTACCTCCAACCCTTTGCTAGACACTTTATGTCCAAGCACAATCCCTTCGCTTACCATCATGTGGCATTTCTCCCAATTGAGGACCAAATGTGTGTCCTCACAACGTTGCAAAACCTTGTCCAAATTGTATAAACACTCATCAAAGGACGCACCATAGACGGAGAAATCATCCATAAAAACCTCCAAACAGCGTTCAACCATATCAGAAAAGATGGCAAGCATGCAACGCTGAAAGGTCGCCGGTGCATTACACAGTCCAAAAGGCATGCGGCGGTATGCAAATGTTCCATAAGGGCAAGTGAAGGTGGACTTCTCTTGGTCCTTAGGATCAATGGAAATCTGATTGCACCCCGAATAACCATTGAGAAAACAAAAATGTGATTGACCGGCTAAACGCTCTAAAATCTGATCAATGAATGGAAGAGGGAAATGATCCTTAAGCATAACATCATTCAATCGACGGTAGTCTATACATACACTCCACCCGGTTACCAAGCGGGTCGTGACAGGTTCATTTAATAGATTATGTGTAACAGTAATTCCCCCCTTTTTAGGGACTACCTGTGTAGGACTCACCCATGTCGAGTCGGATATAACATAGATAATACCTGCCGAAAGGAGCTTGATCACCTCCTTCTTGACGACCTCCATCATGCTAGGATTTAGTCGACGTTGTGGCTGAATCACCGACTTGGCTCCCTCCTCGAGCCGAATCTTGTGCTGGCACAATGTAGGGGAGATCCCCTTGATGTCTGCGACCGACCACCTGAATGCACCTCGGTGGTTCTTCAACACAATCAACAGCTGGTCTTCCTCCTCAACACTCAGATATGCCGAAATAATCACAGGCAACTTCTCTTCCTCAGCTAGAAATGCGTACTTCAAGTACGGTGGCAATGGCTTCAATTCCAAATCTGGCGGGCTAATTAAGGATGACTGAAGTGGTGGTGGGAGTTCGCCAAGATCTTCATAGTACTTAGCATAAAAACATGGAAGCACCTGAAGCATCTTGGTGCACTCCTATAGTGACTTGCTTCTCATACAATCATGTGTTATATTGACCAAGAAAGCTTCAAGTGGTAATTATGGATATGCATTGAAGACCGAACTCGCTATGGCCTCATCTTCAGTAGAGGGGGAAATGTCCTCCTCTTCATCATTAGGAAAACCCACAACTTTGCTAAGGGACACAACCTTGGTCTGCTCCATGATGTCAATCGCCAATGTCCCTTTCTCCACCTTAGTCATTACATGAGCCATATCTAAAAATGGCTTCCCTAGACAAAGTGAGATATTGTGATCAAAATGCTTCACCATGCAGCATTGCTCCTTAGCTTTAGATGACGTGGTGCTGGAAGGCATGACCATCTCGAACCGATCATCGGCGATACCCAAGGTCAAACGACCTCTCCCCATCTCAAGTATCATGTCAGCTGTAGCTTGGAAGGGTCATCCAAGTAGTAACGCATTGCCTTGTTCATCTTGCATATCCATTACAACAAAGTCTGCTAGAAATACAAACCGATCTACTTTCACCAACACATCTTCACAAATACCATAAGGCTTCACGACTGAATTATCTGCCAGTTGAATTGTCATATTGCTCGGCCTTGATTCTTTTAATCCCAATTTCTTGAATGTAGAGAGAGGCATCAAGTTTATGCTTGCCCCAAAATCACACAGTGCTTCTCCGAATTTCACCTTACCAATGTAACATGAAATGTTGAAGTAGCCTAGATCATGCCTCTTAGGTGGCAATGTGCCCATGATGAAGGCACTCACCTACTCCTTGACAACTACAACCTCTGTGTCAGGGATCTTCCTCTTCTTAGTAATGATGTCTTTCAAAAACTTGCCGTAAGAGGGAATTTTCTCTATTGCCTCTAATAATGGGATGTTGACAGAGAGCTTTCTGAAACTGTCCAAAAAATTCTTAAACTAGGCATCCACCTTCTTTGCTTTCACACTATTCAGATATGGGACCGGGATAGCTTGTGCCCTTTGATGCGGCGGCACATATGGTGTCCTTTTCTGTGTCTCCTCCTCAACAACAATGGGGTCTGCAGTGACATCCTCTGCTATTTCCTCAACCATCTCTGTGACTGAGTTTGGTACTTCCTCAGTGGCCTCACCTTTAGTTTCTGATTGGGGTTTGCTTAGTTCATCGGCCCTGGGGTTTAAAAGCTTGTTGCCACTCCTTAGCAAGATTGCCTTCGCCTGTTGGTTTCCTTCTGGAACGTTTGTGTTACCAGGAAAACCTTGCTGCACTGGCTTCTTCAGACTGGCTATTTCAACTGCCATTTGCTCCATCAACGTCTCTATTGTCCTCATCTGAGCCCCATGGCTCTGCAATGTCTGCCCAAACTAATTCATAAATTCCCCCTGTTGCTTGATTAGCTGACCAAAGGTGTTCATAAGTTCTTGGTTCTGCTTTATCACTTGGTTGAGCAACTCCATGCTCTTATCCTCTGCCACCGGCTGGGGTTTTGCATCGGGGTCCTGCAAAAAGTTATTCAGATCTTTCCAAGAAAATTTCTTGTCCTTCCTCCATGAGTAATCATTATTTCTGTAACCCTGCTACTGGCGCATGAATTTTACTTGGGCTTCATCCTCGAATTCAGTATCTTCTTTTGCAAGCAGTTTCTTTGCTAGAAGGTCCATCTTCTCATTCATCTATTTGATGGCCTTTGACTCCCCCACAACTCAAACGTGTTCCACGACATCCCTGTCGCCCCAGGATTGCTTCTAGGCCATGTTTTCAGAATTTCCCAACACCTCGTGTCTGTGTTGTTCAAAAAGAATCTTGAGCCTGCGGAATCTAAGTTACTTCTATCATGCTCGGAGAGAGAAAAATAGAAGATTTTGACATGTGTCTCCTTGTCAAGCCCGTGATGCGGGCACCTTCTAAGCATGATCTGAAACCTTTCCCAGGTTTCAGAGTAGGTCTCTCCTGCCTTCTGGGTGAAATTGTGGATTTTCCTGATCATGTCATTAGTCTTCTCGGGCGGGAAGAACCTTTCAAAGAATACCTCTACCATGTGGTTCCACAATTCCACATATTCATCGTCAAGATTGTGCAACCATTCTCGTGCATTTCCTGCCAGAGAACTCGGGAACAGCTTCAGGTAGAGCGTCTCCTGTGGAAATCTATCAATTTTAATCATGTCACAATTCTCCACGAATTGGCTTATATGAGTGACTGGGTCTTCATTCTTTAGCCCATGGAACGCATTAGACTTGACCTAGTTGATTAATGTAGGATCAATCTTGTAAGTCGGAATGTTGATCGCCTGCTTCTTGATTGGCCCCTTTGACGCAGATGAAGAAGAAGCCTTGATCTTTTCCCATATTGTTTGCTCCTCTTCCATTTCTTCTTGTTCGGATTCTGAATCTATTTCTTCCAAGTGGTCTGGATTGTAATCCTCTTCGTCGTCAGGTCCCGGTAGTGGAACCTCTGGTGCCTATTGCGTGTAGTCGGTGCTACGCGTCTGCACCATGCACAATACCTACAAAATGAAAATTTCAGTTCAGTACCGTGCCAGACGATTACAAAAATTGAAAAGATAGACTATGAATTTTACAAATGATTTCAAATAATAAAAATAAAAAGGTGGCCTAGAATGGCCTCTTGCAACACTCGTAGTGTCGACAATTGTCGTGTCCCCGACAATGACGCCAAAAACTTGACATGAATTTTCCGTGCGTAGAACACAAGTGTACGCGTCAATGTAATATAGGCCTTTGTGAGGCCCGAGTCGAACTCAGGGACACTGAATTATCGAAGACTACTACTAACTACTCGTAATCAGCTAGACCGATTAACAAATTGGAAGTTTTTGCAAAATTAAAAGAAAATGAAATAAAACAAAACAAAACAATCGATTAAAGGTTTAGTTTAATCAATTCAAGTGGGGATCTTTAGGATTGCGGTTTTACCGTGGGTTATCATTGTATGAATTTCTATATAGCAACTCAGATTTATCTCTCTTTCCGAGTAGTGGCCTGTAATCAGAATTGCCCACTGTCGTGGTATAATTCACTACCTATGTCTAGGTCGGTTCCACCGTCGTAGTAACCTATACCCTAAACTAGGTGCATTAGAATCGACCTCTGGGTATCCACCATTAACCTTACACCACCTTGTTTAAGGGATTTGTTAATTAATGTGAATTTTGTCTATTTTCAACCGTTAATTCTTCTTTCAAAGCAATTAAGGGCATTAGATTGTTATTATGGTGATCAAGCATAACAATATAATTGAGAAAACGAAATCATACCACGGATTCCAGAGATAAATTATGAATTACTATGGTAAAAACATCATACAATGCTTCCCCGAGCTACTCCCGGTCCTAAAGATAAATGGGATTAGCCCCGCATGTTCATCTCAGAGAAAAACATGGTAGAGAAAAGGGGAAACATGGAGAAAAAAGTGATTAAGTAGTGAAACCCCTGAACGGAGAAGATCCAAGCGGTCCTTGGCGTAGAACACGCGATCTCTGGCCTTTCGGCGGTGGAAAACGTCTTCTTCGGCGTCCGGAATGGCTGGGGCGTGCTTTTGGGCTCCGTTCTTCTCTCCACACCTTATGGGGACGTGTGAAATGAGTAATGACGTGATAGATTTCTCTTGGCCGCCGTCATTAGGTATAATCACCGAGTTAGGTTGCAAAAATATCACAGCCGTCAGATTTAGATCGATTTGAAGCAAACTTGTATCTGATGGTGTCGATACCATCGACGCGGGTCGATGGTATCGGCTGGTCTTCTTTTCTTTTCTTTGTCACGATTGATGCTAACTCGATACCATCGACGCGAGTCGATGGTATCGACTCTATTAGGCGTCACTTTTGTCCTTTTCCGTCACTGAATCTTCTGGGGTCGATAGTATCGACTTTGAAGTCGATAGTATCGACTTTCTTCTCGCCAGCAACTTGATGGTAAGTCGCTACCATCGACTTCCGTGTTGATGGTATCGACTCTTGTGTGACTCCTTACGGCTAGCTTCCTGTGGTCTCTTCGATGGTATCGACCACTATCGATAGTATCGACAGTAGCAGATATTCATTTTTCCTAAAATTGCAACACAAAACCACATAAGCCAAAATAAAACATATTATTGTAATCATTTATGCTCAAAATACCAAAATAAGGGAGATTTGACACTGAGAAGGATCATAGACCAAAGTAAATGAATCATGCAATATTAACCACCAAAATGACCAATAAATGCATAAAACACAAGTAAAATATGTCTATAAATACGACTCAAAATCATCGCATCAAGAATTTTGATCAGTTGCAAAGAGAAGTGGTTGTTACCCTATTCCATCTTGAGATGTATTTTCCTCCTTCATTCTTTGATATCATGGTACATCTTGTTGTCTATTATACTAGAAGAGTGAAAATATTGGGTCTGATTTTCTAGCATTGAATGTATCCTTTTAAACACTACATGAGTGATTTTAAAGGAGATCTTTGAAACCATTATTGGCCTAAAGGGGGTATTATTGAGAGTTATGTGGCTAGGGAGGTTGTGGAATATTGGAATAAATTTGAGTTGTAATGAAGCTCCTACCATAAAAACAACATCGATCCCTATTCTGACAAAGGGACTTTATTGAAAGTAATTAGTCGTGAGGTATGGAAACAAGCAAACCTGAATGTTTCATACAACATAGACGAAATGGATATTTATATCACAGATCATACCAATTTTATCAAGATAAAATATCCTCGAGCTAGAGCAATGTGGCTTGCTAGAGAGCACAATAGGACATTTATTAGGTTGTTTGAAGGTAAAGTCTTCCGTCAACTATCTCAAAAAAAATATTTATGAAAATTTCAAATTGATCGCCTTTAAACTAAAAACAAATGTTATGTCTTGTGAAGGGTTTGCCATAAATGGGTTTTAATATTACACAAAATGTTAAGATGATAAGGTTGTTTCTAAAATAATGGGATTTCCCTGCAAGCATCTTCATTGTATTTTTCTAGTACGATGGACAAGAGTCCATGTGAAGCTAAAATGTCATATTATAGTGTCATTGAAGACATATGGGAGTTTGGCTACATAGATTTTCAAGTTCCCATCTTTAGGTGTAATTGGGGTTATAGCACCAAAGGAGTTGTAGTGGATGAATTGGGTTTCACATTAGTGAATTTTGAAAAGATTGGCGAGAAGGGTGAACCATTCATAATGGCATCACGGGTGAAGCAAGTATTATACATTCATGATCTTGCAAATTTAAAATGGTCTGTTGTTCTTCATGGTAAAAAGACAATTCATTGCAGATCTTATAGATGAAGAAGAATACTATAACAAATTTAAAATGGTTTGTTTTACTCACATACACTCTGTATTTGTGGTAAGAACCCATTCTTAGAAGACCTTGAACTCCATCTCCTTCTCTGGTGATAGGGGGTTCAGTGGCCATGTAAACCACCACGGAGGTCACTAGAAGAACCATCATCCTTCTTCCCTAGTCTTCCTCATTGTAGGCAACCATTCCTTCTTCCGCAAATCTCACTTCTACCGTTCATATCTACTCCCACCCACGACTTGCTCGCTGCATTGGAGAAGATATGAGGAAAGGGGACCATGTTCTCTCTGTCTACTAAACCAAATCTTATGGATAGAGGGTATGTGGTTTGCTTTTGATGAGATAAGCACAATTATTCAATCAGTCTCTCACATAACCCCTCGATCTTTGGCATGGGATAACGAGTTGGTTGTAATTTTCCAAACAACTCAACTACCTTGCTCTAACCGCAAGGTAGGAGATGACCGCATGCCATCTGATCTATATCCAAGGGAGACAGAAGGCCCACATAGTCAATCTAGATCTCACTCTCCTTACCATCTATGTGACACTAACTAAAATAAGGAATTAGGTCTACAAAGCATCAATAATGCACATTATTTCACAAATTTCAAACCTAAAGGACTTCCTCTAGATCCTCCAATCTTCATGAAATTTAAATGATATCATTAGTTCAACTCAAGCTACATTATTTTCAAATTTGGTATCAAAACTTAACTGTCTAATCAGTCAATTAAATACCTCGAAAAGGCATAAAAAATTAGAGATATTAACCATGAAATTAATGGCAAGAACTCTTCAAACTGAATCAAGTATTTGGAGATCTTAATAGAAACCAAACAAGATTAAATCAAATATATCACTAGGTATTTGAAGGCCTCAAAAGTTCACTCCATCACATCCTAAACACCTTATTAGAAACTTCATCCTTGAAGTTAAGCCAAAATCTAATCCATCACATCATATTCATCTGAAAAGAAATTTTGTCCTCAAAATTAAGCCGTCTCTTAATTTAAAAGAAACTAGAGATATTCATTCATATTTAGGACACCATTCTAGGTGCAACATGTCCACACAAGATACATAAAACCATATATCCAAATAACTTCGAAGAGATTTTCAAAGCATTTAAGGTGAACCCCTCAACATATAACATGATTTGGATGCTTATTTTGTGTCACATTTCCCATTAGGATTTTTGTACTAATTTCACCCAAGCATAAGATTTAAACAATATATTATACATGAAATTTTATGATTTACATCCTCATTTTACCCAACAACAAGTTTGAACATTAGGTCATCATTTTAGGAAGAGATATTTATAATCAACTCAATTTTATTCACATAGATCATATAAGGTGCCCATATATTGTGTTATTTGTTACAACATATTCAACATACTCATTAAGCACTAATATTAACACCTTGCATGTCATATGTCATTGATATGATTTCGTTTTACTATCACATTTGGTTACAATCTTTTTTAGTGACTTCATCACAAGATTAACCATTTTTTATTTCATCATTATTCATGTATATGGTTAACAATCTATACATAGATATAACACCATCTATATATTTTCCATCAAATCATATCCATGTATCATATTTCGATATTAGATCGCAACCACATATATATCAGGTTCATGCTACAAAAACTTATACAAGTGGCTTGTCAAACATATATCCAAACTTGATATAGTCCAACTGAGGTTCTCCCAACCCATACTCCAGGGTAGTGCCAGGATCAGTCTCACTGAGCTCACTCAACTCTGTGAGTGTCATATATGCACAAACTTTATCTTCCCTCTTTGGTCTAGGGTTCTCAAGTCTACATCATTGGCACTAGTTGATAACTTCACAAAATTTACCATGATGTAACATACTCTTCACAGAACTCTACCGATGAAATACTATTTCCCAACTTTCTCTTATATACACTTCCACTAGATTTCTACAAGGAACCACCAACCTGAGATTGAGGCTTTACAAAAACTAACATAGTTACCTCCTCTAAGGTCTTGGTACTATCTCCCTCACCCAGATGATAGGTTCTCATATTCACATTCACATGTACAAATAAGACTCTCTTAGACCCTATGGTTTGGTCCTCAGATGGACATCTAGGGTTAAAAATACTATAGGAATCATGGATAAAGCAACTCAACTCATTCACTTAGGAGTAGTCTAGTTAGGACATTATATCACATATTTCTCATATTTCTAAAAATTCTCAAATCTTGGAGTTTAGGTTCTCTGACCTTCTCCCTCTGGTCTCACTATCTCTGGAGTTAACCCTATAACCAGTCCCAACACTAGAGGTCCTCCTTTGTAAAAGAGAATGAGGCTCATGTTCATTCACATCATGTCTTAGATTATCTTAGCTTATCTTACAAAAACATACATATTTCCATCATCAACGCCCATCTCAAATCCTCAAACATAACTTAAATCCTCAAAGACAAACATTTATCATCATAAACCATCTTATACTATCTATATAATACATAGATCATCATCAAATCTTATTTCATCTATTCCATCTAAATGAATTTCAACAAGGCTCTAAACATCTAATCTAGAACTACTCTCTTTTCTAGACTGATGTCATTAACTTTCACTTAGGCTGCATGATCTCCTCCTACTCATACTTGTGTGGGGACACATTTTTGTAATACTTACATATATAATAAAATATTATGTAGTTTTTCTCTAATAAAACATATGTTAGAGAAAACTATCGAGGTTCGATCCGATTAGAAATAAAAAACCAAATCCACAAAATGAGTGTCCCAAACATAGTAGAGATTCCAGTGTCATGTCACCTAATTAAAACGGTGAGAACAAATTATAGACTAGTGTAGATACCCTAGACAACGAGCGCCATATGTCTAGGATTTCTCTTTCTGTGATGTACGTCATTTCCAAATAATGCAACATCCCATACCGTTGACTATAAGGAAGAACGACACCTAAGGACCTACTATACAACAAGCACCAGTCTAAACCTAGTTCTCATCCATCTAGGTGCTAACCTAGAGGCTAGGTCAGATCTAGTCTCTATAAGACGACTAATCTAACCCTAAAGATTTATAAGGTTTGAGGTTTTTTTTAGTTTTAGTTGCATAATGACAAAATGTCAGGATTTGCTATTGCTCATGCTTTAATACCACCTGTGACGTCCCCGGATTTTCTAAAACTTAATCTAATGTGTGATGTCCAAATGGAAACCTCACCTCAGAGAGACTACAATTTAAACACCCCACACTAGGCTAAGAAGAAGAAAATCAAAGGAAGTCGGAAGGAAACAACAATAGCACATGTACATGAATAAGAAAAAAACCATACAACACATGTTCACCATTCAAGATATAATTACAACAATGAATTATCATTACAAATTGATATTACACATTGAATGACAAAATTTTGCATATGCACATGCTACACTAAACAAGATCTTAAGACAATAGGTCATCTTGTGCATCAGCTCGCCACCCAACACCCAACTATCAAGGTTCTTCAAGAGCATATGTCCACAACCTAAACAAAAGATTACATTTGGTACATGTCAACACTATAATATAAAATATTGTATTGTGTATGCTTGCGTGTCTTTTTATATACCTCTCATTACTCAGACTTGGTAATAAGATAAAGCTAATACTTGTCAGTAAAAAAAGAAATATATATTGAGAAGCATACTTGAACAAAGATGTTTCTTAACAAAAGAGAACACATATTTGAGGTGCATTTTCTATTATATGTAAAGTTGATCAACAACATGTACTATTCTACCAAAGAGATTTAGTGCTCACATGTACTATTCTGCCAAAGAGATTTAGTACTTTCATAAATGCACTATTTTAGCCAAAGATATTTAGTGCTCACATGTACTATTCTGCCAAAGATATTTAGTGCTTTCATAAATACACTATTCTGCCAAAGAGATTTAGTGCTCACATGTACTATTCTGCCAAAGAGATTAAGTACTTTCATAAATTCTCTATTTTGCCACAGAGATTTAGTGCTCACATGTACTATTCTGCCAAAGAGATTTAGTACTTTCGACAATGCACTATTCAACAAAACAGGTTTAGTGCTATCATATAATGGATCAGATATTGCATGTGTTCATAGTCATATAAGTAAGGAAAATCAATAAAGATACCATACAAGAACAATCATTTCATCCAATACCATATGCCAAGTATTTGCACACACATAATACAACCATGCTACATAGTACACAAATTAAGAGGTAAGGGCATACCTTGATCATGATATTCTTAACCAAATATATCCAATAGGTCAACCACAACCTTGGTCAACTCCTAATTAAACAAGATGATATATACCATCCATTAGATCTCATCATCAACCCTAGACATGTCTCATTTAAGGGTTTTTCTTAGATCATTGGATATGCTCATTATTACTTGTCTTGGAATTATCTTACTAAGAACATGTTCTGGATTAGAATTCATTTGTATGAACATTAGTTGTCATATCATTGTGTGCATGTATTATCCTTAGATTACATTCATTAAGTAGGGTTACATACTATGTGTTATGAACCATTATCATATTATCATATATTTTGTACCAAACGTTGATATCTTGCTTCCACATAAGGTGCCATATACAATTATGAACATATTCTATGACCTTCAACATTATTGATTATATAATATTTATTACATTTCACTTCAGGTTGTTATCCCTAATTAGCTATATGAAGCATATTACATGATTTCGTGCATCAACATTATAATATATGGTCATCAAATGGATTATACAGCACATTTAGGAGTTACTGGAACATTTCCATAATTTAGTCCATCATTTGGTATTTATTATACATCAAATGATTATCATACATATTGTGTGATACAAACATATTTTATTCATCAAAAGTCAAATATTAGGATTCCATGCTATTTTACTCATTTTTCTGAGAATTTTGGTATCTTGTTTGTATTTTACTGATAAATGAGCTAATTACTATGAATTTTTTAAGATATGAGAAATTTATAGGTATTTACCTTCTGGAGCAAAGTAAATGCTGACACATGGCCATATTGGGGTGCTCTGGCTTGTTGGTCGAGCCAGTTTGGTTCACTAGAGGGTTCAGGTGGTATATTGAGGAGGATCAGTGATTTCTTGGTAAAGACTCGATCTGCTTTCTTCTCCATACGCTAGGATTGGTGTTCATGAGTCCAAGGGACTCTGTTGTTTAGGGTGCTACTGCATGAGATTTCTCCAGAGAGCAATCGACACAGGTAAGGTGTTCCTCACTGGCTCCTAGGGATACCACTAGCTTTGGAGTCATCTTCCAAACCTCCATGACTATCTATCTTCTAGGCTTCGACTATAGAGATCCTTCTCAGTGAAGTTGTAATCGCCTCCTTCTAACTACGATAGACAGAAAAGGGGGTAATCACCCCTGATGATCTTGGTCACATATGAGATAACCAACATAGTCGTCAGGCCTCCAAGAACTCACATGCAGTCTCTATTTGTGGTGGGAACCCATTCTGAGTAGGCCATGCAATCCATCTCCTTCTCTGGTGATAGGGGGTTTGGTGGCTATGTAAACCACTACGGAGGTCACTGGAAGAACCATGATCCTTCTTCCCTAGTCTTCCTCATCATAGGCCACCACTCCTTATTCCTAAAATCTCACTTCTAACACCCATATCTACTCCCACCCTTGACCTACTCGCTGCATTGGAGAAGCTGCGAGGAAAGGGGATCGTGTTCTCTCTATCTACTAAACCAAATCTTACGGCTAGAGGGTATATGGTTTCCTTTTGATGAGGTGAGCACAAATGTTCATCCAGTCTATCACATAACCCCTCATTCTCTAGCATGGGATCATGGGTTGATTGTGATTTTCAAACAACTCACTACCTTGCTCTAAACGCAAGGTAGGAGATGACCACATGCCATCCGATCTAATAGATCCAAGGGCGGAAGAACACCCACGTAGTCAATCCGGATCTCACTCTCCTTACCATCTGTGTGACACCAATCAAAACCACGACTTAGGTCTATAAAACATCAATAATGCACATTATTTCACAAATTTCAAACCAAAACAACTTCCTCTAGGATCCTCCAATCTTCATGAAATTTTAACCATAGAATTACTACAACTCAAGCTACATTCTTTTCAAATTTTGTATCAAAACTCAACTGTCTTATCAGTCAATTAAACACCTCAAAAAGGCATAAAAATTAGGGATATGAACCATGAAATTAATGGCAAGATCTCTTCAAACTTCATCAAGTATTTGGAGCTCTTAATAGAAACCAATCAAGATTAAATCAAATATGTCACTAGGTATTTGAAGGCCTCAAAAGTTCACTCCATTACACCTCAAGCACTATTATGGAGTAGATGTCATCCACGAGGAGGACGAGTTGAAGCTCATTGAGCTTCCTTGAACAATTGAGCTAGATTAATTGTTAAGCCTAGGACATTAAACAAGGGCACTTATGGGAGGCGATCCATATTTATTTTCCATTATTTTTCTTGTTTAGGAATTTTCATTTGTTACATTTCGCAAACATCTCAGGAAATGTTTATAATAAAGGTATGTTGATGCTTTTGCGTTGTGTGCATGTAGAGTTAGTGTAGCTACCACTAACAACCATATCATTGGCAACAACATCTCTAATTTTTCAACATTGAATTTAGAAAATTTTGGTACCACCGACATGCGGGTTGGTGTCACTGAATCCTTTTCAGGTAGATCCTAAAGAGACTCACAACAAGTAGGTAGCACAAACAGAGTCTTTGATAGAACTGATAGAATCTGAGCAAAAACCAAAGGGCTATAGAATTTTCTCATCGATACACTGAGATGCTGCTTGGTGGTACTAGTGAGTTCATCTCAAAGATGACAAGGATCAACACAATTGGTACCACTAACAACAAAGTCAATAGCATCGACATTTTCAGATGAGTCCCGTAAAGCTACATGATTATTGGCATCGGTACCACCAAGACTTAACTCGATGGCACCGACACAGACATCAGAGGTGGGCCAATATGGGGTCGGTCCACTGATATCCCATTAGGTGGCACTGAAACAAGAAGCCCAGATCCATTGCATGAACAACGAAAACCATGATCTTCTACGTCTAACAACCGAGGAAGATCTACATGCACATTTTTATTGCATTGGTACGACTAACATCAGTCAGTACCACTGACACAGGAGGATTCGAGTGTTGGTACATCAATGGCCCATAGTCATCGATATCAACAATTGTTATCAACATATTCATAGATAACAAGGCATCCCTATGAGTGATAAATCATGTCTGTGGCACTAGAAAAATGTGGGAAGGAAACTCTTCAACTATAAAAGCAGAGTCTATGGGTGATATAAAATCACATCAAAAGTATCCACTCTCATTCATAAGGTGCTATAAGACCATCAGAGACTTCACAAGCATTTTGGAAATTCCAAGTCTATGTCTCTCTCTCTCTCTTCATCTCTCTTCTTCTTTTCACAATGATGGCATCCCTGAGAAAAGGCCAAACCACAACCATGTCTAATCAAATGGTGTTGAATTCATCCATGATCACCTTCCTAGATGAGGATCAGAAGAAGTAGTACAATACATTGATGAAGTGGAACATCATACCGACTCAATATGAGTACCATGCTTTCCTCATTGAAGCCATCTTCACTGACAATCTCCTTCGAGTCTACATTGGGCAGGGAGGTATGGGTGATTCCTCATTCTTTAGTGATTGGACCACCTACCAGGAGATCATCTGTGACTTCCTTGTGACATTGGATGTATGTTGCATACCTGAGCATGGAGAGGGTTGGGAGGAAGGTTGCATAAAGTTCAATATATACAATGTCAAGCATTACCTCACCCTCACATAGTTTTATTCCATGAAGGTTGGTCCATGGGTGAGGTACGATTCATGTTGAGTACTTCTGACTTCATCTTGAATTGGATGTAGATGACAACCCATCCTAAATGGTTTCTCGTCAATTGGCACCAGTCGTATATAATGGACATCTAGCATCTATGTCCTAGGATTATGCACTTCTACCTAACAAACACCAAGGGCAAGGAAAGGTTCAACAAGCAGACCTTTATGCTATGTGATCATTTTTGATCTTTGGGAAGGAGACAATCAACCTTGGATTATTTTTCCTTCAACTTATGATGGAAGTGAAGAGGCAAGTCCAGAGAAAACCCCCAATTCCCTTAGGGGGAATACTTTCACCACTTGACTTACATCTTTGCCTCGATCTCATAGAGGCCAATGCACTCAAGATGTCTTCTATGCTTAATTTTAAGCACTTCAAGCGGTCCCACCTCATCATCAAGTACCAAGGTAGGTGTACTCATGTTGCACAACCGATGGGAAGATGAAGGAAAGGGCCCGTGCTGACCCCATTATCCATCTACAGGAAGTGTGCTACCTTTGATAGTCCACATAGGACACAAAGGTTGTACCAAAGGGGAAGGATGTTGAGGCTAAGGAGGAAGAAGAAGAGGTGGAGGAGGCTACTATTCCTTATACACTGAGGTGGGATTTTCACTGCATTCCATGCCGCTATGCATCATCCTGCTCTACAGATCTACCACCTCCACCGCCAGGAGATTCGTTCTCCATGAAGGGCATGTATGGTATGTTACAATATATTTAGCAGGAGAAACAACAACATCCAACTACCTTGACCTAGATTCAAGGTGTTCATGAGTTGCTACTTCAGCAACAATGTGACTTCTGTGCCACACAAATCGAGATTACTCAAAATTAAAAGAGGAAACAACACTAACTATGTTGATTACCAAAAAACATAAGAAATTAAAATCAATTTCATAAAAGCACCATAGGCTAAAAACCTTCACATACAAGTCCTTAGCATGACGCCTATACCATATAACACATAACATAAGGTGGTTACGTCATTGTTCTCAAACATTCTTGTCATCAACCTATACATGAGATGCATGTTCCATACATACATACATGTACAACTTCCATAACTATACAATAAAAGACACATAAGACAAAAATCTCATATCAGTGACATCTCTACAAAACACATCAAAATCACCCCCAAGACATGAGTGTATAGGGACAAATCTAGGAATCTATCACCAAAAGACTACCATCACATCCAACCTTATCAGCTATTGCTCTTGCTACTATTCTTCCTTTGCTGCATGATCACCACCTAGTCTTGTACGACAACCTAAAAGGTGTGGAAACCCATGGTGTGAGACCGAATGTCCCAGTGAGAGTTATAACTCTCTGCCAACATCTATTAAAAGCACAACTAAGCTAAGATGGTAAATAACATAAGTACTGTCTGAGAAGATTCAACTAAATGATATGTAATTAACATGTAAAGCACGTTAAGTAGTAGTATACAATTATCATTGAGTAGTAGAACAATTAACATTCTAAAAAGGAATATAAAGAACATGTATATTGTCTATCAATCAATCTATACAAAAGAAAGGCAAGACATCAACAAATGTTCTTTGCATTTTTTCCTTAAACATATATAATACATGGTTGTATTACATCTTTTATTATACCCTGAGGAGATGAGGTATACCACTCATGCTCCAACTGAACACTGCTTAATTGAATCTGATGCCATACAAGGTCTATGGAAGAGTCAGAATCCACAACCTCTCCAAACCTCCGAATCAACATGAGAGAGACACTGTAGTGATATAACATATGAACCATCTGCAAGACAACCTAGCTTGCCTTGGTATATAGGCACATTGCTAGTAAAACTGAGATATAGCCCGAAGTCACACTTTTGCCAGGGTATGGCCCACGGACAATCCCTGTGGAAGTATATACTGAGTCACATATCTAAGCTACAACCTGTAGTTGCACTCCTACCAAGATATGGCCCGCAACCAATCTTGTGAATGCATATGCTCAACAATATACGACTCTGAGCTTCCACTGAGGGAAAACCCATTTCACCATCTAACATGAAGACTGACACTGGAATGGATCTATGGCACAAGGCAACTACATGATTAGGTTTCACTTAATTGGTTCAACCAATTACATATCTTTAGCATCAATCAAGTTACAACACATTAATGCATAATAAACTCTACAAGAAAAAGGATATGGTACAACTCTAGAAGATATAAAACGTAGGAGGTGTGAACTTTTCACACTATCACATAGTACTGTAGCACTTTCATTCACAAGGCCATCATCATTGTTCCAAAACTACACAAGACTATCACCTATGTCACATCACGAGTAGACCTCAATCCCTCAATCACATCTCTAGAGGATATCACCTCAAATCATGCACAAAGCACCTGCTA